>SDUX01000004.1:3287857-3887857 GCA_008729055.1 Pyropia haitanensis | reverse complement strand
CGCTTCCCCCTCGCCCCCGGGTGCGGCGCGGCAGGCGCACGCCAGCCACGTCACAGCTCGCCGCCGGTGCTACCCCCGTGCGCAGCGACCCCCTCCGCCGCGTCACCGCCCCCGCCCCCCCCCCCCACCCCCCACCGCCGCTGCCGCTACCACCGCTTCTACCGCCGCCGCAGCGCGCGCGCGGGCACGGTCGGGCGTGGATAGGTGGCGCCAACGGCGGCGGCGGCGGCGGCGGCGGGAGCGGCGCCCACCGCGGCGACGCACGCACCGCCTCTCGCCGACGCCGGCGGCCAGCCGGACGACCGTGTCCAACCCCCCCTCCGCCCCCCCTCCCCCCCCCCCCCCCCCTACCGCGGCCGGCGGCGCCGCGCTTCGCGCGCAACACCCCCCGACGCTCCCGGTGGGAGCGTGTCGGGAGGAATCGTCAGCAAATAGAATCGTTGGCGGCGCTTCCGCTGGCCTCGCGCCGCGACCGTGGGAGGGGTGGTGGGGGGGGGGGGGGGTGTGGAAGAGCGGGGGGCGGCGCCGATTGGGCGCCCTCGGCGGCGGCGGACCGGCGGGAGGGGGGGCGACGTGGGGGCAAGAAGTGCGGAGAGGGGAAATGGGCAAGTGCAGCGCCCCAGACTGTAGCTGGGGTTTCTGCGTGTGAGAGGGGGGATGCAGGCGGCAGCCTCCCGTCAGGAGGTCCCGTCGGCAGGTGGGGGGGGGGGGGAGGGGCGAGCGGGCCAGATCCGTGTGGCTGGGGAAACGCCCTCAGCCAGTCGTTTGACAGACGCCGCGGGGGGGCACACGGGAGCAAAGCGGCTGACGTCCTGCGTGCACGTGGTCCGTGTGGTGCGGCTGTTCGCAACGGAGACCCGAAAGGCGCGGCTGATTGGGCGAGATACTGGGCAGCTGACAGCGCCGCCTGGCGCCGTTGGCGATGGGAAGATTCGTGGGACCAACCGGCACATTTGGATCGGCACACGTGGCCATTCCCTGGCCCCTTTTTGGGCCGAATCTGTGTCAAGCCCAGTTGCTGGGATGCGGCCGGCGTGGGTGGCTGGGTGGGGTAGTGGTGGCGTCCAGCCAGCTGCGGCGGCACCAACGACGTCTCCACTGGTACGCCACGGCCACGCCGAGTGACGACGCGCCGCGTCCACGCCAGGCCGGCCGCCAGCCGCCCCGCCGGTGGCGCCACGAGACGGCGCGTACCCGATACGGTGTGGTACGGTGGTGAGCCGGCAATGGCGCTGGCGGAGGGTGTAGCCGGGCAATGACCACGTTCCGCTTTGCACCACCACCGTCGGGGACCGGTGGCGCCAGGCGCCACGGCGCGACTATAGGCCAATCTCTCGCAAGGACCACGACCAGCTTTGCACCACACCACGGAGCGTCCCACGGTGGCCAGTCGCGACCGCTACGATGCGACAGGGTGGCGTGTGGACCAGGTTGTACGGTCGCACGCCGGCTTGGACGACCGCCCCTGGCACCCGAGCGCATGGGCGGCATTGGCGCAGCGACGCGCGGGTCGCGTTTCGCGTGGAGCCGCCGCGACCAACAATGCCCACGGGGCGGCGAGATGCCCGCCACCTCCGTCTCCCCCGGTGCGTTTGGGCGCCCTCCCACCGTCGCCCAGTCGCTCGTCCGCTGTGGCCCGACGCTGCCGGTTGGGCGCCGCCGCCGCGCCGACCGCCCCGCCCCGTCCACCCCGCGGGGACGTTGCGCCGCGGAGGCGCACCCCGTCGGCCGGTTGGCGAGCGGTCGGTCCTGCCCGTCCGCCCCCCCGCCCGGCGTGCGCCACCCGCCCGTCCCGTCCCGCCGTGTCCATCCCCTGCGGGTGCCGTCAGTGGGGGGGGGGACGGATGGGGCGGGCGGAGGGGCAAAGGCGGGGGCAGAGGGGTACGGGGGAAGGCCCGACGTCGCCGCTGCCACCCGCGCCACCAGCCGCGGCGGCAGTCACCGCAACCA
This sequence comes from Pyropia haitanensis, assembly GCA_008729055.1. Lineage (NCBI taxonomy): Eukaryota > Rhodophyta > Bangiophyceae > Bangiales > Bangiaceae > Pyropia > Pyropia haitanensis. Next base: position 3,885,907 of record SDUX01000004.1, on the reverse strand, counting down.
CCACCAGGGCCGCTGTCGACGCCACCGCCATAGGTGCTACCGACGGCCACGGTCGGGGATGGCCGCCACACCGGAGCTCCCCCGCGGGCGCCGCCTTTGTACGTATTCACGGTGGCGGCGCTGCCACTGCCAATACCGCCGGTGGGCTCACCGCACGGCGGCACCTCCCTCCCGCTGACGGGACGCCCCTCCCGGGTGGCGGCTGCCTCCAACGGCGCGACAGCGTTGGGGGGGTGGCACCGGCCTTGTTTGCGGCATCGTGGTGGCGATAGCGGCGGCGGCGGCGGCGGCGGTAGCAGCAGCGGCGGCAACGGCGACGGCGGCGGCTGAGGCGGCGGCGGTAGCAGCGACGGCGGCGGCGGGACCCCGTATCCCCCTCCCCCCCCCCCCCCCCCAAACACCGCTACTCCTTGCACGAGTACACGCGCCGCTCGCGCGTGCCGCCCCCCCCCCGGACTGATGGTAGCACTGGCGTGCGTGCCTCCTGGGTCGGGGACGATGGCAGTGGCGCGCAGGGCGCCTCCTCGACGGGGCCGACGCCCCGTGCGCGCAAGACGGCGCACCGGGTTGGGCAGCGGCGGCAGGCGCCGCCGCCCCCAACGCCCTTCCCCCGGCGTTGAGGGGGGTGCGCCCGCGGCCGCGGGAGCGCCACGGCAGGGCCCAACAGTCTACTGGTGCCGCTGCCCACCGGTACCTCCCTTCACGCCGCACGCCTAGCGCGCGCGCGCCCCTCGCCCCGCACGCCGCCCGCCCCCCTATCTGCCGGCCCCCCCACCTCCGTGGCCGTGCGCCTTAACGTGCCCCCCCACGGCACCCTTGGCGTCCACCACCCCCACCACCGCACGGCGCTTGGTGGCCAAGCTCGTCCGCAGCTCTGGGTCCATCGTCCCCGGCGCCGACAGGTACACCACCCGCACGGGGGCGGTCTGGCCAATGCGGTGCGCCCGGTCCTCGGCCTGGTCCATCGTCGCGGGGGTCCACCACAGCTCAGCAAATACCACCGTCGTGGCGGCTGTCAGGGTCAGCCCCAACCCCCCCGCGTCAAACTGCAGCACCGCAACCCGCACAGCGGGGTCGGTCTGGAATTGGTGGACGTGGGCATACCGCGCCCGCGCAGGAGTGCGCCCGTCGAGGCGCATGTGGCCAATGCCGTCGGCGGCCAGGCGCTCAGTGAGCGCGTCCAGCATGCATTGGTGGCGCCCAAAGACGAGCACCTTCGCGGGGGGCGCCCCCCCTGCCGCCGCCTTGCCGTCGCCGCCCGCGTTTCGGACGACTTTGACCACATACTCCGCGACGGGAACCCGCTTGGCCTTGGCCGATGCCATGTGCCACATGGAATGCGCCTGCTTGAGCTGCTGGGCTGCGGCGTGCGCTTCGTCTTCTGCCTTGGTAGAGGGATGAGCAGCGAGAGTGGCTTCCGCCTTCTTGACCGCCCGGTTGGCCTTGGCCACCCGGGCACCCTGCTCTTTGACACGCCCCAAGTCTACCTCGGGGATGGGCAGGCACACCCACTCGCGTGTTTTTGGAGGCAAGTCGACCTTCTCCGCCTGCCGCGTCATGACGGTGGCGCGGAGGAGGACGGCCAGCTCCGCCGCGTTGGACGACCCCCGCCCCACGCGCGCCGTCATCGCTGCTCGCCAGACTGGTCCACGCCTGGGACCCGACGACGAGTGCGCGACCGGGGCACCCGTCCCACCACAGTAGCGCTCCAGAAACCCAGCGCGGGTGGGAAACAGGCCAGGCGCCAGGGCGTGGAGGAGGGTAAAGACGTCCGCCGGCCGTGCCACCGCGGGCGTGCCGGTCACAAGCACCGCACCGCGTGCACGCTGCACCATCGGCACCAGCGCCATGGTACGGGCCGCCTCCGGGTTCCGTATCCGGTGCGCCTCGTCGAGCACGATCGAGTCACAGATGGGGCGGTCCGCAGGCGGAAGGATCGTCAGGAGGGTGTCGGAAATGATCGTGACGCGCGTCAGGGGCCTGAAACCGTCGCCGTGGCCAGCACCAGCGGCGTCAGCAACGGCCGCAGCCTCTGCGGCAAGGCGCTTGACATCCGCTCCGGACCTCACCACCGTCACGTCCTCTGGGGACAGGTCGTCAGGGAGCCACTTGAGCGCCTCCGCCTGCCACATTCCCACCAGCGTCGTCGGGCACACGATGAGCACGGTCCCGTCTCGGAGGAAGAAGTGCGCCGCCGCCAGCGCGGTGACGGTCTTGCCCAGGCCCATCCCGTCGGCGAGGAGCGCGCGTCCCCCGCGATGCAGCATGTACGCCAACCCCTCCCGCTGGTGAGGGTGAAGACTATTGTACAGGCGCGGCGGGAGGCTGTCCAGGAGGCGGGTCACCTCGGCCGCCGGGGTCGGCGGGCAAGACCACTCGCGCAGTCCATCAAGCACCCACGCGGGCGGCACGTCAACGGTCAGGCCTCGGCCGCGCAGCGCGGCGACAAAGGCAGGCAGCGAAACGCTCACGGGGAAGCTCAGGGGAGCGTCAGACGGACCGGGCGCCCAGCTGTCCGCGGCGTAAGCTGCCGCCGCCAACTCCGCCACCGCCGACCGTGGTACGCCGGGGCGCAGGCACCCAACCAGGTGCGTGGCGGGCCGCTCCGGACACAGCGTCAGCCGCACGTCCGCGGCCGCCACCGGCGGGTCGGCCCACAAGAAAAACCGGCACGCCGCCGACGGCGGCTGCGGGCACACCCAAAACGGGCGCCCGCAGTTGGCGCCCGGCTTGCGCGTCACCCGCAGCACGGCGGAGAGGCCACACTGGCAGGGCGGCGCGACGACCTCGGCGGCGACGGCGGCGACGGCGGCGGCGGCGGCGGCGGCGGCGGTGACAGCGGCGGCGGTGGCCAGGAGGGGGCCGCCGCCCCCGCCGGTGAGGGGCAGCCCAGGGGAGGCGGGGGGGGGCAGCGCCGCCCGCACGCGCCGGCTGGCGGCGGTCTTGGGACCCGCGCGTGCGGGGGGCGCCGCCGCCGCGGGGCGGGGGGGCCAGCCCCACGCGGGGCGCGGCCAGGCGCCGCCGAGGCCCGCGCCGCGCGGGAGGGGGGCGGCGGCACGGCAGGGCGGCGGGGCTACCGGCTGGTGGGGGCGCGCGAGCGGGGGCGCCCCAAAGGCGGGCGCGTCGGCCATGACACGGAAGGGATGGCGAGGGGGGTGGGGGGGAGAGCGGGGCGGCGTAGGGGGGGGGGGAAGGAGGGGGGGCGCCCCAAAGGCGGGCGCATCGGCTATGACACGACAGGGATGGGGGGGGTGGGTGGGGGGGGGGGGGCGGCGGCTTAGTCGGGGGGGGGCGCTGCCGCCTGGGGGAGGGGGGAGGTGTGGCGGCCAGTCGGCAGCGCGGCGTGACGTTGGAACGGCGGCACAGGGGTGGAGGCGGCAGGATGACCAGATGGCCACCGGGTGGTCGTCGGCCGGGGAGTGGCTTCCCCTCCGTGACGCTGGCAGTGACACCCCGTGACGGCCGCCGTCGTCGACGCCCGCTCGCAGACCAGACCGCAGCATCAGGTTGGGGGCGCCGACGTGCGGACCGCGGCGGCCGAGCGGCGGGCGCATCGCCAGGCGGGCCACGCCGCTGCACGGCGCCGCCGCGCGGGGGGGCGCGGGTCAAGCGGCGCAGCGCCGCGGCGCGGGCGCCGCGGCAAGGGTGCACCCGGTGGGCCGCCCCGAGGGAAGGCGGTGGGCCCCAAGGGGGGCACCGAGGGGGTGACCGCCATCATGGCGCCAAGCAAAGTCGGGGACGGAGGTTTGGAGCCCCGAGGTGAAGGTGGGGGGGGGGGAGGAGGGGGGGGGGGTGGGGGGGGAAGCGTACTGTGCGGCTCGTAAATACATAGGGACATGCACCGGTCATGGTCCCGTGGCGCGGGTGCGTTGCGTGCTCCCTCGACAGACAGCACACCAGCGCGGAGGGGTACACTGCAGGCGCCCTGACTGTTGACCTGTGACGGTTTACAGTACTTCCGTTGCGGTGGTCACTCTTGAAGGCACGGTTTTCTCAACCGCGTCGGCTGTGGTCAAAGTCAAGATCAAGGTCGAAACTCGCAAAATAGCTCTCAGCCATTCACGCAGCCGCAGCAGTACCATCGGCCAATGGGAAATTGACACGGGCGTTGACTATCGATCAGGGAGCACGGACTGGAGAGCACTGCAACTACAGAAACACGCACCACGGCGGCGCTGCCACACGCACGCGGCCTCAAGAGACGGCGGGCACGGCGTCTCTGAGTTCCAGTCCCGCTTCCCCCCCGTTTGGTTGGCCCCCGCATCCACAGCTGTGTGCCGAGCCCGTCGTCCGCTCGGCAAAGGCGCCGCCGCTGCCGGTGCCGCCGCTATGGCGGTGGCCGTGTCTGGACGCCGCCCCCCGCGCGGCAGGGTGCGGTGGCCTGCGCCTTGGCGGCAGGTTCGTCGGCCGAGCCGTTGCGCAGCGGGTGAGAGGGACGGGGGAGGGCGTTGTGCTTGTCGCTGTCGGCGCGCACCAGACGGTCCGCGGCGCACGGGGTGCGGAAAACAGAAAACAACAGCTTGTAGCGCGCCCCTGCTGTAGCGGCCCGCGTCCATGGCTGCCGCGAATGGGCCAGCCCTGGTGCCCAGCCTTGTGGCGACGTACAAGCTGCCACCCTTCTGCCGCCAGGACCCCACTGTCCCCTCCCACCCCCTCACCCCCCTTCCCGCCTCCTCTACTCCCACATCACCACCACGTGCTTCTGCCGCGTCTTCTTCGCCTTGGCCAGGATGGAGCAGCGGAACACGTTGCGCCACCGCCGGAAGATTGACTTCTCCTTGGCCGCGCAGCACCACACGCCGACGCGGCCGCCCGAAATCTTGTACCGGCACTCATCCCCCGCCGCGCACGCGAGCAGCACCCGGTCCGACGACCGCGGCCAGCACCCGCCCGCGGTGACCAGCCGGCACGACCGGCCCGGCACCGGGGAGCCAATGCCCAGCAGCTTGAGAGCACACTTGCGCGCGCCCGTTGCGGTGCGCACGCACGCCGGGCACGACGCGCCGCTCACCGTCGCGGGCGCGTCGTACAGCGGCGGCGTGACGGTGACGGGCCGGCCTCTGCCGCCGCCGCCGCCGCTGCGGCGGCGGCGGTGACGGCTGTGGCCGTTGCCGCCGCCGCTTTGGCCCCCCCCACACGCGGAGCACGTGCGGAGGAGCTTGGACAGGTACGCGGCGGTGGTGCCACAGCCGGTGGCGCCGCTCGCCGCGGACGCGCACGCCCAGGTGCCCCCGCCGAGCGCCTCGGACGCGATGCCACTGCCCTGCAGCTGGATCAAGAGCGAGGCGACAATGTTGGCAACCGCCACGGCCGTCGCGGGGGACACCCGCGCGGTGGTGGCTGCGGCAGGCGGCGGGCGGGTGCCCGTAGCGTCGGGTACTGCCGCCATGAGGGTAGCCGCATCACCGGCCCCCGCCACGGCCGCGGGCGCAGCCATCGCCACAGTCAGCACTACCACTAGCAGCGGCAGACGATGAGGGGAGGTCCCCATGCCGATAGACACTCACTACAGTCCTGCCCGTGTGTGCGGAAGCACCTTGGGAGGGTGGCGAGACGTCCTGGGACGGGCAAGCTTACCGGGCGGTTCTAGGGAGATGGCGACACCCTGTCGGGGCTAGAGTGGGCGGCACGTCTTGCAACCTACGTCGCCCGACCACCCTGCCTGGCGCCGCCTATAAGCAGGCCACCGTGCATTCGGGCGGCATGCAGAGCCTACCTCCCATTCATCCTCTCCCCCCTTCAAGCCTATCGGCCTGGGCCGAAAGCGGCTGCCCGAGCAGGCTAGGCCGCCTCACGCCTGAGCGCCACGCACCCCCGCTCTGTCTGCCTACCGTCGCGGCAACGCCATCCCAGTCTGTTGGCGCAGACGCTAACCCAAAAGGGGCCCTCCCTCCTCGGCCGGGCCGCCTGCGCCCCATGCACGGCCATCCCGCGCGCCTAATTCCCGTAGCCCCTCCCCTTCTGTGTTCCAGCGGCTGATCCAGCCGCTCGACGACGGCCACAGCGCCGCCGTCGCCAACAGCGCAGCGACGCCCCACCGTACGTGACCGTCATCGATGCCCCGGTGTGTTTTTCGGGCACCCAGACATTCCCAGTGGGACGCCAATGGACGCGTTGCAAGACGTCCCCGCCGTTGGTGTCTTCCCAAACAAAGAGAACTGGTGGTGGACCCACCGGAACGAGCCCTGATGTGTTGGTTCCTCCCCCTGGCCAAGGAACTCAAGTGGGCGCTCACGGGGTGCCTCCCTACGTGTCTGGTGCTCGTTACTGCGTCGCCACTGACCAGAAGGAACACCTTCTGGTGCTGCCGGATCTCTCCGCTCCGCCGCGCAGCTTACGTTTCTCCCTGGGTGGCTTCCCAAGCAGACGTTATCGGCCGGCCTGAAGGGCGGGGTGACCCGCAGACCATGGGCGCAGTCACCCCCGCCGCTACCACGTCTGGAAGGGGGGAAAGGTGGGTGCGCCGCTGCTCGCCCGCCAGGCCGCCGCCCGCCCCCGCCGTGTCCCGGGTGGAGCCCGCGCCGGGCGATGCGGTCAGCGCGGCCCCGCCGCCGTCGCCGCTGCCGCCGCCGCCCCCGTCGCGCTAGACTCTGCCACGACGCACCCGGTGGGCGTCGATATCTGCGGCACGGGCGGGGAGCCACCGACCATCCCTCCCAGATCCCCACGCCGCGGCGATGGCATTGCGGGCGGCCAGCGGATACGGGACTAGGGCGTGGGCGAGGACGGGAGAAGAGGGAGGGGCACGACGGAGCAGCGATGGCGGGCCCGGCGCGGGACACCCTCGCTCGCAGGTGTGTGTCCCATTCGGCTCCAGGGCCGCAGGCGCGAAGCGCAGTCGCGAGCTTTCCCTGTTGAATCATATCATTCGGCTACTGTTCACAACTCTGTCGACTTGAAACACAATGGATGTCCACGTCTCGCATCAACACCAGGAATTGTACGACATTTGAGCCACTTTTCGCCGCCGTCGTCCCAGCGCAGTGGGGGCCTTGTCGGGCTCTCTCCGTGGGGGGGGGCAACCTCCCGCTCACCCACCTTGCGCCGCCGCGGTCCCAGCAGCGGCGCGTCAGCGTCTGGCCTCGGAGGTTGCGGCCGTCTGCCCCCGCGGCCGCGACCGCCTCCGCCTGCCCCTGCCGCCGCCCTCGCCCTTTCCCCGCCGCCGCCCTCTCCCTGCGTACGCGGCGTCAGTCTTCCAGGCGCCTGCCCGGTTCCGGCTGCTGCCCGCGTCGTGTCGCCAGTTGGCGTGTGGCCGCCTCCCGCCCCGCGTTCCGTCCGCCTGCCCGTCCGTCGGCCACCTGGTGCAGCCGCGTGGCTCCCCCCTCCCCCCTTCCCCCCGTCCCCCCGTCTGTCCCCCGGCCATGGCGTTTGTCGTCGCTGGTGCGGGCCTGCCGCTGCAGTCATCGCCGGCGGCGGCGGCGGCAGCACAGTCCCCGTTTTTGGGCCGCCCCCGCCGCGTCGTGGCGCGGCAGCCCGCCGTGCCGGCATGCCGCGGCGTGGCGTGTCGCGGCGTGGCCGCGGCGGCGCGGCCGGCCATGACCGTCGCGGGCGAGCCGCCGGCGGCCCCCCCCGCGGGCACCCCCGCCGCCGCCGCGGCGGGCGCGCCCCCCCCCGCCGCTACCACCCCCACGGCGGCGGACGCGCCCCCCCCCTCGGCCGCCGCCGCGCGGCGGCGGCGGAAGAAGGCGGCGGCCAAGGCGGCGCTGCCGGTCGTGGCGGTCGTCGGGCGCCCCAACGTCGGCAAGTCCACCCTCGTCAACCGGCTGGCCGGCACCTTCCGCGCCGGCGCGATCGTCGACGACGTGGTCGGCATCACCCGCGACCGCACGTACCGGTCGGCCGAGTGGTCGGGCGTGCACTACCAGCTGGTCGACACGGGGGGCCTCGTTTTTGACGACGCCGAGGGCCTCGTCTTCCTCCCCGAGATCCGCGCGCAGGCGCGGGTGGCGCTCGCCGAGGCCGCCGCCGTCGTCGTGGTCGTGGACGGCATGGCGGGGTGGAACCCGCTCGACGCGGACATTGTGCGCTTCCTCCGCGCCGAGTTCCCGCACCTCCCCGTCACGCTCGCGGTGAACAAGTGCGAGAGCGAAAAGGTGGGCGCGGCGCAGGCGGCGGAGTTTTGGTCGCTCGGCGTCGGCGAGCCGTGGCCCGTGTCGGGCATCCACGGGTCGGGGACGGGGGACCTGCTCGACGCGCTCGTCGAGGGCCTCCCGCGGGTGCCGGCGGACGACGTTGGCCACGACGGCACCATCAACGTGGCGATTGTGGGGCGGCCCAACGTGGGCAAGTCCACCCTCCTCAACGTCCTCACCAACAGCGACCGCGCGATTGTGAGCGACGTGCCGGGCACCACCCGCGACGCGATTGACGAGACCCTCACCGTCGGCGACCAGACGTACAAGCTCATTGACACGGCGGGCATCCGGCGCAAGACGGCCGTCGCGTACGGCACCGAGTTTTTCATGATCAACCGCGCCTTCCGCGCCATCCGCCGCGCCGACTGCGTGCTGCTGGTGGTGGACGTGGCGGAGGGCGCGACGGACCAGGACCGCAAGATTGCGGAGCGGGTGCTCGACGAGGGCAAGGCGTGCGTCATCTTGGCCAACAAGTGGGACCTGGTCGGCAACAAGGACAACCGCAGCTACAAGGAGGCGGTGCTGCAGACGCGGGAGAAGCTCGCCGTCATCCCGTGGGCGCAGGTGGAGCTCGTGTCGGCGCTCGGCCGGCAGCGGACCAAGCTGGTGACGTCCCTGGTCGACGCGGCCGTCGCGCAGCACCGGCGGCGGGTGTCCACGGCGACGCTCAACGAGGTCCTCCGCGAAGCCGTCGAGTGGCACCGGCCGCCGTCGACCAAGCAGGCCCGCCAGGGCCGCCTCTACTACTGCACGCAGGTGAGCGTGCAGCCGCCGACGGTGGCGGTGTTTGTCAATGACCCGCGGCTCTTCTCGGACAATTACCGGCGGTACATGGAGTCCACCTTCCGCAAGGCGCTCGGCTTTGACGGCACCCCGCTGCGGCTGCTGTGGCGGGGCAAGGCGCGCGCGGCCGCCGCCGCCGAGTGAGGTGAGGCTGGGGCGGGCAAGGCTGGGGGGGGCGAGGGGGGGGGGGGGGGGGGGGGGTCAGAAGGAGCCGACGCGGCGGGGGGGGGAGGGGGGAGGGGGCGGGGGGGCGGGGGGGGGCAGAGGGGGCTGCGGTGTGTATGTAGGGTGCAGGCGGGGGCCATTGGCAACGGCCGACGGCGAGAGCCGCCGGCACTCAGACACCAAGGGACAGCCAGGCCGCCGCGGGTGCTTGCCGACCGACCGGCCGTCTGCCGTGCCGCTCCGCTTGTCCCACGGGCACGAGCAACGCAACGGAACCGAAAAAAACAAAAAACAACAACCACAGCGCGCGGGCGGGGGGCGCGGCGTGCCGGGGCCCTCCCCCCCCCCCACACGCCGCTGCCCACGCCGACCCGCCCGTGCTGCCGCCGCCGCCGCCGCCGCCACCGGCGCGGGCGACACACCAAACACAAAACAAAACCGACCAAAAACGGGCGCCGTCGGCGGCCACCGACCCCCACCGGCCCATCCCGCCACCACGACTACACCTCCCCCCCCCCCCCCAAAAAAAACAAAAAAACGCCCACCCCCCCCCCCCCCCCTCCCCCCTCCCCCAAAAAAAGCAAAAAAAAAACCGACCCCCCGCCCTACAGCGGCGGCACCACACCACCCCCGCCAGGCAGGCGGGCGACCCCCCCCGTGGCCGCCCCTGCCGCCGCCACCGCCGCCGCCGCCGCCGTCCCCGCCGCCGCCGCCGCCGCCGCCGCCGCGTCCGCGGCGTCCGCGGCGTCCGCGGCGGCCACCGCCCGCGCGACCGCCGCGGCGCCATCACAAATGCAGCCGCCGACCCCCCGCGCGCGCTGCGCGCGGACCCCCCCCGCCCGCCCATTCTCCCGCCCGTACGTCAGCAGCGCCAGCCCCGCCGCGGCGACGGCCGCGACGCGCGCCGTCCCCCCCCCCCCACCCCCCCCCCACCTCCTCCTCCTCCTCCTCCAACACCAGGTCCGCCCGGAGGACGAGGCCGTCCAACCCCGCCGCCGCCGCCGCCGCCGCCGCCGCCGCCACCGTTGCCGTGCGCGCGTCGGCCGCGTCGACGAGCGGCTCGCGGCGTTCGGCGACGAGGAGGTAGACGGGGTAGGCCGCCTGCTTGGCCGCCGCCGCCGCCGCCGTTGGCGCGTCAAAGGTGAGGAGGACGACGCGGCGGGTCGCGGCGGACGGCGCGGCGGCGAGCACCGCGAGGACCGCGTTGAGGAGGGCGTCGCGGTCACACGCGGCGGCGGGGAGGCGGGCGGCGGTGGGGGGGGGGGGACCTTGAGTTCCACGTAGAGCGTGACGGGGGGGGGGACCCCCCGCGTGACCGCCGCGAGCGTCGCCAGGGGGGGGCGAACGCCCCCGGGGTAGGCCGCGTAGGGGTGCGCCGCCGACGGGGCGGCACGCCCGCCGCCACGGCCGAGCAGGTCGGGCGCCGACGCCGAGTGCGGCACCGCCGCCACCGCCGGCGCCGCCGCCGTCGTCGCCGCCGCCGGCGCGGTGGTGGTGGTGGCCGCCCAGGGGGTGCCGCCGTCTGCGGGTGGGGGCACCACCACGGGGGGCGGCACGCCCGCCGCGGCGGCCGCCGCCGCGGCGGGAGTGGAGGACACGACCGACGTGGCGGGGGTGGTGAGCGGCGAGCAGCCCGCCGCGGCGAGCAGCTCCCCGACTGCCGCCGCGGTCACCGCCGCGGCCACGCCGCCGCCACCGCCCGCCGTGGCGGGTGGTGGCGGCGGCGGCGGCGGCGGCGTCCGCGGTGACGGCGGGTGGCCACCCCCGGCGTCGTCGTCGTCGTCGGTTACGCCCTCCTCGTCCACGCGGCCACACCGGGGCACCCCCCCACGGGCCGGGCCGCCCGCCACAGCACCGGCGGCGGGGTCCCCCCCACCTCCGCCCCCTCCATACCGGCCATCGTCCACCCGCAAGGGCACCGCCACCGGCGGGGACCGACCCGCCACCACCGCCGCCGCAGCAGCGGGCGGGGGGTGTGCACCCCCCCACCCCCCCCCCACCACGGCGCGGCGGTCGTCGGGACGACTTCCCCCCACTCGGCGGCGGGGATGGCCGCCACCGGCCGGCCGGCCGCCACCCAAAAATCGTGGTACACGACCGGCACCCCATCCGCCGACAGCTGCACGTCGAGCTCCACGCCCGCCACGCCACTCCCCGCCGCCGCCGCCGCCGCCATGGACAGCACCGTATTCTCCCGGATGGGCACCCCCGCGCCGCCACCGCCACCCCCACCACCCCCACCACCACCATCCCCACCGCCGCCGCCGCCGCCGCCGCCGCGGTGGCCAATGAGGGGAAACACGCCGGGCGGGACGCCCGCGTCGGCCGCCGCCGCCGCCACCGTCATTGGGATGGCGGCGGGGGTGGCGGCGGCGACGCCGCGGGCGGGCGCCGCGGCGAGCGCCGCCGCCACCGCCGCCGCCACCGCCGTACACGGCAGCACCTCGACGGTGAGGGTGCCGACGCGGGCGGCGGCGAGGCCGCCCGCGGCGCCCGCCGTGGCACCCACCGGGCGGAGCGGCAGCACCAGCACCCGCCACGCCGCCACGGTCGCGCCGCCGCCGCCGTCCATGCGGGCGCTGCCAACGTGCACCCAGCCGCCGCCGCCGCCGCCGCCGCCGCCGCCACCACCGCCGCCGCCGCCGCCGTCGGCCACACCCGCGCCCGCGGCCGCCGCTACCATGGTAGACGCCGCCGCGGCGGCGGTGTAGACGTCGAGGCCAACGTCCACCTCCCGCACGTCCACGCCCGGCAGCGTCACGATATCCACCGCCACGGGCGACGCGACCGCCGCGACCGTCGCGGCGTCCGTGGCGGCCGCCGCCGCCGGCGCCGCCGCGGCGCCCGCCGCGGGCGTCCCCGCCGGTGGCAGCTCCACCACCGCCGTCGTCACGCCCCGCCGCGTGGTGGTGACCGTGCCGGAAAAGCCCGCCACGCGGGACGCGACCCGCACCGCCACGCGGGTGCGGCGGGGGGCTGGGGGGGGGGGGGGGGTGGGGGGGGGGTGGGGGGGGGGGGGGTGCCCGCCCCCGCCCGCCCCCGCCGCCGCCGCCGCCGCCGCTGCTGCCGCTGCTGCTGCCGCCGCCGCCGCCGCTGGGGCGGAGGGGGGGGGGGGGGGGGGGGTGAGCGTGACCGCCGCGGCGGCGCCGCGGGCGCCGCCGGCAAAGGTCAGGCGCAGGAGGGTGGTGCCCGGCGGCAGTGGCCGCCGTGGTGGGGGCGGCCGCCGGCGGCTGGCGGCGGAGGCGGCCATCGCGGGGGTGGGTGGGGGTGAGGCGGCGGCGGCGGCGGCGGCGGCGGCGGTGGCTGGGGAGGGGGAGGGGGAGGGGGAGGGGGAGGGGGAGGGGGGGGGGGGGGGTGCCAGCAGAGACGGTCGGCGCCCCGGGGGGGGGGAGCGCACCGCCGCCGCCATGGCCGTGTGTGGGGGGTGAGGGGCAAGGCGGGGGGGGACGCGGGGGTAGAGGGCGCGCGCCGCTGGCGGCCGTCGGCAGCGCCGACGGTGGAGGCGTGCGCCGCGACGGGAATGGGGGCGGCGGAGGGGGGGGGGGGGGGGGGCGCCGCGCACCGCGGGAGGGGGGGGGGGGGACGCCGCCGCTGGTGCCGCGCGCGCCGGGGGGTGCGCGGCAGCGGCGGCGGGCGGCGGTGATGGCCGGGGGGGGCGCGCCGGCCGCGCCCCGCCCGTGTCCGCGGCGGCGGCGCTGATATACGCGCGTGCGGCGCGCCGGCGCGGCAGCGGGCGGCGCGGGGCGGGGCGGGGCGGGGGGGGGCGGGGCGGCCTGCCCCGCGCCACAGACACTGGCGGGGGAGGGCGGCCGGGGGGGGGGGGGGGGGAAGGGAGAGAGCCCCTGACACGTCATGAGCGGGCAAACAGCGGCGAGAGTGGCGGTGGGAGGGGGGGGGGGGGGGAGAGGGGTGGAGAGTGGTGGAGAAACGGGGCGGGCAACCACTGACGGTCGACGGCGGGAATGGGAGAGGGGGGGGGGGGGGGGGGGGAGGGGGGGGTGTCATGCGCCAAGGCGGTGGCCGCCGCGTCACGGCCGCGTGCAGGGGCGGGGGGAGAGGGGTGGGATGGAGGAGGGGGGGGGGGGCGCGGGGGGGGGGACGCGCCGCGCCCGACCCCGTCCCGGCAGCGAGGCACCGCCGCCGCGCCAACCGCCGCCGCGGCGGTCGTGGGTGCGCCGCCGACGCGCGCCGCGCGGCGGGCGGGGCGGCGGCGGCGGTGGCGGCGGCGGCGGCGGCGGGGGTGGAAGCGCGCATCTCGGAGATGGGGGGCGGCGGCGGCGGCAACGCGCGGCGGCGGCGCCTCCACGGGTGGAGGGGTGGCGGTTGGCGGCGGGAGCGGCGTGGCGGGGGGGGGGGGGGGGGGGGGCGTCGGGCCTGCCGCGACGGACGCACCCACCCAAAGCGGGTCTCTCTCCCTTTGCGCGCGCGCGCGCGGCGGGCGGGTGCGGTGTGTTGGGATGGGACGGTGCTGTGCCACGTGTGAATGACGTCATGGCGCCATGCGAGACGGCTGGTGCAATGGAAACCTGTTTGTGGATAGTTACGAAAAATGTCAATTGAGGCGGAACAATTGGGGATGACCGCCGCTGTGCCGGCTGTGGGGGGCACGTGCGCTGTCGCGACCCGTCACACGAGGTGGCGGTTGCAGCGGCGGTCGACGGGGCCGCCATCTCGCTCGCCCCGCGCCGCTCGCCGCACCGCGCCGCCGGCTCGGCCGTGGCAGCCCGACGCCGCCCGTGTACACCTACCTTCCCCCCCCCCCCCGCCCTTTCCGCCTCTGGCCGACGCCCGCCGCGCTACGACCAGCCATCGACGCGCCATGGCGTCGACAGGAAAGAAGAACCTGGCCAAGAGCCGCCCCGGCGGCTACCTCATCGCCGTCATTGGCGACGCCGACACCGTCGCGGGCTTCCTCATGGCGGGCGTCGGCGAGCGGGACGGGAAGAAGGACGTCAACTACTTTGAGGTCGACCTGAGTACGTGGACTGGGTTGGTGGATCGACGACGCGCGCCCGCGCCTTGCGCGTGCGCGGTGGGGGGGGGGGAGGGGGGGGGGCGCGCGCCTCGGTGGGTGCGCGCGGTGGGGGGGGGGGGGGGGGGGGGGGGAGGGGGGGGACGCCGTGCGGATACGCCTGTGGGCATGATGGCCGACGCAGAGGGCTGTGGTGTTTCCCCAGCACGTGGCGACGGGGTCTTGCGCGGTTGGGTGGCGTCGGTGGGTTGTGCGTGTGCCTGCCGCCGCGCGCGTACGCGATGCGGGTGGGGGGGGGGGGGTGTGGCGCCCCCACCGGGCCGCCGGCGGGTTGTGGACTGGCCTTGATGGACGCGGTGCCGGCGGCGGGACCGTCCGTGGTGGACGCACGGGCGGGCGGCTGTCCTGTCCCGCCGGCGGCGGGAGGTCGACGCGCGTCATGCTGACCCGCGGACACGGCGATGGCCGCTGGTGGGCGTGTGCTTTTTTGCTTGCACCCCCGGTGGCACGTTGCAGAGGACACCCCCGTGCCCGCTATTGAGGATGCGTTCAAGCGCTTCACCGAGCGGGAGGACATTGCCATTGTGCTCATCAACCAATACGTACGTGATCCCCTGGGGGAGGTGCCGCCCGACCCGGCTGCCGCCGCCCGTGCGTTTTGCCTGTGGCGTGGTGGCGTTGGTGCCTGGGCGGTCGCCGCCCGTCTTCTCGATCGACACCCGTCGTGCGTCCATGCTGACGGACCGACGCCGTCGTCTCTGTCGTGGGGTGTTTTCTTTTTGGTCTTGGACGCGGTCGTTTGCTCTGGCTGCTGTCCTCGCGCCGTTTTGTTTTCCTGCCGCCTTGCCTGGCCTGTCTGCTTTGTTGGCTTCCTCTGTCTGGGCTTGGTCTCCATCGCATCTCGTGCGTGCTGCTCCATCCGCGACGCGGGCTGTGGCCGCCACAGATTGCCAACGAGATCCGGCCGGTGCTGGCCAAGTTTTCCGCCCCCGTCCCGGCAGTGCTGGAAATCCCCTCCAAGGAGCACCCGTACGACGCGGCCAAGGACTCGATCCTGCAGCGGGTGCGCAATATGCTGGGCACCTCGTGAGGTGTTTTCCCATATGTATGTAGTACACCCGTCCACGTCATCCGTCCCTCCCGTGCTTGCACGCCGCCTCACCCGTACACACCCGTATGCTGGGCCGGTCGAGAAAACGGCACGTGAACGCCACCAGTCGCCTCTTTGAACTCTACCTCTTCCACACAAAAGTGACACAAACTCAGTTTTTTTTTTTGTGTGTGCGTTCTTCTTGCTTGTTTGTTGCTCGCATTGCTGCCTTCTGTCTCGAAGAGTGCACCATGCCAATGAATTTTCGACGGTTATGGTTTGAATAATTCAACGATTGCTGGCCTGCGTGCACATTTCGCGTGAAAGTTGTTGGCAAGAAGCGGCACGCGCGGAAACCCCTGCTTTTACACCTCATGGACCCACCCCAGAGACCCTCTGGCCTCACTCGAGCTGCTCAAACAGCTCCAGGATGCGGCGGCGGTCGCCCATGGGGATGCCCGGGAACTCGGCGCGGAGCTCGGCGGCGGTGAGCGCCGCGGCGGTCGCGCCGTCCACCTGCTGCGCCGCAAACGCGCCCACGTGCTGGCCGAGCCCCGCCGCCCGCAGCGCCTCCCCCACCTGCACCACCGACCAGTCGCGGATGCTCGACGCCGCGGGTCCGCCGCCGCCACGGCCAAGGCCCGTGGCGCCGCGGAGCTTCGAGTCAAACTGGCTCAGCTCCGCCGCCCACGCGCCCCGCATCCGGTCGTCCTCGTCCGCCTCGGATGGCGCGGCGCCCGCGGCGGCGGCGGCGGCGCCCCCCCCCCCGCGGCGGGCGCGGCCGACGACAGGCCGAGCACCTTGGCCAGCCCCGTCCAGCCGACGCGCGCCACAAACGCGACGGCGGCCAGCTTGAGCGCCGCCCCCGCAAAGAGGCTGAGCAGCCCGCCGGCGAGCATGGAAAACGGGAGCAGCAGGATGCCCACCGGCAGCACAACTGACACGACCGTCAGCGCCGCGACGGCGAGCGCGGCAACCGCGGCGAGGAGGGCGCTGCCAAAGACGGCGCCGCCGCCCACGACGGCGGCGAGGAAGAAGAGGGAGCGCGCGCCGGGTGGCAGCGCCGCCGCCGAGGAGGGGAGGAGGGAGCGGAGGCCGGCCTCGAGCACGCCCAGCGCGCGCTCCCCCGACCGCGACGCGTCGGCGCCGGCGGCGGCGCCGCGCGCCGCGGCGCGCGCGCCGTCGGCACGGGCGGCGGCGCCGGCCGCCTCGGCACGGCGGCGAATCTCCTCCACGTCCACGGGGGGGGGGGTAAACGACGCGGACGGGGGGGGGCGCGCCCGCCGGGGGGAGGCGGCGGCGGCGGCGGCGGCGGCGGCGGCGGCGGCGGCGGCGGCGGCGGCGGCGGCGGCGGCGCGACGGGCGGCGGCGGTCGTCAGGGGGGGGGAACGCAGCCGTGACGCACAGAGCTGCGGCCGCAGCGGGAAGGCCGCGGAGGACACAAAGGCGGCAGCCATGGCTCCTGCGTTGGGGAGGGAGAGAGAAACGTCCGAGCCACACAGCAACCGGCGACGAAGAGGAACGAGCAAGGCCGGGCCGGACAGACGCTCGACGAGTGCCAGCGCTGGAAGCCTGCACGCCACGACGGGATCGGACCCGTCGTGCTCACAAGTACATCACAATCTCCATACAATGCTGCGAATCAATCAACTACTACAAAGTATCAAGGCTCGCCGACGGAAATTAACCTCGTAGATCAGGCTGACCCGAGATGGCTTTCGATGCAGCCAATCATGGCGAGTCAATGTACATCCGTCAGCCTCGCGCGAGGTCCCTTGGGGCCGCACACAAAGTGGGCGGGATTTTCAAGGCTGCCAGTCGACCTGGGTCCTCCCTGATCGACGGCGGGGCATACGTTCCGCAATCCGGTGCAACGACCCACGGGTCGTGCCCTGGCTAGCGATCCGTGGACTGTCACTCCACCACGGTTGGACTTTTCCGTCGATAGCTGCCCGATTACGCTCTCTTGCAAGGGTGGCAGGAGAGCGTCTTTCGAGACACACCACAAGAGTTGGCGGCTCGAGTCCATGATGGACCAATGACTGGCGAGGAAGTCTGACTACCAAGCGCCCGTGTGCCCGAGCGCTTTTGAAAAACGACGACCGCGCCGCGCATTCCGGCTCTGCTGGATCCATCGTCGTCTGCAGGACCCATTCTCTGACGTACAGTGGACGCCTTTCTTCTGATCACCGTTCTGGAACGCAGTCACAGTGCTCTGCCTGGCCCCATCTGGCTCTGGATGGCCGGCTCGCGGAGAGCGTGAGCCCTCTCCCGAGCGCCGACGCAGCCACGGGGACGTCAGTACGTACGGCTGTCTACCGTCCCCGCTGGGCGGACGCGTCGTTCGTCCCAGTCGCGGCACCGGCCGTCGCGATCCTCGCAGTGTTCCTCGTGCGTCAGTGTCGGGCAGGGGTTCGCCCGCCGCCCTGCCCCCTCCGCCTGGCCTCGCCCAAATCCCTGTCGCCCTCGGGGTGGTGGGTGGACCCACGGCGCCCCTTCCTCGTCCCTTCCCCCCTCGCCGCGCTGTCCTGGCCTCGTGCTCCCCCCTTCCCTCCCCGCCCACTTCATTGATTCTCGAATTTTTGTATGTACGGTGTCCTGCATCTCTTTTTCGTATCGATCCCCTCGCCGAGCTCGGCGCGAGCGCGACGCGTAGGGTACGCGTGCGCGCGACCGGCGGACCGCCGCTGGTCGGTCGTGGGCGACGCCGCGGCCGCGGCCGTGGCCGTGCCGGCTTTTCCCTCTGTGGCCGGCAACGCGTGTGCGACCGGTCGGCAGGGTCGCCGTCGACGCAACCGCCACCCTAGTCGCCAGGAGCGGGGGCAGACCCCCCTCGCTCCCTTTCTGTGGGCGGCGGGTGCAGGCACGCCGCCGCCGCGGGCCACGAATCCAACGCTTCCCGCGGTGGACCGATCCGCCGCTGTTCCCCCCACCGCACCCCACCACCGCGTCGTGCCGCCCACCCGTGCCGTCATTGGTGCCGCGGCACCTCCCTCCCCTTGCCACCGCGTCTCCCTCCTTCCCCCTGACCTCCGTCTCCCGTGGGCCGTGCCGTCCTCCGGTCCACCCTCTTCATGTCCCCCACCCAACACGTGCCCATGCCTCCCTCTCCCGCACCGCCGTCGGCGGGCCGCCGGCGAAGCGCCTTTGGCCTGTCCCCCGCGGCATTTGAACGGAGCGCCGCGCCTCCCCCCCGTCCCCCCCCCCCGCCCGACGCGACGACGGAGCTGCCCGATGGGATGGCCGTCACCACCCACCTCCACCCCGACGATGGCGGGAGCAGCGACGCCGACGGCACGGGGCTGGTGACCATCACGTGCCCGCCGTTTGCCGGGGGGGGGCCGCGCGGGGGGGGGGGGTGGCCCCGCGCGACGCGCCGAGTAGCGGCTCATCCCTGTCGGGCGTCAGCGGTGGCGGTGGCGGTGGCCGCGGCGCGGCGGTGGCGGCCGGCGGCGACGAGGTGCCCGGCTTTATCGCGGTCGTCTCCACCGCCCGCGGCGGCGGCGGCGGCCGCGGTGAGAGTGAGCCCGACGCCGCCATGGCCGTCGCCGACGGTGGCGCCGCCTCCCCGGCATCGTCGTCAGGGTCGGTGGTCGAGGCGGCGGCGGCCGGGGAGGACGTCGTGGCGCTCGCGTCGGCGCTGTCGTCGGGTCGGGGCGGCCGGGGCGGCGTCCGCGGGCCGGGCGGATCGGCGCCCAGCTCCCCGTCAGGCTCCTCGACCGCGGGCAGCGCCGCGTGGGCCGCCGCCGCCGCCGCCGCCCGCCGCCGCGCCCTCGACGGCCGCCGTGGCCGTGGCCGTCCTGCTGGTAGTGGCGATGGGGCTGGCGGGGACAGCGGCGTCGGCGAAGGTGGTGTCGCCGACGGCAGCAGCAGCAGCAGCACGAGCGACAGTGCAGTCAGCAGCGGGACCCTCATGGCGGGCTGCACAAGCAGCAGCAGCGACGTGTCCACCACCGCAAGTGACACGGACAGCGACCGCTCGTCGGCCACCGAGCCGGGCGGGCCGCACGGCAGTGGCGACGGGAGCGGCGACAATGGTGACGGCGCGGGGTCTGCCACCGCCGCCCCGGCCGGCGGCGGCAGCGGCGGTGCTCTCCCCTCCCCACCCCGCCCCCACCACCGGCGGCACCCGTCGTCCACCCGCCGGCGGCTGCGGCGGCTCGAAGCCGAGCTGTCCCAGGCGCGCATCCGCTCTGCCGCCCGCGCCACGGTGCACGTCTCTGAGGTCGAGCGCGCCGCCGCGGTCGTTGCCGCCGCCGAGCGCCGCGCCGCCGACGCCGAGGCGCGGGCGGCCGCGCTTGCCGCCGCGCTCGCGTCTGCCAACGTGGCGGCGGCAGAGGTGGACGCGCGGCGGGTGACGCTCGCCGCGCGGGTGGCGGAGCTGGAAGCCGCCGCCGCCGCCTCGGCCGCCGCGTCCGCCGCCGCGCCACCGGCCGAAGGGGGAACGCTGGGGGGGTCGCACTCGTGTCTGTGGGGGGCAAGGGTGCGCCACCCCCGGCCGCGTCTGCCGCCTCGTCCAGCGGTGCCTCCGCCGCTACATCGGCAGGTGGCGCCACCCCCGGCGGCGCCGCCGCGGCCGCCGACGCAGACGCGATCGCCGCGGCGCGGCGGGCGCTCGTTGCCGAGATCCACAACACGGGCCGCTACCGCAACGTGCGCGGCGCGTGGCGGGACCTGCTGCGCCCTGCGGGGGCGGAGCTGTCGGCGGCGGAGTTTGGGGTGGCTCTCCGCTCCCTAGGGGCGGGGAAGGACGCCCAAAAAAAACCGACAGAAGGGGAGGGCGGCGGCGGCGGCGGCGGCGGCGCGGGGCGAACAGGCGGCGGCTCCCCCGAGGGATCCAGCAGGGCGCCGCGGCCGCGCACCGCGCTGACCGAGGTGGGCGGCCGCCGGCGGAGTGTGGGGCTCGTCGCGGACGGGGCTGGCGGTGGGGGTGGGGGGGATGGGAAGGGGGTGGGCGGCGGCGGCGGCAGCGGCGGTGCCGCCGCTTGTCCCCCGCTCTCGGACGCGGTCGTTGCGGGCGTGTGGCGGGCGGTGGTGGGCGAGGGCGGGGGGGGGAAGGGGGCCGCCGACGCGCCCGCGGTGACGTGGGCGCAGTTTGTGCGGTTTTACCAGACCACCAAGGACGAGGCGCTGGCGTTGTAACCTTCGGCTCGCAAGGGAGGGGGAGGGAGAGTCGGAGGGGTAAGGGTTGATCGGGGGGGGGGGGGGACGGCGGGTCGGAGGTGGGGAAGTGGAGAACGGGGAGGGAGGGGTGAAGGGGGTCGGCCGGCTGGCTCTTGCCGATCGGGAGGGGTAGGGGGGATGGTGCGCCTCCGCGCCCACGGGGTCCCGTCGCCACCGGTCTGGCTCGAAGGGCGCCTCTCGCCCCCGCCCCCGCCGCCGGCCGGCCGGCTGGCGGCGGCCATTGACACCCAGGTTGCCGATGGCGGCAGCGATGACGGCGGCGGGGGACCCCACCTCTCGCGACCGACCCCGCCGGGGTTGCGATGCTGTTTCTTTTTTTTTTCTGTCCCGCTCTATTTTTTTTTTTTTTTTTTTTGCTGCCGTCGTTGCCGCCGCCGCACCGCCGCTGCTGCTGCGACCGCCGTCGCGGGCACCGGAAAACGTTGCGGCGGGCGCCCACACAGCAAGCGCGGGAGTGTGCTGCACCCGCCATCCGGGACGGGGGGCGAGCGTTCGTTGCGGGCGCAAAAAAACGGATACGCTCGTTCCGTATCGCCCCTCGAGCCCGCCGTCTCGTCGACCACCGACCCTCCCCTCCTCGCCATCCTCCCTACCCCCCACCACCACCAACGAAAACAGAAAGAGCCGAGCACGACCCGGCGCGCGCGTCCCCCCCCCCCCTCCCCCAGCTGCCGTGCGACGGCGGCATGCCCTAGATCTTGTCCAGCGTCTGGATGCCGAGGAGGTCCAGGCACCGCCGGATGACGCTGGCGGTGATGGCGCACAGCGCAAGGCGCGACTCCTTGAGCTCCTCGCTCTCCGCACTCCGCACGGGGCACTGCTCGTAGAAGCGGTTGAAGAGCGTCGACACCCCCTTCATGTACTCGCACAGCACGTGCGGGCACAGGTCGCGTTCCAGCTCGGCGAGCACCTCGGGCAGCCGGAGGAGCGTCTTGGCGAGCGCCAGCTCCGCCGCGACGGGGTAAGCAAACGCCACGTCCTTGCCCTCCATGTCCTCCAGTGCACGGCCGCCGCCCGCCTCGCGATAGATGCCCTGCGTGCGCACAAACGCGTACATCATGTACGGGGCGGTGTCGCCGTCCAGCTTGACCATCTTGTCAAACGAGAAGCGGTAGTTGGACGTGCGCGACGTCTTGAGGTCCGCGTACTTGACCGCCGCGATGCCCACCTTGGACACCACGTCCTGGATGTACTCGGGCGACTCGGTGCGGTTGTCCGCGGCGAGGCGGGCCTCGAGCTCCATGCGGCTCCGCACCACCGCCTCATCGAGGAGGTCCTTGAGCTTGACAACGTCGCCCGAGCGGGTCTTGAACTTTTTGCCGTCCTCGCCCTGGACCAGCCCAAACGGCACATGCTCCAACGACACCTCCTCGGGAACAATCCCCGCCCGGCGGGCCACCTGGAAGACCTGCTGGAAGTGCAGCGACTGGCCAATGTCCGTCACGTACAGGATGCGCTGCGCCCCGTCCTCCCGTACCCGGTAGCGCATCGCCGCCAGGTCCGTTGTCGCGTAGTTGAAGCCCCCGTCGCTCTTGCGCACGATTACCGGCTGGCGCTCCCCCTCGCGGTTGGTAAAGTGGGCGCCCTCGAGGAAGACCACGGTGGCGCCCTGATCCTCCACCGCCAGCCCCTGGCGCTCCAGGTCGGCCACTACATCGGCGAGGTAGGGGTTGTAAAAGCTCTCCCCGCGCTCCGTCACCTCCACCCGCAGGGTGTCGTAGAGCTTTTGAAACTCGATGCGGCTCTGCCCGCAGATGGCCTGCCACGCCCGGCGCGACGCCTCGTCGCCGCCTTGCAGGGCCACCACCTCCCGCTGCGCAGCCTCCTTGAACGCGGGGTCCACGTCAAACCGCGCCTTGGCACGCTTGTAAAACACGACCAGGTCGCCCAGGTCCACGTCGCCCAGCTCGCCCGTGCCGTCGACAAAGTCCGGCACCTCCTCCCGCAGCAGCTGGATCAGCATGCCAAACTGGGTGCCCCAGTCGCCCACGTGGTTCAGCCGCACCACGTCGTGGCCGAGGAACTCGAGCAGCCGGCACAGGCTGTCGCCAATGATCGTCGAGCGCAGGTGGCCGACGTGCATCTCCTTGGCAATGTTGGGCGACGAAAAGTCCACCACCACCTTCTTCGCCGCGGTGCCCGTCCGCTTGGTCACCCCGAGCCGGGAGAGGTCGGCGAGCATCGCGTTGAGGCGGCCGCTCACGTACGCGGGCGTCAGGGTCAGGTTGATGAACCCCGGCCCAGCGACGGTCGGCGCCTCGCAAAAGTCCGACACGTCGAGGGCGTCAATGATGGCGGCGGCCACGTCCCGCGGGCGCTTGCCCGCCTTTTTCGCCAGCGACAGCGCCGCGTTGCACTGATAGTCGCCAAAGCCCGCCTTGGTCGCGGGCGTCAGCATCGGGTTGGCCGCCGCGTCGGGCCCGTACGCGGCGGTGAGGGCGGCGACGACCCGCGACCGCAGCACGTCCTGAGCCGTCTCGGCCATGCTGACGGAGGGGGGGGGGACGCTCGCCACCGCCCGCACCGACGCAACGCCAGGCAGGCGGCGGGCGGGCGCCGCACGCCGGGCCGCCGGGCGCCCACCACACCAGGCGTCGGCGGAGCGGAGGGCGCCCAGCGAGAGGGGGTGGCAAAAACCGCTGCCGCCGCCGAAGAGGCTCCCCGCTGCCACGGGCGGGTGCGCGGATCCAGACGCCCGCCTGGCCGCCGCCGCGGCCGCCGCCGCCGCCGCCGAGGTGCCGCGGCTCCGCCGCACCGCCGCAGCCGCTGCCGGTGGCGACGCCCACCGGGCGCACGACGGGCTCACAAAAGAGGCCACCACCGCCAACGCACCACGGGGCCGCATACGACCGTCAACGCAAGCGGACAGAGGGGGGTGAGGGGCACTCATGGGCGGACGTGGCCAGCGGTGGTGCCTGGCAGTGTCGTCGCTGCGCTGGTCGACGGCGTGCGCATCTCGACGCAGGGGCGGCCACGCGCGGAGCCGGCTCGACGGAGCAGAGTAAGGTGACGTCGGATCCAATGGCAATAGTTGTCGAATGCAATGGTGGTGAATTAGCATAAGTTCTTTCAAGTGTGCCGGATAGGGCGTTCCAAGTTCGGATGCCCAGCTGTTCTTGCAAGAGAGGGCCCGATCGGGACCAGGCCGCACTTGTCTTTTTTTTTTTGTTTGGGCCACCGTCAGTCGTTCCAGCCTCTCAACACGTGTCCCCGCGCAGGCTCTCAAACCGTGCACGACGCGATTCCTTACAGCAGCTGTGCCAGATGCACCGACCACGCCATTTTGAACTGGGGGCACAGCCACGTGGCGCTGTCGGCACAGCCCCTCCCGACGCCGTCGATTTCGCCAGCAGCGCGGGGACACGGGCGGCAGCTGGGCCTGGGGCCCCAACGCCGCCGCGCTGTGTGGCCAGTGGCTCGCGGCCGCGCGAGTGGCGGGGCGGTGGCGGGGGGAGAGGGGGTCGCGGGCCGCACCGACCGCGCCCACGCTGGACCGCGCCCTGGCAGCGAGCCGCGGACGTCCGGGCCGCCGCGCTGGTGTGCCTGCCGCCGCCGCCGCCGCCCCCGCGACGCCGTTGCCCGCCGACCGTGACGCTCTCGCCGCCCGTCGCCTCGCCGCCCCCCGCCTGCCCCCCCCGTCGCCGCCCCCCGCGTCAACGCCCGCTGCCGCCCGCGTGACTGCTAGACCGATTGTGCGCCGCGCCCCCGCCGTCCACCGCTGGGACGCTGTCACTCGTGTGCCCGCCTGCCAGCTCCTACCGCCGGCCGTTGGTGCGCGTCTCGGGCTACCCCGCCCCCGACCTTTTTTTTTTTTTTTTTTTCCCCTCCCCCCTCCCCCTATCGCCCGCCCCCGCCCTGCCCACTCCTTTTGTTTGGCGTTGCGTCCCTCCCACCGGCGGCGCTCTTGTACCTGTAGTTGTGCGCAGCGTTTGCTGCCTTGTTTGTTTTGGGAGCTGCTCGAGGCGCTGCGGTTGCGGGGCGTCGTGCGGTCGAGGTGGGAGTCGCGGCGGGGTCTACCATTATCGCCCCGCGCTGTGGCCCACGGTCCGTCCGGGCCCGTCCGAGTGCCAAGGCCGTTCACCATTTCCCTTTAGCGGTTCATCAGACGTCACTCGACGCACGACCGTCACCGTCGCCCGCGCGCCGGACGCGCAATCGGAAGCTTCTCCCGCCCCGTTGGAACCGTGCTGCTGCATCGCGCGGAAGGTCCAGCCGGCCGACAGCCGCCTCGGGGCGCCGCACGCGGCACCATTTCGCTCCCGCGCGTCTCCCCCGTCACCGGCACCATGCCGCCAACGACCTCGGTGGATGCGGCCGCGGCCGCCACGACGGTGCCGGCAGAGGATGAGGTGCCCCAGTGCCCTCTTTGCCTAGAGGATTTGGACGCGACGGACCTGTCTGTGCGCGCCTGCCAGTGTGGCTACCCGGTATGTGTTATGCACGTTCTTTATCTGTGTGGGGTGCGTGCGTCTGGTGGGTGCGCAGGGGGGCTCGGTGACGATGGTGTCGCGCCATTGTGGACTGGGGAGGGGCGCAACGATTGCTTCACGGAGTAGGTCGTTTCCCCTGGGGAAGGCTGTCTTCTTGGCCCTCTTCGTTGTGTCGCCGCGGAGCTTGTGTTTTTTGTGGTCCTTGTGCGGGTGGCACGGTTCGATGCCATCGCGGCGGCCCCGATGGGGGCTGTTTCAGAGCTTGTGGGCTCGCCCTCTGGCTGGGGTAGACTTGCTGACACGCGATGACCGGGTTGTCCAAGTGGGGTTCCGGCCTGACTGACACTTGTGTGTGTTTCTCGAGTTTATCACGATGTCTGCTTTGCGATTGTTGCTTGTGTTTTCTTGCTCACGTTCGCTTCCCTTACCACAGGTGTGTCTGCTATGCCTGCACCACATCCGGCAGCAACTGAACGGCAAGTGTCCCGCTTGCCGGACGCCCTACTCAGAGGAGAACTTTGTCGTTATTGACAAGGTGGACCCCGAGGCGGCGGCGCGGGAGCTACGCGAGCGGGCTGAGGCCAAGAAGGCTCGGGAGAAGCGGGATCGTGCCGCGGCCGCTGAGCGGGAGCGGGCTGCCGCGGCGGCCGCGTCGCAGGCCAAAGCAAAGACGACGTTCAAGCACGTGCGGGTGGTGCAACGGAACCTGGTGTACGTGATTGGCCTGAGCTTGAGTTTGGCGCGGGAGGAAGCGCTGAAACGCACCCAGATGTTCGGCCGCTTTGGCCGCATCAACCGCGTGCTGGTCAATCGCGGCCATCCGTACAATGCTGACGCGCCAGGCGGGCCGTCCATCGCGGCCTACATCCTGTTTGCGCGGGACACGGATGCGTCAACGGCCGCACGGGTGATGAACGGGGAGGTGTTTGACGGCCGGGAGCTGCGATGTGCCATTGCTACGACCAAGTATTGTGACGCGTTCATTCGACACGGTACGTTGGTGCTCTCCTGTTTTTCCCCCTTGTGTTCCCTCGGCCCGTGTTTTTGCGATTGCCTGCGGGGCGTCTTCTGCTTATCCCACACGTTGGTTGCTTGTGTACGTGGTTTGTTTGGAGTCGCATCTAACCCAATCGTGTGCTGTCGTGTTGGCGCTGCTTGGCGTGTGCATGTCTCTCTATCGTGGCTGTGTGTTTGCAGGGTCCGGCAAGCACCTGTGTGGCAATGATGACTGTCCGTATCTACACGAGCTCGCCCCGTACCCAGAGGATGTGCTTACCCGAGAGGAGGTCCTGAGTCGACAGCTTGGCCCACCCCCCCCTGCACACCTGTTTACATTCACGCCCACGCTGCCGACGCCGACGGCTGCGTCGTCTATCCGACTTCCAACGACTCTGGCGCCCCGACGGGTGCCCCCGCCTGCTTCGTCGTCGGCGCTACCGGCGGCATCGCCTCCACTAACTGCGTCCCGGCCGCCTACCTCCTCTTCACCCACAGCGCCGACGTCCTTTGCGGGTGTGGCCAGCTCTGCGGCCCCGTCCCCGACGACTCCCTCATCCCACGAGAGCTGGCTGCTCAAGTTGCCGCCACCCCGTGCGACAGGAGGCGGCTGGGGAGCTGCGGCAGACGTGACAGACCCATCCACACCCGCGCAGCTGCGGTCTCGGACGCCCTCGCCGGCGGACGCCGTTTCGTCCGGGCTGCTTTCGAGCTCTGGGGCTGCGGCGGCCACACCGCTGAACTTGACCGCTACGTCGTCTGCGCCAAGCGTGTCGGTGAGCCTCCCACCACTGACGACATCTACGCGGCGGTCGCGGGCGTCACCAAAGGTAGCTGCGGCACCGCCGCCGCCGGCTCGAGTAACTCTACCACCTCCACCTGCCCGTGTGACGCTTCCACCTCCACCTGGCTTTGAAGAGGTTGCCGCTGCGCCAGCGTCGAGCAAGCCGCCGGTCAGCGCAGCCGCGGCGCCCCCGCCCCCTGGCTTTGGCAACTTCCCGTCGCTCAGCCAGGCACGTGCGGCATCTGCCGCGAGCGCCAAACCGCTAACCGGCCGAAGCCTCAGCAGCAGCAGCAGCAGCAGCAACAGCGGTAGTAGAGAGAATATGGACAAGAACACATCGTCTACCGCGGCTGCCACACCTGCGGCCCCGACATCGACGGCACCAACGATGTCGGCGCCGCCTGGGTTTGTTGCCCCTGCTCTGTCGGCGCGGCCTCGGCTGCCGCCGCCCTCTGTGGTAGGAGCTCCTGGGTTTGCTGCTCCTGGCTCTGGTTCTGCGGCGGCGTCTCCGCCGAGTGCGTTTCAGTCTTCCCCGATGGCTAC
Organism: Pyropia haitanensis; assembly: GCA_008729055.1. Taxonomy (NCBI): domain Eukaryota; phylum Rhodophyta; class Bangiophyceae; order Bangiales; family Bangiaceae; genus Pyropia; species Pyropia haitanensis. Next base: position 3,858,825 of record SDUX01000004.1, on the reverse strand, counting down.
CGCAAAGGCAGAGAGCCCACGACCGACGTTCGCTGCGCCGCGAACGAGCCCGAGCGTGCTTTCCGCACCAAACTCTTCATCATGGTCAATGTCTCAGGAACCATCCCGGGCTGTTGGTGATGGCCTAGCGCGCCCCGCCGGTGCATCCAACGTACACGTGACTGCCAGCTCGAGCAGCAGTCCGACCTTTGCCCCAGCACCGGCGCGGTCTTCAGACGCCCCAATGCCGTCGGCTGATACGGTGTCGCAGTCTGAGCCGGCGTCGTCTCCGCTGCTGAGCGGCGTGTTGTTTGCAGACGCAACGTCGTCTGGGCCATCCTTTGCTTCGACTCCGGACTTGTCGGTGCTGCTTGCGCAGCTGGGCGGGGGCCCCAACGTTGGTCGCGGAGCGGGATCAGGGTCTGTCCCGTCTAGTTCGGCAGGGCCGCCCCCTGCGGGCTTTGCTGCGGCTTTTCCTAGCAGCTTTGGGAGCGGTGCGCCGGCGCCGCTGCCGTCACCGCCGCGGACTCTCCGGGATCCGCGGAGCGGCCACGGTGCATCTCCAGGCAGCCAGCCGAATGCGGGCCCCCCCGGCATCAGCAGAGTGGGTGTTGCGAACCCCCTGTCTGCGGAAGCTCCGTTTGGTCAGTTCGATGGCGGACGAGGGGCCTACGCGCAACCTATGCCTGCTGCCAACGCGTTTGCTTCGTCGCTACCCCCGCTGCCACCGCCCTCGGAGGGGTCCTTTGCGATGAGTGGCACGCGAACCTCCTCCTCGGCACGTTCGCGCTCGCGCTTTGGGTTTGCCCGTGGCGGCCGCACGAGTCCGGGACCTCTGTCGGCCACCTCGGCGGTCATCCCCGTCAGCGCTAGCGGCCGTGCGGACGGCGGTGATGGCCTGGGTGGCCTGGGTGGCGGTGGAGGCAGCATGGGTGGGCTCCCTCCGAATGGGGGCGTCCCGAATGGGGGCGTCTCGTCTGGAGGCGTCCCACTCGTGGGGGAGCCCTTCGCCCAGATGTTTTCGTCTCTGGAGCTGGAGCCACCCGCGCCGCCGGCGGCGGGGCTGGACTACCCACCGGGCATCCCACGCCCGCCGGGTATGAACCCTGTGCAGTCGTCGCCGCCGTCGTCATCGTACGCGAGCCCTCCCTATGGCATCGGCGGGGTGCTTGGGCAAGGCCACCCCGGCGCCCCCTACTCGTCGGCACCCTACCCGTCTCAGGTTTACCCCGCCGCGGCCTACGCGTCGCCGTATGGGAACTCGGCGGGCCACCCGGGAGGCCCCCCCCCGGGCATGTCCGCTGCCACGCCGCCGCACGGACCACTGACGCAGCCGCGGCGGCCGTCGGCGAGCTCCTCCCCCGCTCGGTCGTCCCGCTTTGCATTTGCCGGAGCCGGGGCGGGGCCGCTGCCGGCCGGCGGCCCGCCGCCAGGGATGGGCTATCCGTCGTCGTCGGGCATGTACCTGCCGCCCGGCAGCGACGGGGGTGGGATGGCCGGCGGTGCTGGGCCCCCGCGTGGCGGGCTTGGTGGCGACGCGGGCGCCACCGCGGCACCCCCCGGCTTTGGCCCCGCGCCCACGGCCGCCGCGCAGCCGCCGCCCCCACCTCAGGCCGACACCAACTTCACCGAGATGTCGACGCAGGACAAGCTGGCGGCCATCTTTTCGAGCGCCCGTGGTCCGCGGCAGTCGTCCACGCCGGCGCTGCGGATCAACTAGCGCACGAACAGCGATCGTCCCCCCATCTGACGCGCGTGTGACTACGGGTCCGCGTGTTTCGTCAATCTTGTTTTCTACATCGAGGTGGTGAGATGAGGTGAGTGAGGGGCGATGGACGCGGGGGGGGGACGGAGGGGAAGAGAGTGCTGCGAGAGGTTGTCCAGGCCTGGCGGTCGAATGCTCGTGGTTTCGCGGTTGCTGCCTGCTTTCTGCGTGGCCAGCTGCGCGCCGAGTACATACACATAGGAACGTATTGCCAGGCCGTCGGCCGACGCTGTTGCTTTGCCGCTGTTGGTGTTGTGGCGCCGCCGCTGCCTTGCGCTGCCTGGGCGGTCCACGCCGCGCCGTGGTGCTGCCCTACCCCCCCCCCGTGTCACAAGCCGTCCACGCCGAGCAGCCCCCCCCCCCCCAAACTCTCGTGCGCCCACCCGTACACGCGGTACGCGTCGCCCATGCCGCCGACGTCCCCCCCCCCCACCAGGCGCACGTACTGCGACTGCAGCGCCGCGAGGCGGCGGTCCACTTCGGCGGCACCGCCGCCGCCGCCGCGGCGGCCGCCCCCCGCCGCCACCACCGCCCGGCCGAGCGCCTCGAACCGCTCCTTGGCGCCCGCCGCGGCCAGCCAGTCGGCCTGCGTCACAGACGCGGCCGGCACGCGCACGCGCCCACGGTCTCGGCCACGGTCACGGTCACGGTCGCCGCCGCCGCCGCCGCCGCCGCCGCCCGCCGCCGCCTCGGCCGCGGCGGCCGCCACCGCGTCGCGGAGGTGCCCAAAGTGCACGTCGGCGGTCACGTCCGCGGCGCCCGGCGCGGCGAGGAGCCCCTCGGCCGCGTGCCGCCGGAGCGCGCGGGCGGTCCAGCCGCCCGCCCGCCCGCGGGGGTCCCCGCCCGCCACGCCCGGGTCGTGGCCATAGTCCACCACCAGCGCCGCGGAGCCGGCCTCGGCGGCGACGCGGGCGGCCAGGTCGGCGCCCGTCGCGGCCACCGCGGGTGACCACTCGGCGGCGGCGGTGGGGGCGGCAGCCGCCGCCGCGTCGGCGCCGGTGGTGGGCGTGTGGGGGGCGGCGGCGGCGGCGGCGCCCGGGCCGGCGGTGCGCCACGCGGCGGTGGCGGGCGTCTCGCCGGCGGCGAGGACAAAGCGCAGGCCCGACGCGCCGGTGGCGGGGGCGGCCGCGTCGGGCGGGTCCACCCCGACGAGGCGCTCCCGCCAGGCCCCCGCGGGCGGCGCGGCGTCCCCCCCCCCGCCACCGTGGCGGCGGCGACCGCCGCCGCCGCCGCCGCCTCCGCCGCCGCCGCCGCCGCCCCCCCCCGGCGACCACACAAACTGGTGCACCGGCAGCGCGTCGAGGAGCTCGTGCGCAACGTAGATGGTGCCGCCGTCGCCGTCGGCAGCCGCCGGCACCGCCGCCAGGCTGCCATACCATTCCGTCGGCACCCCCGCGGCGGGGAGGTGGCGGAGCGCCCGCCGCTGCGCCGCCGCGAGCGGCGCCGACGGCTCGACGAGCGCCACGCCGCGGAGGCGCACGCCCAGCGCCGCGAGGCCGCGCGTCACATCCGCGGCGAGCGTGCCGCGGCCGGGGCCCAGCTCCACCAGCCGCAAGCCGCCGCCGCCGCTCCCACCGCCGCCGCCGCCAGTGCCGCCGCCGCCGCCGCCGCCGCCGCCGCCAGCCCGCCGCACCGCCGCGGCAACGGCAACGGCGATGCACTCGCCCATGACCTGGGACACCTCGGGCGCGGTGACAAAGTCGCCGGCCGGCCCAAAGATGGGGGAGCCCCCCGTGTAGTAGCCGTGGGTGGGGTGGAGGAGGCACTCGGACATGTACGCCGCGACGGTGAGGGGGCCCGCGTGGCGGATGAGCCGCGCCAGGTGGGCGGACAGGGGGGTGGGGGGGGGGGGGAAGCGGGAGGTGTGGCCGCCTGGGCGGCGGCGGTGGCCCCACCGGGGGCGGGGAGCGGCCGCCCGCCGGCGGCGGGGAGGAGGACGCCGCCGCCGAGCCCGCCGCCGCCGCCGCCGAGCGGCCGCCCCGCCGCCGCCGGTGGCCGCCGGCCGAGCAGCCCCGCCGTGTCAATGGCAATGGGCGTGCCGCGGGTGCCCGCCCCCGGCGGCGGCGGGGGTGGTGGTGCCGGCGGCGGCGAGGCTGGCGGCGTCGGCGGCGGCGAGGCTGGCGGCGGCGGCGGCGGCGGCGGCGGCGGCGGCGGCGGCGGCGGCGGCGCGGGCGGCGGCGCGCCTGTGGACGCGCCGCGCCATGCGGGCGGGCGGTGGCGGCGGCGGGGCAGGCGGCCGACGCGCGCGGCGGCCAGCCGCGTCGCGGCCGACATGGGGCGCCGCCGCGGCGGGCAGGGGGAAAAGGAGAGGGGGCGGCGGGTGGGCGAGGGGGGGCGGGTGGCGCACCCGGCCAGTCAGGTGGGGGACGGAAGGGGGGAGCGCGGGACGGGGGCGGGGGTGGGTCGGCGCGGCCGCGCGGGCAGAGCGGTCGGCCGCGCGCGGGCGGGGATCGCCGCTGGCCAAAGTCTGCCAACGGACGTCTAGTTAGGTTTGGTAACCCAGCGTCTGGGGAAACTTTCCATTGGTCGATCCGCTGTATCCGGCTGATCGCATGGCTGGCTGTTCACCAACATTGGATCCGCTAGTAGTAGCGTGCGTCCTATAAAAAGTGGATGTTGACGGTACGTGAAGGTGCATGAAATCGCCGTCTGGACCAATAGATAGTTTTTGTGAGATCGTTCGGTGAGAACTTGGTGAGATCTTTTCATCTGAAAATAGCTCAGGTGTAAGCAATTTTTGCTCTGTTCTCACCAACGCTCTCACAAACGCTCTCACAAAAACCCTCTAATGAATCCACACCTGGCTACTTCGGGCAAACTGCCCGTCGCCGTCGACGCCGCCGCCGTCGTCGCGCACCCTGCGCCGTCCTTCGACCTGCGTGCCGCGCCCCCGCTCCTGTCCCGACCATGTCCCTACGATGATGGCGCAAGTGCCTGTTGCGTCGCCTCTTCTACCAACACCGTTTGTCTGCCCGTCTTGGTGCGCCTGGTAAAGCCGCCGTCTCCCGCGTCGCCTCTCTACACCGGCCCTTGTGCCCGCCGCCGTCCGGAGCGCACCTCTGTCAGTCCTCCTCTCTCGCCGTTCTCCCCCCCCCCCCCCCTCTTTGCCCCCCGTCCTTGGCTGCCCCACGCACAATGATGACCGTCTAGCCCGTGCTCGCCACTTCTTCCCCCCCCCCCCCCCCCTCTATCCCCACCCGCCGCGCCACCCCGGCCCTGCCCCAACCCTGCCCACCCCTTCTCCCCCACCCCTGCCCGCGCCTGCTGCGCTGCCGGCCGCCCCCCGCGCGCGACCTCGAGCCCCCTCACCCCTCCCCCCGCGCCCCGCCGCCGCCGCCCGTGCCCTGCCTGCTGGCGACCCTCCCCCTCCGGGTCGGAACGCCAGCGGCGGTGGCGTTGATGGCGGCAGCGGGGCCGCGCGGCGGCGGCGGTGGCGGCGGCGGTGGCGGCGGCGGCCGCGTGGCGGCAGGCGGCAACTGGGAGGCGGGCGGGGTGGGGGGGGGGGGGGGGGGGGTGGGGGGTGGGGGTGGGTAGCGGCGACGGGCGGGGCCGCCGCCCGTGTGGGCGACGGCGGGGGAGTGGGGAGGGGGCGGCGGCGGCGGCGCGCGCGGGCGGGCGACGCAGGTACTGCCGACGGCGCGTCGGCGGGCGGCCGCCGCGTGCGGCGGCCGCCCCGCCGGCCGCCGGACGATGACGCCCGTGGCGAGGGCTGCGCCCGCCGCCCGTGGCGACCGCGCGCGCGCGCGGCGCTGCGGGGCTGAGTGCGTGGGCGCCCGAGTGGGCGGCGGTGGGGTGGGGGGGGGGGGGGGGGGGGGGGGGGGGGAGCGGTGATGGGCGCAGGGGGGGCGACGCGTCCGCTGACACTGCCCGGATGGTGTGCGCGCGCGGGCGGGCGGGCGCTCTGGGGGACGGCCGGGCGGGTGGGCGGTCGGGCGGGCAGGTGGGCGGGCAGGTGGACGTCCAGGCCGAGCCGAGGGGAGGGGGAGGGCCGCGGGGAGGGGGCGGCAAGCGGCAGGCGGAGGGCGCGGCCAGCGGCCGCCGCGCCGCCCTGCGTGCGCGCTGGTGCGCTCCCGGCGCGTGCGGTGCGTGGCTCTCCCCCGCGGCGGCCGCCGTGGCACACCCCCGTGTGCCACCGCCGGTACCTACCGCGCGACGCGCGGCAGGACAGGACCGCGGCGGCCGCCCGCGGTGCGTGCCCGTGGGTTGTCCCGAGCGAGGCGGCCGGCGTTGGGCGGCGGCGCGCTCCCCCCCGCCGCTCCGGCGGCCCCCCCTCGCGCGTCGGGGCGCCTCCCCCCCTCGCGCGCTTCCACGCCGTGCGCCTCCCCCCCCCCCCCCCCCCCCCCCCCTCACCCACGCCGCCGGCTGGGTGCGGCCAGCCCACCCGCTGCGGGCAGGGCACGGCGACGCGGCGGCCAGCCGCCGCGTCGGTGCCGCGTCGCCGCCGCGGTGCGCCGCCGCGCCGCGCCGCCCCAGCCCGCCACCACGCCGCGCGCGGCCGCCCCGCCCCGCCGCGCGGCAGCGGCTGGCGCCAGCGTCGACCCGCCGCCCGCCCGCCGCCGCGTCGGCCGCCGCGTCGCCCGCCGCGTCGTGACGCCGGTCGGCCGCGGCCACACGCCGCCGTGCGCGGCGCGCGTGCCACCGCCGCCGCCCCGCCGGCCGCCACACCGGCGCGGCGCCGCCGCGCCCGGCCCGTCGCGCACGCGGGTCCGCCCCGCCCCGCCGAGCCGCCCGCGGCGGTCGCGGCGGCGGCGGCGGCCGCCGCGGCGGGGCGGCCCGCCCCCCCCCAAAAAAACCGGGGCGGCCCCGCGTGCCGCCGGCTCGTCCCGGCTCGGCCGCCGGCCGCGGCCGCCCGCGCGGGCCCCCGCGGGCGCCGCGGTGCGCCACTGCCGCGGCGGCGGCAGACGCCCGCCGGCGGCGGCGCGCGTGGGGGCCCCGCGCGGCGGCAGCGGGCCGCCGCGGCCGCCCGCACGCGCTCCGCCGCGGCCGCGATGCAGCGGCGGCCGCCGCTGGCGGTCGCGGTGTTTGAGGGGCGGTCCCCCCCCCCCCCCTCGTCGCCGGCGGCCGGCACGGCGTCCGCGCCGAGTGCCGCCGCCGCTGCCCGCTGCTGCCGCTGCCGCCGTTGCCGTCGTGGACGCCGTAGCCGCGTTCACCGTCACCACCACCACCCCCGCCACCGCCACGCGCAGCCGCCGCTACCCGCGGGTGGGCGCAGCGGCGTTTCCCCCCCCCACCCCCTCCCCCCTCCCCCGCTGTAACCCAAACCCCCCACCATGGGCGCCGCGGCCTCCACACCTAGCGCCGCGCCCCTCCCCTCCCCTTCCCCCTCGTCAGCGGCAGCGCCCCCCCCCCCCAGCGTCACGGTGCCTCCCCCCCCCCCCCGGCTCCCCGCCCCCCCCCCCAGCCAGCGGTGTGTCCCCCCCCCCCCCCCCCACCCCGCCCCGCCAGCGACGCCCCCGCGGCACCGCCAGGCGCGACCGCCGGCGGCGGGCGGCGCTGCTGCTCTTCCACCCTCCCCGCCCCGCGGCGCCGACCGAGGCCGCCACCGCCGCCGCCGCCGCCGCCGCCGCCGCCGCCGCCGCTGCCGCGGGCGACACGTTTGCGGCCGGCTCGGTCGCGCCGCAGCCGCTGGTGCGCCTCTCCCACACGCGCACCGTCGCGGCGCCGCTGCACGTACACCCGCCGTCGCTCAAGTTGGTGCGGCTGCCCCCACCGCCGCCGCCGCCGCCGCCGTCACCCCCGCCTCGGCCACCCGCCGCCGCTGCCGCCGCCGCCGCCGTCGTCGCCGCCACCGCCGCCGCCGCCGCGTCGGCCGCGGCGGCAGCGCCATCGTCGGCGGCGGCGGTGGCGGCGGCACGGCCCGCCCCCCCGCCCGTCACGTACGGCGTGTCTTTCTCGTTTGCGGCGGGCGTCGCGGGCACCGTCGCGGTGGCCCTGCCCGGCGCCGCCGCCGTCGCGGCGGCCGCGTTTGCGCCCGCGCCGGCCGGCCGCACGTGCGTCACCGCGCCGGGCGGGGGGTTGACGGAGGCGGCGCTCCGTGCCGCCGCCGCCGCGTGGCGGCGGCGGGGGGCGGCGGCGGCGGCGGTCGGGTCCGGCATGGGGGGGGCCCCGCAGGCCGCCACCCGCGCCGCCGCGGCCGCCGCGGCCGTCGCGGCCGGCCGACGCGCGGCGGTGGGGACGGCGGCGGCGGCGGCGGCGGTGGGGTGGCGGCCGCCGACGGCGCCGTGACGGTGGTGCTGCGGGTGGCGGCGGCGGCGAGCGGGGCGGCGGCGGCGGGGCTCGCCGACGAGACGACCGTGTGCGGGGTGGTGCGGGCGGCCGGCGGCGGCTGGGCGCTGACGCCGCCGCTGCAGACGGTGGGCGTGGGGGGGGAGGGGGCGGGGGGGGGGGGGGGTCTACCCGCTCCTCCGCGTCTGGGGGCTGCCCCGGTCCCCGCCGCCGCCGCTGCCGCCGCTGCCGCCGCCGCTGCCGCCGCCGCCGCCCGCGGCTGCCACCGCGGCGGCCGCAGCTGCCACAGCCGCCACGCCCGGCGCGGCCGCCACCCCCCCGCCCCCCCTCCCACCGCCGCGGCGTGCGGTGGGGGCGGCCCCCCCGGCAGAGGCGCCCGCCGAGTCGGACTGCGTCGTCTGCCTGTCGGCGCCCCGGTCGGTGCTCGTCCTCCCGTGCCGCCACGTCTGCCTGTGCGCTGACTGCGCGGCCATGTACACCAGCCGCAGCCCGTGGTGCCCGGTGTGCCGCGCGCGGCTGGGGCGGCTGCTGGCGCTCGAGACGCCCGCGGGGGGGGCGTGGGGTGGGGGGGGGGAGACGACCGCGCGCTGCCGCCGCCCGCCGCCGCCGCCGCCGCCGCCGCCGCCGCCGCAACGACCGCCGCTGTTGCCGCCGCCGCCGCCGCCGACCCTGCTACACCCCGGCCGCCGCCACCCGACCGCGCCGTGGGCGGGGTGGCGCAGTGCCGGCCGCAGGCGGCGACGGGGGCGGGCCCGCCGCTGCCGGTCGCCGCCGCCACCGCCGCCGCTTGAGGCGGCCGCCACGGCCGCGGCGCGGCGGCGGCGGGTCTGGGGCGGGCGCCCCGTTGCACAGACCGGGCGTACCCACCTCTCCGTTCCGCTCGGAGCGACGGCACGCACAGAGATAGCGGCCGCGTTTCGCCGCGGCGTGCGCCAGCGGGTGCGCGGGGCTGCGGGGGGTGTGGGGGGGGGGGAGGGGGGGGCAGGTTCGCCTCGCGCCCCAACGTGGGTGGAGGCGTGCCGCCGCCCAGCCGCGGTTGCCGGGAGGCTTCCACTCACGACCTTCGTCTTCTTTTTGTTTCGTTGTGCCGTGCCTTGCGGAGCGCGCACTGGTGAGTGCCGTCGGCTTCGACGAGCCGCTGACCTTGTGCGCAGCTGCCCACCGCACCGTGGCCCCATCCCGCGCAGTGACTGCCACCCGCCCCCGCCGCCGGTCGCGGCCTCTCCCCGTCGCGGTCACACTCGTCGTGGCGGTGCACCCACGCAGACCGCGTCCCCCCCCCCCCCCCGCCCGCCTCCCCCTCACACCTCTTGCACCCTCGCGGGGAGTCCCCCGCGTAGACCACCCGCAGCAGCGCCCCCTCACACCCCTCAGACGGGGGCGGCACCGCCGCGTTGAGCACCGCCGTTGCGACCGCGTGAGCCACCAGCGGTACTCGACGGCGGGCACCAGCCGCTGCAGCCCCAGCGCGTCGTCCACGACGGCGAGTCGGCGGCGGTCACGCCCGCGTCCCGGATGGTCGCAGTCACCTCGGCGGGCCACCCGCCCAGGCCGCCGCCGCCGCCGCCGCCGTCGCCGTCGCCGCCTCCAAAACGACCGCCCGCTGTCGGCGTTGCCGCCTCGACCGCGGGACGGGCCTTGCACCCAGGCACCTTGCCGTCGGCGCCGGCCCCCCGCGCAACAGTGGCGTTGGTGGCCAGGGTGGTCTCGCTCTGGCGAGCGGCGGCGTAGGCCACCCACGCACTGTAGCGGGACCTGTGGGCGACGCCACTGTGGGATGACGCCTCAGATGACGCACCAGCGGTCGCTGGCACAGTCGCCGTCGTCCGCTGCGGACGCGGCACCGTCCACCACCACGCGGTCGGCGCAAGAGTCGGCGCCGGCAGCCACGGTTGTCGCCCCGACAGCGTTGGTGTCAGCGTCGGGGGTCGCCGCTGGTGTCGGCCGGGCGTTCTTCCCCGAGCCCAACCGCTGGCACCGTCGCGGTGTCTGCCCGCTGCTGCCAGCTGGTAGCCGCGCGCGCCCGCTGGTGCGTCGGCTTGTCGTGCGCACCGCGCGCGTGGCTGCTGGCGCCAGCCGGGGATGCACCTCCTCAGCTGGCGTGGCCAGCTGCGCGCAAGTGGCCAATCAGCACAGGTCAATCGTCCGCCGCGGCCTCTGCTCGTTCAAACGCCTCCCACTCGTTCAAAGTTCAAAACGCCTCCCCAGCGGGACTGGTGTCCAGCAAGTTCAAAAAAATTGTCACGCGTCCGGCGCACTGTGCCACTCGGCCCGTGCAACGTGGGCCGACTGCCGATGATCGGGTGAGCGCGACAGCGCGCTGTGCAAGTTCCAACAGGGTCGACCCAGCTGGAACGCCGACCAGACCAGCGCGGGAACACCGGGGCGCACCGCGATGAAAGCCAGCGCCGATGAGAGAAACACCCCCTCGCGCGTAGATAGTCGTGCATACCCGTACACACATTTAAGAAAAAAAAAAAACGTCGCAGCCACGCGGCCGCCGCGCCGAGCCATCGCCCCCCCCCCCCCTCCTCCCCTACGGCGACGGCACGACTCCCCCCCCCTCGGCCGCCGCGGCCGCGGCCGCCTCCCGGTCCGCGCGCAACGCCGTCTCGACAAACGCCGCGCACTCGCCCGCCGACGCGCCGTCGAGCATCTTGTTGACGAGCCCGTCGTACGTCGCCCCGTGGCGCGTCAGCAGCGTCGACGCCTCCGCCACTGCCCACCGCAGCCGCACGTCCTCCCGCGCGCGCCGCGCGGCCGACGCGGCCGACGCGGAGCGGCCGCCGCCGTCGGCCCCCGCCGCCGCCACCGGCGGGTCCGTATCCGCGCCCGGCACGCCCGACAGGCGGCGGAGGACGTCGCGGCCGCGGCCAATGTTCGCCTCGATGAGCCGGCCATCAATCGCCACCTCGGCCGCCGCGCCCGCCATCAGCCACACGAGGTAGCGGTCGAGCAGGGAGAGGCCGGTGGGGAGCTCCCCTGGCCCGCCGAGGCCGCCGCCCGGCACGCCACCGGCCGCCTCCTCCCCCGCCGCGAGCACCGGGAAGAAGCGCACCGCCTCCACCGCGTTGGGCCGGTAGCAAATCCACGGCAGGCCGAGCGCGTAGGCAGAGAGGAAGAAGGCCGCCTCGACGCGCGTCTCCCGCACGGGGTCCTCGGCGAGCAGCCGCTGGAGGCCGCCGAGGACCGCCGCGCCCGCCGCGCCGCCGCGCAGGTACCGGTCCGCCGCGGCGGCGGCGCCGAGCAGCAGCAAAAACCCCGTCGCGTCGCTCGCGCCGTGGTGCGCGAGCAGCGGCTCGAGCACCTCGGCGGTGAGCGCGGTGAGGGTGGTGGCGAGAAAGACGGTGCCCGCGACCAGCTCCCCCGCCCGCCCCTGGTCGGGCAGCTCGGGGAGGATGACCGCGCCCGGCGGCGGCGCCGCCGCGGCGGCGACCGCCGCGTCGGCAGCGTCGGCCTCGGCGGCGGCCGCCTCGGCCGCCGACGCGGTCGCCGACGCGGCGGCGGCGGCGCCCACCCCCGCCGCCGCCCGCCCCGCCACCCGCACGACGGCGGCGGCGCCCGCGCCCGCCGCCGCGGCCACCGCGGCGGTCGCCGACGGCGGCGGCGCTGTGCGCGTGGCGGCCGCCGCCGAACCGGGCGCCGCCGCCGCCTTGGCCGACCGCCGCCCCCGCGCGCGTTCCCGCTCCGCCGCCTTGGCGTCCTTGGCCGCCGCCGCCGCCGCGGCGCGCTCCCCCCGCTTCTTCTTGGCCGCCGCCGCGGCGGCGGCGCGGCGCTTTTGCTTGGCCACCTCCGCCGTCGGCGGCGGCGACAGGACCGGCACGCCCACCGCGGGCGGCGCGCTCGACGCCGCCCACCCCCCATACTCGACCGCGTCGCGAGCGGCGGCGGCGGCGGCGAGGACCGCGTGGAGGGCGGGGAGGCCCGCGCCGCCGACCGCCGCGTCGACGAGCGCGCCGAGCGCGCGGGGCGTGACGCCGACGCCCGCGGCGCGCGCGTCGCCCGCAACGCGCAGCGCGTCGGCGAGGGAGCCCGACGAGGAGAGCGCCTCAATGACCGCGTTGAGCGTCACGTCGGGCGCGATGGAGGAGAGGGTGTCGGTGAGGGGGACGGGGCCACGCGGGAGGGGGGCGTCGCCGCCGCCACCGCCGGGGGCGGCCGCCGCCGCCGCCGTCGCCGCCGCCGAGCCCGCCGCCGCCGGGGCGGGGGAGGCAGCGCCAGCAGCCGCCGCCGACGGCGACGGCGGCGGCGGCGGCGGCGGCGGCGGCGGCTGCGGGTAGGTGGCCGACGTGGAGCCGGCCGACGGCGACGGCGCGGGCGCGTCCGACTGCATCCGCGGGCCGCGGGCGGCGGGCGCCAGCACCGCCGCCGCGGCCACGCCACGGCGGCCGCCCGCGGCGGGCGGGCGGCCGTGCCGGCCGCGCCGCGCCGCCGGGCGCCACCTCACGCCCGACGGGGCAATGGCGGAGGAGAAGGCCATCGCTGCCCCACGGCGTGGACGACGGACAGCACAGGGGCGTTGGGGGGGGGGGGCAGTGGGGGGAGAGGCGGGGGGAGGGGGGGGGGGGGGGGGAGGGCCGGCCGGCACCGCCCACGAGCAACGTCGACGGCCACGCCAGGCGGGGGCGTGGAAGATGCGCCGTGGGGGAAAAACGGGCCAGACCGACGCGCCAGCGACGGCGGCGGCGGCGGCGGCACGGGCGGCGGGCACGCAAGCGGCGGGCGGGGGCGGGGGCGGGGGTGCCCCAGCGGGGAAAGGCGCCGCCGTGCCGCGAGACACGGGCAGCGGGGACGGGCACAGCGCGGGGCGCGCCGGGGGGAGCGGGCGGTGGATGGGCGCGCCGGCGGGGGGGGGGGGGAGGGGGGCGGCGGCGTGGGGGACGCTTCCGGCACGCGTCCGGCGCGCGGGCGCGGCACCCGCGCCGCGCCGGCGCGGTGACGGGCGGCGGCCGCCCGCGGCGCGCGGCCGCGGCGCGCCCGCCCGCGGCGGCGGCGCGGCGGCGCGCGCCGCACCGCGGCGGGCGGCTTTGGGGCGGTGGCGCGCCAAGATATTTTTTTGGACCCGTTTTGTGTGCGTGATTGGTCGTCACAGTTTGGGTGTGTGGGAGGGGGGGGAGCGACCGGTGGGGGCCACCACGTTTTGAGGCGTGAGCTGCTTTTTCACAAGCGCCGACGGACCGCCGCGGCCATGGGGGAGAGGCGCGTCGCGGCGGCGGCCGCGGCGGACGGAAGCGGGGACGGCGGTGGGGGGGGGGCGGGCGGTGACGAGGGAGCTGGCGGGGGGGGGGGGGGGGGGGGGGGAGGCGCCGCCGCGGGGGGACGCGGCGAGTGGTGGGCGGGCGGAGCTGTGGCCACCACCCCCGCGGCGGGTGGCGGCGGCGGCCACCCGCCGCGCGGGCCGGCCGCCACGGCGGCGGCAGGGCCGGCGCGCGCCACGCCCGAGCGACGCACGCCGCACAACCAGCGGCGCAGCGGCGCCCCCCCCCACGCCCAACGCCACCCGTCGCGTCCGTCCCCCCACAACCGCATCGCATACAAACCACCGCCGGTGGGCGGGTGACGGACGGCACCGACGGGGCGGCGAGGCGCGTCGGCGGCCGACCCCCCGCCACCTCCCCTCGCCAAGAGGGCGTCGACGCGAGCGCCGACACGGGGCACCCCGCGCCACACGGGCGCGGGACGGCGGCGCGGGTGCCGGCACGCCAGGACGCGGCGGACGGCCCGCCGCCCCCACCCATACCGCCGCCGCACCGCCGCCACCGCCACCACCGCCGCCGCCGCCGCCGCCACCACCACCACCGCACTCGGGGGGATGGGCGCACCCGCGGGCGACGGCTGGCTCCATCGCCACCGCCACACCCGCGGCGGCACCGGCACCGGCGGCGGCGGCGGCGGCGGCGGCGGCGGCGGCGGCGGCGGCGGCGGCGGCGGCGGCGGCAACGGCAGCGGTGATGGGAGAGCGCACGGCGGCGCTACCGCCGCCCCCCCCCCGGCCGACGCGGTCCCGGCGGCACCCCCCGGCAGCCACCCCCAATCGGTGGCGCCGACACGAAAAGAGCCGCGTGCGGAACGGGGTGTACGACCGCCGAGGACGGCATGGCATGGCGCGGTGAAGCAGCGGGGGCGTCCCCCCCCCCCCCCCCCCCCCCCCCCACCGCCAACGGGTCCCTGGCGTCCACCCCCCCCCCCCCCCCTCCCTCCCCCCCCCCACCCCCCCCCACCGCCAACGGGTCCCTGGCGTCCCCCCCCCCTCCCCCCCCCCCCCACCCCCCCTCAGCCCGCCGACAGCGCGCGGAACGCCCTCGCCGCCGCGTCCCGCCGCGCCGCGTCGCCCGCCTCGTGCCAGCCCCGCGCTTCCACGTACCACGCCGTCCGCAGCGTGACCACGTCCCCCACCGACGCGGCCGCCGCGCGCGCGCGCGCGAGGCACGCCGCCCAGTCGGCACCACTGGGCGGGCCGTCGTCCCCCCCGCCCCAGCCCTCCTCCCCCCCGCCCCAGCCCTCCTCCCCCCCGCCGCCATTCTCGCCACCGCCGCCGCCGCCGCCGCCGCCGCCGCCGCCGCCGCCGCCGCCGCCGCCGCCGCGGCCACCGCCGCGGCCGCCACCGCCGCGGCCACCGCCGCCGCCACCGCCGCGGCCGCGACGCGCGGCCGGGTCCCCCCCAAACGCGGTGCCCATCGCGCGGCGGGCCTGGACGAGCCACGCGCGGGCGGCGACCCCCCCCCCCCACCCCCCCCCAGCGCCCCCCCCCCCGGCCCCGCGCCCACAATCCCCGCCCGCACCTCCGCCTCGGCGGCGGCGACGGCGGCGTCGCCGCCCCCCGCGGCGGGCGGCACCCGCCGGGCGGCGACCGACGCCCGCTCCGCGGCGGCCGCCGCGTCCGCCGCGGCGGCCGCGTCCGCGTCGACGGCGGCGGCGGCGGCGGCGGCGGCGGCGGCGGCGGCGGCGGCGGCGGTGGGGGAGGCGGATGTGGGCGGCGGCGGGGGGGGCGGCCCCGCGCCGGCGAGGCCCGCCGCGGTGGTGAGGGCGGCGCGCACCGCGGCGGGGGGGGTGAGCGGCGTCGGCGCCGCCGCCGCGGCGGTGAGGGCGGGCAGCGCCACGGCGGTGAGGGTGCGGCGGAGGAGGTCCCGCTCGGGGAGGGAGGTGGGGTGGGGGGGGGGGGGGGGGCGCCGGGGGGGGGGTCCGCCTCCACCCCCGCCGGGTACGCCCGCCGCTCGAGCGTCCACGCGAGCGCGCGCACGCCGCCGCCGCCGTCGCCAAGCGCCGCCGCGTACGCGGCGGCGGCGCACGTGGCGCGCGCCTCGTCGGTGCCAACGACGCCCCACGGGTAGGCGTCGGCGGCGGCGTCGGCGGCAGTGCCGTGCCGCCGCCGCGGCGGCACCGCCCACGCGGGCACGCCCGCCGCGTCCGCGTCGGCCGACGGGGCGGTCGCGTCGGCGTCGGCGGCGGCAGCCGCGTCGGCCGCGGCGGCGGGCGGCGGCAGCCCCGCCGCGGCGGCCGCCGCCGCCCGCGCGACGCGGACGGCCCACCGAGCGAGGACCGCCGCCTCGCCGAGGCGCCCGCCGCCCGCCGCGGCGTCGGCCGCCCCGAGCAGCGCGTCCACCGTGGGCACGCCCCCGACGGCAGCGGCGGCGGCGGCGGCGGCGGCGGCGGCGGCGGCGGCGGCGGCGCCCCCCCCCCCCGCCGCCGGGCGGCCGCCGCGGCGGGCGGGGCGGCCGCCCCCCCCCCGCCACCCCCCCCCCCCCCACGCCAGCGCGGCGGCCGTCACGGAGCCGTCGCCGCCCTGCTGCGCCGTCGACACCGCGTCGTCGAGCGCCGCCGCCACCTCTGCCCAGTGGCCAAACGCGCCCTCGGTCGCGGCGCGCGCCAGCGCGGCGGCGGCGTGGCCAACGGCGCGGCCACCGCCGGCGGCGGCGCCCCCCCCGGCGGCGGCACCCCCCCCCCTCACCCCCGCCTCGCCGCCCCCCCGCGCACCACCACCACCACCACCACCACCACCCCCACCACCACCACCAACACCACCACCAACACCACCACCACCACCACCACCGCCGCCGCCGCCACCACCGCCGCCGCCGCCACCACCGCCGCCACCCCCCCCCCCGGCGGGTGCGCCGCCACCCAGCGCCACATCCCACGCCGCCGCCCCCGCCGACCGCGCCGCATCCAGCACCCGCCGCCGCGCCGCCTCGACCGCCACCGCCGCCGCCGCAACCGGCGGCGGCGGCGGCCGTGGCCGTGGCGGTCCCGCCCGCACCGGCGGCGGCGCCGCCGCCGCCGCCGCCAGCAGCGCCACCGCCGCGCCGCCACCCGGGTGCGGCGCGTCGGGCCGTGCCGCCGCGGCGGCCGCCGCCACCGCCGCGGCGGGCGGGCGTTCCCCCCCCCCCCCGCCCCCGGCGGTGCCGCCACTGCTGCCGGCGGTGATGTAGGCGCAGAGGCGGGCGCGGGCGGTGAGGAGGGCGGTAAAGGAGAGGGCGCGGCCGGCAACGACGGTCTTGCGGACGTACGCGTCGGCGGGTGCGCCGGGCGAGACGCGCGCGGGGGACCGCGCCGCGGCGGGTGCGGCGGCGGCGGCGGCGGCGGCGGCGGCTGCCGCCGCCAGCGCGTCGAGCGTGGACAGCAGCGACTCGGCCGACGCGGCGAGCGGCGGCACCGCCGCGGCGGTCGCGGCGGTCGCCGCCGCCGCCGCCCCTGCGGGTGGTCCGCCACCACCCGCAACGGCCGCGGCTATCGCCGCCGCCGCGGCCGGGTGCACCCGCGCGGCGGCGGCGAGCAGCGCCGCGTAGTCTGCCGCCGCGGGCGGCTGGTGGAGCAGCGCGGTGACGCGCGCGAGGAGGTCTGGCGTCAGCGGCGGCTGTGCCGATGGGGGAGGGGGGGGGGGCGCCGCCGCCCCACCGCCGCGCGCGTCGGCGGTGGCGGCCGCGGCTGTGGGGTGGGGGGGGGGGGGGGGGGACCGGGGGGGGCGGCGGCGGCGACGGCGGCGGCGGCGGCGGCCGCCCCCAGCCGAAAAAGAGGGTGGTGGGCGGCAGCGTGTCGGGGGGGGGGGGGGGTAGATGAGCGTCGCGGCGGCAATGGCCAGCAGCAGCCGCCGCGGGGTGAAGAGGTCCGCCGCTTGGGGGACGTCCATCGGGGGGGGGGGGGGATAGGGGTGGCCGCGGGGCGGGTGCACCAGAGAGGGAGGGGGGGGGCAGCCGGCGACAACAGCACCTGTTGGATGAGGCCGCTGAGGGGAGAAAAGGGAAGGGGGGGGGGGGGTGGGGGGGGGGAGAGGACAGCGGAGAGGGCGTCGCGGACAAAGAGGGCGGGGGGGGGTGGTGTGGGGAGAGCCAAGGCGATGCCAGGAGCCGTGCCGTCGACGGGCGGCGGCGGCGTCGGCGCCGGCCGGCCGCCACGAGCCCGCCCGCTCGTTTTCAAAGTTGACCGGTAAGCTTTGGAGAAGCACCCCGACCGACCGCTGCCACTTTTCACGCGACTGGGCCGCATTTTCGCGGTGTGTGCATCGAACGCCGTCCGGCAGCGAGACCGCCGCGCTCTCCTCGCGTGGCCGCGTCCCGGCGCCAGCGAGAGCCTGCCACCGGCTGACGCGACGGCACGCGCGCACCGGCGGCGACGACCACCGCCACGAGCACCCCCACGCAGCGGGAAACCGTGCAAGTCTTTCCCTTGCATCCGTCCGAGACAGGGCAACCTCGTCTGCGGACAGGGGTTGCTCCCGTCTGGGAGGTGGGGGCTGGTCGCGGCGGCAGCAACGTGCCGCTCCCTCTGCCCGCGCGTTCCCACGGCAGGGGACGGCGGCACGGGGCGTCCGCGGCGACGCGCCGCCGGCGCCCCCCCCCACCACCCCACCGCTGGTTGCCCGCCCCCCCCCGCCGCCGGTCCGCCGCGGCGCGCCGCGGTGCCGCCGCCAACGCCCAACGACCGCGTGGCGGCGCGGGGGGGGGACTCGCGCGCGCGCCCACCCCTCCCCACACCCCCCCCAGCAGGCGATCCGCGTCGGCCCCAACCGCGTCGGCCCGGCCGCTCTCATCCACCCCCCGCCAAAAGCGGCGGAGGAGGGCCCACCGCGCCTCGGCCGCCTCCCGGTCGGTGGAGGTGAGAAGCCCCGCCGCCACGACGGGAACGGCCGCCGCGGCGAGCCCACCCTTGTAGTGGGGGGACCGCAGGAAGGCGGTGGGGGATAAGTGGCCGCCCGCGGCGGCGGCCGCCAGCAGCGCCGTCACCGGGCCGGGGAGGAACCGCCGCTACCACGTCAGCGGTGATGACCTGGAGGACGTCCCGCGCCGCAGCGCGCGCCGACCCGCCCGCCGCCGCAAGCACCCGCCGCATGATCACTGCCGCGTCGCCGTGGGAGGGGAGTACCCGGAGGGGCCCTAATCGCCGCCTGGCAGCTGTCGGCCCGGAGTGCGGCGGCGGCGACGCGGGCGCCACCGCTGGCACCGGCGCCCCGACCGCGTCCAGTCCCGTCGCACCCGCCGCCCCCGCCGGGGGGGCTCTCGGGGCTGGACCCACCCCTGTACCACCCCGCCGAGGGGGGGTGGGGCGCCGCCGCCACCGCCGCCGTGTCCCTCTCCACCGCCGTGGCGCTGTTGCGGGCGGCGGTACCGGCGCTGACGGTGGCGGCGGGGCGCTTGCCGTCCTTGCCCCTGCCCGGTGCGTTCGGGGCGGCCGCAGACGGGTCGGGGTACGGGGGGGGGGGTCGCGGGGCTGGCGGATGGCGGCGACGGTGGAAGTGCCCCAGCGGGCGCCCCCGCGGGGGAGGCCAAGGAGAGTGACCCCACGGCCGCTGCCGCGGTTGTGGCCAATGCGTTGCGGGTGCTGGGGGCGGCGGGGCTGAGGCCGCAGGGGTTGGACGTGGCGCCTGGGGGGAAGGAGGGCGAGGGGGGGGGCTGGCGGTCGGCGTTTGCGGCGTTGGACGGGGGGGGGCGGGGGGCGTGTGGGGAGGGGGAGAGGGAGGAGGCTGACAACAACGACGACGGGGGGCCATCCGCGGCGTGCTGCTAGAGGCTCGGCATTGTCGACGGTGACGACGGGACGTTGTCCTAGACTGATGCCGCGGCAATGGCGTTGGCGGCCGCGCCGCCGCCGGGAGTGGCGGCGG
Source organism: Pyropia haitanensis (assembly GCA_008729055.1). Lineage (NCBI taxonomy): Eukaryota > Rhodophyta > Bangiophyceae > Bangiales > Bangiaceae > Pyropia > Pyropia haitanensis. Next base: position 3,839,758 of record SDUX01000004.1, on the reverse strand, counting down.
TGGCGGCGGCCGTGGCGCCGCCATTTGCGGGGGCGGGGGCCCCGCCGGTGCCCGGCGGCGGAGGGGGGCATGTACACGGCGCCAGCAGCGGCGGCGACGCCCCCGCCGCCGCTGACATTCCCGCCGACGCCTCCCAGGCGGCGATTGGGGTCGCCCTCCACGCCCTGCCGTCCCATGGCATCGGGGCGGTGGGCGTTCGGCGGGTGCTGGCGGTGGCGGGAGGGTCGGCGAGCCGTGGCGCGGGGGGTGGTGCTGTGGGCGGTCACCGCGGGGGTGGGGGGGGGGGGGCTGAGGAGGTCCTTGCCGCGATGGACGTGCGGATGGTGTCCACGGTGACCGCTGGCGGGGGTGCCGGGGGGGCGGGGTGAGGGGCAGGGGGAGGAAGGGGGCGCCCCGATCCCCGCCTCGGCCTCGCCGCCGCGGCTGCCCGTGCTCTGACCCGCGATCCCGCCCAGGCCCGCGGCGGACGGGGGCGGCGCGGGCTGCGCGGCCGCAGGGACGGCCGCCGGGGCGGCGGCGGCGGCGACGGCGGCTGGGGCGGCGGGGCCCGGCGAGGGCAGGGCGGCCGTCAACGCGGCCATCCCCCCCCTCTCCCAAGCGTCGCCGCCGGCCACCGCCCCCCCTCGCTTCCCCGTTCCCCGACGGTCTCCCTCTTCCACCTGGACGTTCTCCAGGTCATCATCGCTGACGCTGTAGCGGCAGTTCCTCCCCGGAACGGTGGCGGCGCTGCTGGCGGCCGCCGCCGCGGGCGGCCACATCTTTCCCACCGCCTTCCTGCGGTCCCCTTACCGCAAGGGTGGGCCCGCCGCGGCGGTTTCTGTACAAGCTTTCCCAACTGGCAGTTTCACTCACGTTGGAAGATAGGACCATCGACCCGAGCGAGAGGTGCCTTGGGCTTGCAGCGACGCGCCCGCAGAGCAGATCACACGCGAAGTCCCTCACGGAGCCTGCGGCGCGCGTTGGACCAAGCCGTGTGGCCTCCACAGGCAGCAGTGCCACAGAGGAGCGACTGGATGTGGGCCACGCGGGGTGACTTTGGGGCCGCTGGCCTCCTGAGCCTCCCCCCGCCCCCCCCCCGACCACCGTGGTCCCACGATGCAGCCGCCCGGCCGTCCGGCCAGCCCGCTGGTCACCACCGACACCGCCGCCGCCTGACCACGGTGCGCTGCAGCGAGGTGGGGGCCGCCGGCGGCACTGGCCGGGGCGGTGGCAACGCCTCTCCACCGTTGCGGGCCGCCGCTGGTCCTTGCCGTCCTGCACTCGTGGGAATCGGGCAGCTCGGCTGCCCGTCGGAGGCGGGGTGGAGCCTGCATCACCGCCCACGAGCCGCCGTGGCCAATGCCAGCGACGACGGCGGGGAGAGAACCCGCCGGAGTCTGATCCCCGGCACCTGAAAACACACATAGTCAACACACCTTGTTGAATCATGCAAGAAGATTGAGCACTGCCAGACAAATTCAGCCAGCTGGCTACGGAAAGGTACTTTTCGGGAAATATTTCAAGGTTCGAGCGATTATCTGGGACAAAGACAGCGCGCCCTCTGGCGGCGCCCGTCGTCGACGACGCCACCGCCACCGCCGCGCCGTGGCGGCCGGCCCGGGTCTCCTCCGTCGTGGCTGGGGGTATCCTCCTCGCCCACCGAGGAAGAGCAGTTGCTCTTGTACGAAGCGCGGGGCGGTCGCGGCGGGAATAAATTTCCGCCCCCCCCCACCCCCTCCCCGCTGCCTCGCGAGGGGGCGGCGCGCGCCCACGCCGACGCACCGCCGCACCGCCGCGCCGCGCCGCCGTCTGCCGCCCGCCGCCCGCCGTCCCCCCCCCGCTGTGCGTCGCGGTGTCGCCACGGCATGGCGCCCCCTTGGCCCCCAAACCCCCGCCGTGGGCAGGACCGGCGCGCCAGCTCCGCCGCCGCCGCTTGGGGACGGGCGGGCGTCTCTTGCCGCCGCCCCCCCCCGCCCCTCCCACGCGGCGGCAGACGGGCGCCTGTCGTGCCGGGTCGGCCGCTCCGGTTGCGGCACTCTGCGCTGGACCCGCGGCGGGGAGCGGGGGAAACGCCCGCGCCGGCCGCCCCCCTCGCTCGCCGTCACCGCCGCCGCCGTCGCCGCCGCCACCGCCGCCGGTCGTCGCCACACCCCCTGTGGCGGTCACGGTCCCGGCCGTCTCCCCCGGCAGGTCCCCCGCTTGACCGCCCTCGGTCGTCGGTCACTGCCAGCGCCGTCACCTCCCCCCTCCTCGCCACCCGCTCATCCGTCACTCTCCCTCGTCCGCCGCGGTCACGGGCGGTGCGAGCAGACACACCCGCTTCCACTCTGCCCCCCGCCCCCCCCCCCCCACCATGACCGTCGCGACGGCCACGGCGGCGGCCGCCAAGGCGGCGTCGCGGTCCCCCCGCCCCCCCCACTTGTCAGCCCGCCGCCGCGGCCGGCCGGCCAGCGTCCCACCCCGTTCCACCGGCGGCGGCGGCGGCGAACCGGCGGCGTCGCCCCGCGCGCCAGCCGTGGCCGCCGCCGCCGCCGCGGCGCGGCCGTCGCCGCGCACGGGTGGCCGCACGGCCGGCCCGATCGTTGCGCTCGGCGTGGACGACGCGGTGCTGCGCCTCGCCGCCGGCGCGCTCGGCGCTACCGCCGGCGCCGCCGCCACGGGCGGTGGCGGCAGCGGCGGCGGTGGGCCCGACGCGGGTGGGGCCGACGGCGGCGGGCTGCCCGCGCCCGCCTCGCCCGCCGTCGCGGCGCTGCTGTCGCCGATGAGCGCGGCGCTCGCGGCCGAGACGACCAAGACGTGGCTCGGCCGCGAGGCCCGCCACGCGCCGTCGGCCACCTACCTGACGACCGTCCAGGGCGGCGGCGTCACGCCCGCCGACCGCTGCCGCGCCGTCGACTTTCTCATCGAGGCCACCCGCGGCCTCTACCTGTCCGACACGACCGCGTGCCTGGCCGTCGCCACCCTCGACCGCTACCTATCCGCCGTGCCCATCTGGGACACCACCCCGGCCGCCGCCGCGGGGGCGGCGGCCGGGACGGGGGCGGCGGCCGCGGCGGCGGCGACGGCCGCGGCCGGCGGCGGCGGGGTGTGCGTGGCGTGGCGGCTGCGGCTGCTGGGCGCCGCCGCCATCCTCGTCGCGTCCAAGTACCACGAGCGCGCCTACCCCGACCCGCCGCTGCTCGCCGCGTGGGCGGGCGGCGGCGCGACGGGCCGGTCCGTCCTTGCCGCCGAGCGGCGGCTCCTCGGCGGCCTCGCCTACCACCTCACCGTCCCGCACGCGGGCACGTTTGCGGCGCGGCTCCTCGACGCGCTCGCCGCGCCGCCGCACACGCGCGCCGCGGCGGCCTACGCGGTCGACGTGGCCGCCGCGGACTATGGGTGCCTCGCCTGGCGGCCGTCGCTCGTTGCCGCCGCGGCGGTGCGGCTGGCGGTGGCGGCGACGGGGGAACGCCGCTGGGGGGGCACCGCCGACGCCGCCGCCGCCGCGCCGCGGGCGGCGGTGGATGCCGTCGCCGCGGCGGTGGAGGCGCGGCTGGTGGCGGCGGCGGGGGGGGGGGGGGGCGGGGGGGGGGGTGCGTCGCGCACATTGTGGACAAGCACGCGGCGGGCGAGTGGGCGGTGGCGGGTGCGGAGGGGGTGTTTGGGGTGGCCGCCCTCGGCCGCCGCCGGGGGGTGGACGTGCCGGCGTGGGCGGCGGCCGTCGCGGCCGCCGGTCTGGGCGGCCGGGGCGGGGGGGGTGGTGGTGGGGGCGGGGGTGGCCGGCCGCCGCCGCCGGGGGGTGGGCGGCGGCCATGGCAGCGGCGGGCGTGCCGCCGCCGCCGCCGCCGCCACCCCCACCGCCGCCGCCGCCGCCGCCGCCGCTGGCGCCGCCGCCGCCCGCCGCGGCGGCCGGCACCCCCCCGGCAGGCACGGCGGCGGCGGGTGTGGCCGCCGCGCCGCGCGGCGCGTTTGCCGCCGCCGCCGCGGCGGTCGCCGCGGTGGTGCGGCTGGCGTCGCCCGCGTCGGCCGACCGAGGGGGTGGAGGGGGTGAGGGTGGGAGGGGGCGTGACGCCGGCGGTGGCGGTGGCGGCGACGATGGCGGGGGCGGCGGTGGGGGGGGCGCCGCCACCGCCGCCGCGGCGTGGCGGTCCTGGCTGTCGCCGAGCGGCACGTGGTCGGCGGGGTGGAGCGCCCGCCGCGGCGACACGGTCACGGCGTACGAGCGGGGCGACGGCGGCGACGGCGGCGACGACGGCGGCGGCGGCGGCGGCCGCGGCGGGTGGTCGTCCGACAGCAGCGGCTGGACGGCGCTGCCGCCGCCGTCGTGGGGCGGGACCACCGACGGGGACGACGCCGACGGCGGCGGCGGCGGGCGCGACGTTGGCCGCGGCGGCGACGGCAGCCGCGGCGGCGGCGACAGCGGTGGGTCCAGCTTCGCGACGGCCACGTCGGCGGAGCTGCCGCCGGTCGGGTGCTCGCCGTCGCCGCCCGCGTACGGCGATGGCACGACGCTGGCGGACCTGCTCCAAGCCGCCCACGGTGGCCGCGGCGGCGGCGGCAACGTTGGCGGTGGTGGCGGGGGTGCCTGAGGCCGGTGCAGCGGCGGAGGACGAGAGAAAGGAGGAGCGGGAGGAACGCAGCCAGAGGGACACAACAACGGGCCGCCGCGCCTGGCATGGGAACGCGGCCAGCACCGCAGCGGGGAGGGAGATAGAGAAGAGTTACCTGCGGGCAACCGCCGGCGGTCGACGCACACGCGCGCGCGCACAAACAACAAACAACAACACATGGCCCAAGAAGACGCGCGACAGGCCCGGGGCGCGCAGCGGCCCCCACGCACAGGCACACGGGTGAGGCGGGCGGGGAGACGCGGCGCAGCCGCGGGCACCGCATCCCCCCCCACCACAACCTCCCCCCCCCCCCGCCTCCTACTCCGTCCTCCCCTCCCCCCCTCCACCACCCCTCCTCCCCCTTCCCCCCGCATCATCTCCCCCCCTTCTCCCCCCCCGCCCCGTCCTTTGGCGCCCCCCCCCCCCCCCCACGCCTACTTGCTCCCCGCCGACGGCGCCGACGACCGCCCCCCCGACAGGCGGTTGCCAAAGCAGCGCCCCAGGAAGCCCGCCAGCCCCCGGCCCTGCCCGCCGACGCGTGGCTGCAGCTGCGCGGCCGTCGCGGACAGCGCGGTCGCCTCGAGCGTCTGCAGCTGGCCGCCGCCAACGCCAATCCCGCCGCCCCCCCCCCCCCCGACCGGCCGCCGCCGCTGCCGCCGCCGACGCCGCTGCCGCTGCCATTGCCGGCGGTGGGGCCGGCCCGGCGGGGGGAAAAGGCCTGGGATGGCCGCCAGCCGCTAACGTCCTGGCTCGTGTCGAGGACGCCTGTCGCGAGGCTGCCGCGGGAGCCGCCGCTCATCGCGTCAATGTACGCGTGCGAGGGGGGGGACGACGACGCCGCCGCCGGCGCGCCACCACCGCTGCCGCCACCCCCGCCGGCGCCGCCGCTGCTGCCGCCGCCACCACCGCCACCGCCGCCGCCGCCGCCGCCGCCGCCGGCCGCCCCCCCCGACGGCGCCACGCCAAGCACGCCCGCGCGCAGGGAGGTGGGCTGGGAGGGGGGAGTCGACCGCCGGGTGGGCGGGACGAGGTTCCCCGACGCCGCGGCAAACGAGTCGAGGCTGCCCCGCCGCGGGGTGACCGAGAGGGGGAGGGGGGCCGGAGGAAGGCCGCCCCCACCCTGCATGGCTGCGGCACGCGCCGCCGCCGCGGCGGTGCCATTGGCCATCGCGACGCTGCCACTGCTGCCGCCGCCGCCGCCGCCTCCGCCGCCGCCGCCACCCGCCGTCGGCGGGTCCCCCCAACCGGCGATCGGCGGCAGCGCGGCGGCGGCGGCGGCGGCCATGGCCGACGACGGGGGCCAGTTGCCCGACGCGGGCTGCGACGAGACGATGCCCGTCTGCATCCGGTTGAGCGCCTGCACCAGGTGGATGGCCGCCTTCCACCGCTTCATCGCGTTATACCGGATGACGTTGGTCTGCGCCACGTTGAACAGGTTGGCGGTCGTCGCCTCGTCACGGTTGTTCTTCAGCCACCGGTGCTTCAGCGCCTGCTTCGCGTCCATCCGGTCCGACGGGTCCTTGTGCAGCAGCCGCGAGAGGAAGTCCTTCCCTTCCTCCGAGATGAGCACCCAGTCGCGGCCGGCAAACTCAACCGAGTGGTACTTGATCTTCTTGATCAGCTTGACTTGGTCAATGTCGTCAAAGGGTGGCCGCCCAGATAGCATAATGTACACAATGACACCCTGTGCAACAGACAACGCCGGTGGAGGGTGGAAGGACGGGAAAACGACGGCGGAGCAGCGACGTCAAGTGAGGAGGGAGGCATGCCAACCAATACGATGAGACACGTCGGGAAAGGACAAAGGGTGAACAAAAGACACCAGAGTGAGCACAAGTGAACACAAAACACATCCACGGTGACCGCTCACCAATCCCGTACGCTTCCCGTACAGTCCCCGCACAACGCTTGTGGTGGCCACCCACACCGGAGACTCCAAGGCCCCTCACCGCCGCCCAACGTACCAGTGACCACAAATCCGCCTCTGGCCCGTACGGCTGCCGCAGCAGCACCTCGGGCGCCACGTACAGCGGCGTGCCAATGATGGAGCGGCACAGCGCCATCGGGTCCTCGCTGTAAAAGCAGATGCCAAAGTCGATGAGCTTGACCACCGCGTCCGGCCCCGTGTCGGTAAACACCCAGTTCTCCGGCTTGACGTCCCGATGGGTGATGTTGAGGTCGTGGCAGCGGCGGAGCGCAGAGAGCATCGCCTCGACCAGCGCCGCCGCGTGCTTCTCCGTGTACTGTCCCTGGTCGGTGATGCGGGAGAAGAGCTCCCCCCCCACCAGCAGCTCCATGCACAGGTACACATAGTCCGCGTCCTCGCCCACCTCGAGCAGCTCCACAATGTTGGGGTGCCCGCCGCTGACGCCCAGCAGCTTGAACGCGTACACCTCGTACCACAGCCGCCGCTCCGCCTGGTCCGCCGACAGCAGCTGCTTGTCAATGACCTTGACCGCCGCGCGGGTGCCGTCGTGGATGTGCACCGCCTCGTACACGCGCGAGTTGCCGCCCTCCCCCAGCTTGCGGCCCAGCTTCCACCGCTCCCGGGGGGGGCCCTTGCGGTAGAGGATGTCGCCCACAAACTCAAGCAGCGACTTGTTGCCCCGCGCCCGCGGGTCCGCGCCGGGCCACTGGTGGCGGCCGCCGTCCGGGCCGCGCTGCCCCACGGGCGGCAGGGCGGGCGGCGCGCCCCAGCCGCCATCGTTGGCGCTCGGCCACCCGCCGCCGCCGCCACCGCCGCCGCCGCCGCCGCCGCCGCCGCCGCCGCCGCCGCCGGGCACACCACCCACGCCGCCGCCGCCGCCGCCGGCCAGGGCGCCCGGCCCCGCCGCTGACGGCACGTACGAATTGACGTACGGCACGCTGTCGTCGCGGGGCACTGACAGCTGCGACGGGACGGTGTTGAGGTACGACCGGTTGGGGATGCTGAGGTTGAACGACGGGTTGAACGCGGTACCCAGCTGCTGTTCCCCCAGCTGCTGCTCCTCCACCTCCTGCCGGTGCTCCTCCTCCTGCCGGTCCACCAGCGCGGTCAGGTCCTTGTGCGGCTCGAGCGACGCGGACGACGCGACGTTGACAAACTTGGCCTTGGACGTCGACCGCGCCAGCGACGAGAGCGACAGCTTGGACGACAGGTTGCGGCTGTCGGCGGTGAGGGGCCCGCCAATGACGCCGCCGACGCTGCCGCCACCGCCGCCGCCGCCGCCCAGCCCCCCGCCCGCCGACGACGACGCGGCGGCGGTGGCGGCAAGGCCCGCCGCCACCGACGGCACGCGCGCGGCCGGGTTGGCGAGCGCCGCGTCCAGCCGGTCGCCGACGCGCTCAAAGTGCTCGCACAGGCGCTCGAGGAGCGCGTCGAGCGACACGGGCTGCGACAGCACCGACGACGTGGCGGCGGCGCTGGCGGGCCCCGCCGCCGTGGCGGAAACGCCGCCGCCAAAGAGCACCCGGTAGAGGGACACGGGGATGTGCACGCCCGTGGCGGTGCCGACGCGGCCCGCCACCGACACCAGCCGCTTGGCCGACACGCGCTGGCCGTCGGTCAGCGCCGCCGCCCAGCCGCCCGCCGCGCCGGGCAGCGCCGCGCCGTGCGCGCTGCCAGACCGCACCACCGCGGACGCGCGGACGGAGCTCGCAGACCGCGCCAGCACCGACATCCGCTCCCCCGGTGTCGCCGCGGCGCCCGCCGCCCCGTCGGCAGAGGGGGCGGCGGCGGCGGCGGTGGCGGCAACGCCACCGCCGGCGCCACCCCCACTGCCGCCGCCGCCCGCGCGCGCCGCGTCCGCGGCGGCGGCCCAGGTGGCGGGCGGCGCGTCCCACCCCCCCCCCCCACGCCCCGTGGGGAGGGGGCGGCGCCCCCGCCGCCGGCACCCGCCCCGCCGCCGACGCCACCACCCGCGCGGCCGGCGGGCGGCACAAACGGGGGGGCGGTCGGCTTGGCCGCGGCGGCGGCGGCGGGCGGCGGCGCCCGCGGCGGCGCGCCGCCGCCGCCCCCCTCGGGCCACCCCCCGCGGCGCGGCCGCGGCGGCGCCTCGGTAGACGCGCCATTGCCCCGCGGCGGCGACGCGGCGCGGCGCTCGCGCGTGCCCCTGCCGGGGCCCCCAGGGGGGGGAGGGGGACGCTCCGCCGGCCCATCAATCGACGCGTCGCGCCCGCCGCCGCCGCCACCACTGCCGCCGCCGCTGCCGCCGACACCGCCGCCGCCACCGCCGCCGCCGCCACCACGGCGCTCCGCCGCCCCCCCACCGCCCTCCGCGTCGGACGAGCCCGTCCGCCGTCGCCGCGCCGCAGACCGCCGCGGCCGCCGAGGCGGCGCCGCCGGCGGCGGCAGCACCGGCGGCGCGTCCCCCCCGGCGGCGGCGGCCGGCCTGCCCGGGCCGGCCGCCCACCCCGGGTGGCGCCCCGCCGACGGCGCGCCGCCGCCACCCCAGCCGCCGCCGCCGCCGACCGTCGCGCCCGGCGATGGCTCCCCGCCGCCGCCGCCGCCGCCGCCGCCGCCGCCGCCGCCGCCGCCGCCGCCGCCGCCGCCGCCGCCACCGCCACCGCCGCCGCCGCCGCCACGCACGCCGGTGGCACCCCCCCCAGGGGAGGACGGCGCCGGCGGGGGTGGCGGCGGCGGCCGTCGCCGCCGTTCGGCCGCGCCGCCCGCCCCGGCCGGCGACGCTGTCGACGCGGGGCGTGGCGCCGCGTCGCGGGGGGATGCCGGCCGCGCGCGGCGGGGCCGGACGCTCACGCCCCCACTTGCACCGCCGCCGCCGCCGCCGCCGCCGCCGCCGCCGCCACCACCGCCGCGCGCGTCGGTCAGCGTCCCCGCGGATGGTGTCGGTGGTGGCACCGCCGCCGGCGGGCTCACGCTGCTGCCGGCGGGTGTGCCGGCGGCGCCCGCCGCCGACGACGCACCCCCGCCATCCCCCGCCGACTCTGTGCGTCTGTTGGCGGCAGCGGCGGCGGCGGCGGCGGCGGCGGCAGACACCGCTCCTCCCCCCCCTCCTCCCCCACCGCCACTACCACCACCGCCACCGCCACCGCCACCGCCACCGCTACCGCCACCGCTGCTGCCACCGCCACCGCTGCTGCCACCGCCACCGCCACCACCACCGCCACCGCTGCCGCTGCCGCCCCCCCCCCCCCCGCCACCGCCGCGGCGGTCACGCGCAGGTCGAGGGAGGTGCCAAACAGGTCGCGGCGGCCCATCGACGTGCGCGGGCGGGCGCGCTCGGGGAGGCGGCGGCGACCCGGGTTGGGCCGCACCGCCTGCACCCGCCGCTCGTCCGCCGCCGCCGCGGGCGGGTGGGCGCCGGGGGGGGGGCACCACCGGCGGCCGCCGCCGCCGCGGTCGCCGCCGCGGCGGCCGGCACGGCGGCCGCCGCCCCCGCCGCCGCGCCGTGTCGTTGCCGCGCCGTCGACGGGGGGCCACTGGGATGGCCGCCGCCGCCGCCACCGCCGCCGCCACCGCCGCCACCGCCGCCGCCGCCGCCACCGCCGCCGCCGCCGCCGCCGCCGCCGCCGCCGCCGCCGCCGCCGCGGGGCCGCGGCGGCAGCGCCGCCATTGGTGGCGGCGCGCAAACCCGCCAACCGCCGGCGGCGCGGTGGCCGGCGCGGCCGCCCGGCCGTCGCGCGGGCCGCCGCGGGCGCCCCCGCCGGCCGCCGCTGCTGCCGCTGCCGCAGCCGCCGCCGCCGCCGCCGCCGCCGCCGCCGCCGCCGCCGCCGCCGCCCGGCTGTCGCTGCCCACGCCGCACGCCCGCCGTCAGCCGCTCCGTGCCGGCAGCCCGGCGGCCGTCAGGGCCACGCCACACCGCCGCACCGGCGCCGTCTGCCGGTCCGTAGCGTCGCGGCCGCCGCAACCACACCACCTCCTCCCCCCCCCCGCCGCCACCGTCACCGCCGCCGCCGCCGCCGCCGCCGCCACCGCCGCCTCCTCCCCCCAGGGGGGATCCCCGGTACCCCGACCCGTCGGCCGGCGCGCCCGCCGCACCCCGCCCCGCCCGCCCGCCGCGCGCCACGGCTCGTCGGCCGCCACGCCGCCGCGGCGGCCGCCGCCCACCCGCCCGCACGCGGCAGCGGCCGCGCCACGCCGCCACACCTCCCTCCGCCGCGGCGGGCGGGTGCGTGTGGGATGGGGGGGGTGGTGGGGGGGGGGGGGGGGGGGGGGGGGGGGCGCCAGCCCCAGCGGCCGGCCGCGGCGGGGACCCGCCGCCCGCCAACGCGCGGCCGCGGCCGCGGCTGCCGCGCGTGGCGGGCGGCCGCGCGGCCGCCGCGGGGGTGCGGCCGCCGCGGGGGCGCCGCGTCGCCGCGGGGGCGCCGCGTCGCCGCGGGGGCGCCGCGTCGCCGCGCCGGCGGCGGGGTGGCGGGACGGGGTCTTGCCGCCTGGGGGGGGGGGGGGGGGGGGGGTGGGGGGAAGGGGGGACGTGGGGGGGGGGTGTCGCCGCGGTGGGTGGGTCGCGGGGGGGGGGGGGGGGGGGAAGGGGGGGGGGTGACGGACGCCGCAGCCGCTGGCGCGGCGGCCGCGCGCCGCGCCAGGTGGAGCGCCGCCGCCGGCGGCGCGCGGCGCGAACCGCCCCGCGCGGGGCTCGCTCCGCGGGGGTGGGGCGGGGTGGGGGGGGTGGGGGGGGGGGGGGGGGGGCCACGCGGCGGCCGCGGGAGCTGCCGCCGCGTCGGCCGGCGGTGGCGGCGGCCGGTGTGCGGGGGAGGGGTGGGGGGGGGGGCGCGGCCGGGCCGCGCGCGCGCCCGCCGCGCGCGGGATCCTTGCTGGGGGCTGCCACCGCGTGGGCGGCGGGCGGGGAGGCGGCGGACTCTGCCGCCGTGGCGCGACGGTTGGTCCCCCCAATTGGCCATTCGTAAGGGCGGGGGGGGGGGGGGGGGGTGTTGCGCCGTGCAGACGTGCCTGGATTTCTCGCCACGGGGGGGGGGGGGACACGCTGTCGATTTCTACAGACGGGGGGGGGGTGGCGGCGGCGGGCAGCGGGCGGCGCCGCCGCGGCGGGCGCATGGACGGCACCGCCGGTGGCGACCGGCGGCGTCGGGTGGGCGCGAACCCTACTGCCGTTCCGCCTTTGAGGGACGAGCTCGTGGGGGGGGGGGGGGGTGGGGGGAGGCGGTGAACTGGGCGGGGGGTGGCGGCGGGTGTGCAACCGCGACAGATCTGCCGCCCGTTCCCCTTCCCCCCTGGCGGGGGCGCCGCTGTGGAGGGAAAACCGCGCCAGGAAGAAGCGGGGTCGGTCGTCGCCCTTGTTGTCGCACGCCGCCGCCGCGCGAGGCGGCGGCGGGATCATGGGGAAGGGCGGCGCCGAGGCCTCTTGCGTGAGACGACTGCCGCGAGGCGGAACGAGTGGCGGACCTCGTCAAGCGGACGCCGCTCTGGGGAGCAATCGTATGGCGCGTGGGGTGCGCTGTGGGCGCTGCCGTGGAGATACGACCGGCCGATGGGTTGGAGGAGAGCGTCGCCGAGCGTCCGCGTATGTCCCTGTGCATCCCTTTTGGACGGTCAGGTGGCGTCGCGGCGTGGGAGACCGCGGGCCTCCCGGTGGGTAAGCCAGCGTCACGCTGCCCCTGATGGCCACTCCATGTCGGCTGTCCATCGTTTCTGTTTTCTCTCTTCTGGGAGATGGAGCTCAGTCCTCTACAGAGGAGAAAACATACACGACGGTGCATTGCTGGCATGCATACATAGGCGACATTGCAATACGTGCAGAGAAGTATGATACCTCCCTAAAGCGTCAGCCTGCCTACCTCTCGCCGAGACAACCGCCAGCACCGTATTTGAATGGAGCGTATGCACGCGCCAACACATGCCACCCTGGCGCATCTGTCTTTGCTTGAGAGACGACTGCAAGCCCGGGCTGGAGTACAGTACTACTGTATGCACCTGGCTGGTGAGGATTGTAGCCCGCATCCGACGTGCTTGTGAGCATTGACGAGGTCGCCGCCGTCTCTCCCCTGTGCGCATCGCGAGACTGCCGACCCCGTTTCGAGGAGCGTGTTTGCTGCCGGCCGCGCCGCCGCGGGTGCGGCCGATGGCAGCACGCCGGCTGGTCCCCCTCTTTGCCGCCCACGTCGGCCAAGCACCACCACCCAGACCTGCGGATGGGGGTGAACCAGAGCAGCCAGGCATCTCGGTTGGTCGGCGGTGCGCGTAGGGTGTGCGGCACCGGGACGGCTCTCGCGGCACGCCCGCCCGCCGCACGCCTCGTGCAGCGCAGACGGGAGCCGCGTCTCGGTTGCCGGCGACGGCGCTCGGTTTGGACGCCCACCGCCGCCCCGAGCCGCCCGCCGGGGCGCCCCCCACCACGGCGGCGCCGCGCTTTATCCGCTCCGTCACGGCCGCCGCCGCCGCCCCCAGCGGCCTCGGCCAAAACGGGCGCCGCCCGGCCACACCCACACCGCCACTGCGACGCGGCGCCGCAGTGGCCGCTGCCGTCGCCCGTGGCGCACCCCTGCCCGCGCGCGGCCGCCCCCCCCCCGAGGCACCGCAGCAAAGATCCTCGGCGGGGAGGGCCAACCGGTCCTCAACAACAGCACGCCCCCTGGCATCCGCTCCCACGTCTGCTGGCGCGCTCACGCACGGGGAGGGACGCCCGTGGAAGGGCCGTCGCCGCGGGAGACGGCGGGGGTGGGGGGAAAGACCAACCACGCCCCCCCCCCCCCCCCCCCGCCGCCCCTGCCTCTCAGTCTGCGCCCCCCCCCCCCCCGCCCCCCCCCCTCCCCCACGTCCACCGCCGCCACCTCTGCCGCCGACAGCGGCCGTGCCATCGCCGCCGCGACGGGGAGCCACTGGAGCGCCCGCGGCACCGCGTCGCGGCCCGCGTCGGGCGCGGCCTCGTGGTTCCAGTACACGGCGCCGCCGGCGGGCACCGCCGCCACCGCCCGCGCGGCGGCGGCGGCGGCGGCGGCGGCGGCGGCGGCGGCGGCCGGCGGCGGGGCGGCGGCCGCCACAACGGGCGTGACGAGCAGCAGCGCCACGTCGGGGGGCAGGTGGACCACCGCGCCACGCAGCTGGCGGCCACGAAAGGTGGCCTCGAGGGTGGTGGCGGCCGCCGCCGCGGCGGCCGTGCCGCCGCCGCGGTCCGTGCCCGTGGCGGCCGCCGCGGCGGCCGCCGCGGTGGCGGTGCCGGCGGGGGGTGGGGCGGCCGCCGCGGCGGCGGCGGCGGCGGCGGCGGCACCCCCCCCCCACCCGGTGCGGCGGCCGACGCCGCCGGCCGCCGGCCGGGGGCGGGGCGGAAGTGGGCGGCCGCCGCCGCCGCCGCCGCCGCGCGGTCGGCGGTGCAGGGGAGGAGGTGGAGGGGCGTCGCCGGCAGCGCGTCGGCGGCGGGGAGGTGCAGCGCCAGCGCGGGCGGCGGCGACGGCGCCATGCCGCGGGCGTTGCCGCCGGTGGGGCGTGGCGTCGGGTGGGGGGGAGGGGGGGGGCGGGGGGCGGTGGGGGGGGCGGGGGGGGGGGGGGGGTCGGAACGGGGACCGGCTGGGGTCGGAGGAGGGCTGGGGGGGGGGGGGGGGGGGGGAGGGCGCCGTCGGCCGCGCCAAAGGGGAGGTGGCGGGGGGAGGGGGGGACGCCGCCGGCGTGGCACGCCGCGCGGGGGAGGGGGGGCCCGCTCCCGCGCCCGCGGACGGGCGGGCGGGAGGGGGGTGGGTCCGGGTGCGGCGGGGGGAGCGGGGGTGCCGCCGGGCCGCCCGCTGGGCGCCCGCGCGGCGCCGCCGCGCGGCGGGGTGGTCGGTTTTTGGCGCGAACGCCGGCCGCTGTGGCCGGGCACGCCCCCGCGCCTCGCGACGCTCGCCTCAAATGCAGGACTGACAATGGATACTTGTTTGATTGGTTCCACGCCCGCCGGCTGCGCCTCCCCCGTGGGAAGTTTGCCGGCGGGCGTGCTGCCGGCAAGGACGCCCGGCAGCTCGTCCGCACCCAGGCAAAGACGCAGTCCCTGTGGTACGGAAAAGAAAGACAAAAGGTGCGGGCGTGCCAGAGGCGAGCACGGTGCACAAGCAGAGAGCACAAGGAGAGAGTGTGTGAATGGCGGGGAACCCGACGGCACAGGGAGGTGGGCAGGGAGCGCGCGCGAGGAGGACAAACGTGCCGCCGGGCGCAGCACCCGGCGTCATCAACGCGCGCGCCGCAGTCGTAAACGCCCGTGCGGGCGTCCCCCCCCCCCGCGCCGCGCCGGCGGCGCCGGTGCCGCGATACAGCCACGTGGCCCCGCCGGCGGTGGACGCCAGGTGCAGGCTGCAGGCCGCTGCCGTTCGTGTGCTTGGCGTGGGCGGGGAGCTGCCCGTCTGCTGGCCGGCCGCGATGCAACCTCCGCTCCTGCGTGAGGCCCAGACACGGGATGGACCGCCGGGTTCCCCTCGGCACGGGGCCGCGCCGCCGGCCGCCGCGCCGCCGCGCGTCTGGCGAGCGGCGGCGGCCGCCCCGGCACGCGCGGCGCCGCCGTCGGCGAGGCGGCCGACGTCCAGGAGGCCGCCACGGCCGCCGCCGGCGCTGGTGTGGGCGCTCGCCTCCCCAGCGGCGATCGGGCGGCTCCCGTCGCAGCCGCCGCGTCGGCCACGCCGCCCGCCTGGACGGGCGCACGCCCGCGCCGCGGCGCGCCGCGCGCGGCGCGCGGCGGCAGCGGCGGCTCGCCGCGCTCCAGAGAGCCCCCCCCCCCGACGAGGCTGGGGGGCGCCCCCGACAGAGTCCACGACGCCGGCCGTCCCGCCGCCCGGGCGCGTCGGGTGTGGCCGGCGGCCGCCGCGGGCGCTCCCGCGGCGAGTGGCGCGGCGCCCCCCGGTCAGCCGCGGTCGCCGCCGCCGTCGCGGGGCTGTCGGGCGCACGCACACCCCCTCCAACGGGCAGGCCCCGTACGGTTTGGCTGCGCCGCCCGCGTACGTTGCGTCGTGCGCTAGCACGCCCCGCCCGCCCACGCCGCCCACGCGTGCCCCCCCGGCGTCGGCACACCCCTCGCTGGTCGCTGGCCCGTCGGCAGCGGCCGGCGCGGACGCCGCGGCGGCAGCCGCCACCGCCCCCAGGCGGGCGGATGGGACCACACAAGGGCGGCGCGTCGCCGCCGGCAGCGCCACGCACCACCGGCCGACCCACCGCCGCGTCAACACGCGGACAGCGGCGGCCAGGGCGGGCGACGCCACAAGCCGGTAGCGTCCGACGCCGCCACAGCGCCCATCCCCCGCTCCCCGCCCTGCACACGGTGCACCGCAAGTGGGGGGCGGGAGCGTCGGGGGTAGCGGGCCGGTCGGGGTCGACCACCAGCGGGGACGTTGAGCTGACGCCGCGGCCGTCCCCCCCCCCCCCCCCCCTCCCACCCCCGCCCGCGGACGCCCTCACACCCGCGAAAACGTCACGCGGAGCCCGCCCGGCCGCATCGTAAACGCCGTCTCCTTTGTGACCCCCCCCCCCCCGCGCGCGCGGGCCACCCGGTAGCGCGTCAGCAGCCGCACCATCACCGCCGCCCACTCGACGGCGCTCAGCTGCTGGCCCGGGCAGTTGCGGCCGCCCGCGCCAAACGCAGGGTGCGCGGCGGCGGCGGCGCGCGGCGCGGCGGCGGCGGCGGCGGCCAGGTAGCGGGCGGGCGAGAACGCGTCGGGCGCGGGGAAGCGGGCCGGGTCGTGGAGCGCCGGGTAGGGCGCGATCGCGACGGCGGTGCCCGCGGGGAGGGCGCCCCCGTCCGACGGTAGCGTAATGTCGGTGGAGAGGCGCCGGAGGGAGCCGAGCGGCACGGTTGGGTACTTGCGCAGCGTCTCGTGCCAGACGGCGGTGAGGTAGGGGAGGCGGCCCAGGTGGGCCGCCGTCAGCGGCGTGTCGGCGGTGAGGGCGCAGGCGTGGAGCTCCTCCCGCACGCGCGCCTCCACGTCGGGGTTGAGGAGCAGCTCGTGGAGCGCCCACGAGATGCTGTGCGCCTGTGCGCGCGACAAAGCAAGATGGGTCGTGGGTGCCGCGGGGAAGGAGCACCAGCGCGAGAAAGACGCGCACCGAAACGGTCGTCAGCAAACCCGACCGTCGCCCTCACAAAAACGAGAGACGCGAGCCTCACCTGCGCACACAGCGCGTCCCAACCGCCACAGCACTGGATACAGCCACGAGTATGTGCGACCGCCCACCTGTTCCCCTCGCAGGCAGACACGGGAGGCAACCACACCCACACACACGGCCTGCCAACGTACCGTCGAGTCAAAGCCTCCCGCCAGGAAGATCATCACGTCCGCCGCCACCCGCCGGCGGCTGTCATACACCCCCCCCTCCGCGTCGAGGTCCGCCAGGAGGATGTCAAAGAGGTCCGCCGGCGGCGACCGCGCGCGCGAACCGTCCGCGTACGCCGCCCGGCGGCGCGCCTCCATCGCACCCACATAGTCGACAAAAAAGGCGCCCGCCGCGCGCAGCGCGGCGACCGCCGCGGGCGAGCACACCGCCGGCGCGGGCACGCACGACAGGTACTGGAGGCGGAAAAAGTCCGACAGCGCGGCGCGCGCGCGGCGGCGCACGGCGGCAGACGCCCACGGCTCGGAGAAGAGCACCTCGTGGATGACGCCGAGCGTCACGTCGACGAGCAGGCTGTCCACGTCACACGCCTCGCCGGTGGTGGCGAGCGCGTCCAGCCGCCGCGCCCAGCAGCCCGTGCCGCCCAGCTGGTCGTTGACCACCCGCAGCACCGCGGCGGTGGTGGGCGGGCCGAGCAGGAAGGGCCCGACGAGCCGCCGCGCCGCCGCGTGCCGCCGGTCGTCGAGCAGCACGAGGACGTCCCGGGAGATGGGCGTGCCAAAGTGCCGCATCGTCACGGCGTCCCGCGGCGGGTTGACCCGCACCTGCACGTGCCGCACGTCGGCGGGGTGGACGAGGTGCACGACGCGGCGGCCGAAAAAGTAGACCTGGTAGTTGACGCCGTCCCCGACCGCCGCCTGCCATGAACACAGGAGGTCCACCAGCCGCCGTGCGGTGCCCGCCGCGACGTACGCGCGCAAGTTGCCCGCCACCGCCGAGTGCCCCCGCCCGCGCACCGTCGGCAGGGACGCGCCGTGCAGGCCGAGCACGTCGGTGGCGAGTGGCGGCCAGCCGACCGTCCCGGCCGCCGCCGCGGCGGCCGCCGCCGCCACCACCGCCGCCCACCCGGCCGGGCCACACGGCGACACGGCCGCCGCGGTGGCGGCGGCGGCGGCGGCCGACAGCGCCGCCACCACCACCACCGCGGTGGGGAGGGGCGGCAGGCGCACCCGCGCCGCCGACGTGGCCATGGCCGCCGCGGCCGCAGCGGAAGCGACGGCGACCCGCACGGGGCGGAGCGCGGGACAAACCAGCACCCGCCCGAGCGCGGCGGCAAGCGGGGGAGACGGCGACCCGGCAGCGTCGTGGCCGTCGGTCCGTGGCAGGGGGGGCCAGCGACGCGGCAGCACCGTCGGCGTCGGTCGTGGCCGGGGGGCCAGCGACCCAGCAGCACCGTCGGCGGTCGGCGGTCGGCGGTGACGCCTCTGGACGGGCGGGCGCCCCTGCATACCCCGCCAGAGCCGTGGCGCCGACGCCCCATGGCGGCGCACCACGGCGGGTGGGCCAGCCGCTGCTGGTGGGGCGTGTGGCCGCCACCAGCGCACGCCAAGCGACAGGGCCGGCCGACAGGTGGACGTACCGACGGTGCCAGCGCACGCCGGGTCGGCGCGGGACGCGGCACCACGACCCGCCACAGCCGCCACGGTCGGGGGCAAGCGGCCGGCCCAACGCGAGGACGCAGGCACTCGCGCCACGCCAAACGCGCGGACGCCGCGCGACCTGGACACGTTAGAGAGTTTTGGCAAGTAATCCGACGGTCGCTTTCGACTGTATCTCGACGGAATCTGGAAAGAGTCGAGATACCGTATTTTTTCTACCGTCGCGGACTCGAATGAGTTTTGGCAAGTAACTTTCCTGTAACGCGACAGTCCTGTACACGAACGGAACAGAAGGCGAGGCGCGCCACCACCAAGGCAGTGACGCAGCACGTCGTTGCGATCGCTTCCACCAGTGGGACGCCACAGCCGGCGCGGCTTCTTGGTCGCCGATTCAGGGACCCCACCAGTAGACGGCCGGTCCCGCCTCGAGGACGCAGACGACGCATCCTCTGCAGGTGTGGTAGGGCTCGGGGATGACATATTCGGCACGACGTGGAGGCAGCTCAAGGCCAACAAAGGGGGGAGGGTGGGTGCATGGGGCTGGGAAAAAGGCGCGCAACACGACAACGATCGGCCCGCTTGGCCAAGCCCACTGACACCACGGACAGACCACCTGTCCCTCAGCGCCAGCCAAGCTGCGTCCAATGTACCAGAAATGGTTGTACCGGCATATGGCGGCCCAAACCACCCGCCTTTGGGGCCTCGCACGCGCGACACGTGGCTGAAAGGTACAGCTTTTCTTCAACGCGATCCACCGGGGCCCGACTGTACATCCCGAGAATACCGTCGGGGACGGTCGGAAAATCCTGTATCTCGACGGTAGCTCTGAAACGTGGCGCAATGTACAGTCGAGATACCGTCGAAACAACAGTCGAGTTACTTGCCAAAACTCTCTGTTGTCGTAAAAAAAAAGAAAATCATGAAAATGCCTAGTCAGCACCGTGTCCCCGCCGCCTGCATGACTATGTACACACCGCGCGGCGGCCGCCACGCGCGGCGCGGCGCCCAACCCCGCCACCCCCCCCCCCTCGACGACGCGCGTCGCGCGCGTCAGCCCCCCAGCGGCGCCGCGTCCACCGCCGCGACCGGGGCGGCGGCGGCGGCGGCGGCGGCGGCCGCCACCCCCGCCGGGTCCCCCACGGCGGGCTCCCACCAGCCCGGTGCCGCCGGCGCGGCTGCCACCGCACCCGACGCCCCCACCGCCGCCGGCGCGGCTGCCACCGCACCCGACACCCCCACCGCCGCCGGCGCGGCTGACACCGCACCCGACACCCCCACCGCCGCCGGCGCGGCTGGCACCTCTGCCGACACCCCCACCGCCGCGGGCGAGGACGCCGCCGCCGCCGCCGCGGCCGCCGTCGCGGCCGCCGCGGCCGCCTCGGCCGCCGCCATACCCCCGGCTGGCGCGTCGGCGTACTTGTCCACCACCGCCGCCAGGCCGCCGCCGCCGGCCGCGTCCGCGCCGGCCGCCGCCGCCGACGTTGCGGCGTACCGCTCGACGAGCGCCGCCAGGCGGTCCAGGTCAACCGGGCCGTCCACCCCCGCGCCGGGCGCCTCTGGCGGCGGCGGCGGCGGCGGTGGCGGCGGCGACGACGGCGGAGCCGCCACCGCCACCGGTGCCGCCGCCGGTGCCGCCGCCGCCGCCGCCGCCGCGCCGCCCGCCGCTGCCGCGCCGCCCGCCTGGCCAGCGGACCGGTGCCGCGGTGGCGACCGCGACCGCCGCTGCGCGCAGACGCCGTCGGTCCACCGCAGCACCGCCTGGACGGCGCGCGCGGCGAGCACCGCCCCCGACAGGGACAGGCAGAGCGCGACGGCGGCGTGCAGACGGGACGGCCGCTTGCCGCCGCCGCCACCGCGGCCGCCGTCGTGCACCGCCACCACCGCCGCGGCGGTGGCGGCGGCGGCGGCGGCAGCGAGGCCCGCCACCACCCGCGCGGCGGCGAGGGCGGTGCCCGCCGCGGTGCCGCGGCGGGAGCGCTCGGCGTCGGCGTACGCGTCGGCCACGCGGGCGGCGCAGGAGGTGGCCAGGTCCGCCAGGGCCTCCCCAAAGGCCGAGCCGGTGGCCGCCACGGCGGCCAGGGGGGGGGCCGACATCTCGGTGGCGGTCAGGTCCGCGGCCGCCGTCTTCACCGCCTGAGCACTGTGGGGTGGCAGGGGGGAGGGGGGACCGGCGGTGGGCGTGCCGCCAGGAAGCAAAGAGGAGCCATGATCAAGGAAGCCAGTGGGGAGGCCGGACGAGCAACACGTGAGGAGCATGGGGGAGCTCGCATGTCAGTCGATGCATTCTATTCAGGCCGCCACACCTTCGCAACAGTCATGGGAGTACAGTCGGCAGAGCTCTTCATGTCGTATCCGAAAACAAAAAGAGCAGTAGCTCGGGCACGACAATGTGGACACCCCCGTACCGTTGGATAGCAGGCGTCAGCGCCGCATCAGCCGACGCCGCCACGGTATCAATGCCGTCGGCGGTGGCGAGCATGACCCGTCGGATGGGCTCCACCCCCGTCGTCAAAGCATCCGTGACCAGCTGCCGTGGTGGGGTCGCGTACGTCAGGAGGGGGTCCATGGCGCGTGACGCGGCCGCCGTCGAGCAGGCCGGCGGGGGCTGGAGAGAAAGGGGGGGGGGGGGGGAGGCAGAAACGAAGCGTGCGGCCGGCGTGACCAGCGACGAGGGCGGCTGCCAAACGGGGTGAAAGCGTCCGAAAAGGCACAGAGCGGGTGTCGCCTGGGGTCAAGACGATGGGCGACTGGACGGGCCGGCAGACGACGTCCGTGGCCGCGGGAGTGGATGACGACGTGACCAGTACCGCCCGCGGCGCACAGGCGGAGGCGTGTCAACTGATGACGGTTGGCTCTGGCGCTGGCTGCGCAGGGCTGGCCGGCTCCTCCGTCGCACACCCGCTGGCTGGCTCCTCGGTGGTTCCAGGCTGGTCACCCCCCCTCCCGACAGCGCGGGTCCTCTGCGGAAGGAGACGCGGTGGCACGGCCCGCACGTCGACGCGCCGCCCGTGTGGCAACGTGCAATCCGGGTCGCGAGCCGGCGTGGAGGCCGACGATCCACCGCTGCCCACGACCATGCAAAGCTGGAGATGCAAGCCACCACTGTCATACTGTCACACGTCAACACACATAGAGCGCCTTTCATTGGTTGAAGCTGTTGACATCTGCGGCAGGCGGATCTTGTGTGACGCCGTCGCTCTTCAGAAGGACCACTACTGCCGCCAGGTCTGGCCTCAGGAAGATCAATTGAATTGCAATTACATACATTGCTGTGCTTGCTCCCGAACTGCCCCTCGTTCCCGTGCCCTCTCCGCTCTCCGATGCGGCACTTCATGACTCATGCTGTTCCCCGTCGCTACGGACCGCAGGCGCGTCGGCCGCATGGATGCGGCGCCCGCGCACCGCGCCCACTCGCCGCGGCCCCACCAGCACCGTTGTTGGGGCCACCCCGCCGGGGGGGATGGACATGGAGCGGGCGTCTGGGAGAGCGGCTGGCCGTCCCCTGAGAAATATTTGGGCTGCGACCTGCCCGTGCCCGCACAGACTCCCGCCGGCGCGCGGGTCGCGGCTCCACCGGCGGCGGCCGCCCCGGCGAGGACGGTGCAGCCCCTTGCAGGACCGCGGCGTCACCCCGCCCCCCTCCCCGTCCACCGCTGGTCGCTGAGCACTTGGCCGAGCGGCGGCTGCGGGGCCGGCACAGCACCGCAGGCGGCGGCGGCAAGTGCAGCCGCCCGGCCCCGTCTGGGAAGGACAGTGAGGGGGGGGGGGGGGTGCGCCTGAACGTGATGAGAGATGGGGTCGGCGGGGTGGCCAGGTCGTCAGGCGGCGGCGTCTGGCGGCGCGTGCGGCCGGGTTTGACGTACCAGTCGCTCTCCCCCTGGCAATATTTCTGTTTTTTGCGCCCTCCTCCCCCCGTCCTCCCCCCCCCTGCTCCCCCCCCCTCCTCTCCCCTCCCGGCGGTCCTGTTGGCACACGTACCTGCTTGGCACTCTCTGGGGCTGCTACGGGCGTGAGCGGGTGTCCCGCTGCGTCGGCCTGTCTGCGCCCGGCGGTGGTTCACCCGCATGGGTCTTGTAGGCCACAAGGGCTGGCCTGGCCGTCTGCCTGCCGTCGCCCTGCGTTTGGTCTCTGCAGCACCCGTGCAGGCGTTCTTGCACGGGTGGCTGCCCGTTGGGTTGTTCGCCCCTCTTCCTACCCCCCCCCCCCCCCCTTCCCGCTTCCTCCCCACCACTCTCCCCACAGACATTGGCAGTGTGCTGTTCTTTTGCGTCGTTGGTGGGCGTGGGGAGGGGTGCGTGGACGATTGGTTTACGCGCTACGCTCCAGCAGCGTACCCGCCAAAGTGGGGGAGGGGGCGTGTGGGCGTCACCTGTCCCCGCGCGAGCAGCAGGCTGGGGGTGTGTGCCGACGCGGTCTACACCGCCCGCTGTTTTGTGGTGCGCCGCTGCGGGTCGCTGTGGTGGCCGCCATCGTCGCGTGCTCCGCCGGCCTCCGTCCCCACCGCTACTACCACCGTGCCGTTGTGGTGGGGGCGTGCGGCTGGGTGGGTGGGGGTTGGCACCGGCGCTGCGTGTCGCCCCTACTCGTCCGTCGTTGGCGCTGCCCTCCCTGGCCACTCGGGCAGACGGTGCGGGCGTGTAGCCCACGTTTGGGGTGTCCCGTCGGAGGTCGCCGCTGCGGTTGAGGGGCGGGGGGGCGGGACCTGTGTTGGGCGGTGTGTGGCGCGGCGACGGAGCGCCTTGTTGCGGTGGCTCCCTCTACTGCGTTTGTCCGCCTCGCCGCTGCTTGCTGTTGGTGTGGGGGGGGGCGACGTCTCTGCGCGACTCCCCGCTGAGCCGCTGCGGCGGCGCCCGCCCGGCGGCTCGGCTGGTGGTTCCGCCTTCCGGTCCTGCACGGTGCGGGAGTGAGGGTGCGGCGCCACGATGAAGCGGTCGTCGTCCAAGCTCATCACCCGCGCCCGCTCGGTGCGGCACGTCGGCAAGACCCCGTTTCGTTTCTCCTTTGCTATCACCGCCGAGTCGGTGGACAAGCTTACCACCACCAGCGACGTGTGCATTGTGTGGGAGCGCAATGGCAAGCAGGAGCTGACCAAGCCGGTCAAGGTGGACCGCGCCAATCGCAAGGCCAACTTTGGGGGCGAACGGCTCTCCCAGGAGGTGACGCTCTTCAAGAACAACCCGTCGGACAAGAAGTTTGCGGACAAGGTGTTTAAGATTGCCATCCGTGCGGTGGGGGACGTCAAGGCTGGCACCAAGCCGGCGACGGTGGGCAAGATCCACCTCAACCTGGCCGACTATGCTGAAGTGCCGTCGGGCTCGAAGCGCATCTCTGCGGAGCTATCCAATGGCGCCTCCCTCATTGCCACCATCCAATCGACTTTCCTCTCCATGGGCAAGAGCACCACCACTGGCTCCCGCGCCAGCCGCTCGGACGCGCTCTCTTCGGCCGAGAGTGACCTGGACCTGGACACGGACCTGGATGACCTAGATACAGACGGCGGCGGCGGAGCGGCGGGCGCCGGCGCGGGCGCCGGCGCGGGTGCGGCGGCGAGCGGCACGGACTCGGACGCGACGCCGTCGGGCTTTCTGCGCAACAAGATCCGGGGCAACCTCCAAAAGGCGTCGTCGAAACGGACCATTAAGCGTGCGTCCGGCGCGGTTGCGTCCTCTTCCTCTATCGGAGATGATGCCGGCGGTGGCGGCAACGCCGAGGTTGAGCGGTTACTGAAGGAGAATGCGCGGTTGAGGCGGCAACTGGATGAGCTGGAGAGGAGAAACGAGAAGCTGGAGGGCTCTGCCGGTGGCGGCGGCGGAGGTGACGCTGGCGAGGCCGACCGCTTGCGGATAGAGGTGACGGATCTACGGTCGGCCCTGGCGAGGGAGCCCGTCTACGTTGATGTGGTGCAGGACCTGAAGGAGGCCAAGATGGCGCTCGCGATGCTGCACCTGGAGAATGAGCAGACCCAGCTGGAGCTGATGCGGTACCACCGGGGGGAGATTTCGCCGCCCAAGGGCGGCGGCGGGCGCGCAAGGAAATAGGGTCTGTTTGGAGTGGAATGTGGGGGGGTGTGTGTCGCGCATGATTGCTTCCGATTGCTGCTAGTCTTTCAGTCGCGGTGGACGTAGGGCCACCCCAGGGATTCTGGTCAGCTTGCTTCAGTGATAGCCGGTGTTGTGTTGCCTGTCCTGATGCGTGTTGCGGTGAGTTCTGGTTCCGGAAAATTTGATGTTCCTTCTTTCACCCGTTGGTTGCCTCGCACCCCAGCCGTTCTGGCTCTCTCCCAGTCACTACATCGACGTCTCGGCTGTGCAATGGTGCTCCTTCCTGTCCGTGCCTGAGAAGGTAGCAGTCGTCCGCTTGCTACAGTGTGGTTCTCGCCCACCACAGCCCTCCGTTGTACCCATTCAACCCCCCGCACAAACAGCTCGTGCCACTGATCCTTGTCTTCTCAGGCACAATGTCCGTCTCGCCCTGGGGCACCATCACAATACGTACAGGATGGCAGCCCGCCGGAGCAGCAGTCCAATCGTACAACACACGACCTGAAATGCCAGCAGCAGCACGCACAGATGCTGCTCAGAGAGCGGTCCTGTGATGAGGAGCACCAGGTTGACCAGGTTGAGATGACTCGCAATCCCCTCGAGCTTCTTGGTCTCCCGGTTGTACCGCGGCAGCCGATGCCGCGGGCACGGCACAATGCCCACCAGCTGTGGGAGAGAGTACACAAAGTTGATGAGCTGCGGGATGAAAAGCAGGAGCAGCGTCTCTGAGAAGTGGCCCAGGATGGCGGCCATGGCAAACGTCATGCCCGCAAAGTAGCAAAACGTGTCTCCCACAAACACCGCCGACGGAAACCAGTTGTGGTGGAGAAGGCCCAGCGTGCACGCCGCAAAGGGCATGACCAGGTCGATAGAGAAAAGGTGGTTGGCGCGCAGGCCAAGGGCGTCGTCCACGGGGCCCGCCACATCAACGTTCATGGCGTTGTGGACAAGCACAAACGCAGCAATGATGACGCTCTGGCCCGCCTCAAGCCCATTGATGCCCGCGTAAATGTTGATGGCGTTGGTGCAAAAAATGGACAGCAGTGCCATGTACAGGTGGTAGAGCACCCCCAGCTGCAGCAGCCGCCCCAAGCCCAGCACCCCGCGCAGCGGCCGTGGGATGACAATCGTGGTAGGACCATCATAGTAGACCAGCAACGGCAACGCCGCGACGAGCGGCAGCGCCAGCTTGTAGCGCCACTTTAGGTCCAGAACGTCATCAGCAAAGCCCAGCAGAATCATGAACGTCACCGATGACAGCGCGGCAGTGTAGAGCTCCACACCGACGACCGCGGGACGCACGGCCGCTTCGATGTCCGTCACTGACCGGGGTCCGCCGCCCCGCGCACCGTGAAGTAGACACAGCACGATCAGGTAGATGGTTGCAGCCACGAGTCCCAACGCCTCGGGGACGGGCGTATCACCGGCGGGGGTGCCCTTCTTGTTGATGTCCTTGCCAACCAGGCCCGCCTTGGCCAGGAGCGGCGCCAGCCTCGGGATGAAGTAATTGGTCGCAAAGAAGCCCGCGGCCGAAAGAACCACCGTACTACACAGGCGCGGCAGAACTCCAACAGCGGCGGCGGACCGCAATGTTATGGCCAGGACGATGGCTGTGCCAAGACCGGCCGCTATCCTCGGACCGACGCCCATGACGGCTCACAGTAGGGGGGCCTGTGACGAAGGGCGTACGATACAAGAGGGAAGCAAAACGTCAAGAGGCCCGGCGCGGTCGATGAGCTACTGCCCAAGAGGCCACCGACCTTGCAGTCACGACGGCATCGCCACAGAGAAGGACGCATGGTCATCAACAGCACAGCCCAGGATGAAGACAATGGACGGCTCTTGGGACGAACTGGCAGCAGTGCTCGGCGACGAAACACTGTCAGCGATTGCTCAGGTTCACAGTAAGTACGGCGTTCAATTCAGAGAGTTGATCGAGCGAGCACTCGGGGAAGAGAGAACAAGACCAGGAACACACAACCCACACTCGAACACCCCGCCGCATGGCCGTACCATATACGCCCACAAACGGGTATCATTCCCACCTACAGTCGCCTGCTCCCACGTAACTCAGCTCCGACTCCCGCCTGTTCCCCACTCTCACCTTTTTCCACATACGTTCTTGCCCCTGTCCGCCTCCACGGACGGGCAACCGCGCCACTGACCGCACCGACCAGGCTCTCCGCGGAGTGCGGCCTGCTGTTGTGCTTCCCATCAAAAGCGGTCGTGTTTAGATCAGAATGAGGGGCGATTCATGGGCTCAGACGTCGATTATACATATTGTTCACGATCTCAACACGTCCGCTGTTGGCGGGAAGCACCACAAGCCACCTGCATGGTCGGCGTGCCCGTAAAAGCGTCGGGCCGTGACCACGCAATGGCGACGGTAGCTACACCCGCAGCGACACTAACCCAAAACGGAAGCCACAGCCGCAGCCGTGAGTGCATAGGTCGAGACTGTTCTGGCGGCACCGTCGACGGCACCGGCACCGGCGGCCTCGACTCGCAGCCTATACGTCGGGACAGCGACCGCTGTGGCGGTCGCCGCTTGGCGTGGGCCCCAAAGAGTTGGGCGATGGGGGGCGCGGCCGAGTAGAGTCCGTGGCCTGCATTATCGGTCTCGACCCAGTCACCCGGCGCCAAAGAGGGCGGGCTATGCGCATCACAGGGAAAGAGGCAAGTCACCAGACACATGTGCGTTGACTGGCAAACAGTGAGCGTGTTCAAAAGGAGAACCGAATAAATGGCGCTTCATGCGAGCTGGGCAAACTACACAGCCCGGGTACCGGCCCCCGAAAAACCCACCAGCGCCACAGCCTGCCCCTGCATGTACGAAGCGCCTTCATGAGCGGCAGCATTCGCTCCGTGGCCGCACGCCTGCGCAGGTGACCGGCGCCGCACAGCACAATATGCCCAAGCAGAGGCATCTTAACGGCGCCATGCCTCGTAGCGCTTGTCATGGTGGGTCATGGCCCAACGGCCGTGACGACAACAGCGACTGCGCGCGTGCGCCACCGTGGCAATCTCCAGGACGACACCGATCTGACGCCCGGCAGCATCGCGTCCGCCAAATGCCTTCATGGTCCACGGGTCGGCTCACAAAAAGAAGGGCGCAGCTGTGCCATCACACCATGGCGCTGCGCCGCAGCAGAGTGATGTAATGGACACGTTCACACCGCGGACCCGCTAGACGTGGACACGTCTCGCCAGCCGCATCCACTTCCGACCTCCCGATGCGTCACCGGCCTGCCGCACTCCCTAAGCTGCTGGCAATCTGCATCTCTGCGTCCTTCATCGCCATCGGGTCCCGCGCCACCAGTTCGGCTCGGGCCCGCGCCCCCAGTTCGGCTCGAACCGGCAGATTTAGACGTTCAGCGACCAGTCGTACTTGTTGATTTGGATACGTACGGGTGAGCCCGTGGAGCTGAGGAGGTCGGTCAGCTCGGCGCGCTTGTCCGACTCCTCAGGTAGGTGGTCCCGCACCCAGGCCAGCACGCCCTCATCACTGCCGCCGCCAAAGTCGACAGCATACCAGGAAAAGATCGCCGACAGGCGCACCGTACGTGCCTTGACATCCACCGAGCAGTTGGCGTCTTCGCTAAGGAAGGAGGAGGCAGCTCCCTCGAGGGCATCCTCCACATTGTCCTCCTCAAAGTACCGCACCGGCGGGCACGACGCGGCGGCGCAGTTCAGGGCCATATGGATGAGCGGCTCAGCGGACGGGAGGGCCACCTTGCGCCGCGGGTCAGAAGGCCCAAACGGTGGCGAAAAGATGAGCATCGGCGCGTTGCCGCGAAGCACGCCATTCTCCATGTCGCTCAGCGAGTAGACGTGGTCCCCTACCTTGTACGCCATGCGGGTCGTCCATATTAACCGTCCAAACGACGACTTGGACGGGCCCGCCACGCACACCGCGTGGATGGTTAGCGCATTGTAAAGGTTCATAAATAAAACCAGCCGCTGGCGCTGGGTCAGCGACTCTGGCGAGAGCGCGCCGAGTGTGCGGGTACGATCGACGTAGGCGGCAAACTCGGGGCTCGTCCGCATGCCATCATAATCCACAGACGTGCCGTCCTCCGACAGATAGCGGGTGTGGAGGGCGAGGATGTCTCCCCGCAGCGCACCCGCCGCGGCCGCCGCGGCTGCCGCGGCACCCACCGCGTCCTCTACGTCCTCATCACTGCTGCTGTTGCCACCGCGGCGGTTGCCGCGAGCCGCCGATGGCGGCAGCGCCTTGACAACCGGCTCGTTGAGCACGCGGGTGCCGACTAGCGCCCGAAACACGAGCGAAATGAGCCGCGGCAAGCCCATCGTCACGGAGGACACGGACGACGGCAGCAACGCCGCGGGGGAGGCGGGGAGAAGGCGGGCGCGGAGGGACGCGGGGTGGGCGACCAGGCCGACAAACGCACGGACGAGGGCGAGGCGCGGAGGACTCCGCCGCGAGCGAGGTTGGACCGCCAAGGGGGTGACAAAGGCGGTCAGTGCGACCATGGTCGGACGGCGCGAGGCAAAACGCAAGTGGACAACCGGCAGAGGGGAGTGTGGACGAATGCGCAGAGGTGAGTGGGGCAGAGATGAAAAGAGGCGTGGGAAAAAACCCAACCAGCAGAGGTCGGCGGTGGGAGCCACAACGACCGGAGGAGGGGGGCGTCGATGCCAAGCGCGGGCGGCGGGTGTGCACGGGCGACCACCAACAGGCCTGTGAACACGCAACTCTGACGGCCGGCTAGGTGAACGTGGAGCCGCACCGCCCAGAGAGGTGCGTTGACACTGACCAGGCAGCGGAACGGGATTTCTCCCACGGCACCTCGCCCCCCAGCTCATCCAGAGCAGGCGTCCGGAGAGGAACGGGCACGACCAGGGGGAGAAACCCCCCGCTGCGCAGCTTGTGGATGTCGCGCGTCCGCTGGCTGGCCAATGGGGTGCACGGCTCTGCCCGAGGTGGCTTGCTGGCCGCACATGCGAAAATGCGAGGGCGCGGGCAGAAAAATCCCCTGCGCCTGCCGTCCGGAAGAGATTCATTGTCCAACATGGCACTTTCGGGCCGCAACGCGCCCAGCAGGTCGGGGAGTGTCCACCTCCTTTGCGTTCCCGCTCCCAAAAAGACAGACACATATATGTTTTTCATTTTTTACGTCACACGTGTCATGCCACTCCTTGTCGACGACTCTGCTCGGCGGCGAGTTGACAGACACCCCGCTTGCTGCGCAGGATGTCACTGCCGACGTCGATCCCGTCCATCACGAGGGCCCCCCCGACCGCCCCTGTCTGGTCTCGACTGCTCCCCCCACGTCGTCGGCCGGCGCCGGCGCCGGCCGGCCCACCGTCGGCGCGATGCCTCCCCCCTCCCTGTCGCCGCTCGGCCGCGTGGCGCTCGCGGCGGGCGCGTCCCTGGCGGCCCTCCTCCAGCCGCGCCGCGCCGACCTCGTCGCCGCCGCCGGCGAGCTCACCGGCACGCCCGCGCTGCGGGCGCTCGCCGCCCGCCTGGCGGCCACCCCCTCCGCGGCGGCGCTGCTCGCGGCGGCCCCCCCCGCTTCCCCCCCCGCGGCGACGCGGACCTCCGCGCGTGGTCGGCGCTGCCGGCGGGCCGCCTCGGCCGCGCGTACGCCGACTTTATGGCCGCCCGCCGCTTCTCTGCCGACGCCCGCCCCGCGGTGCGGTGGGTGGCGGGCCGCGACGCGGCCGAGACGGCCGCCCTGACCTGGCTGATGCAGCGCTACGTGGACACCCACGACGTGGGCCACGTCCTGACGGGCCTCCCGACGACCGTCGCGGGCGAGCTGGGCGTCAAGGCGTGGGAGGCGGCAACGACGGGGCTGCCGTCGGCGGCGGCGGCGGTGGCCCTGGGGGGGGCCCGCCTCCCGCCGCCGCAGCGGGTGGCCCTGTGGGGGGGGCTCGTGCCGTGGGCGGCGCGGGTGGGCGGCCGGGCGGCGGTGGGGGTGGGCATCCCGTACGAGGAGTGGGTGGAGGTGCCGCTCGACGAGTGCCGCGCCGCGTGGGGGGTGGAGCTGCCGCCGCCGGAACTGGTCGCCGCGGTGGCTGTGCGGCGCCGTAGGTGAGCGGGGTGGTGGGCAGGGCGGGCTGGGGAGGCGGGCGGTCGCCGCGCGCCAGCGGCCGCCACCAGAGCGGCAGTGGCCAAGCAAGACGCCCACAGCCTCGGTTCCGCCGCTTTGTTCGTCTGTAAATGTAGTTAACTTACCGGGCCGCCCTGAATTAAGTCATGAAACGAGCAGATCATGGGCGCAGACGCCGCCGCAGTCGCGCGGCGCGCAGCCGGTGCGCGGCTCTGTCATGTCATCTCCGCCGCGCGACGGCAGCGGCCTCACCCACACCCGCCTTCCCGCCCGTCGCCCCCCGGTTTTGTTGCGTGCCCCGTCTCTGCTCCTGTCTTTATTGCCTTTTTCGGGTGGTTTTCTTTGCGGCCGTACCCTCCACGGCGCCGTCGGGCACCCAGACGGTCATGGCCGCTGCCGGCGTGCCGCCCGTTGAGGGCGCCCCGCCCCCAGCCTTCGCCGCGCCGTCGGCGCTGGGCTGCCTCCTCCGCCCGCGTCGGCTTTCCATCCGTTGCAGGCCGGCGGTTGCCGCGCCGGCGGTGGCGGTGCCACGGGCGGTCGTCAGCCCCGGGCCGGGCGCGGCGGGCACGCCGCCGGCGCCGCCGCCAAGTGCAGCAGCGCCGCGCCCACCCCCAGCTGCCGTGCCCCCGTCGTCGGCAGAGGCGGTCCCATCGTCTGTGCCCCGCACCCCTTCGGTTGGCGCGCCGATGCCCGCCGGCCGCCGCCCCGCCTGGTTCCGCGTGCCCGCCCCGCGGGTGGCGGTGGACACCACCTTTGCCAACGTGTCCGACTCGGTGCACAGCCGCTCCCTCCACACGGTGTGTGAGGAGGCGGCGTGCCCCAACATTGGCGAGTGCTGGGCGGGTGGCACCGCGACGCTGATGCTCCTCGGCGACACGTGCACCCGCGGCTGCCGCTTTTGTGCGGTGGCGACGAGCCCCACCCCGCCGCCGCCCGACGAGAATGAGCCGTACGCGACGGCGGTGGCGGTCGCCCAGTGGGGGCTCGACTATGTGGTGCTCACCGCGGTCGACCGGGACGACCTGCCCGACGGCGGCGCGGCGCACTTTGCGGCGACGGTGCGGGCCATCAAGGCGGCCACCCCGCGGGTGGTTGTGGAGGTGCTGGTCGGGGACTATGGGGGGCCCGCCGCCGCCGCTGCGGCCGTGGACGTCCTCGTCGACGCGGGCGTCGACGTCTTTGCCCACAACGTCGAGACGGTTCGCCGCCTGCAGCCGCACGTGCGCGACCGGCGGGCGGGATACGACAGCAGTATGGCCGTCCTCGCCGCCGCCGCGGACGTGGGCCACCCCGCGGGGGTGTACACCAAGACGAGCCTGATGCTCGGCCTGGGCGAGACGGACGCGGAGATCCGGGCGGCCATGGCGGACCTCCGCGCGGCGGGGGTGGACGTGCTGACGCTCGGCCAGTACCTGCGGCCGACGGAGCACCACCTGAGCGTTGTCGAGTACGTGCACCCAGACGCGTTTGCCAAGTGGGAGGCGGAGGGCCTCGCGATGGGCTTCCGCTACGTCACCGCGGGACCGCTGGTGCGGTCGAGCTACAAGGCGGGGGAGTTCTTCCGCGCGGCGGGTATGCAGCCACGGGCGGGGTGGGCGAGCCAAGAGGAAGCCACGGGGGGGAGGGAGTGGTGAAGTGGGCGGGTGTCTGCTTCACGTCTGGGGACACGTCTGTTTTTCACGCAGAATTTTTCCACCTTTCAACTTTCCGTGAGAGATACTTTAACGCATTAGCCAATCACATGGCCTGGCCAAAATATCTGCGAGATCTGTTGAGATACGTGCGGCCACGCGGCTGCTCTTGGCGGGACGCACCCACGTAGTATCCCGGCGCTCAGGAACCACACGGTGACCTCCTTTCCATGGTCTGCCCCCCCGGATTGGAATGGTCAGCCCCATCCCCTCATCCAGACACTGGCTACCCGTAACACCGGATGGTCTCCGTCTCGCCCTTGGCGGCGCTCTGCCCCCGCTTTTCCAGGTACTTTTGATGCACCTCCTCCGCCAGCCAAAATGGCACCGCCTCGGTCACCTCCGTGACGACCTTGGTGCCCAGCCGGGCGGTAGCCGCCGCCACTGCGGCCTCGGCCGTCGCCCGCTGGGCTGGGCCGTCTACGTACAGGGCGGAGCGGTACTGGGGGCCCTCGTCGCCGCCCGCCTTGTTCAGCGTCGTTGCTGACTTGCCGAGGCGCTCAAAGAAGAGGTCCACCAGGGCAGAGTACGAGGTGACGGCGGGATCATAATCGACCGCGACCGCCTCGGCGTGACCGCTGGTGCCGACAGACTCATACACCGGCCGCTCGACGTGGCCGCCGGTGTAGCCCACCTTGGTGGCCGTCACACCCGGGTGCCGCTGAAACGCGAGCTCAACTCCTGTGTGAGGGAGACAGAGACGTACGCGAAAAGCGCGCGGCAAGTGGATGGTGCCAGAGGGGAAAAGGCAGAGGACCAAAGAAAGGTACCGGCAGAGCGCACCAATCGAGAGCAGCTCCAGTCACACAAAAGTCAGCGGTGTTGGATACGACGCCCTACAACACTGGCACCGTCAACTGTGCCTGGCATGGCAAAATGGTCTCAGTTGTGCCAGTCTCACTCTCATCCTCCCCCACAGACAAAAAAACGTACCCCAAAAGCAGCCGGCGGCGCCAATGAAGCGCTCCTGCCCGGGGAGCGGCGGGTCAAGCAGCAGCTGTTGGTAGCCCACCAGCTCCATTTCAAACGTCAACGCCAGGCCTGCCAGCCGGTGGTTCGCGTCAATCGTCGCCATCCCGTCGGCCACCGCGTCCACCGTCGCTGCCGCCCCGTTGCTCAGCCGCACCACGTCGCCCGCCTTGAGGCCGTCGGGGCAACTTGCCAGAGGCACCTTGATCAGCAGCTGCTCGTTCCGCCGCCCATACGCCTGGTCCGCCTCGATGCGGGTGGTGCGCTTGCCGCCAGGCCGCAGCCCCCGGACGCCCGCGTCAAAGCCGGGGATGACAGACCCGGCGCCAATCGTAAACGTCAGCGGCTCGCCGCGGGTGCGGGACGAGTCAAAGACCGTGCCGTCGTCAAGGCAGCCAACGTAGTGCACCAGCACAGTGTCGCCGTCCGTGGCGGGGTCACCGTCACCGACGGGGTCGGTGGGCTCCCGGTCGGCGGTAGGCGGCGAGGGGGTGGACGCCGTCATCCGCGAAGCGGCAGCCCCACGCACCGCCGGGCAGGCCCGAGGGGAGCGCAATTTTGCACCACAGGTGCCATCGCGGCGGGTGAGGGGGGCAGCTGCCGTCCACGCGCTGGCCGCCTGGGACGCGCACGTGGCGCGAGGCTCCGCGGCCGCTCGCCGGACAAGGCCGGCCGACGCGTGGGAGGCCACAAAGGCACTCAGCCGCCGGGGGGCGCACCGCACGACAGCGGGCATCATGGTGGGCGAAAGTGTGCTGTAGAAGGTAAGACAGAGGACGAGAGAGTGGGTGACAAGGTGGCGAGGACGCGTGGCAATGATGACGGTGAGGTCGGTGGTGCTCGACGAAGGTGGCACGGCTCGACGCGATCTTGAACAATGGACTTACGACTAGGACTCAATGAGGTCCTACGGGCCATCAATTTGAGAAATTTTATTCTTCAAGTAGCGGTATGGCATGCCGCACCAAACGTCTGGGAAAGAGGGCCCGATTTCGCGGCTGTGGCTGGCCCCCGAGGCCTCCGCCGTTGGGTCCGGCGGCCGCCCGCTCAGTTGACGGCAACAATGCGCACGAGGTCCGGCAGGGTCCTTCAAACTGTCTCACAGTGGGCCCCTGAGATTCTTCCTCTCGGAGAGGACGAGCTGGGGCACCGACCCCGTGGACCTATCAGCTTGGAGTGGACCTCGTCGTGCATGTCTTGTGTCGTCCCTTGTCGTCTGAACTTGCGCCCTTGGATCTCCAGTGGGACCCCACGCCCTCTCCCGTGCCGCCATCACGATACCATGATGGCTACAAAGAGCGACCTGGGGGGCACGCGAGGCTCTGCTGCCAAGGGGATGGGGAGGCCTTCCCCGTCTCGCCTGGCCGGCCTACGAGACAGGTGCCCTCCGGCCTGAAATCACGACTCCATCGGGGCGGTGGTGTGGCAGCTGTGACAGCGCACAGCGTGCGCGTGTCCCCGAGACAGCGGCCGGGGGGCCCTAGCGGTGCTCGCTCGAAGGGGGGGGGCACCTCTTTCCGCGAAACACCGGTGGGGGTGCACACGGGCCACCGCCACACGCCCCCGCGAGGTGTCGCCGCGCGCTGTGCAAGGGCCAGGGGCCGTGGCTCGCGGGACCGCAGACGCCCCCTCCCCTCGCGCACCTTTCACAGCCCCTGGGAACGCGCACTTTCGCACTGGCTCAGGTGCCCCCCCCCCTGGACGCCTCGCGAACTGCGGCGTGCGCTGTCGTGGGTCCCCGCGCGCGCGTGCGCTCCCTTCGCGCATTGTTGTTTGAGCCTCGGTGCGCAACCCCCCCCTCCGCACGCAGGCCAGCCTGTACCGGCTTTCTGCCGCGGTGTCTGCCGACTGCTCGCGCGCCGCGGCGTTTCCCCCCCCCACCGGACGGCGCCAGGTCAGCGTTCTGACCAGCGATGGTGCCGCGTCCGCTCGCCGCGGCCTCGCCGGTGTGGGCCAACGCGCCGCCGCTGTCGGTGCCGCCTCCGTCGGACGGGTGGATGGCGCCGCCCGCTGTGGCGCGTCGAGCCACGCCCCCGCCGGTTGCGTGGGTGGCCTGCTCCATGCCGGCGGTGGACCTACTCGACGATTACACGTCGACGGGCATGGAGCGGCAGCCGGAGCGGGCGGTTGGCGCCAACTGCAGCCTTGACTTGCCGTTCACGTACGGTGACGAGCAAGACCCGGTGGTTCCGGCTGGCAACCGCCCTTGGCACGACCACGGGGCTGTCACCGACGAGGACGGTGGCTGGGCGTCCACCCCGGTCACCAAGGACGTCTCGGACGATGCGGCCTTCGCCATCGATGATGAAGCCATTGGCGGGGAGCCCGCTGGGGAGGAGCCGGTGGATGTGAAGCCCGTGGTGCACACCCCTGGCGTCGGTAGCGTGGAATCGGCTCTCAAGCGGCTGCACGTAGTGGCCGCCGCGGAGGCTGCGAACCGCTACGAGAAGGGCCCGGGGCTGCGGGTGCGTCCAACGCCTCAGCCTAGCGAGGTTGAGGTGGCCCTCGGTGACCGCCGCCGGTCCGTGAAGGCGCGCAAGGCGCTCAAGAAGCGGTCGGCGTACACGTCGCGTTACAAACAGAAGGCCTACGTCGATCTCCTCGAGGCAGAGCTGGTTGCCCGCGATGCACGCCGTGGCGCTGTCGAGGCCGAACTTAACGCCCTGCGCGCCAGCGTTGGCGCGATGCGGGCGGCGACCGCCGTGGCGGAAGTGGAGGCGTATGCCACGGCCGCCGCCGTGACCGCCGCACCAGAGACGCCGGCCGTGGCGGGGTCCCCGACGATGACCGAGCCGCCGCTGGTTGGCAGCCCAGTTTCCCCTATGGAGCCAACAACAGAGGAGGCCGCGGTCGCTGTGGAGGGCCCGCCCACCACCGCGGCGGCGCCGTCGCAGCCGCCCCTGACATGGCCCGGGGCCGACAAGGACGGGTCGGGGCGGTGGACGCTGGACGCCTCCTGGGTCGACATCCCGCTCCCTATTTGGGAGGGTGCCTCCGCGGCACACGCTGCGTGACGCGGTCTGTGGGCGGGGATTTGGGTGCGGGGTCGGTACTGGCCCCCTGCTTTCTGTTTATGGTTTTTTTCTCGCCCATGTGCGGCTTCGCGCGCGAATTGGCAGCAACCAGACTCCGCTGCTTCGTTGAGATCGTTCCTGTATACAGTAGCTTGTGGTGTGCGGTTGCCAACGGATGCTGTCCGCTGCGTAAATGATCTGCTCGCTGTATTCGTGCCCCTTGCGTCTCGGTCTCGACGTGGCAAGCACGCAACCGCGGCAGTGAGCCAGGCGGCCATGATCGGCAAGACGGTGCCAGCCATGCCTTTCCTGTGCGCGTTAGATCCACTGTCCGCTTGTCCATGGGGTTTTTCTGGAGGCGCCCCCTCACCTTCGGCTGGCCGAGTGGTTGTGTCTCGCCATCGCGGACTTCTCAATGACGGGTGAGACTCCGCGACCTCTCTACAGAGGCGCTGACCTTTGGACATTGCGCGGCGAGCGGCGGTCCCGGCTCAATGTAATAAAAACTGCCAAGGAGAGCTATGTGAGCTTTCACGACCCACCAACGACGTGGTCATTGGCAGCAGCAGCGGTGACAGGGGCGGTGTAGACAGCACATACATGGACATAGCAACTGACTGCAAATGTCGCATATGTTCTTGGTGGCCCTGTGCTCGACGCCCTCATGCTCATGGCAACAGGTTTCGGAGCCTCTCACCTCCTATCCACCGACTTTCATGTCCGAGTTGGGCTCAGCGCAGTTCCCCTGCGGCGGCAGCACAAGCACGACCTGACCGCCGTGGCGAAACTCGGCGAGGGCAGGGCGGGCGGGGCACCCTTACGCCAGACAGTTGGTCGAAAACGAATTCAGGCAGTTGTCAACCGAGTAAATCCTCGGAGTCCGAACCATTGCAAGTCCTCTCTGAAGGCCACGGCGGTCGCTGCGTGCTCCGGTGTCACGTCCTCGTCGGCGTGGCACGGCATCAGCCAGCTGTGCCTTCTGCGCTAGCCGTCTGGGGCCACGTCCCGTGCTGCCTCTCGTCGTCGCGCTCCCCCCCCGTCGCGGTCTCCCACACCACCACTACCACCGCCATGGGGAAGAAGGCGAAGAAGCCCGCTGCCAAGGCCGCCGCCGCGACCGACGATGTCGACGACCTGGACGCCCTGCTGGCTGACCTGGCGGGCGACGGCGGCGGTAAGGCCGCCGCGCCCGCGGCCAAGCCCGCAGCTGCACCTGTCAAGCCTGAGGATGACGGGGCTGCCGGTGACGCCGGTGACGGCGGCGGCGACGGCGACGGGGAGAAGGAACTGACGGCCGCCCAGAAGAAGCGGCTGAAGAAGAAGCAGGCGGCGGCCAAGGCCAAGGCGGCCCCCGCCGCTGCAGATGGTGGGGGCAAGGCCGCCGCCGGCGGGGCGGGGGCGCCTAAGAAGAAGGAGACGGCCGCTGTGCGGCGGATGCGCGAGGCCGTCGAGGCAGCGCGGGCAGCCGAGGAGGCGGCGGCCGCCGCGGCCGCTGCCGAGGCTGCGCGGGTGGCCGAGGAGGAGCGTCTCGCTGCGGAAGCTGCCGAGAAGGCGGCGGCGATCAAGGCGGCGAAAAAGGAGGCCGACCGGGCGCGGCGGGAGCAGCTCCGCAAGGAGGGCAAGCTCCTCTCCAAGACGGAGCGCGCACGGCAGGAGCGGGCCGCCCAGTTTCGGGAGCAGCTCGAGGCGTCGGGCGCTATCCCCGCCGCGGCCGGCGACGGGGGCGACGGGAAGAAGAAAAAGGTGATGTACGGGTCGCGGAAGGGCGGCCGCGGCAAGGGCGCGTCTGCCGTCGGCAAGGCGGCGGCCGCGGCCGAGGCGGCCACCGTTTCTGCCCCTGTTGCGCCTGCGGAGGAGTCTGAGGACGACTGGGAAGCCACCGCCGAGGCGATTGTGTCCAATGTTGGCGGCATTGCGCTGCCGTCGGCGCCCGAGGAGGATGAGGAGCTCGCAGCGGCCGAGGCCGAGGCCGCCGCCGCCTTTTCCACCCTGAACGTGAAGGAGCCGGCTGACGCGGATGCCGGGGGCGGTGGGAAGGGTGGCACAAAGAAGCGGGCGCCCAAGCGGCCATCGGGTGCCAAGGCCGCCAAGGCGGCGGCCAAGGCGGCCGCCGCAGCGGCAAACGGGGGCAGCAGCAGCGAATCGGATGGGTCTGATGGCGGGTCGGACGATGACAGTTCAGAGTCCTCTGGGAGCGACTCGGACAGCGACAGTGGCAGCTCCGGTAGCTCAGACCGGCGGGGCCCCACCGCCGCGGCTGTGTCGGCCAAGCGTCGAGCCGACCTGGCGGCCGCGCGTGCCGAGCGGGCTGCCGCCGCTCAGGCGGCTCGCTCGCCCGACCGTCTGCGGTCGCCCATTGTGTGTATCCTGGGTCATGTGGATACGGGCAAGACCAAGATCCTTGATAAGATCCGCAAGACCAACGTGCAGGACGGGGAGGCGGGCGGCATCACGCAGCAGATTGGGGCCACCTTTTTCCCGCTGGACGCGGTCAAGCGGGAGACGTCCAAGCTGAAGCTGGGCCGCACCCTGGAGCACAACATTCCAGCACTGCTCATCATTGACACGCCCGGTCACGAGTCGTTCACGAACCTGCGGTCCCGTGGCAGCTCTCTTTGCGACATTGCCATCCTGGTGGTTGACATTATGCACGGTATCGAGCCGCAGACGATGGAGAGCATTCAACTACTCAAGCAGCGCAAGACCCCTTTCATCGTAGCGCTGAACAAGGTAGACCGCTTGTACGACTGGAAGGCCAAGCCAATGGTTCCCGTTATTGATGCGTTACCGGCCCAGAAGCGGCACGTGCAAGACGAGTTCCGGCGGCGGCTGGACGAAACCAAGGTGGCCTTTGCGGAGCTGGGCTTCAATTCGGAGCTCTATTGGGAGAATGACGACATGCGGGGGCAGGTGTCGCTGGTGCCGACAAGCGCTATTTCTGGGGAGGGCATCCCCGACCTGCTTTATCTCCTCGTTTCGCTGACACAGAACCTGATGCGTGACCGGTTGATGTGGACCACCCGTGTCGAGTGCACGGTGCTGGAGGTCAAGATGATTGAGGGCCTCGGCACAACCATTGACGTGATCTTGACGGGCGGAACGCTCAAGGAGGGTGACACGATCGTCGTGTGCGGCCTAGACGGCGCCATTGTGACAACCGTTCGGGCGCTGCTGACGCCTCATCCCATGAAGGAGATGCGTGTTAAGGGCCAATACCTCCGCCACGGCTCTATCGAAGCCGCGCAGGGGATCAAAATTTCGGCCGATGGGCTGGACCGGGCGGTGGCGGGCACTCAGTTGCTCATCACGGAGGACGGGGGCTCGGAGGAGGAGCTGGACTTGCTGCGTGACGAGGTGATGAAGGACTTTGCGACCATCTTGACAGCCGTGGACAAGTCAGGCCTGGGCGTCTATGTGCAGGCATCAACCCTGGGCTCTCTCGAGGCGCTGCTCGCTTTCCTGAAGTCCTCCAACATCCCCGTCGCGGGCCTCAACATAGGACCCGTCCACAAGAAGGACATCGTCAAGGCATCGACGATGCTGGAGCGCAAGAAAAAGGAGTACGCCACCGTCTTGGCCTTTGACGTGCCCGTGGAACGCGAGGCGCGCGAGCTGGCCGAGGAGCTTGAAATGAAAATCTTCACCGCCGACATCATCTACCACCTGTTTGACCAGTTCACTGCGTACATGGAGGAGATCCGCGAGCAGCAGCGGGACGCGGCCGCGGAGGCAGTCGTCTTCCCCTCCATCTGTCGCATCATTCCACAGATGGTGTTCAACAAGAAGAACCCGATTGTCATGGGCGTGGATGTGGAGGCAGGCATCCTTCGCGTGCAGACGCCGCTGGTTGTGCGGCTCCCGACGGGCACGTGGCTGGATATCGGGCGGGTGGCGTCCATTGAGCTGGCGAAGAAGTCCGTCACGACGGCTAAGAAGGGCGAGTCCGTGGCCATCAAGGTGGTGTGCAAGAACGAAAACCTGATGTTTGGGCGCCACTTTGACGGCTCCCAGCCGCTCGTGTCCAAGATGTCTCGGAAGGCGATTGACCTCCTCAAGGCCAACTTTCGGGAGGAGCTGAGCAAGGACGACTGGCGGCTGGTCGTCAAGCTAAAGGGCATGTTTGGGATCGAGTAGGGGGGGGCAGGGGGGGATGGTGTGCTTCGCCCTCTCCCACCCCGCTGCCCCGTGTGGCCTGGCGACGGCTCTAGATTGGGGGGGTGGGGGGCCGCCGCGAGGGGGGGGGGAGCGGACATGGCCATCCGTATTGCATGCATGCTTGTTTTTCGCTTGCGTTTTTCTTTGCCCTGCTTTATCTTTTCGTCCTTTCACTTTGGCGCGTGTATCAACAAATATTTCCGCCATCTCTTTTTTATTTTTTGTCCCGCCCCCCACTCCTGTACAGCGGACGCAAGCCCCTCCCTCCCCACGTTGCCATGTCACCCACCCGCCTCGACGGGTCACGCCACTCGCGGCGGCCTCGGCGGCGGCGGCGGCGGCGGCGGCGGCGGCGGCGGGGGCGGCGGCGGCGCCGACGGCGCCGCCATGGCGGCGGCCGCCGGCACGTGTGCCGGCGCACCCGGGGCGGCGGGCACTGTCGGCGTCGTCGGCTGCAGCAGTGACGCGGCGGACGGCGGCGGCGGCGGCGGTGGCGGCGGCGGCGGCGGCGGCGGCGGCGGCGCGGCGGGCGCCGTCGACGCCGTCGGCAGCGGCGTCGTTGTCGCCGCCGCGGCCTTGGGCGCCGCCATCGTCGGCGGCGGCGGCGCCGTCGCCGCCGCCTTTGGCGCCGTCAGCGTCGGCGGCGCCGCCTTTGGCGCCGCCACCGTCGGCGCCGTTAGCGTCGGCGGCGGCGCCTTTGCCGTCGTCGCCGTCGCTGTCGCCGCCGCCGCCGCTTTTGGCACCGCCGCCGCCGTGGCCGGAGCGGCCGGCGTGGCCGGCGTAGCAGAGGGCGGCGGCGGCGGCGGCGGCGGCGGCGCGACCGGCGCGGGCGGCGGCGGCGGCGGCGGCACCGGCTTGGGCACCGGCTTCTCCGTCTGCCCACAGTCGGCAATGATGACGGGAACGCTGGGGGTGCCGTCGGCGGTGCCCGCCGCCTCGATCGCGTCGACCACGTCCATGCCGGCGACCACCTCCCCAAACACCACCTGCAGGTCGTCGACTGGGGGGGAATGGCGCGACGCAGGGGATGGCCGTTGGCCGCCGCCGGGGGGTGGATGGCAGAGGCACGAAGGACGGGGGCAAAGAGGATGAGGAGGGGTGACGGTGCTCGCGCACAGCGTGTCAGTCATCGGTCGGTCAGTTGGCGCGGGCGACTGGTGTGGCGCGGCGATGTGGCGGCCTCAGCGACGGCGGCCGACCCCCGGGGCGGTCTCGTCCCACGCCATGCGTGGGTGGTTGGCCGTCGAATCGAGCTTGGCTGCCTGCCACACCCGCACCGACGCCCCCTGCCCCATCCGGCGAGTGCCCTGTGAGCCACAGCCATCCACAGCGGCGACCGCGGCGGCAGGCGTGTCCCCCCTCTTCCACCCAAATCCCTCCCACCCGCCACTCCTGCTGCCCCTTCCCCACCCAACGTACGCCACTCGGTCTTGTCCAGCGCAATCATAAACTGGCTGTTGCTGGTGTGCGGCCGGCTGACGACCATCGACACGACCCCCCGGCCGGTGTGCTTGAGCTTGTGCGACTCGTCCTTGAAGTGGAGGCCGTACACCGACCGCCCGCCGGTGCCATTTTTGAACTCCCAGTCGCCCGACTGCGCCCACAGCGTCGGCTCAATCCTGCCCATCAGAGGGGTATTAGTAGGAAGAGGGAGGAGAGGGAAGCGAGGGAGGTGACCAAAAGGAAAAGGAAGAGGACAGAACGGGAAGGGGATGCAGTTGGAGCGCCGAGATCGCATAGAGGAGGAAGTGGACAGTCAAAAGGAATGAGAGCAAACAAAGGCACAAACACAAACATGAAAACACGACACACAGCCAATGGATGGAGCCGCGTGACGGCAAGTGAGCAGCATGGCACCAAACGCCCTCGGGCGGCGGCGGCAGTCAGTCAGCTGTAGCCAACGCGGTGACCCTAACCCGACGAGAGGATGGCCGGCCTGCGCCGCGGCCGCGGAGGGGGTGCGCCCGCCGACAAGGGCGGCAGGAGAGTGACCCCGCACCCCCCCCCCCCTCCAGCCCGCCTTCCCCCACGCACCCCCGTCCCACCCCTGCACCGCCACTCGGCATCGGCGGCGCCCGTCGGCGCCACCGCAGGCGCGAGCTGGCGGTCAGCGACGCGCTCGCCGCTCACCCGCTATGGCAGCGTCGCGCCGGTCCGGCTGCCGTGGCGCGCGGGCAAGCGGAAAAGCGCCGCGCGCGGCCGCCGGTCGGCGCCCTCCGCGCCGACCCGCCACCGCCAGCGTCCCCTCCCCCCCCCCCCCCGCCCCGCCCCACCCCCCCGACACGTACCGGTGAAACGGGGTGCCCTTGAAGCCAAACCCCCGCTCGCCCGTGCACAGCAGCCGAAAGTTTTCCGCCGTCCGCGGCACCACATCCGGCCGCAGGCGGAGGACGATCCGGCCCGGGCGCCCCCCCCCAATGGACACGTCGAGGAACACGTAGACGGGCTTGCCGTCCCAGACGACCGTCCACTCGACGCTCTTCTCCTCCACCAGCCGCGCGTGGCGCACCGGCGGCGCGGAGCCGCCCGCGCCGCCGTCCCGGTCGCCGCGGCCGCGGTCGCCGCCAACGTCCATGGCGCCGGGGCCGGGCGGCGCAACGGGCAGCGCGACGGGCATGAGGAGCTCCCGCGGGAGGGGCTTGCTGCCAGGCCGCCGCCGGATGGGGTCGTTGGAGGACAGGCAGCCGCCCATGGTGGGGGGCAGGGGGGGGGGGGGGGGGCGGTGCCGCAGTGGGGAGCAGCCGGGAGGGGCAACCCAGAGGGAAAAGGGGGATGGGAGGAAGAAGGCGGGCGACGCAGAGTGCAGACAGGGAGGGGGTGGGTGGGGCGGAGCACCGCGGCGAGCCAGTGTCAGACGCTACGACGGGCGGCTCGACGGTGGTGGGGTGGCGTCGGCGGCGCGGCAGTCGAGGAGCGGCGCTGGGGGCGGCGGCGGGCTTGGCGCGCGCGCACCGCCACGCACACGGCCGTGGGGGGGGGGGGGAGGGAACCGCCGGCACGCTCCCCCGCCCGCGACTGGGGGCGCCCGCCGCGGCCCGCGCGGCGACGAGGCCGCGTCGTTGCCCGCGCGCGCGTGTGAGCGGCGGCGTCGAGGGGGCACCGCGGCGGGGGAGGCGGCCACACGCGGCCGCCGCGGCGGCTGCCTCTTAGGCGTGGGGGGGGGGGGGGGGGGGGGGGGGGGTAGAGAAGCGAGGTGCGTGCTCAGAGGCCGCTGCGCCGCCGCTGGCACCCACCGTGGCACAGTGGCGCACCCGCCCACCCCCCCCAGCCGCAGAGGCGCCAATGGGGAGGGAGGCGGCGCAGCCAAACAACCTCGACGGCGGCCAGACGCACCGTGCCCCAAAGGAGAGGGGGAGGGGGGGTCGGAGGGGGGCGTAGGGTGTCCGCCACGGGGTCGCGCGCGCACCCCCCCCCCCCCCTCAACCCATCACTAGGCTGGTGGGGGGATGACCCGCCCCCCGCCATGCCCCCGCTGTGCTACGAGCTCGTCCCGCCGCGGGGCAAGGCAACGGACCGGCCGGCAGCCTGCGGGCGACAGGTGGGTGGCGGAGGGGTCTCGGGAGCGTGTACAGTACATGCATGTACCGGTATCCCCCCTCTGCACCGTGAACCACGGGGTGACGCTGCCCGCGAGGCCGCCGGCGCGGGGTGTCTGTAACCCGTCGACCGGCCGCGTGGCCACGCGCTGCCCATAGGGACACGGCGGTGTGGGTGGGGCCGTCTCGACTGGGCTGCCGGGCGCGCGGCGGCGGCTTCCGCCAGGCAGAGGCGGCCCGCCGCGTGGCCTGCGGGACCGCCGGCGGCGGCAGGCCCACTCCCCCGTCACGGTCGACACTGCGCGCCACGGTGGCGCCCGCGGCCGGCGGTGGCGGTGCGGGTGGGCGCCACCGCCACCGCGGCGACGGCCGGCCGAGCGGGGGACCCCGGCGGGGAGACCCCAGGCGCGGCGGGCCTCGCACCGCGTGGCGGGGCGGAGATCTATGGGCCCACCGCCGCCCAACGCGGGCCGCGACGTGG
Source organism: Pyropia haitanensis (assembly GCA_008729055.1). Lineage (NCBI taxonomy): Eukaryota > Rhodophyta > Bangiophyceae > Bangiales > Bangiaceae > Pyropia > Pyropia haitanensis. The sequence goes on along the minus strand of SDUX01000004.1, from coordinate 3,795,609 downwards.
TAGTGGCACTCGATCCAAGATTTGGGGCAAAGTACGTCTGTGGGAAGTCTTGACGAAACCGTTCGCACACCACTTCGAGGCCTTTCTCGAGAGGTGCCACTACAGTCAGTATCTGCCCGCGCGGGAGCAGCGAGACCTTCAGCTGGCGACGCCACAATAGTGTCGAGCTTGTGCCCCTCTCCTCGCGCTGAAGAGAGCAACGCTTCGCAGCGCTGTAACGCATCTGCCAAGTCGCCCAGCTTCACAGCGATTCGTGACTTCTGAATGGTGTACCCCCCCGGTGGTGCCACGGGGCGGGGCGTCCCCGCGGGGGTAGGGGGTTTCGAGACGGGGTGGAGCCACGGTGCAGCGCCGCAGCACCCGCCCGGCGGGGCGACAGCAGCGGCTGCGCCGGGCGGCGGTGGCCGGCGGGGGCGCTGGGGGCGGCGGCGGCCGTCCTCGGCCACGGACCGTGGCTGCGGGCGCGCCCGGCCACGGGCCGGTGCCACCGCGTCACGACGCGGCGGGGCGGTGGGCGATGGCAAACGCCACGCCACGGGCGTGGCGGTGGCGGAAAAAAAAAAGGAAGAAAACCCCCATGACCACACGGATGCACCACGCGGCCGGTCGCCCGCGCCTGTCCGCACACCCCAATCGCCGTACGCTACAGGGGGGGGAGGGGTGACGCGCCGGCTGGCCCCACCGCGGCGGGGGCAACGGAGGAGAACGGGGCGACCGGGAAGGGGGCAGACCGCTGGCACCGACGGGGAGCAAGGTGAGGCCAACCGCTACCCAAACGGCGTGCCGTTGAGGGCCATCATGTGGCGGGGGCAGTCGAAAAACTGGATGTCTGTCGCGTGGGGGGGGAGACAGACGCCGGGGTGGGGGGTGCACGACGAGAGGCGCGGAAGAGGACAAAGAGCACCCACCGGCGGTCGCCGTCGAGACAACAACGGCCCCGCGTGAGCGGTACGGAAGTGGGAGGGAACGGTGGGGGCGTGAGCGCGTTAGCGGCTGTGTTGGGACGTGAGCGCGTCAGTAGCTGCGCTTGGGCGTCCCGCCGCGGCCCGCGGTAGCGGCGCCCCCGCGGTGACGAGCGTGACGACCGCCGCAACGCAGCGGCGGCGGCGAACGGCAGGCAACCCCCCCTCTACAATCCCTTCCCCCGCCACCCCCACCCCTCCCTGGCCCGGCTTCGCTTCCCCCCCCTCCTCCGGCAAAAGTGGCGGCCAACGTACACGCGCGCCCCGGCTCGACGCCCAGGTGGGCGGTGAGGAGCTCCGCGAGCGCCCGCGACGCGACCGGCGCCGCCTCCTCCACCTTGCCCAGGCTGGTCAGCGACACGTACGCCGTCGGCGCGGTGGTGCCCGCAAAAGACATGGCGGCTGTGGTGAGGGAGACCTGCACAAAGGAGGGGGGCTTGCCCAGGGCTGCAAGGGGGGGAGAGGGGGGGGGAGGGGGGGGGGGGGCGGTTGGGGGCAGGCGGACAGCGGCGGACGGGGCGTCGGGCCACACGATGGCACGGGGGTGTCAGTTGGCGGCTGTCGGGTCGGCCAAGAGTAGCCGCCACCCTTGGCGGGCGGCAGGGAGGGGAGCCAACGTCCACGCGTCCGCCGCGGCGCGGCGGGCGGACCACGTGAACTCCCCACCCCATCCCACCCAAACAAGAGACGGCCGCGGCGACGGCGTCGACGCCCAGCCGCAGCCGGTCCCACCCCTGTCAGAAGTACAGAGCAAAGGGGCAGGCCACGGGGGGCACGCCACGGGGGGGCGGCGGGCTTTGGGCGGCGACCCACAGGGGGGGCCGTGGCCTAGGCCGCACGGCCGGGCCACGCGGACGGGACGCGGGGGAGACGGTAGGAAGAAAAGAAAGATGGGGTGAGGCGGCGTGGGGCGGCAACGGCCGCGTACGCACCCGTGGCAACCACCTCGGTGGCGGCGGCAAAGAAGCGGTCGGCCGCGTCGCCTTGGAGCGCCACGTTGGTTTGTACCTGCAGCGTCGGCATGGTGCTCGCGCACGGGCCGGCGACGGAGGGACGAGCAGAGGGGGGGGGGGGGGGGGGGAGGGGCGAGCAGTAGAGGGGTCGGCGCGGGGGGGCGGCGAGCAAAGGTCGAGGCAGACGCGCGTGGCGTGGGGGGGGAGAGCGGGTTTGCAGGCGGGGATGGAGAGCGCACGGGCAACAGTGGCGGGATCGTACTCTGGGATCACGCACTCACGTTTCACAGAGAGACCACGCCTGTCGGGATGCCCACTTTCTTCTCCGCTGGTCCATGACAATGGCAAAAAGCACGGGACAGAGCGGGGTGGCGGAAGCACGAGCGCGGCGGCAGCCGCGACTGCTCGCTGGTGTCCTCTGGCTGGAGGCGCCACAAGCTGCCCTACTCAGTCCGCTCCCTGGCGCCCATCAGCTGCTGCACTCTCACGCACCCGCCCCCGCTTGGCGGGCGGCCCACGCCCCCACGCACCCCCGACGGGTTGCTCACCCTACGAGCCCGTCGGGCGTCAACGGCACGCAAGCAACGGGCCCAACCCCATCCTTCCAGAGGTACCCACACCGCTCTGTCACATCCAGTACGCCTATGGGTCCACACAGCAGCCGCCCCCGTCAATGCCGGCGCGACGCCCAAAGATAGACAGTGCCTGACCAGCGGCAGCGGGCCGCCCGCGGCCAGCGGCGATGCGGTTCAGCGTGTTGATGCACTCACAAAGGAGGCCAAACCAACACCAAATGTCGAGCAGCTGGGCTTCATCCCGCCACGACTGGAAACAGCACCTCTGCGTCCTTTAGAAGCACCCACAACACCCTGCCCAGCGCGGCGCCCCTCGCGCCATGCGGGGCAACCTAACGCGCCCACGTACAATCACACTGTCTCTACCATGCTACACTTAGACGAGGGACCGCCCACGACCTCCAACAAAGAAGCAAAAAATGCGCGGACAGCCGGACCATCGACCGACGCTTGCACTCACCCCGTCGAGGCGCGGCCAGCAGGCAACAATCCGTCGAGACGGGAAGCACTGCAGGCCGCGGCGGCCAGCATGGCCAGCGTTTCGGCTCGAACAGGGCCACTCGGCGGCGGGGGCGGCGGCAATGGCGGGCACCGCGGCGGGAGCAGCACGTACGCGCTGGTGGGCGCGGCCGCGGCGGCTGAGGGGTCGAGGCGTGGTTGGTCACCAGGTAGCACCCTATGCGCTTGGCCAGCGCATCAGGGCTGACGGGCATGCCGCGGACTGTCCAGGGCGCCGCTGCTTCCTTGGAGATAACGACCGTGTGTCCGAGAGCGAAAACCCACCGGCTGTACAAGGGGGACGGCGCTGCTCACCAGAGAGCGCACCGCTTCGGCTGCTCCGCCAGCACCGCGCTCCCGCGTGTCCCCGACGTCGCATACGCCCCTGAGCTACCAGTCCAGCCCCCCACCCCCAGGGCACACGCCCACATCACTGCCCGGGGGCGGGAAGCGACGCGAGCGGCGTGTTGTCCACGTCGAGGGCGTACAGGAGGGTGACGAGCCACCGCTTGGTCGTCGGGTCCTCATCCAAAATTTTCGCAAACGTCCCATTCTGCAGCGCCTTGGGCAGGCACCCCCGCAGCGCCTCCCGCGCGCGCTGGTTGTCCGACAGCCGCAGGTAGCAGCGGATGACGTGCTTCAGCAGCCGCGGCGATGGCGCCTGCACGAGCGCCTTGACCATGTTGGACAGCACGTTGGAGACGGCGTAAAAGCGCTCCGCCGCGGCGCAAATGTAGGCCAGGCCGTTGGCGTCGAGGAGGATCTTTTGGACCACAAACGTGGCCACCGTCTTGGACAGCTCGGAGCCCGTCTCCATGATGCGCAGGCACAGGGGGATGATTTCCGTCTGGAGGAGGAAGTTGATCACGTCGGGGTCGTCCATCTTGACCAGCGCGCCAATCACGCCCAGGGACGTCAGGCGGAGGTACTCAAACGGCCGCGTCTTGGACACCGTGTTGAGAAAGGGGTACAGGAAGAGGGGAATGTGGGCACCCAGGAAGAGCGACCGCGTGTCGGGGTGGCTCGCCACACACTGGAGCAAGGCGAGCGAATTGCACACCCGGTTGCTCGCGTGAGCGGTCAGAGCAGGCGGCCACAGCAGAGGGTAGATGGAAATGATCTCCTGCAGCAGGGCCGCCACAGTGCCAAACGAGGTCCACAGAATGGGCGCCAGGTCGGCGCTCGCTTCCCGCTTCTTGCTCAGCTCCAATAGAGCACTCTCCCGCTGCGAACATGCGTAGTCCCGGCGGCAGACGAGCGGCGCACGGACAACGAGAGGAAAAGGGGGGGAGCAGGGCGAGCGGGGAGCAGGTGGTGCAGCACCCAAAGAACCAAAAGGATAAAAGGACACCAGCAAGAAGGCAGCCGCCCACACGATTGCGGAAAACGGCACCCAGGCCGTCCAAAGGCAGCATCAGCAGACGTCGGTACAGCACAGTCAGCAACGGTACCCAACCAAGAGGGGCCGCCCCATATCGCGCATTAATCCCCACACGCTGCACCCCAACGCGGGTCGTGCCGTGAGCGGCAACGCCAGCCCCCACAGCACCACCAGGGGGCGGTGTGGGCCGCCAGGCGCGCCACCACCCCACCGTCACATGCGGAGGCGACCCGCACCAGCACCACCGCACGGCGGGCCTCACCCCCGCACCTCCCCTCTCTCCCGACGGCCGCCCAACAGCGGGCAACAGTGCTCCTTGTCACCGACCCACGGCGGGGGCACAGCCGCCACACGGTGGGTGCGGCGAAGCGCGTGAGACAGCGGCGGGCGCCGCGGGTCGGGTGCCACTGGCTGCGGCGACGAGGGCGCGGCCGCCGCGGCGGGCAGACACGGTGGCAGAGCACACGGCTGCCGCGGCCGGCACGCGTACCTTGGTGGGATCCGTCAGCTCCATCACCAGCTGGTGCACGTGGCTGTCATCCCCGGCCGACATGGTGGCGCCCGCCCCCGGCGGGAGGTCGACACCAGTGGACAAACGAGGCCCGCAGGGTGGGGTAACCAGCAGCCGCCCGTGTAGAGTGCCAACCGACGTATGCGGAAGCACGGGAGCAGCGGGATGGTGAGGGGCGGGGAGTGGGGAGCGGAGGGCAAAGGCAGCGGGCGGGTGCAAGTCGCCAACAGCCGCAAGGTGCGCGTCTGCGAACGCGCGCCTTGACCCACCCGCGCTGCGCACACAGCCCCAACCAATTCGATCATGCATTCCATGTCGCGCAACAGTGTACTTCTTGGTTCGAATCGTCCAGCGTCAGCAGACGATGATGCGCGAATTTCAAGCACCAGCCACGTGGTCGTCGGCGCCCACCTGCGCGATGCGGCCGGGGTCCAGGAACCCTCCCCGCAAGGCCGTCGGCGACCAGGTCAGCGAGCGCGTCCTCCCCCCCCCCCCCAACGCACCTCGTCCCTTCCTTCTCCCTGTTGACGTCCCCTGTCGACCCCTTCCGCACGCTTTGCCGCTCTGACGCCCGCTGCGCTCGCCGCTGGTGGCAGCCGACGCGGGCTCCTCTGTCGCTGCGCGACGGGAGGCAACCGGCGCCCCCCCCAACGCCACCGACGCGACGCTGGCGTCCGCCTACCGCCGCTACCACGACGACGACGCCCACCACCACCAACGCTGTGGTCGTTGTGGCCGTGGCCGTGCGCCACCGCCGCTCCCGCCCCTCGCCGCCCGCCCCGCCGCCGCGCGCCTGGCGCGGCCGCCACGATGCGGGTCGATCCCGGCCCGCCCCGCCGGCGGGCCGACGGCGTCGCTGGCGGCGACCTGGGCGGCTCCCCCCCCTCCCCCCCGGCGGCGGCGGCGGCGGCGGTGGCGGCGGCGACGGCGGCGGCGGTGGCGGCGGCGACGGCGGCGGCGGGGACACGGTCGGCGCCAATGGCGGCGTGGCGCCGACCCCCCCCACGGCGGCGGGCGCCCCCCCCCCCCCGCGGCGTCCCCCCCGCCCCCCCCCCCCGCCCCCCCCCCCCCCCCCCCCTCACCGACGCGGTCACCGCCTTCTTCGCCGCCGTCCGCAGCCGCTCCGTCCGTGCCTTCTCCGCCGCCGCGCTCCGCCTGCCGACGCCGCGCCTCATCTCGGGCGTCCGCGACGGGGCGGGCCACACCGCCGCGCACTGGGCGGCGCTGGACGGCGCGTCGATGCTCCTCGAGCTGCTCCTCCTGGCCGACCCGGCCGCGGTGGACACCCCGTCCGCGTCGGCCGCACAGGGCGGCCAGACGCCGCTCATGTGGGCGGCCGTCGGCGGCCGCCTGCAGGCGACGCTGCTGCTGCTGCGCGGCGGCGCCGCGCCGGCCGCGCGTGACGGCCGCGGCTACGACGCCGCCGCGCACGCGGCGCAGTACGGGCACGTGGCGGTGCTGTACGCGCTGCTGGGGGGGGGCGCCGCCGCGGCGGGTGTGGACGCTGACGGCCACACGCCGCTGCACTGGGCGGCGTACATGGGGCACCACGGCGCCGTCGTTGCGCTGTGTGTGCTGGGGGGGGCGCCCCCCGACGTGCGCGACGGCCGGGGGATGACGCCGCTGCTGCGGGCGGCCGAGCGGGGGCACGCGCTCGCGGTGCTGGCGCTGCTCGCCGCGGGCGCCGACCCGACCGCCGCAAACGCCGACGGCGTGCCGCCGCGCGCGCTCGCCGCCGCCCGCGGCCACGAGCGCGCGGTCGTTGCGTTTGACACGTGGGCGTCGTCGGGCACGGGTGGCGCGGCGGCGGCGGCGCCGGCCGCCGGCCGCCGCGGCGGCGGCGCCGCCGCGGCGGGCGGCTGGGCGGCGGCGGTGGGGCGGCGGCGGCTGGGCGGGGTGCCCCTCCGGCAGCTGCCCGTCGTGTTTGGCTACTGGGCCGTCCTCGCCGCGTCGCTGGTCGTCTATTTTGGGTGGGTGGTGCCGACGCTCGGCCGCGCTGTTGGCCCCGCCGCGCTCCACCCGGTGGCGCTGCTGGCGACGGCGGCGGCGAGCCTCGCCACCGGCACCCGCACCACGTTTGGCGGGGCGGGGGTGCTGCCGCGGGGCACGCCCGCCACGTTCCGACGGCGGCTGGGGCGGGCGCTCGCCGCGGCGTCGACGCCGCCCGCCGTCCGCGGCGGCGATACCGCCGACAGCCTGGCGGCGGACGCGCCCGCGGCGGCGCTGTTGTCGCCGTCGCGGTTTTGCTACACGTGCCTCGCGACGCGGCCGCCGCGGTCCAAGCACGACGCCACGACGGACCGGTGCATCGCGCGGTACGACCACTACTGCCCGTGGGTGGGCGGGCCGGTCGGCGCGGCCAACCACCGGTGGCTCCTCGCGTACGGGGTGGCCACGCTCGCCGCGCAGGGGCTGTTTGTGGCCGCCGCGGCCAAGGCGCTGTGGGTCGTCCACGGCGGCGGCGGCGGCGGCGGCGGCGGCGGCACGGCGCACGGCGGCGGCGGCGGCGGCTGGGTCGCCGCCGCCGCCACCCTCGCCACCCTCCACACCCTCCTCGGCGCGTTTGTGGCGGGCCTCCTCGCGACGCAGGCGCAGCTGATTGGCCGCAACCTGACCACCAACGAGGCGGTCGCGCGTGGGGCGGGGCGCCTCGCGAGCGTCGCGCTCGCCGCGTCGCGGGTGGGCGGGCCGGCCGGCGCCGCGGCGGCCGCCGCCGCCGCCGCCGCGTCCGCCGCGGCCGCTGGCGCGGCGCCCGCCGCGCGGGAGCCGCCGGCGAATGTGTACGACACGGGCTCGGCGCGCCGCAACTGCGCGGCGTTTTGGCGCGCCGACGATGGGGGGGTGACCGCGCTGCGGACGTCGCCGTCGGGGTCGGCGCTCGACGGGCTGGCCGGGGGGGGGGGGGGGGGGTTGGCGACGCGGTGGTGCTGTCGGGCATGGGCGGCGAGCGGGGGGGGGAAGGGGGGGATGAGATCACGCCGCTGACCACATGAGCGGCGGGGGGGGGTGGGGGGGGTGGGGGGGGGGGGGGGGTGGCGGTCTGGGGGTGGGCTGGGAGCGGGGCGGCGAGGACGGGAGAGGGGCACGCGGCGCAGCGTTTGTCGGTGTGCTCGGCAGTCGCTGCCGCTACCCCCGCTGCTGGTCGCGGTGTCGTCAATGGGACTGCCATCCCCCGCCTTCCACTTCCACCCCTGGCGGTGGTAGACGCCGCTACCGCGGACCCTGCCCCGCCGTGTCCGCGGTGTTTTCCACTGGGTGGTTGGCGCCACGCGGTGCGCCGACGGTGACATACAAGGTACTTGCACCGGCCGGCGCGGCGACGGGCGGCCGGCGTTGGCACGTGGCGGCCACCGCGGTGGGACGCGCTGGCCACCGCCCGGCGGGGGTTGGCCACACGGCGCCGTCGCCTCCCTTTTCTCCCTTCTGCTTTTTTTTTTTTTTATTGCCCGACTGGGGCGGTACCCATTTCCTCTCCCCGACTGGCGCTGGGCGCGCCTTCCCTCCTCGACGCGGACCCTCCACCTCTTGGCGCTGCCGTCGTCCGCAGTGGCCCCACGGGGATGTACGCCCGCACCGCTGGTGGGCGCGGCCACGGCGGCGCCGTCTGGTGAGCTCGGCCGCCCTCTCGCCTCTGGAGGGGAGCTCCCGTCTTGCCGCCACGCAGGAGCGGCATGCAGTTTGCGCGAGAGCCGCTACGGGCGCGGCGGCGGGTGCCCTTGACTCTTCTTGCCCGCCTCCCCCCCTCTTTTCCTGTTCCGCTCATCTTGGTGCCGCCCCCGCCGCCGCCGTCCCCGCTTCCTGTTGCTTCCAATAGCGGGCCCCCCGTTTGGCCGTGGGGATACGGTGTGGCTCTCCTGAAACTTGCTCACATCAGGGAACGAAACGGCCATGCGTGGATGCAAACGTCCCACGCAGCGCAACAACGCATACCGAGCAAACACAAGAGCGGACCCGCCCCTCACGCGCGCGGCGGCGCCGGCGACGCGCCCGCCCGCTGCGCCACCCGCACCTCATACGGCGCCGGCCGGAAGGTGCCGAGGTCCAACCCCCGGATGGGCTCCGCCGTCGCCAGCCGCACCTGGTACGCCCACAGGATGCACACGATGGCGGTCTTCCACTCGAGCTGCGACAGCCGCCGGCCCGGGCACGCGATCGGGCCGAGGCCAAACGGAAAGTAGGACCCGTGGGCGACGTTGACGCCGTCCGGGCCGCCGGGCCCGTCTGGCAGCCACCGTTCGGGCACAAAGGCGTAGGCGTCTGGGAAGACGGCCTCGTCGTGGAGGACGACAAACTGGGACAGCTTGATGCTCGTGCCCGCGGGGATGACGCTCCCATCCGACGGTAGCGTCACGGGCGCGGCGGTGCGGCGGTTGGGGCCGCCCGCGGTCAGCGGGTACAGCCGCATCACCTCCTTCCACACAGCGTGGAGGTACGTCAGCCGGTCCAGGGCGGCGGGCGTGAGCGGAAGCTTCGCCGCGGGCGTGTCGCGCGGACAGCCGAGAACGTCCACCACTTCATCGACGATGCGGTCTTGGGCTTCGGGGTGGCGGCAGAGGGTGAGGATGCCCCACTCGAGGGAGTGTGCCTGCAGTACAGAACAGACGAGGCATGTGGCGGGAGAGTCACAGACAGTCCAAAATCATGTGCCGCAAGAGATGAACAGACATCCCAGTGAGTTACACGGGAACGCCAAGTCGCTGCAGCAAAGGCAATGAATGGTCACAAGGATAGCTGTTAGACAAAAAAAGAGCGAACGCAGCAACACCTCCCTGATCACGTACGGTGGTGTCATAGCCAGCTGCGAGAAGGATCATATAGTCGGCAGCGAGGCGCACGTGGTCCCCCCGGTAGGCCCCCTTTGGCTGGTCCACATCCGCCAGCAGCACGTCGAGAAGGTCCTTGGGCGGCACCGGCTTCCACGAACCGTCCGCGTAGGCCGCCCGCCGTGCCGCCGCGTCGCGTTTGTACATAGCGACAAAGTAGTCGCCCACAGCCTGGATGCGGCCGACGGCGCGCGGGGCCCAGAGCTTCTTGGGCGGCGGCACTATGCCGACGGGCATGGACAGCGGAAAGATGGAGTTGAGCCGGTCGAGCACCTCGTCCGACGGCAACGGCCGGGACACCATCACCTCGTGGATGACCGACAGCGTCATCCGCTCGAGCAGCCGGCTCATGTTCAACGACGCGCCGGCAGCGGCGGCGTCGGTGCCGCCGCGCACCGTGTCGCCCGCCGCCGTGGCGGCCGTGGCGGCCAGCGCCTTGGCCAGGCGCCCGCCCGGCCCCGCGGCCTCGGCCACCACCACCCGCACGGCCAGCGCTAGCGCCGCCTCGGCGTTGAGCGGCGGTACCAGCAGCCGCCGCGCGCGCACGTGCACGTCGCCCGACGTCAAGAGGAGCATGTCTGGACTGACGAACAGGCCCAGCGCCGCGAGCACCTGCCGGTCCCGCGGCGGGTTGACCCGCGCCAGCACGTGCCGCACGTCGGCCGGGTGCGTGATAAAGACCGTTCGCGCCCCCGCCATCCAAACCTGCCAGTTGGGCGCGCCCGCCGCGGCGCGCCAGTCGGCAAACAGGTAGCACATGCGGCGGCTCGACACGGCGGCGGCGAGCTCCGCAAACCGCCCCAGGAGCGGCCAGTCCCCCGGGCTCGCGGGTGCCGGGAAGGACGTGCCGTGGAGGCGGAGGGTGTCGGTCGCAAAGCGCGGCCATGCCAGCCTGGTCAAGGCCGCGGCGGCGGCCGCCGCCACCACCGCGGTGCGCCAGCCGCCGCCGACCAGAGCGGGGGTCACCACCGCCGCCGCCGCCGCGGCGGCCGCGACGGCGATCGCCGTGACGGGCCACGGCGGGAGCGGCGTGCGGGCCATGAGAACGGTGGCGACGAGGAACCCAAGAGGCGCGGAGGGGGGGGGGCAAGCCGGGCGGCCGCGGCAGGGGTGGGCGAGCAGACGTCTGGCGAGGGAGCGACGCAAGTGCCAACCGTTGCACCGGTGGCTAGGCGCCGGCGACGGGGACGGGCAGGCGGGCGAAGGTTCGCGCACACCTGCTCGTTTATGTAGCTACGCCGCCGCCGAACAACAGCAACCACGGGCGCCAAGGCGTGGAGCCGCTCATCGGGCCAGAGCGGAGGACAGCGCGATGTGCTTGCCAGCACACATGTGCGAGAGCCGGTCGCTACCGCGGGCGGCACGGGGAGCGGACTTGACGCGACGATGAACAGGTTGTGAGCCGCGGCAGTGGCGTCGGTCGCGCGTTGCCACGGAGTCTGGCACGTGGGGACCAGCCGGACAAGTGACAGGGGGGGGGCGGGGGCGCTCGCGCTGTTACGTTCAATACTTTTGTCCGGCACCTACTCTTGGCAGACACGTACGCAGCGTCAAAATCCAGACCAAAGCTGCGCCACCACCTGTCAAAAACGAGATCCCCGCTTCCAGGCCGGGCCCCACCGCCGAGTCCCACCCGACATCTCCTTGTGCGCTGCCGCATCGAGGCCACCTGTTCGAACATCCCGCTCGTCGCCCCCGCCAGGTGCGGTCTAGTCAGCCCAGGTGGGAGGGCGCACCGACGAGGACACGTCTCACCCACCTCTGCTCAGTGACGCGCCCGCGGCCCTGCAAGCTCCCCACCTCGCACGTTTTTTTTCTTGCTCCATTAGCTATCGTGTCCGCAGTCCAGCACTGACCCCCTCCGCTCCGCCCCCACGCTGACCAGGACGTAGGGACAATTGACAAAAGCAGAGCGGACACGTGCAGGGTGCTCCAGCACTCGCCGATCGACTCCCGCCGGGTGTGGCGAGAGCGCACAGCGAGTAGGCCGCACCGCACCGGCCAGGAACGGCTGCGCCCCTAGTAGCGGCACAGCCCACACGCACACAGCGACTGCGCGGAGGCGGGTGTGGTACGGTACAACACCTGCCGCGGATACCTGCCGGCGGCCTCCCAGCGGGGTCGCCGACGGCACAACAGCCCCATGACGCAGCGGCTCCCGACCCCGCCAATGGGCATGCGGACCAGCTAGGGAGGCGGCCGCCGCCCGGGCCTCACGTGCACTACGCGCAGAGACGAGTCCGCCTATCAGGCACGGTGTCGGCGACGGCGCCGGCGTCGGGCACGACGGGGCGCACGTCCGCGTCCCCAACGCCACCCGTCTTGCTGGCGCGGCCGACGTGGTTTGTCTCGATACACCTCCTTGGTGGTCTTGGCCTGGCAGGCGGCGTCCACCACCTTGTGGATAGAGAAGTCAAACGTGGTCGGCGTCGGCATAGCCGTCACAGCGAGACTGGCCGTCGGTGCTGTCGTTGACTTGCCTCCCTGTCGCGGTCGGCAAGGGCGCCACACGCAGAACACCCCTCATGTCCAGCGGTCACGGCGACGGAGAGCGCATCCGCGATGCACCCATCTCGCGCGGGAGGGAATGCGCCCATAGTAGACATGCCAGAGAAACTGCAGGGGCACCAACAGCGCCCTCCCTCCCCCGCAGGCCACCGCGCTGGTCGCGGTCCCCCCTCACCCAGGCGGTCACTCCGGGGGTAGCACCTCTCCGACCGGCACCATCAGCACGTCCTGCGAGGGGCCCAGAGGCTGGGCTGGCCGAAAAGCCGCTTCCACAGCAAACCGGTGGAGGTTGACGCGGCCGACGTCATCCACCAAAGCGCCCACGTACAGCTCTGCCGGCGAGGGGGGCGGCGCGTCGGGCAGCGCGGGCGACGACGACAGCGGCGACGCGGCCAGCGCCGGTGGCGGGACACCAGGCCCACTGCCAGCGGCGGCGGCGGGCGCGGCGGTGCCGCCGCCCTCCTCCGCCACGCGGGCAACGACCGCCACGGACAGGAGGGGCCCCAGGGAGGGCAGCGGCAGCACCGTCGGGGTCGCCACCCACTCGGCGGGCGCGCCGCCTGCTGACGGCGCACGGTGCCAAGCCAGGAGCGCCCCGTCCAGGCCCGTTGACAGCAGCGCCGAGGCGGGCGCGTACCAGGCGAGGCCCGTCACAAAGCCGGCGTGGCCGGCCAGGGAGACGCGCCTCGGCTGCCGGCGGCGGCCTGGCACGGGCGGCGGCGGTACCGGCGGCGGCGCCCCCAGTGGCGGCGGCAGCAGCCGCGCGGCGGGCACCACGTGGACGTGCACCATGTCGTCCTCCCCACCGCTTGCGAGCGTCACCGCCCCCGTCGGCACCCCCGACGCGTCGCCACAAAACGCCACCGCCGACACCTGCCCGCAGTCACTGCCGTGCAGCAGCAACGGCGGCACGTCTGGCCGGTCTGGGTGCAGCACAACCAGCGTGCCGTCCTCGGTGCCCGCGGCGAGGAGGGTGGCGGTCGTGCCGGCCTCGCCCGGCCACGCCCCCGCCGCCATGACCGTGACCGCCGACGACAGCGCCGCGGCGGTCCGCACGGGGCTCGACTGGTACACCCGCCCCGCGACGCCGTCGGTCGTCACCGCCGGGTGCACCCGGTGCCACACCCCCGCCGCCCCCGCGGGCGCCGCCGCCACATACGCCGCCGACCACAGCCGCACCGCCCCGGACCGGTGGCCCGACGCAAACGCGCCGCCGCCGAGGCCGGCAACCGCCGTCACCGCGTCGCCGTCGCCGCCCCCGTCCAAGGTGCCCGCCGCCAGCGGCACCGGCCCAGCCCCGCCGGCCCCATGGCCGTCGGCGGCGGCAGACCCCGTCGCGGCGGCTGTTGTCGCGGCGGCGACGGCGAGGGCGGCGGCGGCGGCGACGACGCCCGGCGGCGGGACGGCGTACAGCCCCAGCAGCGCGGCGGCCGACAGCTGGCGCGCCTCGTCACGCGTCGGCCGCCCCGAAAAGGCCATCGACCCGAGGTGCGCCGTCCGCACCTCTACGTGCGCGACCGCGCCCGACGCGAGGCCGACGAGCGCCGTCGGCGCGTCAGCCGCCGCCGCGGCGACGGCGGTCACGACGGGCACCGACACGCGCTCATCGGGCGCGACGGCCACGAGCAACAGCCGGCCCAGCCGCTTCATGGAAGGGGCGCCGTCTGCGACGGCCGCCCCACCACCGCCACCACCGCCGCCGCCGCCGCCGCCGCCGCCTCCGCCGCCGCCGCCACCGCCACCACCCGCACCACCCTCACCACCGTCGGGGGAGCCCGACGAGGCGGGATCCGCGGCCGCCGCCCCCCCGGCGCGCCGGCCGTGGCCATTGGCCACCACCGCCGCCGCCGCCGCCGCCGCCGTCGGCCGCACCGGCGCGGCGGCCGGCTCCAACACAAACAGCTCGGACAGCGTCGACGAGCCGCTCACCGCGATCCGCGTCGGCGGCCGCGGCCGCGGCCGCGGCGGCGGCCGCGGCGGCGCGCCCGCCGGCGGCGACGGGCTGCTGTGGCCGGCGGCCGACGGCGCCGCCGCCGCGACCGCCGGCGGCGCCAACGACGGCACGGTCGGTGGCGGCGCGGCGGCGGCGGCGGCCGACGCGGCCGCCGCCGCGACGGGCGTCGCGACGCACGCCCACGGCACGCCGCCGAGGCGGTCGGCGGCGCGCTCGTGAGCGAGGCCCGCCGCGCCAGACCGGATGAGCTGCCCGACCTCCACGTGGGTGAGCTTCCACTCGTGGGGGGCGGGGGGGGCGCGGTACAGGGGGGGGGCATCGTGGGGGCGGACACGGTGGGGGGGGGGGGGGGGGGGGGGGCGCGGACGCTGGTGCGGCCGGCGGTGCCGGTCGTGCTGTAGCGGGAGCCGCGGCTGGCCCTTGCAGCGGGGGCTCGGCGCACCCGCGTGGATCCAGGCGCCACGTTTGTAGCCACGTTTTCGCTGAAAGCGCGGCTTTGAACCAGACCCGGAACTTTGTCTGTTGGCTGCAGGTCAAGGCGGCCGCGGACCCCCGCGGACCCCGGCGGACCCCCGCGGGTGAGAGAGGTAACGGCCGCGGCTTGAGCGCGGCGGCACGCGCGGCAAGCAGGCTGCGACAAGAGGGGCGGGGGTAGCTATCCTACCCAGCGGCGGGGAACGCAGAGCCGGGGGAGGCGGCAGCGGGACAAGAGACTTGAGGGGGGGGGTCAGCGAGACAGCGGCAGGCCGGGCGACGGCGGGGGACGTCCCCGCCGCACCCGCCACGCCTGCCACGCCCGTGCCCGCCGCGCCCGTCCGCGGCGCGCGGCGGCACCGTCGCCGCCCGCGCCGTGGCCGGGCGGCGCAGGGGGGGGGGGGACGGCGGCGCGGCGTGACGAGGGGGCCCCGCCGCGGGCAGGGCCACCACCGCCCGCCGCTCCCGCGCGCGCGTGCGGGCGGCGGCTGCGAGCGGCCCACGCGGCGGCGGCGGCGGCGGCGGCGGCGGCGGCGGCCGCCGCGGCCGCAGCCGCGTCCGCGCGGCAACCCAAAAAAAAACAATAAAAAAAACAACAACAAAAAAAAACGGGGGCTCGGGTGCGCGGCTGGCCGGCACCCCCGCGCCGTGGCGCCGCGCCACCCCCGGCTGGCGGCAGCGGCGGCAGCGCGCGGCGGCGGCACCCCCCCCCGGCAGACGCGCCTCGTGACGGCCGCGACGGCGGCGGCGGCGGCGGCGCCGTCGCGGCAGTCGCGGGCCGGCGGCGGGCGCGTGGCGGCGTCGCGGGCGGCACGGCGGGGCGGGCAGGCGCTCCCCCCCGGCGGGGTCGCCACCGCGGCTGCCCGCGGGGTGGGCGGCGGGCCGCGGCGGCGACGCCGGCGGTGGCGCACCACCGAGGGGGGGGGGGGGGGGGGGAGGGCGGGCGGTGCGCGCCGCCCGCCGCCCGCGGCCGCTCGCCATCGTGGCACGCGGCGGGGAGGGGGGGGGGGGGCGCACCCCGCACGCTCCCGCCCGACGGGGCGCGTCGGGTCTTCCTCCCCTGGGGCGGCGGCCGCCACGGCCGCCGCGGCGGCAGCCAGAGGACGCCGCCACCGCCCCCGCTGCGGCCGAGTCCGCCGCGGCACGTGCCGACCGGCGCGTCCCCGCCCGAGCCCAGCCACCCCCCGTCACGCCACCCCCCCCCCCCCCTCGCCGCTGTCGCCTCGTTGTTAGCACACGTACGCTGTGCTATTGGGCGCGAACGGAGCACGGCAAAAGTACCTGAACGGACGGCCGCGGGAGGCAGTAAGAGAGAGGGGGAGGGGGGAGGGGGGGAGGGGGGGAGGGGGGGGGGGGGGGAGGTTCCAGAGCACGGCCGGTGTGAACATTCCAAAGACACGGCAAGAGCATCAGTGGAATGGAGGCGCGTCAGTAGGTGGTGCGTGCACCGTCGCCGGGGGCGGGAGGACGGGCGGGAAGTGGCGCCGCCGTGACGGCGGCCGCGGCGGCGGTGGCGGCCGGCAGGCGGCCGTCACGGTCGTTGTCGACACTAGCCGTCTCAGCCCGTCCACGCCGCCCCCGCCGCTCACGGTCCTCATCGCCACACCACAGCTCCAACCCCCCTCCTCCCCCCCCCACCCCCACACCCATTCCGCCGCGATCCTGCCCAGCACACACAACGACCGCCCCCCCCCTTCCCCCCCAGGCTCCATCCGTACCGCTCAATGACACAGTCGCCGACCCCCCCCCCCGGCAGCGTCCCCCGCCGTGGCCACCCCCAGACGCTCCCCCCCCCCCCCCCGCCCCCCCCGTCGCGGCCGCGACCGCCCGCCGCCGCACCACGTTGCCCGTCAAGCTGCTCGCCGGGTTGCCCACAAACAGCCCCGCGCGCAGCGCGAGCAGCTCCTCCACCCGCGGCTGGTCGGCGGGCGCCACGCCCGCCGCGGCCGCCACCGCGGCGGTCAGCGGGACGCTCGACGGGTGGGCGAGCAGCTCCCGCACGTGCCGCTGGTCACCGTCCTGGCCGTCCCACGCGACAAACACGGCGGGGGGAGGCGGGGGGGGGTCAGAGGGGGGGGCGGCACGTCGCTCCCCGTCGCGGCCGCCATGGCCACCGCCGCCCGCGCCGCGGCGGCGGCGGCCGCCGCCGCGGCGGCGGCGGCGGCGAGGCCCGCCGCGGCGGTGCCGTCGCGGACCGACGCGGCGACGGCGGCCGCGACGGTGGCGGGGTCGAGGGTGCACATCCGCCGCGCCGCGGCGGCGGCGGCGTCCGACGCGTGCATCGCCGCGCGGCGGGCGCAGGAGCCCTCGAGTGACCGCAAGTGCGCGGCGGTGTAGGCGCCGGCGCGGAGGGCGCCGCCGCCGCCGCGTCCGCCGCCGCGTCCGCCGCCGTGTCCGCCGCCGCCGCCGCCGTCGCCGCCGCCGCCGCCGCCGCCACCGCCGCCCGGCACGGCAGCCGCCGCGGCCGCGGCGGCCGTGGACGCGGCGGCCGACAGCCACGGGGCGGGCACGAGGCGGGCGTAAAACGGGGCCTCAGCGGCGGGGGGCGGACACGCATAGTAGAGCGCCACCTGCGGGAGCGCCAGGTACTCGTCGGCCGCCGCGGCGGCGACGCAGGGGGGGGCGCCGCCGCCGCCGCCGCCGCCCGCCGGCCAGTGCCACGTGTGGTCGGGGCCGCTGCGGGCGTTGCCGCCGACGGCACGGGTGACCGCCGTCAGCGCCGCCACCACCGCCGCATTGTCTTCGAGGCGCGGCAGCGGCGGTGTTGACGGCGGCATTGGTGGCGCCGCCGCCGCCGCCGCCGCCGCCGCCGCCGCCGGCGGTGCGGCGGCGGCGGTGGTGGGCGGCGCCTCCCCCGGCGCGGACGCCCCCCCCGCCCCCCCCCCCTCTCCGGGAAACAGCGCCGGCAGGTCGTACGCGGCGCCCAGGGCCCCCCCGTCGACAATGACGGACCGCCCCGTGACGGCGCCGAGCAGCAGCGCGTTCTTCACCGCGATCAGCTGGTTGTTCCAGCCGCCCCCCAGGTGCGTCAGCACCAGGTAGCGGCGGCGGGGGGCGGGCGGCCGCGCCGCGCCGTCGCCGCCAGCCGCCGCCGCGGCCGCGGCGGCCGCGGCGGTCGCGACGCCCGCGACGCGCGCCGCGACGCGCGCCGCCACCCCCCCCGCACCGGTGGGGGGCGTCCCCCCCTGCCCCCCCCCCCCCCCCCCCGCCGCGGCCGCCGAGCCCGCCCAGCAGCCGGCCCAGCAGCCCGGCCGTGTCGTTGAACGCGACGGGCGCCCAGCCCCGCCCCGCACACGCCCGCCGCGCGCAGTGGCCCGCCGCGCACGAGCGGACGAGGTGGTCCTCCAGGCTGCCGCCGCCGTCGCCGTCGCCGCCGCCGCCGCCGCCGCCGCCGTTGCCGTCGTCGTCACTGCCGTCGGCGGCGGCGGCGGCCACCCACCGCGGCCGCGGGAGGCGGCTCGAGGCGGCGGCGAGGAGCGCCACGCCCGTCGCCGCCGCGGCGGTCGCCACCGCGGCAAAGGCGGTTAGCCGCCGTGGCCGGCGGCGGCGGTGGCCGCCGCCGCCGCTACCGCTACCGCCGCTGTTGCCGCTGCCGCCCCAACCGCCGCCACCGACGGCACCATGGCCGCCGCCGCCGCCGCAACCGCCGCCGCAACCGCCGCCGCAACCGCCGCCGCCGCCGCCGCCGCCGCCGCCGCCGCCGCCGCCGCCGCCACCGCCGCCACGGCCACCACAACTGGCGCAGACGGCGGCAGCCATGCGGGTAAAGAGGGGGACACACGCCCCGGCGGCGCGGCGCGCCGACGGTGCCGCCGCGGTGACCAGGCGGCGGGCGCGCGGCGACGCGCGCCGTCTCGGTATACATCCAGATCGGGGACGCGTCGTGCGGTGCGCGCGCCAGACGCGTGGCGGGGCCGCTCGCCACGCCACGGCCGACGCGAGGCGCCGTCACACGTGGGGCCACCGCCACGTTTCTACAGAGCTGTCCGCGGCGCAACCGTTTGGGATTTTGGCGATCTGTGGCTGTCGCCCGGTTGGATCCCGATCCCCACGCGTACTGTACCTCGCGGGAGGCGAGCGGCGAGCCGCAACGTCACGGCACCGGACGAAGCGCCGTTGGCGGAGCGGTCCTTATCGGAAGGGGCCTCCTTCTAGACTTCTCTTGCCTCGTGCGGCAGATCAGAGGCCATCTTTGCATCTTCTGTTGGGCTCCAGTGTTTGAAATCGAGGGACGGTGTCTTCTCGGCAGTGAGAACTACGCCAAATCCATCCGTCTTTGGCAGTCGCTGTGCGTGCTTGGTCCCCCTGCACATCCCCTTCCTCGGCCGCCGCGGCTTCAGCTTCCGCCCCCTTTTCCCCCGCACCCCCTTGCCTTGCCCCTCTCATTCTCGCTGCCCCTTCCGCTCGCCCTCCTTCCTGCCACCCCTCCCGGAATGGCGGCAGGTGGGTGGGGATGGGCAGTAGTCACCCACCCTCGGAGGCTACCGGCGAGGCGGGACCCCTGGAAAAAACCGCTACACAGGGAGGGGCCCTCGGTAGTCGCTGCCGCGATCGCGAATGTGCTGAGCGCGGCGTAGCGGGCACTCGCGGCGCTTGGCGGTCGCACGGGGGCAGGCCCGCGCTCCCTACATACATGAGTTCGCTACGGTTCGATACGGAGCCAGACTGTTTGGCCCGATGAGTACAACAAAGAAAGTAGAACAGATCCGTTCAAACCCAGAGGCAGACGCTCTTGTGCGGTAGAACAGAAAATCTCGACACGGCCGAGGCGGGGGGGTGCTGGCACAGACCTCCCGGGAGCGCAGCGGCGGCCCGGCCGGCCAGTACGGGCGGAGTGGAAGCCCCGGTCCATCCGCCGCCGCGACTCTCCCCCTGAGTATCGATCCCTCCACCCCCCCCGCCGACCCGAGAGCGCTGCGAGGTGATGCCTATGAAGCTGTGGATACGGTGCATGAAGTCACGACGGCAGTCGCATCCGCCGTCGTCTCTGCGTCTGGCGTGCCGCCATCCACCGCCACCGCGCGGGGCGTGCCCATGAGCGGAGCCGCGCCTTTTATCGCTTTGACAAGGACAAACACGGTCGACGCATGAGGCGTACGGTGCGCCATCGCTTTGCAGGCGGCGGAGGGGAGCAATGTCGGCGGCTACCGACGCCCGTACCCGCCAAGACTCGTGCTGCAGTGCGACTGCATCAAGTGGTGCAGGCTGCTCAAGACAACTACACGGCATTTGAGACCATTGCGTCTGGCGAATACGACAAGAGAAGAAGAAAAATTGAGAAGTCCGTGTACAGGTCTGGACCGTACTGTACAAGTCGTCCGGGTGCGTGCAGGGCACATGCAATGATGGCTAACGCGTAGCGTATACGCGGACCACCGACAGGCCCCCGCTATGGAGCCCCATCCCCAACAGCACCCATCCCAGACGACAAGGCCCCCTCTGGCGCCCTCGCTCTGAGGCCGCACCCATGGTGCCCGGTCGACCACCCACAGCGCGCAACCCCCCGCGGTACGCACCGGCAGGTGTTTCCGACCCAGCCGCCCCCCCCCCATACCCCCCCACGTCCACGCTGCCCCTCTTCAAACCAGGTCAATCTCCCGGGGGCTGTACCAAATCCAGTCGGCCACCCCCCCGCCCCCCCCCAGCGGCGCCGCAATGTCGGGCACGCTCGTCCCCGCCGCGACCGTCCACCGCACGCTCGTCGGGAGGACCGTAAACGCCCGCCCGCCCGTCCGCCGCTCCACCCGCTCTGGCAAGCCGTCCCGGTTCTCCACGTGCGCCGTGCCCGCAAGGACCACCAGCCGGCACGCCGGGTCGGCGTCCAGCACCGCCGCGGCGGACTCGGCCATGTACTCGTCCCAGAGGGTCTCGGCCTCGTAGTAGTGGCGCAAGACGGTTGGGTCAAACCGGGGCGGGCCACCTGCGCCGCCGCCGCCGCTGCCACCCGTGTGGTGGGCAGCACCGCCCAAGGCGGCCATCTTGGCGGCAAAGCGCGTAAAGTGCGCGCGGTTGCCGAGGTCCATTTCCGGGAGATAGGGCACAACCGACGCGGGGAGGCTGTCGAGGCCACCGCGTGCGACGGCCGCAACCAGCTTGCCGGGCGCATTGAGCTCCACTACCCTCACCCGGTGGGCGCGGCAGTAGGAGAGGAGGGGGGTCCGTCCATGGGTTAGATTCGGCCCAGCACGGCGTCTTGGTCACTGGTCACAATCCCTCCGGAGCAAAGACTGGGTGCTGGTCGGGCCTGGTTGCGCCTATGAGCAACAATTGCTTGTAGTCAGCAGTTTCATGCGTGGTCTCGACAAGGTCTTGCGAGCTCGTCTACACCCCATGTGTGGCTCAAACAGTTAGGATGTACTCCACAGGTCAAAATGTGACTTGCCAGAAACTATCGGCCCTGAGAAGGCCTGTGAGAGGCGCTGCAAGTTCTTGGCAGGACATTCGGGAAGAAAAACTGGGCCGGGCCGTGACCCCCGTTTGAGCCCCGCTACGCTGGGCAACCACGCCAAGCATCCCTCGCAGACAATCCTGCCACCCGTACTCCTCTCATCGGATTCCCTTCCCCCCACATCGCCATCCATTCTCATCTGCTTCTCATGCCTATCCTCCGCC
Organism: Pyropia haitanensis; assembly: GCA_008729055.1. NCBI lineage: Eukaryota > Rhodophyta > Bangiophyceae > Bangiales > Bangiaceae > Pyropia > Pyropia haitanensis. The sequence goes on along the minus strand of SDUX01000004.1, from coordinate 3,774,358 downwards.
GCCGCCAGAGGGCATGCCATGTCGACATGGACATGGCCAGCCCACATACGGCCTCGCTTTCCAGGGCCGCCACCGCCTCATCAATCGGCGATGGTAGGCGCCGCTGGACACTGACATACGTGGGAAAAATGGATAAATTCAGGCACTTGTCAAGAACTCAGAACAAGTACCATACAACAGATGACGTAAAACTACGCCGGTGGCGGTGGCGAGGTCCGGTAGAATGGGGGCTGCAGAGGGGAGCGTCGGGGGGGGTCGCGACCGATGATGGAGCGCCTCATCTCCTTCCACTCTACCGGGATGGCGACAAGAGTCTACCGAATGGAGGCAAACCGTTGGCCGCCACCAGCCCCTGCCGCGACTCACCCACGGGACCTGCGTGATCATCTGCCTGATCCTGCCAACTTGGCCGGGCCTCGCGAGCCACCGCAGCGTGACCGCATCGTCCAGCTGGGGCCCTGACGGCGTCGCAGGTCGCACGGCACAGCAAGCGGCCGCCCGTGCGCGCTGCGCCCGTGCCCGCTGTCTGTTGTGGCGGCGGTGTCCTCGGTAAACAGCCACAGCCGGCCAGTGGCTCGCGCTGCAAGTGCTCCCCCGCCTGGGGACCGACCCCGCACGAACAGGCCCCCGTTCGCTGCCGCGGTATAAGAGGCGCGCCCCGTCCTTGCTCGTCGTGCTCTGGCCCATCCCCGCCGTCGGCCCCTCGGGTCTGTCGGCGTCTGTGGGTGTCTGTTGCTGAGTCGCCGGCCCCCGCGCCGCCGCCACCGCCGTGCCCTCCCCACTCGTCATGGCCCGTGCGCCGCTCCCGCCGCGACCCCTCGCGGCGGTCGCGGTCGCGGCCGCCGCGGCGGCGGCGGCGGTCGCGACGCCCGCGCTGGTCGGCGGCGACTGGCGCGCCGCGGCGGCCGCGGCGGCGCTCGCCGCGCTCGTCACCGCGCTGGCGTGGCCCCGCTTTGCCACCGACACCCTCCACCTGCATGGCACGTCCTTGCCCGTCCCTACGGGCCCGGGAGATTGGCCGCTGCTCGGGCGTCTGGCGCAGCTGGCGCTCGCCGTCAAGGCCCGCCGCGTGTGCTTTCTGTTTTCCGACTGGCGCGCCGCGGCGGGGGCGCCCAACTGGCAGGTGTGGACAGGCGGCGAGCGACGGGTCTTTATTACCAACCCTGTCGACGTGCGGTACGTGCTGGCGCGGGCCAACCCGCCACGGGACGTGTCCTTGTTGAAGGCGATTGGCCTCGCCATCAGCCCGCAGGTGCTGCTCCTGACCGTCGGGGACATCCACACCCGCTCCCGTCGGCTGCTGCAGACGCCCCTCAACGACGACGCGCTGCTTGCCATGGCCGTGCGCGTGGTGCTCGCGGAGGTTGGCGGCTGCGGCGGGCGCTTTGCAAACGCCCTGGCCACCGCGGCGGCGGCGTCGGGCGACGCCGCGGAGGGGTCCACCGACGCCTCTGCGGGGGCGTCCTTGCGCATGAGTCGGCTGTTTGAGCGCTTGACGCTGTCGGTCATCTACCGAGCGATGGTGTCCCAGCCGCTGCCGTCGGACGAGATTCTCGACAAGCTTAACTCGACGCTCCCGCTGGTGATGCCCGTCCAGATGGTGCCAGCGCCACGGATTTTTGCCCCCCGCGCGACAACACGCCTGGCCGCTCTGGGCGACCATTTCATTGCCTCGTATCAGGGTCACGAGGCCGCCCGGCGGGCTGCCTATGCGGACGGCTCGTGGGACCCTGTGCCACCCAAGGACATTCTCGACGTGTTGCTGGCTGATGTGGACGAACCCAAGGGCGCCTATCGGGGGGACCGCCGTCGTCTCGCTGCCGATTATATGCTTATGCTCTCAGCAGGCTATGACACAACAGTACGTGATGAAGGGGGTCTTTGCTGCAGTGCGTTGCTGTTCCTTCACATCTGTTCTCCTCAGGCATCCATCATTGGTCATGATACTGCGTGCAACACAGAGTTTGCGTTTCTTACAAACGTGTGTACTGTTGGTGGCTGCGGTTTCCTGCCTATCTATTGCCACATCATGAATGGTGTGACTGCGTCCGCCTCGTCGGCTTTGTTGAGTTTACGTCGCATGTTTGCTTTTCCCAGGCTCACTCACTCGAGTGGGCCATCCTTACCCTTTGCCACCACCCTGAGGCCCAAGACCGCATCGTCAACGAAGTGGCGGACGTCCTCGACTGTCCACGCAACACGCCTGTGGCGGACCTGCCGCTCACGCCCGCCGCCCTGGACCGCTTGACCTACCTACAAGCAGTGTGGAAGGAGATAACGCGGCTGCACCCTGCGACGGCCGGGGGTCCCAGCCGGCGCCCCAGTGTGCCTCTGACCCTGCCGTCGGACGGGAGCGTCATTCCCGCGGGCACGGCCATCAAACTCCCCCAGTACGTGGTCCTCCATGATGAGGCCGTCTACCCCAATGCCTACACCTTTGTGCCCGAACGGTGGCTGCCGAGTGGCCCGGGCGGTCCCGCCGGCGTTAAGGCCGCCGACGCGTCCTGGTACCCGTTTGGCCTCGGTCCCTACTCGTGCCCGGGCCGGCGGCTGTCGCAGCTCGAGTGGAAGACTGCCGTTGTGGGCATCTGCTGGGCGTACGAGATACGGCTGGCGAGCGGGGAGCCCGTCACGGGGCTCGACCTCATCACGCTGCGGCCGACGCCGTTTGAGGTGCGGGTGACACGGCGGGCGGGGTCGCCGCCGCTGCAAGCGACTGCGTGAGGGGGCGGGGTCCTCGTTTTTCTTGCTCCCGCTCTGCGTCGGGTGCGTGGGGAGTTGCGTCTGTGCATGCCCGTCGGCTTCAACTGCGTGGCAAACCTGTACGAGCCACGCCGAGTCCCAACGGCCGAGGAGGGCCCGCCCCTGTGGAGCATGGACTCGAAGGGAGGGGGTCCCCGCCACCGCACCCTTGGCGTCAGCCACGCTGGGGCGCGCCGCGGGAAGGTCAGCGGGCGGCCAGGGGACTCTGCAGGGCACGCCCCTCGGCCGGTTCCGACCGAGAGGGCCGGCGGCCTGGGTCAGCCGACTGGGACGCGCTACAGGGCCAGGCACGGGCCGGTACTACCAACAGAGGCCAAACTACCGGCGCCAGGCGAGAACGGGTGCTGCGCGCACGAAAAAAAAAGAAAAAAAAAAGTCCACAGCCAACGGCCAGCGGTGGCGGGCGGCGCCTCCGCCGCCACACCACGGCGGCCGCGCAGTGCCGGCGGGGGCCCCACCGCCGCCCACGGTTGCCCGCCGACGCCCCGCCGGCGCCCGCCGACGCCCGCCTGGGTCTGCCAACGCCCGCCGCCAGTGTGCGCCGCCATCCCCCCCCCCCCGGCCTTATCCGTCGCGCGACGATGGCGGCAGACCAACCGGCGGGGCGGCGGCCGCCCCACTGGCCGGCGGCGGCGACACGCGCCCCGCAGGGGCTCCGCCGGCCGCCGCCCCGGCCGCCGCCGCGGGGGAGGCAGCGCCCGTCGCGGCGTCGCCGCTGTCGGCTCCCGTTGCCGCGGCGGGGGCGGGTGCGGCGGCGGCAGCGGCGTCCGACGGCACCGGCGGTGCCGCCGCCGCCGTCCACGCGGCGGTGGCGGCGGTGGCGGCGGCGGCGCCTGCAGCAGCGCCGCGGGTGGGCGCGGCGCCCCCCCCCACCCGCCCGTCGCCGCCGTCGACGGCAGCCGCCGGTCGGGGGCGCTTGCGCCCCCGCCCGCCCGGTGGGTCGGCGTCCGCAGCCGCCCCTCCCGCGACTGGCGCACCGGCCGTCGCCGCCGCTGCCGCGGCTGCCGGTGGGGGCGCCCCCTCCTCCACCGCCACGCCGCCGTCGTCGTCGCCATTGCCATCGTTGCCGTCGTCGCCGTTGACGTCATTGTCCGTGTCATGGTCGCCTTCCTCCTCCTCTGCCCGCCCGCTGCCCGCCCCACCCCCCCCCCCCTACCGCCCCCCCGGCTCCCCCCCCCCACCTTGCGCGGCGGCAGCACGTCCGCCACCGCCTCGGCCCAGGTGGCCCCATTCGCCACCGCCGCCAGCAGCGCCGCCACGTGCAGGACGGTGAGCACACGCGTGCCGCGGCAGCCGGCGGGCCCCAGGTCGAGCGCCGCCGTCGCGACGCGCAGGCCCGCCGCCGCCGCCGCCGCGGCGCCGCGCAGGCGGTTGCGGTCGACGATGCCGCCAATGATGTAGACGGTGCCGGGCGTGACGGCGGTGAGGCGCGTCGGCGCGTCGGCGGTGAGGTAGACAATGTCGGCCGGCGAGACGCCCGCCGCCCAGGGCGCGCCGTTGAGGCACGCGGGGGAGGGGGGGGCGGGGGGCGCCCCGCCGTCCCCGGCGGCGGGGGTGCCGGCCCCCCCGCCACCCCCGCCGCTGGTGCCACCGCCGCCGCCGCCGCCACCGCCGCCGCCGCCGCCGCTGCTGCCGTTGCCGCTGGCGCCCTCTGCTCCAGCCGCGCCCGTGGCCGCGGCCACCGGTCGCCCCGCCCCCCCTCACGCCCGCCTCCCCCCCCAAGCTCCTGCGCCTCGACCACCACGGGCCACCGCCGCCAGTGCTCGTACAGCTCCCCAAGGACGGTCGCAACGTCCTTTTCCGGGTCCACCCCCCCCCCCCCCGCCGCCGCCGCCGCCGCCGCCACCGCCGCCCCCCCCGCGCCGCTGCCAACGCCCGTCAGCACCAGCCGCAGCGGCACGCGCCCCGCCGCCGCCGCGCGCGCCGACGCCGAGTAGACGTACGCCAGCTGGCGGCACAGGCTCCGCACCTCCCGCCGCGTCATGGCCGCGCACCACCCCGCCCGGCAGTCGACGAGGACGGTCGGGCAGGCGGCGCCCGACAACAGCCGCTCGCGGTCGGCGGCCTTGCGCTCGCGGCGGGCGAGGGCGGCCGCCGATGGGGGGCGGGGGCGGGCCGCCGCCGCCGCCGCAGGCGGCCCGCCCCGACCGCCGCCGCCGCCACCGCCGCCGCCACCGCCGCCGCCGCCGCCGCCGCTGTCGCCGTCGCCGCCGCCGCCGACGGGCGCGGCTGCCGCCCGCGCGGCGGCGCGGGCGGCCTTGGCCGCCGCCTTCTTTGCCGCCCGCCCCGCGGCGACCCGCGCCGCCTTGGCCGCCCGCTTGGCCGCCCGCTTGGACGGCGCCGCCGCTGCCGCCGCCTCAGGCGTGCCCCTCACCCCGGCCTGCCCCTCGCCGCCACCGCCGCCGTCGTCACCGCCGCCGCCGCCGCCGCCGCCGTCGTCACCGCCGCCGCCGCCGCCGCCGCCGCCGCCACCGCCACTGTCGCCGCCGCCGCCGCTGACGCCGTCCCGTGGAGGTGCGGCAGGGTGGGCGGGCGCGCCTACGGGGGTGGCCCCCCCCTGCGCCGCCGCCGCCTTTGCTTTGACCCCGGTGACGGCGACGGCGGTCGCGGCGTCGGCCGCGGCAGCGGCGGTCGCGGCGTCGGCGGCAGCAGCGTCGGCGGCGGCGGCGCCCAGCGCGGGGGCGGCGGCCGCGACGGCAGGGGCGGCCGGCACGGAGGCCGCCCCCCCGGGTGACCGTGGTGGCTCCATGGGGTGTAGGGTGAACCGTCTCCTGACACGGACGGGGGGGCGGGGTGGGGGGGGGAAAGACAACACGGATGAAGAACGCACAACGAACGCGTCCGCCCCGTCCGCCGAAGTCCTATTCTTGGCTGAGATTCGTGCCACGAAACTTTACGTGGCGTTCGGGATGAAAATTTAATTTTTGTTGACTTTTACTGGGTGTAGTTACTGCTCATACGACGTCAAGGACAAACGCCCCTCGCCCGGATGCCCCGCGGTACATCTCCGGCCGGGCCAGGGCATCCATCTTCTGCGCTGGCACGCGGTCGGCGTTGTAGCTGACGGTTCTCAGCGTGCCGGTCCCGCCCGTAGAGGTACTCATCGATGCCTGCCTACTGCCGTGGTCATGTATCCTACGGGGCGGGGCACCCGTTGGCGCGCAGACGGCGGTGACACCCCCGACGGGAGGGGTGGCTGGCCAGTGTAGGAAGCTGGCGAGGCCAACGCTGGGCCGGATCACGAGGGTATAAAGTCCCCGGTGGGCGGGCGCTGCTCCGCCGTCGATGCTCCGCCCTCCTCGCTATCGAGCACGCCCTCCCTGTACCCCCGTTCTGTATTTCTTTCTTTGCTTCCACTACTGCTGCCATTCTGCCACTTGCTGGCGCCGTCATCCCCCGCTCCCTTTCCCATCTGCCGTAGCCATGAATTCGGCCTTTCCCCACGCCACCGCCCTGGCCGTCGCGCTCTTCCTCGGCGGCCTTCACGCGGGCTCCCTCGTGTTTGTGTCGATTGTCGATGCACGGACGCTGTGCGCGCTGGCGTCGGCGGGCGAGGCGGCCGTCCTGCGCTCCTTCTTCCGCATCTGGTGGCCCGCCGGCCGCGACTGGATGGCCCCGCTGGGCGTCGGAGCCGCCGCCGCGTACGCGTGGCTGGCGATTGCGTCATCCGCCGCGTCAAAGGCGGTGGGGGCGACGGCGGCGGTGGACGGCGCGTGGGCGGCGGGCGGCGCGGCAGCCGCGATGGTCGCCATCATTGCATGGACGGCGGTGATTATGGGGGAGGACATTGCGTCGCTGCGGGGGGCGGGCGCCGCCGCGGACGAGCGGGTGGCCGCCACGGCGCGCCGGTTTTGTAGCCTGCACCACGTGCGCGCAGTCCTGTCTGCGAGCGTTTTCATGGCGGTGCTTCGGCAATTCTGTTGGTGAGGGGGCGCCTGTATTGGGGGGGAAGACGGGGGGGGCCGCCGGACGGCGCGGTTCCATGGGAAGGCCCATTGCAGCAGCGCGTTCCGCCTCTGTTGCCGTGGCCTGTCGTTTGCTTTCCAGAAATAGGCGGGGTTTCTTAGGTCCTCGTGTCTCCTCTCGGGCTCACACATCATCCCCTCCCTTCTCTGGGGGTGGTGGTGGCGGAGGCGTTTGTCAGTCAGGGTGGTGGCAGGCGGCAGCTGCGGGCGTGGCCGCGGCCAGGCAATGGTGGCGTTCCCCACCAGGTGGTGGCGGGCAGCTGCATCCGTCGATGATGGACGTTGCGGCTGCCCAACCATCCAGCAGCAGTAACTCGATGCCTGAAGACAAGACCCGTTAGTAGGAACACACAGAGTGCCACCAACAATTACTCTATTTTGTCCTTCCTATGTCCTCCGCTCTTGTGTCGGTGTGGACAGCCCTCCTGCCGGCCAACCCGTGTGTGCGTGGTCCCCTCACCCCCATGCCCCTCCCGCCTCACGCCGTCTCGTTTCGCTTGGATTCCAAAGTAATGATGATCCAGTTGCGCTCACGACGCCGCCCAGCTCTGCGTCCAGAGGTCTGGCTGCGCTCCCACAGCCGTCTCTTGCATGCGGCTGTCGGAAGCAGCAGTTGGTCATGTGTTTGTGCGGGAGGAGAGGGCACAACAAATTCTTGATACGGTCCGATGTAGACGGCGGCGCGCGGCGCGCCCAAGATACTTGCCAACCAATCAGGATTGCCGCTGGTTGCAATCGATCGATTACTGACACAGCCTCATCGATGGGACGAGGCCCTCGCTGGCTGGATCGGCGCGCACGTGGCAACGGCGGGCCGCCCGCCGCCGCGGCCCAGGCACATTGATCGGACCTCTCAAAGCACCGGTACGCTGCGCCACCCCGTCACGCCAAACAACCATCCGCTCCCTGCCATCGTCACCCAGCTCCTCGTTTCTTTCCAGCCGTTTGTGCCCCCACCCTCGCCTCCCCTCTCCCTCTCCCCGTCTGCTGCGGCCCTACTAGACGGGCTGCACGATGCTGCGCGTGGGCGCCACCCGCCTGGCGCGGGCGGCGGCGGCGCGGTCAGCGGCGCCTGGTCTGGGTCTGCGCTTCAAGACGACCGACACGTCTGCCGTGCTAAGCATCAAGGAGGCGCTCGGCTCCAAGATCCCCGCCGCCATTGCTGACGTCAAGGCCGTGCGGGAGGCGTATGGCGACGAGCAGCTGGGCACCTGCACGGTCACGCAGGCGTATGGGGGGATGCGGTCGGTCAAGGCCATGACGTACGAGACCTCCCTGCTGGACGCGGAGGAGGGCATCCGCTTCCGTGGCATGACCCTCCCCGAGTGTCAGGCCGCCCTCCCGCGCGCTGCTGGCGGCGGTGAGCCGCTCCCCGAGGCCATCTTTTGGCTACTCCTGACGGGCGACGTGCCCAGCGACGCGCAGGTGAACGCGCTGCGCGAGGAGTTTGCATCGCGATCCAAGCTCCCCGCCAACGCGGTCGCCGTTATTGACGCGCTGCCGACGGACATGCACCCCATGACGCAACTCAATGCGGGCGTCCTCGCCCTGCAGCCGCAGTCGGCCATGGCGGCGGCGTACGCAAAGGGAGTGCACAAGTCCACCTACTGGGAGTACTGCCTGGATGACACGCTGACGCTCCTCGCGCAGCTGCCCGAGGTGGCTGCCCGCATCTACCGTCGCTCCTTCCATGACGGCTCCATGACGCCGTCCGCGGCGGGGGAGCTGGATATGGGCGCCAACTACGCGCGGATGATGGGCTTTGACGACCCCAAGTTTGACGAGCTGATGCGACTGTACCTCACCATCCACGCAGACCACGAGGGCGGCAACGTGTCGGCGCACGCGGTGCGGCTTGTCGGCTCTGCCCTCTCCGACCCGTTCCTGTCCTTTTCGGGTGGCCTGGCGGGCTTGGCCGGTCCGCTGCATGGGCTTGCCAACCAGGAGGTCCTCCGGTGGCTGCTGGAGATGAAGGAGTCCCTCGGCAGTAAGGAGATGACCAAGGAGGCACTGACCGGCCTGGTGTGGGACGTCCTGAACGCGGGCAAGGTCGTGCCCGGCTTTGGCCACGCGGTCCTCCGCAAGACGGACCCGCGGTACACGTGCCAGCGGGAGTTTGCGCTCAAGCACATGCCTGACGACGAGATGTTCCAGATGGTGAGCATGCTGTACGAGGTGGTCCCCGCGGTCCTGACCGAGCAGGGCAAGGTGAAGAACCCGTTCCCCAACGTGGACGCGCACTCGGGGGTGCTGCTGCGCCATTATGGGCTGACCGAGGCGCGCTACTACACGGTTATGTTTGGGGTGAGCCGTGCGATTGGCACGCTCGCGAGCCTGGTGTGGGACCGGGCCCTCGGGTTGCCCATTGAGCGGCCCAAGAGTGTGACGACGGGGTGGATCAAGGCGCACTTTGAGGGCAAGAGCAGCAAGAAGTAGGAGGCGGGTGCGCGCGTGCGTGCGCGGGCGGGCTCTCGCGCAGGGGTGGGGGGTGGTGGTGTGCTTGGCGAGTCGCGTCGGCGGTCGAGGTCGGGACCTTGCTGCTCTTTTTTTTGGTGTTGCGCGCTGCTGCAGTCTCGTTGCCGGCCGCGTGCCGTGGCTCCCTCTTGGGTGGTCCCCCGCCGCCTCCGGCCTTGTTGCCGCCGGGTCCGTCCACGCCACGGCGTGTGCTCCGTCCACGCACAGGCGTGACTGACGACCGTGCTTGGCGAACCCGTGTCGTCGATGGCCGCGCGCGCGTGGCGGCATCGTCTCGCATACAGCGTGTACCGTACATTCCCGTAGTGGTCCTGTACTCAATGTACTTGATCCACACCGCGCCGACGTCGACTGATCTCAGCGCGCCGAGCTATAATTGAGCCGGAACCCATGGGCTGACCCCACGCTTCGCGGCGCTTCGCGTCCTGCCGTGCGGCGGTGGACGGTGCGGTCGAAGGGGCGCCCCATGACCTTCGTCTCCCCGCCACGGTGCCGCAACGCGCCGGCGACCCGCGGGCGCCCCGCGCTGGCGACCGTGTCCGCCGTTCCGCTGTGGCGGGGTGGTGGCGCTGGCGCATCTGAGCTCGCGCCCGTTTCTTTTCTTCCTGTCTTACACCCGCGCACCGTCTCTGCGCCCCCGCGCGCGCATCCCCGCCACTGCCGCCGCCGCCGCCGCCTCTGCCGCCGCGGCCGCCGCCGCGATGGGCGGCTACCACTGCCACGACGGCTGGGCGGCCGTCGCTGCCCCGACTGGCGGCCGCCACACGCTGTCACGTCGGCCGTTCCACCCCGTCAACGCCAGTGTGGCAACGGCGGGGTGGGGGGTGACGGGGAGAGATGGATCGTGGCCGAGGCGGGGGGTTTGGTGGGGGGAGGGGGGGGGGTCCCCACGGGTGTAGGTCGGCGGCCGGGGCGTACGGCCCGCGCGGCATGGCCCTGACGCGCCCACCCCCGCCTCGGGCTCCCGGCGCTGCCGCCCGCCAAGGAGATTGCGGCAATGGCGACGGGCGGGGGAAGCGGGAGGCCGGGAAGATGGTCAAGCAGGGGGGAGGGGCTGCTGCCTGCCTGCGTTTCCCTTTCCTTTGCCCCCCCAGGCTCCTGACGCTGTCACCAGACAGATGGCAGCGGCCGCGGCACGCGGGGCGATCGGCGGGGGGTGGGTGATTTGGGGGCGGTCGCGGGGAGGAAGGGGGGCTCCGGCGGTGCCGCCCGCCTCTTCCCGCCGCCCCCCCCCCGCCCCGTCGCTCCTCCCGCGTGCGGGCAGGCGCGGCGCCCGTGGCGGCGGTCGCGCGCGCCGCGCGCGCGCACCCGCACCTGCCAATGGCGGCGCCGCCGGCGGGCGCGGCGTCGGCGGGGGAGGGGGATGGGCGAAACGGGGGGGGAGGGGGGGGGGGGGGGGCGCCAACGGGCGTGTGGGCAGTGGTGCGGGCTTTGCACGCCCCGCCCGCGCCCGCGGCGCGGCGCGGCGCGGCGCGGCGCGCCCGCCGATGGTTTGGTTTCTTAGGCCCGCTGCCGCGCGCGGGCGTGGCGCGGGGGGGGGGGGGTGAACCACCGGTCTGGCGGCCGGGCCGTCTCTCTTTGCCGCCGCCGCCGCGGTGGGCTCATGCTGGGGTGCGTGGCGCTACGCACGCCCGCCCTCCTCTCTTCCGCACGCCTGGCACTCTCCCTTTGCTCATCTCCCCCGCCCGCCCCCCCTCCCCCCCTCCCACGACATCTATTGGCACCTAGCCCCCCTGTGCCTCGTCCTCTTCCGACCGCGGCGGCAGTGGCGGGCGTTGCGGCGCGGCACCCGTCACGATGACCATCTTCTCCGTTGCCGCCTTCTTCGTTGTCCTCCGGGAGGTCCTCGAGGCGTGCCTCGTTGTCGGCATCATCCTGGCGTACCTCATTAAGACTGGCACCTCCCACATGGCCAAGTGGGTGTGGGCGGGCACCGGGGCGGGCTTGGCCATCTCCGTCGCGGCCGGCGTGGCGCTGACCATTGTCTTTTACGTCCGCGGCGACCAGCTGTTTAATGGCACCACCGCGGCGATCTTTGAGGGCGCCACCTATTCCCTCGCCGTCGTGCTCCTCACGTGGATGATTGTGTGGATGGCGGCAATGGGCCGTCGCCTGCGCGAGACGATGGAGGCGTCGGTGGAGCGCGCGCTCGACGCGGGCGGTGGCTGGCGGCTGGCGGCCCTCGCGCTGGTGCAGGTCGCCCGGGAGGGCATTGAGACGGTCATCTTTATGGCGGGCGCGGCGGGCGGGCCGAGCGCCGACAGCGGCACGGGCTGGCGGTCCATCCCCCTCCCCGCGGCGGCGGCGTTGGCGCTCGGCGTGGCGGCTTCGGTGGCGACGTTTCAAGGGCTCATCGCGCTCGATGTGACGCGCCTGCTGGCGCTGTCATCGGGGGTGCTCGTTGGGTTTGCGGCGGGCCTGGCGTCGCGTGCCGCCCATGAGTTTCAAGAGGCGGACCTCTTTGGCGGGTACGAGGGGCTGACGCAGGCGTCGCGACCATGGTGGAACAAGCAGCTGTGGGACACGTCAGGCTGCTGCAACGACAAGAGCAACGCGTTCTTCGGGCTGGCGCGGGCGCTCTTTGGCTACGCAGACTCCCCCACGTTTGTCGAGGTGATTGCGTACCTGGCCTACTGGGTCCTCATCGCGGTCTTGCTCGCCGGCCTGCACGTCGATCACTTTCGCGACGCCCGCTCCGCGGTCGCCACCTACGTGCGGTGGACGTCGTCGGCGCTGGTCGTCGCGGGCGTGGTGGGCATCGTGCACAGCGCGGGGCACCCCAGCTGGGTGGCCTTCCTCCTCACCGCCACCACCACCGCGCTGGGCTCGCTGTCAGTGGCGGCTGCGTTTGACCTGTCCGCCTACGTCCTCCTCCACCGCCGGACCCTGCGGCGGGCGGCCATGACCGCGGCCGCCGTCGGCGGGTGCGCGCTCCTCGCCCTCACTGCCGCCATCACGGTGGCGCAGCTGGCGTGCGAGGGCGCCCGCTGCCGCGTGCCGCAGTTCCTCCACTGGGGGCTGGTCCTTGACGCGGACTGGGCGGGCCGCCGCCCCGGCGACGGCGCCGGCGCGGACGGCACGGGCGGCGCCACCGGCTACGCCTATGTCGCCGTGCTCACCCTCTCCCTGGGCGTGTCGGTTGCGCTGTGTGGGAGCCACGCGGTGGGGGCGTTCCTGTTTGCCCGCAACCTCGACGCGGACGGTGCCTATCACTATGATGAGCCAGTGGGTGACGGCATCAAGCTGTCCACGGTGGTGGTGCCCGCCGGCTATGACGACGGCACGGATGTGGTGGAGGGGGGCGGCCTGCTGGTCGGTGGCAACGACGACGATGGCATGCTCGTCGGCGTCGGCCGCGGCGTCGGGGTGTCGGACACGACAACGACCGACCAGACGCCGGGCGGCGGTGGCTTGGACGCGGGCAGTGACTGGTACGCGTGCCCATCCGACTCGGACCTGTCCACCGCCGAGACGCCGGTGGCGCCGTCGTGGTCCTTTTTTCCCGCCTCGGCCCCGTCGGTGGTGCCGTGAGTTTGGCAGCGCACGGCCCCGGGGGGCGGGCTGGCAGGGGCCTTGGGCGTTGGGGGGGGCGGAGGGGGGGGGAATGGGGCAGTGGGGATGGACGCCAGTCGGTGCTCGGGGGAGCGGGGGGGAGCGGAGCGGTGTCCGTCGAAGGACGAATCCCCCACCGCCGTCGTGCCGCGGCTGCCGCCGCCCTCCCGCGCCCGGCGCGCACCACACAATCTCATCACCCTGCTGGGCCTCGCGCGACGGCGGGTGGAGGCGGCAGCGCCGCCCGCGTCGTGCGCGGAGGTGTGATGGTGATGGACATTGTTGGCCTCCTCCGTGCTGCTTGTGGGGCGAGTGCGTGCGCCCCGCGCGAGGGCGCGGCGGGCCGCTCGTTGAGGCCCGCCGCTCCGGCGGGGCGTTCATCGGATGGCCGACCGTGGGCCGCGGCGGGCACCCCGCCGGCCCCTCCGGACGGCGCTCCGCCCGGTGTGTCGCGCCGCGGCCGCGGCGCAGGACAAGACGTCAAAGCAAGTCGACACAGCCTTCAATCTCCTCCCTCTCTCTCGGTCCCTGTCAAGAACCAAAAGCACGTGCGCAACAGCGCATGGCTCTGCGGCCACAGCGCGGACAAAGCGGAAGAAGAGCGCAGGCCAATCGCCACGCAGCGCCCGCCGCCGCCACCGTGTATTTTGTCGACAGCTGTCGACCTTGTGGTGGGCTGACGGCCGCAGCTGGCGGGGGAAACGCGCCGGGCCGGCCGGCCTGCCCGCCGCGGGGTCGGCGCCGCCAGCTGGGCGACGCCGCCAGCGCAGGGGGCCCTCACGTCCGCTTCCGTGCGCCGTGCGCCTACACAGAGTATGGCCCGGCTGTACACTGTCACGACCGCGTGCACCCGTCCGGTGTCCCGACTGGTGGTCCGCTGGCGTGGTGGCTCCCACTCCCCGCCCTGTGCGGGAGCCATCCATGCTGGCTCGCCCGCCCGCGCAACGCTCCCTCTCTGTGCGCTCGGAAGCTACGTGTGCGCCGCGCACACCGTGTACCTGTGGGCGCCGGGGGCGGCGCGACCAGCTCGGCCGCCGCGGTCCTCGGCTCGCCGCCCCTCGCCCGCGTGCGATCCGCAGGCGGTGCCGCGGCCGCGCCTGCGCGTACCAGGCGGGCAACTCCACTCTGCTGGCACGTCGCGGCGCCGCGCCACAGAGGCCCTGACACCCCGTCCCCCTCTCTGTGTTTTCGCAACGGACAGGGCGGGTAGGGACGGCGGCCAGCGGTAGGGCGTCAACGCTTCCACGCATGCTACCGCCCGGCGCGGGTCCTTTGAGGGCACGGGAGGAAGCGCGCCTGCCAGCGGTGCCGCCGCGGTCTATATCGCGTGCGCCGCCGCTTGCTGCGCCCCCCCCCCCCCCTCCCTCCACTGCCGGCCGCGGCTTCTTCCGTCCCCGCCCCGACGCCGGTGGTGTCGGGATTGTGCATGCCAGTCTCCTGGCGCCGCCGGCGGCCCCTCGCGAGCGGCGAGATGGTGGGCACGCCCGCCCCCCCTCCCCCCTCCCCCTCGCCCCCCCCCCCCCCCCCCCGCTGCCGCTGCTCACCATCGGCCTGTCGTCCATCTACGCGCTCGGCGCGGGTGCCACGGACGCGCTCCTCGGCCTCTACCTCGTCGACACGATCGCGTCGTACGGGGGCACCCGCCTCGTCGCGCTCGGCGGGCTCGCCGCCGCGGCGTTTGTGGCGGTGGTGCTTGCGCCCGCCGGGGAGGCGGCGGCGGACCTCATCGCAGGCGGCCGCAAGCCGTTGATGGTCACCTGCCACGCGGTGGCGACGTGCGCGGTCGCGGCGTTTGGCGTCATCGCTGGCGCGAACGGCCCGCCCGATGAAGAGTGGCTCGACGAGAACGAGGACGCGTGGCAGATCATTGCGCTGGCGGTGCTCGCGGCGGTCCACCGGCTGGCGAGCGTCGCGGCTTCGTCGGGCACGACGCTGGTGCAGGCCGCCGCGGGCGCGTCGGCGGGCGCCGGTGACACGCCCGCCGCCGCGGCCACCCGCCGCGCCGTGCTGCTCGCGTGGGCGTACACGTGGAGCAAGGTCGGCGCGGTCATCGGGGTGGGAGCGGTGGTGCTGTCGCCGGCGCGGGACCAGCTGCTGTGGTTCCTCGGCACCGCCTCGTTTGTCCGCCTCCTGTGCTTGGCCATCACCGCCGCGTTCCTCCACAGGCCGGCGCCCAAGCCGGCGGCGACGGCAGCGGTGGCGGCGCCGCCGCCCACCGTGCCGCCACCGACGGCAGACGCAGCACCGGCCGCGTCGACGGTGACGGTGCCGCCGACGGTGGCCCCACCGGCGGCGACCATGACATCCGTGTCGGTGTCGGCCTCGTCGGCACCCGCTGCCGACGCCGCCCCCGCTCCAAAGCCGCCCACAGTGCTCTCCAAGGTGCGGTCTGGCCTGTACCACGCGCTGGTCAAAACCCCCCAGGGACTTCGACCCCTCTACGTTACGTGCGCCCTCTATGGCGCCGCGTATGGCTCGCTCTCTGCCATTCGGACCCCCTACTTCTCCGAGGCGCTCTTTGATTCACTGCCTGGCAATCCGGCGTGCATCCGCTGGTCGGCCATCACTTTTCTCCTGACCCTCGTCCTTGCCGTCACGGTCGACGCTGCCATCCCGCCCGGCGTATCTTGGGCTGGCCCCCGCGTGTCGCGGTGCTTGTGGCCGATGGCGCTCATTTTGGGCGGCGGGTTGTTTGTGGGCCTTGCCACCACCACGTCCGCCTATGTGGCCGTGGGCCTCTTTGTCGGCCAGGCTGTGCCAATGTCGATCCATGTCTATCTCTCGCTGGTCATCTCAACGGCGCTGGCGCCGAGCCAAAAGGCCGTCACTCGCAGCATGATCCTCGCCGCCACGCAGCTGGGCTTCATTGCTGGCGCGCTCCTCGGGGGGGTGCTCGCGGACCGACGGAACCAGGGTATCCGGGACGTGATGACCGAGGCCGGGGTGGCGGCGCTGCTCGCCGCGGTGGCGGCCATGGCCATTGGGCCTGTCCCGGTGCCGGAGGAGGCAGCCAGCCTCACGGGCATCATCACCAACGGCAACGCACTGATGGGTCACCTGAGGGATCGCGTGTGCAACGCGGTGGCCACCTCCTGGCGCCGCTTCCGAGGCAAGACCCCCCCCGTGCCGGCGTCGTCTCCACCGCCAGCGGGCACCGCCACTCAAACTGCAACGGACGGGGCTCAGGGCGGGCACTCGCCGGAGCTCGTCGCCGCCACCACCACCGCAGTGGATGACGGGGGCCCTTCGCCATCGGCGGTGACGGGGGGCGGCCCGCCGACCGGGCCGCTCACCCACACCCGCAGCCACCGTGTCCGCGGCTCCGTTTCGTGGGCAGAGGGCACGGGTGACAGCGACTGGGAAGACGATGAGACGCCCGCTCCTGGGCACGGGCGGTGGCGCCGCGGGGGGAAGACCCCGCGGTGGCACGGCCTAGGGGAAGGAGCGGTGGCGGTGCCTGGTGGAGGTGGTGGCGGCGGCGGCGGCGGCGGCGGCGGCGGCGGCGGCCACACTGGTGCCTCGTGGTCCCCGTGGCCACGCGCGGTGGCTACCGCGCGTACGCCATCGCCGGACCGCCCGCGCCGGGGTGGCATTCCCGACGGCTTTGGCTTTGGCGGCGGCGGCGGCAGTGTCGACGACGTCCGGCGACGACCCGACGTTGGTCCGTCGCCTGCTCGGCCATCGTGGTGGCCGTCGGTGGGCCTGGAGCTCCCGTCCACCCCTGGCGGCGCGCCCCCCCGGTGGACCCCGTGGCGGCGGCCGACCCCCTCGTCGACACGCGCCGAGCGGGCGCCCCTGACGCCCGCGCCCGGCGTCTGGACGTCAGCGGCGTCACCCTGGTGGGCGCGTGCCCCGGTGCCGTCGCCGGCGCTACAGCCACAAGCGCCGCCGCCGCCGCCGCCGCCGCCACCGCAGCCGCCGCACGCGCCGAACGAACCGCCGCCGCACGCGCCGGTGCGTACGCCCGGCGCGACGGCCGCCAGCCCCGGCCGGTGGCTGTCACGGTCCAACGCGCGCAACAACAGCGGCCGGATGCACGCGGCCATGGAAGCTTTCCGCCATGGCGCGCTGTGATACGGGGAAAGAAGAGGCGAGGGAGTCAGGTTGGCCGCTAACGTTCGTGAAAAAGATTGGTCATCAACCAGAGAGCGGCCCTTGTCGAGGGCCGACGGGTTTCTTGCACGCTGCTGTGCATGGCGGTGGGCACCCCCGCGATGGGCGGGTCCCCCGCCGCGGGGAGGAGCGCGGGCGGAACAGCGAGCAGCGGGAAGTCCCGCCCGCGACACGTTTGGATCTGCAACAGCGCTGGACTGGCACGTCACCTCTCCCACGCTGTCCCGCCGCTCACTGCCACCGGTCGTCGCAGGCCTGCCAGCCGCAAGCCGCGACTCGTCGAATATCGGCGGTCGGCCGCCGCCCACCGCAGGCCACCCTGTCGCATCACCCGCGGAGCGTTTGGCCAACGGAGAGGGCGCCCGAGGCTCGACCTTGCCCCCCCCTCCCCTTCCCTCTGTCTTCATGGTCTCAGAGAAGCTTGACGGCTGACATCTCCACGGGGAGTGGTGGAACAGGAGCAGGGGAGGGCGCGTGAGTATGAGCACGGACACACAGAAGCAGGAAAATACGCTGGTCACGCGGCACACCGCCAAGCGCGGCCGCAGGTAAATATGTTCGTATCCCACAGGCGACCCCGCCGGCGCGTGTCGCGCCGGCGGCAGCCCCACCAGAGGGCCGCCTAAGCGTCATCGACCAGCCCCCGTCGAGGGCGGCGCGGTGGCAGGGACGGCGCGGTCGTACGACTTCTCCGCCCCATCACCGGGCAACCCCCGCCCGCCCCCCTCCGTCCTCGAGCACAACCCTACTCCCCGCTGTTCCCCCTCCCCGCCACGGGTGTCGGCACCTCATCATCATCCCGGCTATTCTCCGCGTAGTCCACCCGCCCCGGCGCGCTCTCCGCCGAGTCGGGGCTGCCCGCCACCCCTCCCGCGGCATCGTCGTCGCCCGCCCCCCCTCCGGTTGCGGCGGCGATACCCCCCGACGCTCCCGCCGGTCCCACCAGACTACCGCCGCTGCCGCCGACTCCGGCGCCACTACTGCCGCCACCAACACCGCCGCCACTGCCACCACCGCCGCTCCTCCCAGGGGTGTCGTCCCACGAGCGAAACACATTGATCGACGAGCGGGTCTGGCGGGTGGGGTGGCACAGCTCGTCCCAGCCGCGCTCCTCCCCAACCGCATCGTCGTCCAGGTCCGAGTCGATCCGCCGGTGGTGAGGGCGGTGGTGGGTGCCTGGCGGCGCCACCGCCGCAGCGGCTGCGGCGGCGCCGCCTGTCGGCGCCACTACGTCGCTGTCTGCCGAGGCACCCGGCGCGGCGCCAGGGGGAGCCCGGGACGGGCCACCGCCGCCGCCACCGCCACCGTCGGCGCCACCGCTACCGCCGCCGCCGCCGGCCGCGAGGGAGCGGCGGTGGACGGTGGCCCGGCGGGCGGGCTTGGTCCCCAGGTGCCACACCTGCTCCGCCTCCTCCTCGTCGTCGTCGTCGGCACCAGAGCCGCCGCCAGTGGACGCCATGCCCTGGCCACGCCCGTCGCCCGACAGCACCCCCACCCGCGGCGCGGTGGCCACCCGCCGCATCCGCGCGTCCGGCCGCCCCGCCGCGATGGCGCCCGCCACCTGCGCGGCCAACGGGGAGCGGAGGCGGGCCACGTCAATCTCGCGGAGGACGAGGCGCGGCCGCGGCGCGGCCCGCCGGCCCGCCGCAGAGGGGTCCGCGGCGCCACCCTCGACCCCCGCCCCCCGCCCCCGCCCACCCGTCGCAGCAGCGGCGGCGGCAGCCACCGACGCGGCCCGCGCCGTGGTCGCGGGCGCTTTGGACACGTTATCCGTCATCGCGTCGGTCTCGTCCACAATCTCGTCGTCCAGGAGCTCCTCAATGACGTCCTCCAAGCAGACCACCCCAGCAAAGACGCGGTCCGCCGGGGCAACCCCCTCCAGCGCCTCGTACACGCACGCGAGGTGCACCCGCTCATCACGGAAGGCGCGGAGCAGGTCCTCCAGCGGGGTCGACCGCACCACCATCAGCGGCGGCGTGACGCGCAGACGACGGCCGTGGCGTGGCGCCGGGCCGCCCGCCACGACCGCCGCGTCCTCGACGAGCACCCGCACCGGGACGGCGTCGTCCGGGTCGAGCAGGATCAGCTGCTTGAGCAGGAGCAGCCCGACCACGTCGCCCACGCCTCCCGCCCCGTACACGGGCACGCGGCTGTGACCCCGCCGCAGGCACTCCTTCATCGTCCGCCGGTCGAGGACCGCGTCCATGGACAGCGAAAAGACGTCAGGGGCGGGGGTCATGACGTCGCCCGCGGTCTTGGAGCACAGCTCCAATGCGCCCTTGAGCGCCCGCGCCTCCTCGCCCGACAGCACCCCCGTCGGACCCGCCCCCATCTCGGGGCGCGTGTGGACGTCAATGAGGGCGCCCAGGCCGTGGCGGTCGTACGTCTGCGCGTGATCCGAGCCGAGCAGCCAGTCCAGCGCGGCGGCCAGCGGCAGTGCCAGCGGCGTGGCGATCCACATCAGCGCCCGCACGACGCCAATGAGGGCGGCGCCCACCGATAGGGCGTGGCGGGAGCAGACTGCCTGCGGGAGGATCTCCCCAAACAGCAGCAGCGCCATCACCGACACGGCGAGCGCAAAGACCCCCCCGGGGTAGAGGGTCTCGAGGACGAGCGGCAGCAGCTCCGTGACGATCGTCATGGTCAGCAGCAGCGTGACGAGCAGCCGGTGGCCCTGCTGCCGGACGGGCTGGATGGCGCGCGCCGCGGCGGCCTCGCGCGGGTTGGTCGACGCCGCGATAATGTCCAAGCCGACCGTGTCGAGAGACATGAGGCCGAGCGTCAGGCCCGCGGCGGTGGCGGCGAGGACCAGGCACGCCGCGGCGAGCGCCCACAGCGCCCAGCGGGGCAGCCCCGACAGCAGGGTGGTCGACTCCTCGGTGTGGCCGTGGGAAGTGGTGGGGGGCGCCGCCGCCGCCGCCGTGTCCGCCTCGGCCAACGGGGCCTCTACCGAGGCCGCCGCCGCCGCGGCCGCCACAGACGGGCGTGCCTGCGCATCGACGGCCCACAAGCCCCCGACTCGGTCGCCAACGGCCGTGGCGGTAGAGAGGGAAGCCGCGCCAACCACGGGATCCACAGCCGTAGCCACCGCCGCAGCCGACACCGCCGCGGCCAACACCCACCGCGCAACGGAGCGGCCACCCCCACGCGACGCCATGGGAGCGGCCGAGCGGCCGAGCGGCGTGGGAGGCCGCGGGAGGAGGGGGAAAGGGGGGGTAGACAAATGAGGATGGGAAACAGGCGACCCCGCAAGCACCCCCACGCGCGCGTTCGCCGCGTCGACGCGTGGGGGGATGAGGAAGCAGCGGCCAGTATGCGTGTCGGGCAGCACCGGGCTCAGCGGCAGAGGCGGGCGGGATGTGATTGATGCGGCACTGGACCGCAGCCTGTCGAGGCAAGTGGCCGGAGGTGCCGCACAGACAAAAGGTTGAGCGCAATGAAAAGTGCTTTTTGCGACCCCCCAAAATCGCACAGAGAACACAAAAAGCGACGTCCGCGTCACCACAACTGATGAAAGCTTCACCACGTGTCTCATTCGGTGGTCTCGGAGAGAGGCGCACGAGCTGTAGCTGCCTCGGAGGGTTCGGTCTGCGGGGGCAGGTGACAAATCCTACTCCCCCCCTGGGCACGAGTAGGCGAGGAGTTTACGAGGGGGGGGGGGGGGGGTAGCTGATGTGGGCGTGCGGCCTGCACGTAACACTCGACCAAGCTTTGTGGCGGGCGCTGCACGTGCAACGGGCCGGGCCGTCCACGGCCTCCAATCCTGTTCCCAGTCTTCATTCGGCATGCACCAGGAGCGGCAAGCAGGCGGTGATGGTGGGGTGTGGAGGGTTAGTGCGGGGTAGACAAGACAACCGGGGACAACCAACCTTGATTGCCCTATTCTCCACGTGTTCAGTCCAGTTCCCAGAGAGCTGTCACTGTATGGAAGTGCACGGCACTGACGTCTGTCCAGTAACCCAGCGAGGCAAGAGCAAGCCACACGACCAGGATGCGCAAGCGTTGCACGGAATGAGAGGCAAACGGGCTGGCGGATGGACGGCGGACATGACCACAGAAACGCGCCGAGACGTACGAGCGTGCCGTACATTGAATTTTTGGCAGTCGTGCTCTAAACACTTGGTCACATGTAGAACCATCCTACCGACGCCCACAACCTCACACATGCGGCAGTCCCCTCCGCCTCCACACGGCGGTCCAGTCGTCTACAAGCGACGACCGCGGCGGCCACCCTGCAAGTGGTTGAGACAAACGACACCAGACAATTACTCAGATGTACAAGAACAGCATGGCCAAGAGAGCGAGCGTCAGTAAACAATAGATCTCACTGGCAACAACAGCGTATGCGCTCGTTCCAATAGAGCCCACCAACAGCGACCAGAACGACCAAGTCAAGGACCCACAAGACAAGAAGCAAGCGTTGCCGAGTCCCGACAGGTATCCATAACCCCACTCCACACCCCACACACGTACCTTCTTGCGCGTCCCATCCGACGCAATCGGCGTGCAATCCTCAATCCGGCCAATCTTCAGCCCCGACCGCGCCAACGCGCGCATGGCGGCCTGGGCACCCGGCCCCGGCGTCTTTGTCTTGTTGCCCCCCGTCGCGCGCATCTTAATGTGAATGGCCGTAACGCCCAGCTCCTTGAGGCGCTCCGCCACCTTCTGAGACGCCATCATAGCGGCATAGGGCGACGACTCATCACGATCAGCCTTCACCTCCATGCCACCAGTGCGGCGAACGAGCGTCTCCCGGCCAGAGAGATCGGTCACGTGGATAAAGGTGTCGTTGAAGGACGCGTACAGGTGGCACACGCCAAAGGCATGCTCCCCTTCCCGGAGGGTGGGACCGAGCTTGTTCTCCTCGGGCTCATTCTTCTTCTCCTCCACCGCGGGAGCCGACTAAGCCAGCAATGAAGAGGTGGCGAACACGTTAGGGCGGGTCCAAGGAACAGCGTGTACCGCAGACACGGACATTGACCAAAACCATCGCGTTGCAGCAGACGACACCATCACGAGCACGAATCAACAGTGAACACCCCATCGAGACAGCCAGACAACGCACGACCGGCAACGAACACAACCGACAACCCCAGTGTCAGGACGGGAACCTCACGCGACCGGACGAGGAAAAGAGCAGCGAGCAACATCGATAACACCGCCAGGGACAGCACGGGCCCCACTGCCGCAGGCAATGGCGCACGCACGCGATCACCTCGGCCAGCGGGCAGCTCTCTCACCATCGTGTACCCAGCCCAGGCGAAGATGTACGCGCCAAGCAAGACACGACGCGAGCGGCACAACAGCAAACGCGGCGCCCCGGGCATTCGTAAATGAGCCGTAATCATACCATGGCTGCGGGAGTCAGGAACACCGAGAGGAAGAGATGGAGAAGAACAAGGACGTGCACGACGACAGCACCACCGTGCTACGAAGGACCAATCGTCGATCCCACTTGCCGCGGCACGGAGGGGTCTGCAGCCGACGTCGGCTCAACCGCCGGAGCAATCGACCGGATGCTCAGAACCACATCTAATTATATCACAATATGTAAAGCGAGGTAATTATCTCATCCAACTCGATTCGACCTGTACCAGGTGCCGGAACCTTTTGCAGGGACGCGTGTCTTGAATCGAATAAAGTTCATAGATATTTATTGTTTGACGTGATATGAGTACACAATACAAACCAATTCTGGTCGAGTTCCCCGGTAAGTCCAGAACAGCAGGAGGACCGTGGCGGGCTGTGGCGGCGACCACATGCCGACGCTGGGAAGACGGTGGCAGGGGAGGTCGTCGGCTGGCCGAGCGGCAGTCGCCGCGTTGGGGGGGGTGGTGGCGAGCAATTCGTGTGCACAGGCAGGGTTCTGTACCCAGCTGTGGTGATGGGTATGGACCGCGTCGGTGGCGCTTGTCGCCAGCTGGTGGCTGGGCGCGCATTGACGAGCGTGGAGGGTGTACAGCAAAGGGGAGCGTGAGCGTCTTGTGCAGCGTGGTGGACGCCTGCTGCTCGGCTGGCGCGTCTCAATGATATGCCCTCGCCTCGAGGCAAACCTCGCGGCGGAAGTGGGGTGGGACACTCTCCCTCCGGACCTCTCCCCTCGTGCGAGGCGTCTCTCAACTTACCACACCTCCGGCCGAAGCGATGGCCTTTCCCCTCCCCTATGTTTGCGGTGGGGGCGGGGATTGAGGCGGGCGTCCCAGAAAGCAACGAGGATGAGTCACGAACCCCCATATCAAGCAGTAGTCTGTCTGGGCGCCCACTCAGTTCGGAATGCCCCCCCACTCGACAGTCACCTAAGAGGTTCCGCAACAGGGCGATGGGGGGACGCGAACATTCCGCGTTGCTGTGCTGCGGGGAAAGATGGGAGCGACTGGTTACCGCCGCAACAAATGACAACCCGTCGAGCGCGCAGACGAGTAGAAAACATGGTACCGGACCAGCTTGCCGTGCCGAACGGCCTTCGCAGTGACGGCGGTCGCGTCGCATAGCAGCTGCCTGTGGAGGCAATTTGCACCCGACCACGCGTCGCCTGGGGGGCACCTACCCGAAGGTAGAAGGGCGGGGGCCTTCCACGTTCTCGCTCTGGGAGGGGGGAGTGCCACGCCGTTGGCGCACACTTGTCATGCTGCCCTGTCAGTATTATTGTACTTTTCCATCGCGACCACTTTGACCTCACCAAGCGACAGTGCGCCGGGGTGACAAGGATGCGGCCCGCCCCCACAAGTGGCCTCACGGCCCTCATATCCTTCGCCCCACCTTACCGCCCCCCCCTATCCTTCTTCTTCCCCCTTGCCCCCACTTACCACCACTCCTCCCCATCCTCCCGCAATTTCGCCTATCCCCTCCCAGCAGACCGCCCTCGGCCTAAATGTCCTCCCGACGTTTGTTTCGTGCGGCCGCACGCCCAACCGGCCGGTACTGCTTGGGTCGCTCACGTCAGCGCTGGTCCTGACGTTCTCGCGCACAGCTATCGCACGCGTTCTCTCTCCCGATGCTCCTGCTGATGGGGTGGGCGACCAACCGAGACCGCCAAGCAAGGGTGGCCGCTTTTCGTGCGTGTGTGACAAAGTTAGCCGCTTGGGAGAACCACGTGGCGTTCGACACACGGGGCGAGGCGAGGACGTGGCGCTTTTCGCCACGTGGAGGGAGGAGCTGGCGGCCAACCCACGTCGGCTGCGAAGCCCCACGGCGACATTTCTCATGCACGGGACCGCTGAGTCGGTGCAACGCTTGCCCCTCCCCCGTCCCTCCCCACTCCCCCCCCCCTCCCCCCCCTCCTCACACCCTCCCCCAGCCCGCCACCCTCCCTGGCGGGCCCCCACCACCCCCTCCCTCCCTCCCCCTCCCTTTTTTTCAATCCCCGCCCGCTCCCGCGCCACCCACCCACCCCGACCGACCATGGCGGGCGGCTTTGGCTTCCGCCTCGGCAAGGCCGCGGGCGGCAAGGCCGCGGGCGGCAAGGCCGCGGGCGGCAAGGCCGCGGGCGGCAAGGCCGCGGCGGCCAAGGCCGCCTCCGGCAGCCGCCGCCCGGCGGCCGCCTGGGGCGCCGCCGCCTCGGCCGCCGCCGCCGCCGCCGCCGCCGCCGCTGCCGCCGCACCGGCGGCGGTCGATGCGGCCGCCCAGACGCAGCCGCCCGATGCGGCCGCTGCCGACGCTGGCGCCGCGGCCGCCCCTGTTGGGGCGCCGCCCCCTAGCGCCGCCCCCCCCGCTGGCGTGGCCACCGCCGACGGGCCCACCGGGGGGAGGGCTGCGGAGTCGGCTGCGCCGCCGCTCATGCCGCCGCCGTCACCTCCGCCGCGTCCCTCCTCTCCCCCCTATGCGTCCCCACCACCTGCTGCGGCTCGCGCCAAGCGTCCACGGCCACGGCCGTGGGCAGACGACGAGGAGGCGGGGGAGGTTAGGGGGGGGAGGGGAGGGCCGCCACGCCCGCCGCTCCCGCGCCGGGGGGGGGTCTCGGTGGCTGCGGGTGGCGGCCGGGGTGGCGGCGGTAGCGACAGCGACGGTGGCGGCGAGGACGCTGGCGGCGGCAGTTGCGGTGGCGGTGGCGGCGGCGGCGGTGGCGGTGGCGGCGGCGGCGGCAGTGGTGGTGGCGGTGGTGGCAGCGACAGCGACGGGTGGGGCGGCGGTGGAGATGGCCGGGACCAGGCGGGCGGGCGCCCAGCCGCCGGCGACGACAACCACGCGACGCCTGCCGTCGCGGTCGCCACCGTCGACGCCGCCGCCGCCAGTGACACTGGCGCCCCCGTGCGTGCGGGCACACCGCCCCTGGATGCCCTGGACGCGTACATGGATGGCATCCTTGGCGCCGGCGGTGTTGCGGCGGCGGCGGCCACGCGCAGCCCGCGCGACGAGGGCGGCAGCGACGGCGCGGTGTCCCCGCGAACGGCGCCGGCGTCGGGCACGGCGGGCGGCGGGGCGGCTCACCCCAGCGGGGCGCCACCAGTGGGAGCCGCCGCCGCCGCCGCGGCAGCTGCCGCCGCTCCGTCTGATGAGGACCACGAAGGGGAGGACGCCGCCGACGCCCTCGACGCCTACTACGCCGCCGCGGGCGTGGGCGTGCCTGGCGACCGACACTCCCCCGGCGCGCGAGACGCGGACGCGTCCGAAGACTCTGACGGGGAGGGGGACGGCGGCGGCAGCGGCGGCGGCGGCGGCGGCGGCGGCCGCGGCCGCGGCCGACGGCGGGCACGCCCGTTTGTGGCCGCCCCCGACGGGCTGCTGCTGCCGCCGGTGGACCACGCCACGGTGGCCTACCCGCCGCTGCGCAAACGGTTTTACCGCGTCAGCGGCGCCGCGGCGGTGGTGCCGCCGCCGGCACAACTGGCCGCCCTCCAAGCCTCCCTCCATGCGACCGTCGTCGACCGGTACACGGGGCACGGCCGGGGGGGAGCGGCGGCGCCGCCAGTGGCCTATGATGGCGCTGGCGGCGGCGGTGGCGGCGGCGAGTCGCCAGGGTTTGACGATGCCCTCCCTCCTCCCCCCCCCCCGCTGAGCGATTTTGCTCAGCTGGGCACGAGCGTCCCCGCGGCGGTCCTCGCCGCGGTCCGCCGTGCCTTTCCGACGCCCACCCCCGTGCAGCGGCTGTCACTACCCGTCTGCCTGTCGGGCCGGGACACGCTCGTCCGTGCGCCGACGGGCAGTGGCAAGACGCTCGCGTTCCTGCTGCCCGCATTTGCGCACGTTGCCGCGGCGGGACGGGCGGGTGGCGGCGGCGGTGGCGGTGGCGGCCGTAGTGGTGGCGGCGGCGGCGGCGGCGGTGGCAGTGGACTTGGTGGGGGTGAGGGCGGCGACAGCGTCAACAGCAGCGGCAGTGGCGGTGACGCCGGCGCTGCCGGCACCGCCGGCGCCGCCGGCGCCGCCGCCCCCACCCGCGGCCCCGTGGCGCTCATCCTGGCACCGACACGGGAGCTGGCCGCCCAGACGGGCGCCGAGGCCGCCCGCCTCGGCCGCCATCTGGGCGTCGCGGTCGGTGTCATCATTGGCGGCGGCGGACGGTACGCGCAGCTGCGGGCGCTGCGGGAGTGGGGCCCGCCGCTGGTGGTGGCCACCCCCGGCCGGCTCCTCGACGTGCTCGGCGGCAAGGGCGGCGGCGGCGCCCTCGGCCGCGTGACGTTGCTGGTGCTCGACGAGGCCGACCGGATGCTGTCGCTCGGCTTTGAGCCACAGGTCCGGTCGGTCGTGGCCGTGACGCGGCCCGACCGGCAGACGCTGCTGTACAGCGCGACATGGCCGCGGGCGATGGAGCGGCTGGCGCTTGCCACCCTCACGTCGCCTGTGCAGGTCACGGTGGGGGTGGGGGCGGCCGGCGGCTGCGGTGACGGCGGCAGCGGTGGCGCCTCGGCGACCCGCGGGGAGGCGGCCACGGCGGCCGCCGGCGACAGCGTCGCCCCCTCCCCCCCCGCCCCGGCCCTGGCGCGCCCGTCGGTGTGTCGGTCCACGCGGACATCACGCAGCACTTTGTGGTGCTCCCGTCGGAAGCGGCAAAGGCCGCGTGGCTCGCCGCCCACCTCCCCACCTTTACCGCCGGCACCGCCGCGGCGGTGCTCTTTGCGTCGACGCGCGGCTCGGCGGCGGCGCTTGCCAACGACCTCCGCGCCGCGGGCACGCCCACCGCGTGCGTGCACGGCGAGACGGACGCGGCGGACCGGGTGGCGCTGCTGCGCCTGTTCCGCTCTGGCGACGTGCGGCTGCTCGTGTCGACCGACCTGGCCGCGCGGGGGCTGGACGTGCCGGCTGTGGGGACGGTCGTAAACGTGGAGCCGGCCGCCGACTGGGACGCCCACACCCACCGGGTGGGCCGGACGGGACGCGCGGGGCGCCGCGGCGACGCGTACACGCTGCTCGTGCGGGGGGTGCCGCGGGACGTGGCGTTTGCGGGCGTCGCCGCGCGGGCGCTGCGGGGGGGGGGGTGCCGCCGGGGGCGGAGCTGCTGGCGCTCGCGGCCGGGGGGGGGGGGGGGGACCGCTGGCGGCCCCGCGGCCGGGGGGGGTGGCGCGGCCGGGGGGGGGGGGAGGGGGGGGGGCGCGGCGGCCGCCGTGACTGGCGGTGACGTCCGCCGTCGGCGCGCCTGTCATCCCACCCGATACTCCTCGTCCCAGCCCATGCGACGGGCAACGAGGGAGTTTACTCCACTTCGCCGACGCCGGCGCCAGCGTCGACGCTGGGATGGAGATGTGCGACGACGCGGGCCTCGCCAGCGGTGCACGCACTGGCCACAGCTTGTGCCCACACACGTCTGTGGCGCTGCAGACGCACGGCAATGGCGGTTGCGGCCGCTGTGTCTCAACTGGCAAGTCAACAACGTCGTGACAGCTGCAGCAACAGCAGCCAGGCACCTAAATGGACGACCATGGCTGGGAAGGGCCGCTCTGTCCATGCTCACATCGTGACGATAGACACCTGGAGCCGCAAGCGCCGTCGTACGTTGGGCATGGTGGGGGGCGCGGCCAGAGAGCGCGGCCGCTTTGGCGGACGTTGCGGGTGCGGCGGCCGCGGGCGGCGCGGCGGCCGGTGCGCGGGCGGCAGGGGTGCGCGCGCTGCCGACGCGGCTGGCGTGGCCGGCCCACGCGGTCACCGTCGCGCGGCGCCGCGTCCACTGAGTGGTCCCGTCGAGGCGGATTGGGTGCTCCCGCCCACAGAGGGGGGTGTGGCATGCGGTCCATGGCGCCGTTTTTGGTTTGGGGGCGGGAGTCCGCACGGGGAGGGGAGAGCGCTGGGCAGGGCGGCGCCGGGGAGCGAGTGGACCGCTGTAGCGGCCGGCAGGCAGCCGGCGGTGCGATTGAAAGAGGAGACGCGGCGGCGGGTGCGCCGCCGGGACACACGTCTAGCCACGCGGATAGCCGAGGGGGGGAGACGCGGCCAAAGCGGTGGGGGGGGGGGGGGGTGCGCGTGAGCCGCCCCCCGCACCGCCGCCACCGCAACTCTCCCGCTGCCGCGTCGTCGCTACCGCGACGGGCGTCCGAGGGGGCGCGCGTGGCGGCGGCGGACCGCCGCCGCCGCCGCCGCCGCCACTGCCGCCGCCGCCACCGCCGCCACCGCCGCCGCTGCCGCTGCCGCCGCCGCCGCCGGCTGCCGCCGCCGCGACGGCGCCAACGTGGTGGCGGGCGCCGGCGCACCCGCGGCGTCGCGCCGCCGCGTCTGCCCACGTGGTGGTGGGGAAGGCGGGGAGCGTGCCGCCGCCAGCCAACCCCCGCCGCCGCAAGGACCGCCCCGTTGTGGCACCGGCCGCGCCGCGCAGGGACGTGGACGACGCCCGCCGCGGCAGACACCGCCCGCCGCGGCCCCGCGGGCTGTGAGTCGATCGCCCCCGCCCGCGCCGCGCGCCGTCCCGGCCGCGGCTCGGGTGGCCCCCCCCCCCGGCCGCCGCCCGCGCCGAGCGCCGCGCCAGCCGCCGCGACCGCGGGTGACCGTGGCCCCCCCTCCCCCCAGACAGGGATGCGCTGTTGGCCACGCCGGCCCCGCCGACGTGCACGCCTACGCGGCCAAGGCCTTGCGGCGGTCCCCCCCCCCCACATCCCCGGAGGCAACGCCGAGCAGATTTGTCTCGTGTGGGGGACGGCGGGGGTGCAGCCCCACCGCCGCCGCCGCCGGCCGTCGAGATCGCGTCATGCCCCAGAGGAGAGGCGATTTCGGCGGCCGGCGGTTGGTCTGGGCGGCGCGTGGGCCACCGACCAACTCACAGCGTTGGCACACGCACCCTCCCCCCCCACCTCTTCATTCAGGCCTGATTTGGGGGCGCTATTCTTTTTGCACCCTGCCCGCGGCGGCGTGCACGCTTCGGCCAGCGATCGCCCAACAGACCGTCGCGGAGGGGCGGGAAGGACCCCTCGTGAGCCGCTTCCTTGCCCCCAACCCCCCCTGTTCTTGCCCCACCCTGGTCCACGTCACGGCCGCCGCGGTTCCTAGTGTGGCGGCCCGCCAACCCTACACCCCGCCCCCCCCCCCCGACAGGGGCGGCCGCGTCGTACGCAGCTGCCGCTGACTTTGAGTCTAGTCCTACTGCCCCCGATTCATTGGGTGTCCGTGCAGGCTGCTGCTCGCCGTTACCGTACCGGCACAGCGCGCGGCTTGCGTTTGCTGCTGGCTTTTGAAAACAGAGGGTTCCTGGGACGGCCTCCGCAGCCAGCGGTGGGAGACGGCGCTCCCCGGCGCCCGGCCGTCGCGGTGTCTGTTTCTGTCTTGAGCAGGGGGGGGGTACGGGGTGAAGCGCTGGGGACTGGAGGATTGCTCCTCTTCTCGGTGCCCTCACCCCCCCCCCCATCCCCTCCATATTTTGCCACCGTCGCCAGCCGCCCACAAACGCGTTCCATCCGCGACGTGGCATCGCGGCCGCGGCTGGTGCGCAGCTGCGTGCATCCCATCGGGCCAGCGAGCGGGGACGCCTCGTGTGGGGGGAGCGGCGGCGGGACGTGTGGCGTTGCGTGCGCAACGGCGGTGGCGGCAGCATCGGGGGGGGCTGCAGCGCAGCTGCAGCTGGGTGCGCGCCGCGCTCGCGCGCGTCGGCAGCCAAGGGCTGTGGTGCGGGTCGGCTGCCGACGGGACCGAGGGAGGTTCATTCGCTACTGGCTTGTGTGGAACGGGTGTCCCGGATCAAGCCGGAGGGGTACTAGTAGCAGGGGTGAGTCTGGGTGAGTCTGGGGAGGGGGGTGGGGGCGGGCGGCGGCCAACCCCGCGTGCCCGCTGGCGGCCGGCCACGCGCGCCGCCGGCGACGGCGCTCCGAGAGGAGCGGCCGCCCCCGCCCCCGCCTCCAGCACCCTGCTCGGATCACCACTGACCCCTCCGGTCTTGGCGCGCCAAGGAGTGGGCCTACGAGGCGGCGCCCGCGGGCGCGCACCCCACGCTCTGCGCGCAGCGCGCGCGGCCGCTCGGCGAGGCCGCGGTGGGACGACGCGCGTCGCCGGCCGCCGGATGGGCGTATTGCTGGTGGGGGGGGGGGGTGGCGTACGACGCGGCCGGCGGTGGTGGCGGCGGCGACCGCCGGGCACTCGACCCGCCGCGGCACACGGCCCGCTGGTAGCGCCGTCGCCCAAGAGGAGCCGCGGGGTCGTGTGCGCGGCGCCAGCTGGAGCGTGGGCTGGTTGGTGGAAGGGGAGTTGGGGTGGGCGGGGAGCAGAGCGTCAGCCGATGCCTTTGGCCGACTCTGTACCGTTTGCCTGGGATGTGAAACAGAGAGCAGGTGCACAAAGGGGAGGGTAGTAGGAGCTGGGCCGCGACGGCGCCAGCAGTGTGGCGGCCGGGCGACGAGCGCGGCGGGCGGCCGCCGAGGTCAAACGCCACGCCGCCGCGCGCGCGCGCGCGCACGGTGCGGGAGGGGTGTGCACCGGCGGCGGGGAGAGTGCGCGTGCGGGCCGGAGCCGACAGGGAGCGCGCCCGGGGGAGAGAGGGAGGGGGGGGAGGGGGTGCGCGCCGCGCGCTGGTCGTGCCACGCCGCGCGGCCGCGGCTCCCACCCGCCGCCGCCGCCCGCCGGTCGCCGCCCGCCGCGTGCGGCGGCTGCTGCCGGCCACGCCCGCCGCGCCCGTGGGGCCGGCAGGGGCGGCGAGGCGGGCTGCGGCGCCCGGCGCCCCGCGTCGCGTGCTCGGCGCGCCACGCACGCCGGGTCGGCGCGGCGGCCGCCGCGGCGGCCGCCGCCGTGCACACCCTCCGGGTCGACGTGGCAGCCGCCGCGCACCAGCGCCGCCGCCGCCGGCCGCGGCGTGCGCGCCTGGCCGCGCCCCCGCGCATTGCACGCGGGGGGCGGTGGTTTGTCTCCACCCCGCTCATCGCACGCGGGGCGGCTGTGCGCCCCCGCCGCCTGCCACTTGCCGCCCCCCCCGCACCGCTTCGCTCCCCACGTGGCTCCCCTCCGCCCCCCTCTTCTCTCTCCTCTGCCCCCACTCCGCGCAACGGCTGCTTCGCCACACCAGCGCCGTCGCCCTCCTGCCCTCCCTCCCTGACGCCCCTCCCGCCCCCGCTTCCTCGCTCTACCTCCTCCCTCCCCCCCCTCCTCCTCCCTCGCGCTCTCCCCTCCGCTCCGGCGCAGCGGCAGCGGCGGCGGCGGCGCTCGCCATGCGGATCCGCCGTGCCACGGCGGTCGCCGCGGCGGCGGCGGCGGCGGCGGCGGCGGTGGCGGCTGCCACCGCCGCCGCCGCCGCCGCGTCGCCGCGGGGCGCCGCGGCCCGACGGGTGACGCCTGGCGCGCCCGCGCTGGCCGGCCGTTGGAGGGAGTGGCCTCGCCTGTGGGGGGAGGCGCCGGCGGCAGCAGCGGCAGCGTCAATGGTGGCGGGGGACTGGCGGCGGCCGCCGGCCGGGGTTCGCCAGGCGCTCGCGGACGACCCGGCTGCGCCAGTCGGTATTGGCGGGCGTGGTGCGCTCCTTCCCCCCCCGCCGCTGCCGTCACCCGCGTCCGTTCCCCACCCCCCCCGACCGCCCGGCAGGCCGCCGCCGCTGACGATGCGTTGGCGCTGCGTCGGCGGCCGCAGGTGGTCGGCGGCAAGCCGACGACCGACCCGCGGCTGGTGCGGTCGCTGGTGCGGCTGTTCCACGTGGACCCCCCCGGGCCCCCGTCCTACTTTTGTGGCGGCGTCGTCATCACTGAGCGCCACATCCTCACCGCAGCCCACTGTGCGGTCGTGCCGGGGGATATCGTTGCGCTCGGCTCGGCGGCCATGTACGGCGGCATCAACCGGACGGTGGTGGGCGTGACGGGCCACCCGACCGCCGCGGCGCCCGCGTACGCCATGGCGGACATCGCGGTGGTGGAGTTTGCGGCGCCGGCGAGCGCGACGGCCGCCGCGGCGGACCTCGCCGCCGCGGGCGTCGGCCCCGCCGCGCTGAGCCTCGACCCCGAGATGCCGGGCGTCAACCTGAGCGTCACGCTCGCCGGCTGGGGCCCGACCACCGAGGCCGGCAAGGCCGCCGCGGTGCGCGCGCAGCCGCTGACCGCGGTGACAATGACCACCTGGGACCGCGCCGCGTGCGTCACGTTCCACGACCAGATCCTCAAGGACGTCCCCGCCGACCAGTTTTGCGCGGGCGGCGGGGGGAAGCGCAGCTGCCAGGGCGACAGCGGCAGCCCGCTGGTCGTGCTTCGCCCCGCGCCCGCGCCGCTGCTGGTGGTGGGGTTGGTGGAGGGGGGGGTCGAGCTGTTTAACAAGCCGTGCACGGCACTCGCGCCGACAGTGCTGACGCGCATTGGGCCGTACAAGTGGTGGATGCAGGGGGCGGTGGGCGCCTCGCGGCTGACCATTGAGGGTAGTCGGACGGGGCTGTAGTCTTGGTGCTTGAGGGGGACGGAGCGCTACGGGTAGGAACGGAGGGGCGCCACCGGTGGAGAGTGGGGGTGCAGGGAGGGGGGGGGGGGGGGGCGGGGTATTTATGCGACTGCTTTCTTAACAGCCATGCTGTGCTTTCGCGGTCAGCGGCGGAGCCCGCCAGCGGTGCGGCCGCGCGGCACGGCGCCAACAGCGGGCGCCAGGCCATCGACGGGCCTGTCGGTGATCGCCAGGGGGGGGGGGGAGGGGGGGGGGTGCGGGGGGATGGCGGCCGCCGACCGCGCCGAGCCGTGCCCCGCTATCGACAGGAGCCCCACAGTGGGGGAGAACGCCGTACTTCGTGCCCCCCACCCCCTCCTTGCGCTTGCTGTTCCTAACATCCCCTCGTTCCTCCCCCCCCACCCCCAAAACCGGCTCCCCGCCATTTCCAGACGACTTCTCCCCTGCACCCCTCACCGGCCCTCGCCCCCCACCCGCGAGAAGAAACAAACACAGAAGCGCCCCCCCCCCCTCGCCTATCGACGACCCCCCCGCCCCCCCCCCCCCACCCCCCTGCGCCGCCTGCCACGCGCGGTGGGCGTACACCCCCAGCGCGACGAGGCCCGCGTGCTCGCCGAGCGCGCGCGCCACCCCGTCTCGCCCGAGCGCCGTGCCCGAGCCGTCACCGCGGCCGCGCAGGTGCGCGATAATGACGCTCGCCGCGTCGCGCACGGGGACGGGCACGTTGGCTACCAGCGCCCCGACGTCCACGTTCCAGGTGGGGGACTTGGCAGCCGCGTCGCCGCCGCCGCCGGGAGGGTAGAGCGGCCACCCGCCGAGCGGCGGGGCGACGGGGCGCGGCGGGGGTATCAGGCGGCCACCGCGGCCGCCGCCACCGCCACCGCCGCCGCCGCCGCCGCCACCGCCACCGCCGCCGCCGCCGCCGCCGCCGCCGCCGCTGAAGCCATCATTGTCCGGCGGGTACGGCGGCCGCCCGACAGGCGGCGGCGCGACGGGCCGCGGCGGGTGGATGAGACCCGGTCCGCCGTGGCGCACAGACGAATAAGGCGGCGGCGGCAGTGGTGGTTGTGGCGGCGGCGGCGGCGGCGTGAGCGGCGGCGGCGGCCGTTGCAACGTGGGGTGGATGGGGGAGTGCGCCGGGCGGCCGCCGCCGCCACCACCCTCCCCTCTGCCACTGCCACCGCCACCGCCACCGCCACCGCCACTGCCGTCATCGCCGTTGCCACTACCACCGCCACCGCCGCCGCCACCGCCGTCGCTGCCCCCCACGTTGGTCCAACGGGGGCGCTTTCCTTTGGGCTCCCCCGCCCTGGCCGGCGGCACCTCGCGGTCGCCGCGGCCGCTGCTGCCGCCCGCATTTCGGCCAAGCCCGCCGCCGCCACGTGATCGCCCGCCCTCTCGGTCAGCCTCCCGCTGCTGGTCACGCACCCGCTCCCGCTCCCGGTCGCCCCGCTCCCGCTGCCGCTGCCGCTCCCGCTCCCACTCGTCTCGGTTGCGCTTCCGGTCGCGCTCACGGTCGCGGTCGTGGTCCCGCTCGCTGTCGCGGTCCCGCTCGCGCGCCCGCTCCCAGTCAGCCGGCCGGCCATGGAATTCCCCCCCACGGTCGCGGCCGTCCCGCACGGCGGCCTGTCCCGGCGCGGCGCGCGCATCTACGTCGCGCTCCCCCCGCGATGCGCGCCCGTCGGCAACGCCGGCAGCTGCCCCGCGCCGGCTGCGAGGCCGGTCCGCCTCCGCGGGCGTGTCCCGGGCGTCCTGCGGGCGAGGTGGCGGCGTCCGCCTCTCCCACTCTCGCTCCCGGTCGCGACTGAAGTCTGTCGCCCGCGCTCCCGGCGTGATGCTCCGCTCCCGCGATACAGGCCGCTCCCCTCCCTTGACCGGCTCTCGGGCACTCCCGGGGCGCGACGACGGTGGCTCCCGGCCCGGATCCCGGCGACGGTCGAGGTCACCGTCGCGGTCGCGGTCGCGGTCGCGGTCGCGGTCGCGGTCGCGGTCGCGGTCGCGGTCGCGGACGGAGTCGCGGTCGCGGACGGAGTCGCGGTCGCGGACGGAGTCGCGGTCGCGGACGGAGTCGCGGTCGCGGTCGCGGTCGCGGTCGCGGTCGCGGTCGCGGTCTCGGTCCCGGAAGCGGGACTCGACGCGGTCCCGCTCGCGTTCACGTGCCAGGTCCCGCTCACGGCGGACGCGCTCCCGCTCTCGCTCCCGATCAGACTCCCCACGCCGGTCTCTGACCCGCTCCCGCTCTCGATCCCGTTCAGCGCTCCCACTGGCAGAACGGTCCTGTTCCTCACGACGGCCACCATCCCGCGTGCCCCGCTCGGCTGACCCTGACTTGACACCGTCCGCCGACACTGGCTTATGGCGCTTGTCCAGCGGCGGCTTGTCTCGGTCGGCCGACGCCGCCTTGCCCCGTTCGGCCGACGCTCCCTTGTCACCGTCTGTCGTCGCCGCTTTGGTACCGACGACAGACTCAGCTCTGGCGCGGGCATCCCGTCTTGACTTGTCCAGGCTAACGACCGCCGCCTTGCCGCGGTCAGCAGACGAATTGCGCGGTGACTCGGTCCGTGTCTCCGCCGCATCCACCACCCCAGCCTGATCATCAGAGGCGTCGCGATCTCGATTCTCGCGCACCGCACCACCGCTCCCCGGGCGATCCCGCGACGCACACGGGTCACCCCCCCCCTTCT
This sequence comes from Pyropia haitanensis, assembly GCA_008729055.1. Taxonomy (NCBI): domain Eukaryota; phylum Rhodophyta; class Bangiophyceae; order Bangiales; family Bangiaceae; genus Pyropia; species Pyropia haitanensis. Next base: position 3,739,052 of record SDUX01000004.1, on the reverse strand, counting down.
CGTCACGGCCGGCCACGTTGTCCTTGCCATCGTGGCGGTTGCCACCACTGGGCACTATGAGCTGCTCGGCACTGCCGCTGTCGCCGTCGGCCTGGCGGTCGTCGTCGTGGAAGCGGCTGCGGAACGAGGCGCTGCGAACGCGCAACCGCGGTTGATCGCCGCCGTCCGGCAGGGGGGAAGAGGAGGGTGGCGCTGCCACCCCCGGCGTCGCCGCCGGCGTCGCCGATGCTGCCTCTGTTGCTGCTGCTGTTGCCGTAACCTTAGCCTGCTTCGCCGCTGTCACTCGCTCTGCCGCCGCCTCCCGTGCCGCGACCATCGCTGCCAGCGCCGCTGCTGCGCCAGGTTCTGTCGCGCTCGCCGCGCGGTCTGCCGACACGGCCGCGGCTGCAGCCACGGCTGCCGCGGCCGCGGTCGAAGTGCCCAACTTGACCGCCGTCAATTCCTTTGATGGCAGCGGGTCCGCGGGCGCCTGCCGCTCCCCCTCCCCATACCCCAACCGCACAGATGTTGCAGACGACGGTGAGAGACAGACGGGACACCCGCGACAAGCGGCTACCGTTGCGCTCACATCCCGTTCGAGGGATGGCCAGTCATAGCGTAAGCGGAGGTGTTGAGCCACTTGTCCGGCTGGCGCGTGAGGCTGGCGGAGGCCCGACTCGTGTGTCGACGCCATCAGGGCCGCCCGGTCCGCAGGGGGCACCAGCTCTCGCGACGCCCCGCTCTGCAACGAGGAAAACGTGTAGACGCCCTTCGACGGGTTCCAGCGGTAGCGGGCGCCCACCAGCCGCGCGCGGGTGACCTCGCCGGGGGAAAGGCCCAGCGCGGCGCCGTCGGGAACCACCGCGTCCCCGCCTGGGCCGTTGCGGTCGCGGGCGCGGACCCAGGCGGCGACGCCCGCCCACGCAGGGGAAAGGAGGTCCACCACCGCCCCCGCCGCGGAGGCGGCAGCCATCCACTGCGGGCCGGTCGGCTCCCAGTGGGGGTCGGCGTTACACGCGACGCACGCGTGCACGTGGGACGCGACGTCAGCATAGAGAGAAAACCACGCATGGTGGGCAGTGAGGGCTGCGCGCATGTCGGCGGGGTTCGCGTGAAAGGTGCCGTGGGCAGCAGCAAGAAGCGCCTCCCGCTCGCTCGGCGGCGGGATCCACCGCCACCGGCTGGCACTTGTCGGTAAGAAATAAAAGGACTTGGTGCCAGCGTCCCAACGAAAGCGAGAGGTGGCGACCTCGAGGTCACGCCGGTGCATCTGCCGTTCTGCAGGGTTGTCCCACGGGCCTCCCGTCACCGACGGGTCACCATCACGGTAACGGAGGAAGCGGCGCCAGTGTTCACGGTCGGGTGACCAGAGGTCCTCCCCGTCCGCGTCGGGAACGTCCCAGTACAGCCGCCGCTTCTCCCGCGAATCAATCTGAGCCGTCGTCTGATGCCTCTTCCCGGCAAAGTGGTGGTACAGCACCGAACCGCGGAGGTCCTTGGTTTGACACAGCTCACAGCGGTGAGAGTCCCCGGGCAGTGTGAAGGGGGCGTAGACGTGGCCGACCTGGCGGAGAACGTTGCAGATGGCCTTGCCAGTATTGGGCGGGGGGGAGGGAAGAGACCGCGGCTGCGGGGGGCGCGACAAAGCGGACCTCCGCGACGGAATCGCAGCTGCCGCCCCGGCCGCGCCACCGGCAGGCGGCAGCAGCAGCGTGCGGGACGGCATTGACGGCGGCCGCGCCGCCTCATCGCCCCTTGCACTCACAACCTCGGCCTCCCTCGCGTCATCGGTCGCAGGGGTGCTGGCCAGCAACAGCTGTCCGCTCCGTGGCGTCGACACTTGCTCTGCCGGCGAGCCGGCGACCCCCGACAATGACTCCACGGGCTGAACCGCTGCGGCACCCACGGCCGCGATAGTCGGCGCCAGTCGTACGAGCGGCGGAGACAGCAGCCTCTCCTCCTCAGGCCTTCCACCCGCCGGGATATCAGCCACCGGCGGATCGGCGCCGCCTGTACCGCCACCCCCCAGGCGCGGTACATCCGGGAGGTCCCCCTCGTCGGAGGAGCTTGACGACAGCCGTGGGCGAGGGGGCGTGCCGTTGACCGATGAGCCGGGAGACGGCCACCCGCTGGCTGCCCGGTCACAATCACGGGCCACTGCGGCGGCGGCGGCCTGCCCAGCTCGCCCCCCCTGGCCGCGGTGCCTCACAGCAACGGTGGCAGCACTACCACCAGTCCCTCGACGGTTGGCGGGCGGCCGGTCGGCCGTGTCGGCAATGGGCGGGCGGGCGAGCGGAAAGCCCACCCGCCTCCGGGCGGAGCGAACGGGCGACTGGGGTAGGTGCGCAGGCTCCCCAACGTTCTCAAGCTCCGATGGCGCTGGGTGGGGGGAAGCGCCGCGCGTGCCGTCGCCGCCGTCACCGCCACAGCTGCTGCCGCAGCTGCCACTGGTCCGACCAGCTGCTGGCCCAGGCGGAGAAGACGGCACACCAGACCCATGCGGTCGGACCCCAACCGTCGCCGGCAGAGCCGCCATCCCACTATCCGCTTCGAGTGGTGGTGGCGGTAGCTGTGGCGTATATGCCGGAGGCGGTGGAGGTGGCGGCGGTGGCGGTGGCAACGACATTGCCGGTGGTAGTGGCGGCGGTGGGGGCGGTGGGGGCGGTGGGGGCGGCGTTGGTGGTGGGGGTGGTGGTGGGGGTGGTGGCGGTGAAAATGACGGTGGTGGTGGTGGTGAAGGTGGTGGTGAGGGGGGAGGTGGGGGAGGAGGTCGAGATGATGACGGGAGTGACGGTGGTGGAGGTGGTGAGGGCAGTGCGGTCGGCAGGGGCAAGGACCGCGTCGGCTCCACAGCTAACGCGCTGGGTGCCGCTGGCGGCAACGGAGTTGAAGGCGGCGGCGACGATGGCTGGGGAGGTACGGACGGCGTGGAAGAAGCGCCGTCACCACAGGCTCCCACGACACCAACTGTCGGAGAAGCCGCCATCGACACGTCCACAGGCTCCGTAACGGCCGCGCCTGGCGCAGCAGAGGTAGTCACCTCCGCTTCCGAGAGTACCTTGGCCCGCGGTCGACGCAGGGTGCTAGCCCGTGGCGACGGCAGATTGTTGGTCGGCCTTGGGGAGGTGCTGGCTGGGGGTGGAAGGGGGCCAGCCGGCGAGGAGGATGTGCTAGCTGGCAGTGGGTTGGCACGTGCCGGCGACGCGTCAGCAAGCACCGCAGCCGGCGGCCGGGCCGCAACAGGCACCACGGCAGGAAGCAGGGTCGGGGAAAGCACTGCGGCGGGCGGCGGAGCCGCGGCAGACACGACGGTGGCCGGCGGAGTCGCAGCAAGCACCGCGGTGGATGCCGCTGCCGGGATAGGCGCCGTATCACCCGCAGGCGCACGGACCGCCGGCACAGGAGCGTCCTCTACCACTCCAGAGGCCACCGCAGGAGCCGCGGGCGTCGGGGACGGCAGCACCGGCTCTGCACTGTCCGCAACAAGGGGTCCCACAGGACGCACAGCGGCAGCGGAGCGGGCCTTGCCGTCGCCAGAATTTCTTTCTGGATCCACCACGGCCTGAGCAGGCGTCTGGGGCGGGTGCGATGGCTCCACGCTGACGCCTGCAGGCAGACACCCTCCGTCGACGGTGCTGCCCACCCCTTCACCCGCGGCTAGCCCGCCCGCGACGCAACCATCATCTCCACCGCCGCCGTCACCGCCGCTGCCGTCCTTCCCATCGCCAGAGGCGGAACGAACGGGAATAGCCGCCACCGTACTGGTCGCAGGGGCCAGCGCAGCAGCTGCCATAGCTTCAGTCGCAGCCGGGCCATCCCGACCCTGCGGCGTGCCCACCCGAGTTCGTGCGAGCCCCACAGCACCCGCAACGGCGGAATCACCGCTCCGAGCTGGGGACAAAGGCGGACCAGGCAGGGCCACCCGCGCGGCAATCCCCACAGGGGGCAGCGGCGGCGTCGCCGTCACAACCACCGCGCGCGCCGGTGGCGTCGACGGCGGCGGCGGCGGCGGCGGCAGCACCGCAGGTCCAGACAGCGCTACCGGCGGCAGGGCCACCGGCGGTTCTGGTGGCGCACCCCCTTCCCAGACGGGGGGAGTCAGCCAGCTCGCCGTCGCGCCGTCATCGTCGTGCTCGTACGGGCACGCCTCGTCCTCGCACAGCTCATGGCGTGCAAATGCGGGGCACACCCGCGGCGGCGGCGGTGGGCCTGCCACGGCGGGCGTGGTATGGGCGCCCGGCTGGGCACCCAGCGGGAGGGGGTGTGACGGCGGGGGGACGGAGACGGATGAAGATGGAGGGGATGGGGGAGAGGATGGCGGTGCGGGTAGAGGGGGGGATGATGGTGGGGGGAGGGGAGAGGAGAGTGGCGGAGGGCGGTTAGGGGTGGAGGACGGTGGCGGGGAGGGAGAGGACAGTCGGGGCGAAGGTGGTGGGGCAGGGCGTCGGGGGGAAGGTAGCGGGGCCCGGGGTCGGCGGGGGAGAAAGGATCCCACGCAGGGCTTGAGCGTGGCGGGGCCGTTGCCCGGCGCGCCAGCCACTCGCGTGTGGGGCGAAACGCTTTCTGACCCAGCCCCTTGCTCGAGAATAGACACTCCAAGTGTCGTGGCCGAATTGGTCGTGCCTGATGCCACGTGGCGAGGTGGGCTGTCGCCACGTGATGCGCCAACAGCGGATGCATCCGCCCCGGCAGCGCTTGGTCGGCCACGTGCAGGCGCAGCAGGGATCTGGGATGCATCCGGAACCGGCGCATCGTCTGGGCGAGTCCTCTCGGTGAGCCGGTGCACCCCTTGCTTGGCCGGCCGCGGGGCACGCACCCCCGCCGTCGCCGCCGCTTGCTTGGCCTGCGAGGCGGGCGGTACCGCCACGGCCTCGAGAGGGGGTGCGAACACGCCTGGCCCTGGCTGGGGGTCACCGCCGCCGGCCCTTGCTGCCGCCTGCTTGGCCGGTGAGGCTGGTGGTACCGGCACATCCCAAGGAGGGGGTGCCCACACGACTCGGCCTGGCTGGGAGGTACGCCCCCCTGCCCTCGCCGTCCGTCGCTGGGGCGGAGAAGTGGGTGGTACCACCACAGCCGCAGGAGCACGACTCCGCGTGTCTCCCGCTGGTTGGGACGTACGTCCCACCGCCCTCGCTGCCGCTCGCCTGAGAGGCAAGGCGCGTGGTACCACCACAGCCGCGGCAGTGGAAGTCCGCGAGTCTGGCGTCGGCTGGGAGGCATGCCCTCCCACACTCGCCGCCCCGTGCTTGGCCAGCGAGGCACCCCGAAGCGAGGCGCCCAGAGGCGAGCCACTTCGACTTGACGGCGGCGGGGGTGGTAGCCATGGTCGCCGCGACGGCAGAGTAGACAAGGATGCCGGTTGTCGTCTCGGCGGTAACCCTGCCGTCGCTAACGCCGCTGGGCCGGCCGCGGAAGAAGGGAAGGCCGGCCCCGCAGGCGCGCTGCCACGGCTTAGAAAAGGTGGGGCGGCGCCAAGGCCGCCAGCCGCGGCGCGCTCGCCAGCTGGGGCGACTCCAGCAGGCTGGGGAGGCGCCGACAGGAGCCGCCCCGCTACCCCCGGGCCACCACCTCTTGTCGTGGACAGTACAGGGCGGCCGCTGTCGCCCCCTCCGCCCGCGCCTCCGCCAGCGGTTGGAGCTGTGGAATCGCCCAGAGGGGTCCCTTCACGGGGAGCTGTCAAGGGGGTCCTTACGGAGGGGGCCGCCAAGGGAGTCGACCTCGGTGAGAGAGCGGCAGGAGGGACTGTGGGATCAGAAACGGCCGTCGACGTCACATGAGGACCAGCGGACGCCCCAGCCGCGGCAGTTGCCGCGTCTAGTCGCAACGGGGACCGCCACCATGGCCGCGGTGGCGACGGCTGCGACGGCCGCCGTGGTAAAGGCCCCGGCGATGGTGCCGGCGCCGGCGGTGGCGTCGACAGCGGTGGTGTTGACGGCGGTGCCGGCACTGACGAAGATGGCGTTGACGGCGGTGCCGGCACTGACGGCGGCGGTGGTGACGGCGGTGACACCAAGGGGGTCCTCACGGAAGGAGTGCCCACGCGGTTCGTCATCGAGGCGACAGCGGCAGGAGGCATGGCGAGAGCAGAAGCAGCCGTCGGCGTCACAGCAGGGGAAGCGACCGCCCCAGTGGCGGCGGTTGCAGAGTCTGGTCTCGACGGGGACCACCGCCGTGACCGCGGTGGCGACGGCTGCGATGTCGTCCCAGGGGGGGCAGCGGCCGCCGTACTTGCCACGCCTGGACGCTGTGGAGACCGCCACCACGGTCGCAGTGGCGGTGCCGGCGGCGGTGGCAACGGTGGCGACGGCGGTGCCGCCGATGGCTGCGACGGCCGCGGTACCGCCGACGGCGGCGGTGGGGGCCGCTGCGAGCCCCCCCCCCTCCCTCCACCACCACCACTCCCGGGCACCACCACGGCGGGCGTGACAACCTCCACCTCCGAGTCGTCAGAGGAGAGCAGCACCACCGGCGGGGGAGCCGCCGCCGCGGCCGCCGCCGCCCCCGTTGCTGCAGCGCCCGCCGCGCGCCGAGGCGGCGACGGCGGGGGCCTCGGCGGCGCCTCCTCGCCCGAGTCAACGACTGTCAAATCGACGACGCCCGCGCCGCCGGCGGCTGCACCGTCGCCGCTGTCGCCGCCGCCGCCGCTACCGCCGCCGCCGCCGCTGCCGTCGCCGCCGCCGCCGCCGCCGTCACCGCCGCCACGGCCACCGGCCGCCGACGCCCTCGCCGCAGGTCCCGCTCGTGCCGCCGCCGTCGCCGCCGCTGGCGGGGTGGCCGCCGACTGCCCTGCCAGAAGGCCGTCGGCGGGACGCTGCGCGGACCGCCGCCGCCGCCGCGGCCGGCGGACCACCTCCGCCGAGTCGTCTGACGAGGTGGCCATCGCGTGGACAGGCAGCCGCGAAGCCTCCGGGGGAGTCGAACGATAGGGGGACGGGAGGGGCGACGAGTCTGGGGGAGCGAAAGGGGGAGATAGATGACGGAGATGAGAGTGGAAACAGGAGGAGAGGGCATGCGGGCACGATGTCGGCAAGACGACGGGGAGGAGGGGGGATGGGTGCACCGATTACAGGGGGTGCGCGGGGGGACATCCGCCGGTCGAAAGCGGCCGTGTGGTCAATACCCCGGTGTGGTACGCCGACCAAGAAGAAAACGAGTCAATGATGTAGGTGCATTGTGTACTTATCAGTGTCATTAATGGGGCTCATTCGCACATTTCGAAGGAGCACGTGTGAAACTCGAAATCCGTCACTGTCAATCGGTGGCCGCTCGGCTGCGACAGCCACGAAGACCGTGCCGGCGGGGCTAAGAACGACAGCAAGGGCGCACCGCCACTGCCGGCTGGTGGCACCCGGGCAGCCGGCGGGACAGGGTGCCGCTGACGGTAAGTGAGGCGGTGCGTGCGCTGCCTGGCGGCGGTGGTGGCACGGGGCCTGGCTGCTGCCGTGGCGTGGTGGCCCTCGCGCCCGCACCCGCACCGCCGTCATCCGTGGGGCGGCTCTCGGGCGCGTCGCCTGCGGCCGCCACCGCGGTACTACCCGCCAACGTTTCTTCCACGCACCCACCTGCGCCTCGTGACCGTGGCGCGCCTCCCTCGTGGGGGACGCCGCCTGGTGTCCGCACCGCACCGTTTTCCCGCCTGTCGCTGCCAGTCGTCACTTGGTACGCTCTCCACGGCTGCGTTTGGAAAGCTCTCCATTCTCTCTATACCGCTCCCCACCCTCCCTTGCTCGCCTGCTTCCCCCTCTGTTTCCCCTTCTCCCACCCTATCACCCTTCTCGTCTGTTTCAATCTCCACCCTCCCTTCCTCTTCCCGCTCCCTCCTCTCCCTCCCCGGTCTCCCTCCTCGCTTCCCACCTCTCCCCCCCTCTTCTACTCAGTCCCCCTTTACAAATTTCCCTCGTCCCGTTTTTCCTTTGACGGCCTCCCTTTTCGGGTCACCCTCTCCCCAACCCCGACGCTCACCAATAATGGACGACGACAACTTTGCCGCGACGCAGCGGGCCAACAAGGCCGCCACCCTCTCCGCCCGGTACCACATCTGCGTCCTCCTCCTGTGCTTTGTCCTCGGAGCCGCCGCCGCCGCCGCGGGCATCTACACCATCATCCGCGACACGGTCTTGCCCGGCGCGCTGCTGCTCGTCCTGGCCGGCGTCCTCGTCGGCGTCGCCGCGCTCGGCACGGTGCGCCACCGGGGCGCCGCCCGCCTCTACGCCGTCACCGCGGTGCTGGTGGGCATCGCGTGCGCCGCGGGCGCGGCCGCGTCGGTGGTGGGCGCGGTGCTCGCGGCGGGGGACGGGGAGGGGGGGGCGGGCGTGGGCTTCTTTGCGGCCGTTGCCGGCGGGCTCCTCGCCGTCGCGGTGGGGCTGTGGGTGGACGTGTGCGTCGTGGGCGGGCGGCGGGCGGTGGCGATGGCGGGGGGGTCCACAGCGTGGCGGGAAGATGGCACGATCGCGCCAGAGGGGACCGCATGAGATTGAGTTGGGGGGGGCTTGTGGGGGGGGAAGAAGGGCGGGCGAGGGGGGGAGAGGTGCTATGTTGGGACGGCGTGGGTGGCAGGGCCATGGGAACGGGAGGAGTGGGGGCCGGACGAGGTAATGGGAGGTGGTGTGAAGCGGAGCAGAAAGACGGTGAGGTCGAGGAGCCACAGATGAGGTGGAGAAGAGCAAACGACACTGGAGGGCTGCCTGCCGTCCAGCCAACTGCGCGAGGCAGCCCCTGTTTTCTTTCGTCCTCGTCCATCGGGTTGGGCTCGGTGTCAGACTTCAGCTGCCGCGCCCCCCCCCCCCCCCCTGCCTTCCCCCCCACGCTTGTTCACCGCCCCGCGCCCCCCGTGAGCGTCTTTCTTCCCCGCGGAGGCGTTTTCTCAGGAGCGCCCTTACGCGCAGGTCACCACCGTGGAAATGGGGTCCCCCGCCGGGCCAAATACCGCACCAACAGCGGCGGGCATCCAGGATGGAGCGCGCACCGCCGCCGCCGCCGCCGCCGTCGCCGTCGCTCAACTGGTCCGCGTGTGGTCGATGCAGAGGGAGGCGCGAGATGGGTGGGAAGGGGAGGAGCGCTGTGGCGTTGCATCGCTTGTGGCAACGGCGAGGCAGCAGCGACGGCAACGCCCAGAGGTGCCGCGGGCGTCAACGGCAGCGGCGACGGCGGCAGTGGCCGTGGCGGGCATCGGGCGACTGTGACGGTGGCGGCGGCGGCGGCGGCGGCCGCAGCGGCGGCGGCGGCGGTGGCGGCACTGGCGGCGAGTGCGGGCAGCCACGACCGACGGCAGGCGCCAGCGGGCTGTCGCGGACGACAGCCGCGAGGGCGCGTCGGGTGCGGGGACGTTGCGGGCGGTGCAGACGCGAGGCGGGGGCGGGTCCCCCTGCCGGCCGCGGCGGGCCCGACGGGCAACGTGCGTGCGCTGGCGCGGCGGCACGCCGGCAGCCGCCGTCGGCGCCCCCTCAGCCGCCGCCACCGCCGCCGCCAGCACCACCACTGATGGTAGACGGCAACGCTGCCGGCCTTGCCGTGGATGTAGGCCGCCGCCACCAGCGGCGGGCTGCGTGCTGTCCGCCAGACAGGCGTCGCCCCAGTCGGCGCGACCGCCTTGTTGTCGAGCGACGGCGAGCCCTGGCTGGGCTCCCGCGGCGGGGACCGCCGCCGGCGCACCGCGTCGACGGCCCCGACGCCGGCCGGCCTTGTCACCCCCCCCACCGCGTGGCGACGGCGCCAAGCACGAGATCGTAGTGTGGGGTAAATTTGCCAAAATGTAGCCTCCCCGTGGCCGCCTTGGTGCCGTCGTCCCACTGGGGACCGGATCACGGCCCGGCGTAGACGGCCGTCGACGGGCCTAGCTAGTGAACAACGACGGCTGGATCCAAAGTGCCCCAATTCCCCCACAGACCCGCCACCGCCGGTGCCATCGGTGCGTCGTCCACACCGCGCGGGGCTCGACGCCCTCTGCCACCCCCCCCCCCCCGCCCCCCCCAACCGACCGCCCGACCCGGGCCCCCCTCCTCCCCCGCTCGTCGCCCCCCCCCCCCCCCCCTCAAGCCGTTCCCGCTCCGCCCGCGGCGGCGGATGCTCCCCCCGGCGCCATGCGCGCGCTGCTGCGCCCGCTGGGGCGTCCCCCCCCCCCCCCCCACGCGCCCTCGCGGGCGCCCGCGCCGCCGCGGCCGCGCGTTTGCCCCGCGCGGCGGGCGGCGGCGGCGGTGGCGGCGGCGGCGGCGGCGGCGGCGGCGGCGGCCGCCCGGGGGTCGCGCCGCCCGGCGGGGCGTGCCGCGGAGCAAAGACCGCGGCGACGGCGGCGGCGGCCGCCGCCGGCGCTCCCCGCAGAGCAAAGGCGGCGGCGGCGGCGGCGGCGGCGGACGCGGCTGGCGCGCGTGCCGCGGCTGGCGGCGGCGGCGGCGGCGGCGGCGGCGGCGGCGGTGGCGGCGGCGGCGGCCGCGCGCGGCGGCGCGCCCGCGGCGGCGGTGGCGGCGACACGACGCCAACGGCCGCGGATGACGCGGCCGCCGCGGCCCGGTACCGGCGGCTGTCGCCGGTGGAGCACGTCCTCGCCCGCCCCGAGGTGTACGTCGGGCCGACGCAGCCCGTCACGCGCACGCTGTGGCTCCCCGCCGCCGCGGTGGGCGCCACCACCGCCGACGCGGGGGTGGGCGGCGCCCGCGGCGCGGCGGCGGCGGCGGCGGCGGCGGCGGCGGCGGCGGCTGCACCGCCGCCGGCGCCCCCCCGCGACGCGGCCGCGGCGCGGATGACGCCCCAGTCGGTGACGTACGTGCCCGCCCTCACCAAGCTCCTCGACGAGGTGGTCGTCAACGCGCTCGACGTGCGCGCCCGGGGGCGCCGCCTCACCCGCCTGGACGTGACCATTGACGCCGCCGCGGGGGTGGTGGCCGTCGGCAACGACGCCGCGACGCTGCCGGTGGTGCGGCACCCAGACTATGGGGGGGTGTACGTGCCAGAGCTGCTGTTTGGCTCCCTCCTGACGGGCTCCAATTTCGACGTGCCGGCCGAGGCGGCGGCGGCGGCCGCGGCGGCGGCCGCGGCGGCGGGGGGTGGCACCCGCCGCCGCCGCGGCGGCGGGCGGTCGACCGCCGCCGCCATCGCCGCCGCCGCCGCCGCGGGCGCGGGCGCGGACGCGCGGCTGACGGGCGGGCGGCACGGGTACGGCGCCAAGCTGGCCAACATCCTCTCCACCCGCTTCACCGTGTCGACGACCGACCCGGCGCGGGGGCTCGCGTACGAGCAGCACTGGGCGGAGAATATGCGCGTGCGGGAGGCGCCGGCGGTGGTGCCCGTCGACGCCGCCGCCGCCGCGCACCTGCTGCCGGCCGACTGGGGGGGGGGGGCGGACGCCCCCGTCGGCGGCTACACCCGCGTCACGTTTGCGCCAGACCTCCGCCGGTTTGTCGGGGACGCGCCGCCGGCTGGTGGTGCGGGCGGTGGTGGTGGTGGTGGTGGTGGTGGTGGTGGTGGTGGTGGTGGTGGTGGTGGTGGTGGTGGTGGTGGTGGTGGCGGCGGCGGTGGCGGCCTGGACGCGGCGACGATGGCGGTGATGACCCGCCGCGTCTGGGACGCTGCCGCCGTCCTCGCCGGCACGGGCGTGGCGGTGACGCTCAACGGCACCCGCCTGGCGGTGCCGTCGCTCGCCGCCTACGCGGCGCGCCACGGGCTCGACGGCGGCGGGCCGGCCGGCGGCGCACCCGGCGGTGACCCCGACGCGGCGGGGGGGGAGGTGGTCTCTGGCGTGACCGCCGGCGGCTGGCGGGTGGCGGTGCGGCTGCTGACGGCGGCGGAGCGCGCGGCGGGCGCCCCGCCGGCGGTCAGCTACGTCAATGGCATCGCGACGCACCGCGGGGGCACCCACGTGGCCGCCGTCGCCGACGCGGTCGCCCGGCGGGTGAGCGACGAGGTTGGCCGCGCCGCCCGCCGCGCGGCGCGGGCGGCCGCGGGTGGCCGCGCCGACGGCGGTGACGTTGGCCTGCTCGCGCTCGTCGGCGCGTCGCCGCCCGCGGCGGCGGCGGTGCGGCGGCACCTGCTGCTGTTTGTGGACGCGGTCGTCGACCGGCCGGCGTTTGAGTCCCAGTCCAAGGAGCTCCTCACCACGGGGGGGGTCGCCGCCGCCGCCGCGCTGCCGCGGCGGCTGCTCGACGCGGTCGCCGCGCCGCGGCGGCCGGGGGGGGGGGGGCGGAGGGGGAGGGCGACGGCGGGGCCCCCGCCGCCGCCGCCGCCGCCGGCACGGGCATTTTCGAGGCCGTCGCCGCCGCCGCCGCCCGCCGCAGCCGCAGCCGCGACGCGTCGGCGGCGGCGGCGGCGGCGGCGGCGGCGGCGGCCGCGGCGGGCGGCAGCGGCGCCCGCGGCACGGGCGGGGTGCCCGTCACGGGCGGCGTCGCGGCGGCGGTGGCGCTGGCGGTGCCCAAGCTGGACGACGCCCTCTGGGCCGGCGGCCCCCGCGCGGCCGACTGCACGCTCCTCGTCACCGAAGGGGATTCCGCCAAGGCGCTCGCCGTCGCGGGCCTCTCTGTTGTTGGCCGCGCCGCGTACGGCGCGTTCCCCATCCGCGGCAAGCTGCTCAACGTGCGGGAGGTGAGCCTGGCCAAGGCGGTGGGGAACGCAGAGGTCGGCGCCCTCCGCCGCATCCTCGGCCTCGGCGCCCCCGGCACGGATTACACGCGGCCGGCGGCGCGGGCGACGCTCCGCTACGGCCGCCTGATGCTGATGATGGACCAGGACAGCGACGGGAGCCACATCAAGGGGCTCGTCCTCAACCTCCTCGACCGCTTCTGGCCGTCCCTCTTGCGGCTCCACCCGCCGTTTGTCGAGGCGTTTGTGACGCCGCTCGTCAAGGCCATCCCGGCCCGCCGGCCGGGCGGTGGCGGCGCCATGGGGGGGGGGGGGGGGGGGACGGCGCCGACGCGGGCGCCCTGTCGTTTTACTCGATGGACGTGTTTGACGCGTGGCGCCGCGCCGCTGGCGGGGCGTCGGCCGCGGCGGCGGCCGGCGGCGGCGGCGGCGGCGGCGGCGGCGGCGGCGGCGGCGGCTGGCGCATCAAGTACTACAAGGGCCTCGGCACGTCGACGGCGGCCGAGGCCAAGGAGTACTTTGCCGCGATCGACCGCCACCGAGTGCAGTTTGTGCCTGCCGACGGCGGCGGCGGCGGCGGCGGCGGCGGCGGCGGCGACGGCGCCGCCGCCGCCGCCGCCGCGGCGATGGGCGGCGCCGCAGAGGGGGCGGCCTCGCCAGTAGCCGCCGCCGCGGCGGCGGCGGCACCAGCGGCGGTGGCGGCGGCACCGGCGGCGGTGGCGGCGGCAGCACCGGCGGCGGCGGCGGCGGCGGCGGCGGCGGCGGTGACGGCCGGCGCGGACGCGCTGGACTTGGCGTTCAACCGGGCGCGCTCAGACGACCGGCGGGGGTGGATCCGGCGGGCGCTGCTCGCCGACCCGGCGGCGGGCGGCGGCGCGGCGGCGACGCCGACGGCGGCGGCGGCGGCGGCGGCGGCGGCGGCAGCGGCGGCGGCGGCGGCGGCCGACGGCACGGCGGGTGCGGCTGCTGGGGCGCCAACGCGGCCCCCCCCCCCCGCTCCCGCGGCCGCGGCCGCGGCGGCGGCCACGCCCGCGACGCCCCGGCGGCTGTCGGTCCCCGACTTTGTCAACTCGGAGCTGCTCCGCTTCTCCGTCGAAGACAATGCGCGGAGCATCCCGTCGGCGGTGGACGGCCTCAAGCCGTCGCAGCGCAAGGTCCTGTACGCCGCCCTCCGGCGGCGGCTGACCGGCGCCGAGATGAAGGTCGCCCAGCTGGCCGGCTACGTTGCCGAGACGACCGCGTACCACCACGGGGAGGCGGCGCTGCACCAGACCATCGTGCGGATGGCGCAGGGCTTTGTCGGCGCCCGCAACGTGCCGCTCCTGCAGGCGGGCGGCCAGTTTGGCACCCGCCTCGCGGGCGGCAAGGACGCCGCGTCGGCGCGGTACATCTACACCCGCCTCTCCCCGCTGGTGCGGTACCTGTTTCCCGCCGCCGACGACGCGGTGCTGCCGCGGGTGGTGGAGGATGGGGACGCCGTCGAGCCGGTCGCGTACGTGCCGGTCGTGCCGCTGGTGCTGGTCAACGGGGCGGCGGGCATTGGCACGGGCTGGCGGTGCGACGTGGCGGGCCACCACCCGCGGGCGGTGGTCGCGGCGGTGCGCGCGGCGCTCCGGGGGGGGGAGCCGCCGCCGCTGCTACCGTGGGCGCGGGGCTTCCGGGGGCGCTGGGTGCCGCTCCCGCCGGGCGCGCCGTCGGCGTGGGCAGACCCTGCCGACCCGGACGCGGTGGGCGGCGCCGGCGGGCCGGCCGCCGACGATGGCGACGGCGACAATGGCGGCGGCGACGGCGACGAGTCCGCGGCCGCGGCAGGGAGCGTCGCGTACGAGTGCCGCGGCGTCGTGACGCGGCTGTCGCCGTCGGTGGCGCGCATCTCGGAGCTCCCCGTCGGGACGTGGACCGAGCCGTACCGCGAGGTGCTGCGGCGGCTCCTCGCCGAGGGGGTCCTGACGTGGGTCACCGAGCACCACACCGACACGCGCGTGTGCTTTGACGTGGGGCTGTCACCCGAGACGGTCGCGGCCGTGTCGCCGCGGCCGCCGCGGCCCGCGACGGCGGCGGCGGCGGCCGAGCCCCTCCGGCGGGGCCGGCCGCCACGCGCGCCGCCGGCGGCGGCGGCGGCGGCGGCCGACGCCGACGCGCCGGCCGACGCCGACGCGGACGTGCTCCCCCTGCTGCGCCTCCTCCGCCTGACGTCGGTCACCCGCACCGGCCTCATGTACCTGTACGACGCGGCGGGCGTGATGCGCCGGTACCCGTCGCCCGCCGCCATCATCGACGCGTTTGTGCCCGTCCGGCTCGCCACGTACGAGGCGCGCCGCGCGGCGCAGGTGGCCGCCGCCGAGGCGGAAGTGGCGCGCCTCGCCGCGCGCGCGCGGTTCGCGGCGCTCGTCGCGGGGGGGGGGCTCGCCGTGTCCCGCCGGCCGGTGGCAGAGGTGGTGGCGGCGATGGAGGCGGCGGGCCTGCCCCGCATGTGGGGGGACGCCGCGGGGGGGGGGGGGCGGGGGGGGCGCCCCGCCCGTGGCCGCGACGGCACCGACGGCACCGACGACGCCGACGACGCCAATGACGCGGGCGGGGGCGGCGTTGTCGACGGCGGCGGCGGCGGCGGCGGCGGCGGCGGTGGCGGCGGCGGCGGCGGCGGCGACGCCGACGTCGACGCCGACGTCGACGCCGACGCCGACGCGGATGCCGGCGCGGGCGGCGGCGACCCCCGCCCCCGGACGGCTGCCGACACGGGCGGCTACGAGTACCTCCTCCGCACGCCCGTGTGGGCGCTGACGGCGGAAAAGGCGGCGGCGCTGGCGGCAGCCGCCGCGGCGGCCGCGGACCGCCTGGCGGGCCTCCGCGCGACGACCGCGGCGGCGCTGTGGGCGGCGGACCTCGACGCGCTCGACGCGGCGCTCGCCGACTACCTCGCCGCCGCCGACGCGGAGGACGCGGCCGCCTGGACCGAGCCGCCCCTGCCCGACCTGGGCGGCGCGGACGGTGCGGCGGCCGGGCGCGCGCGGAAGGCGCGCAAGTAGAGGGGGGGGGGGGTACCGGCGGGGCGGCTTGGGGTCTTTTTTTTTTGGTCGTCTGCCCGCCTTGTCACTGTGCAACGGGCTGGGCTCCTCGCCGCGTGTGGGCAGGCCCGTTCCACCGTTCCAGTGCCCCGCGGCTGCCTCACTCGGCCACCGCCACCGTCGCCTTGCCCGACGTTCGAGCCCGCCTCGACGCGACGGGGCGGTGACCGCCGGGCGCGGCTGGCCGCCGCGGTCCGCCGGCTGCGCCCTCCCCCGACGGGGGACGGGCGGTGCGGGGTGGTGGCGCGGCCGAGGGGGACGCCCAGACGCGGCGCGCGCGTGTTTGGGCGCGGCCCGCCCACGCGGCGTCGCACCGGCGGGGGGTCTGGCAGCGGCCGCGCGCGCGTCGCGGCGGCCGCGGCGGGTCGGCGGCGCCGCGTCCTCCCCGCGTGCCGCGGGGGCGGCGGTGGCGGTCACCGCTGCGGCGTTGGCGCGCGCTCGACGCGCGCGTGGGGTGGGGGGGCGGCGGCGGCGGCGGTGGCGGCGGCGACGGCGGCGGCGGTGGCGCGCCGCGACGGGCGCGGCGCCGTCGGCGGGTCGCTGGCGCAGCGGCGGTGGCGTGGCGGCGGGCTGTTGGTTGTTGTTTTTTTTTTTTTGGCGTCGTTGGCGTGGCGGCAGGCACAGCGCCGCCAACGTCGCGGCGGGCGCTCGATACACATGACCACGGATGGGACGAGAGACACGCGCGCACCACCAGTAGACCAGCCACCTGTTGTCAGAGACGAAGCACGTGGTTCCTGGTGCGTGCCGGCTCCGCCTGCGGAGCGGTCACAACCGGCAAGCATCGCCGGCAACAAGCAACTAAGGCGGTCTCGTACTGTTCCGACTGTCCCCGGGCCTGTTGCGAGCGCAGCGGCGTAGCGCTCAGCCCGGCGGCGGCACAGGGCCGCCTGCAGTCGACGGCGGCACTCGGCGTCGCGTCCATGCAAAGACGCCCCGGGCCAGCGGGTTGCACTGTCGGTGACCAGCCGGGGAAGGGCAGGCGGCGGCGGCGCCGCCATCCGTCTGCCCCCCAGCCGTTTGGCCCCCCCTGGAAGCGCAGGTCGGGTGCGCGACGGCCGCGGGAGGTGGGCGTCGAGCGAGGAAGCGCCGTCGATGCTTGGCCGTGTGCTGCGATGGACGCGGGACAATGACCACTGATGGATTTGGCAGGAGCGGGGATCAATTGAACCTGTCCATTGAGCTCGCTGCCGTCCTGGGCAAATCGGGATCTGTCAGACCTGTCCGATCGGACACAATTCAATTGAGATTACTCAATGGAGGAGATCCCTCGTGCGGAACATCCGCCAGTCATAAATTCTCAATCCTAGGGTTGATTTGGTCAATTTCATCATTTCAAGTGCTCATTGCGTCGGGGAGGTGGAAACAGCACGGGACTTTGACGCGAGGCACTCCATGCTGCCGGTCTTGATCGCATCCACACTTCCATCCCGCGCCGCCGTCCACCGCCCCCACGGCTTCGGCCGCCCCCACCACCACCGCCCGCCGCCGCGGCCACGGCCGCGCGGGCGTCCCCCCTCGCCGCCAACCTCCCCCCCCCCCCATCTCCCCCACCTTTCCGCGTCTTGTAGTACCCGCTCCACTCGCCCATGATGGCCTCCCTCGCCCGGGTGGGGCCTCTTACGCGCTGCCCCCCGTGGTCGCCCCTTTGGACGACCGGCCGCGCCGCGGCGGCGGCCGCCGCCGCCCCCGCCACCGCCGCCGCCGCCGCCGCCACCGCCGCTGCAGCCCGCGGCAGCGGCGGCGCAAGTCGTGCGGCGCCCGCCGCGGGCCGCCCATTCACGGCGGGCCTGGCCGGCGTGGCCGCCCCCCCCCCCCCCGCCGCCGCGGCGGGCGCGCCCGGCGGCGACGCCCCCCCCCCCACCCCCTCCGCCCCCCCCGCCGCCGCCGCGGCCAGCGACGTGGAAGCCGCCAACGACATTGCCGTGCTCCTCTGCCTGGCCACCGCCACCCGCGTGGCGGTCGCCGACGCCGCCGCCCACGGCGAGTTCACCCCGGACCAGCTGGTCCGCGTCGAGGCGCGCGCGGTGGCGGCGTCCACGCTCGCCAGCCGCGCGCTCGGCGCGCTGTCCCCGCCCGTTGAGCTGTCATCGGTGATGGACGCGTGGGAGGGCAGTGGCGGCGGCGGCAGAGTGGGGGGAAGTGGCGTGGGGGTGGGCCTCCCCGCCGTGCCGCCGCTGCCGCCGTCGGCGCTCTCCACCGACGCCCTCCTCCGCGCGTACGACCTGCGGGACGATATGGAGGAGGCGCTCGTGCACATGAATGTGATGCCGCCGGCCGCGGCGGCCGTGGCGGGCTCCTCATCGACGTTTGGCACGCCCACCCCGGCCGCCCGCGTCGAGGCGGGCATTGCGGCCATGGACGCGGCCGAGGCGGCCGCCGCGCGGGGCGACGCCGGCGGCGACGCCAGCGGCATCGGCGGCGGCGACGGCGGCATCAGCGGCGGCGGCGGCGGTGGGCGTGGCGGTTTCCGCCGTGCCGCCGCCGCGGAAGAGGCGGCGATAGCGACGCGGCGGGCGGCGCTGGAGGCGGCCACCTCCCTCCCCAACCTCCTCCGCGGCTACGACACGGCCCTCCTCCACACGTGCCGGGTGCACAAGGTCACCCGCGGCGGCACGGCCTTCTCCATCAAGGCGCTCGTCGGCGTCGGCAACCGCGCCGGCGCGGTGGGCATTGGGGAGGGCAAGGCCGACACTGTGGCGGCGGCGACGGAGCGGGCGTGCCGGGCGGCGGTGCGCGGGCTGCTCCCGCTGCCGGCGCTGACGTCGACGGGCACCCTCCCGCACCCCGTCCGCGGCGTGTACGTCCGCACCGAGGTGCGGGTGTGGCCGGCGCGGCGCGGGGCGGGGGTGTCGGCCAACAATGTGTTTGCGGCGCTGTTTGCGCTGGGGGGGGTCACCGACGTGGGCGCCAAGGTGCTCCACGGGCGGGGGGTGGCGAACTCGTGCAAGGCGCTGATGCGCGCGCTGGGGGGGGTGCGGGCGGCGGAGGAGGTGGCGCGCACGCGGGGGCTGGGCGTCGCCGCGCTGGGTGGCGGCCGGCGGCGCTGGTGACCAAGTCGCGGGGGGGGGGGGGGGGGGGGGGGGGGGGGGGGGGGGGGGGGGGGGGGAGGGGGGAGCTGGAGGGGCGGGACAGGAGAGCGTAGGGGAAGGGGGGGACCGGGCGGGCAGAGGGCGCCTCCTTTGCGACGCGACGGGCACCACCGCCGGGCGCCGCGTGAACAGCACGCCAGCGACAAGAGCCGACGGCGCGCTCCGCGCGGTCCCCGCGGGTGCCGTCGGCTGTGGCCGCCCGGACGCGGCGGCCAAGCCGCCACGCCGAGCCGCCGGCCGCGCTCGTGGCGGGGAGCGCCACCGCGGTGTGGCGGCGCCGCGGTCATCCGCCGACGGCGGGAGCGAGTCGGGGGGCGCTGCCCCGCTGTTGCCGCCGCCGCCGCGGCGGGACCGTCGTGGGGAGCCACCCGTGCTGCCGCCGCCGCCTGGGCGTGTGCCGCGCAAGGGTGGTGGGTGGTGGGGGAGGAGAGGGGCGGCCAGACGGGGAGCGGCCGGCGCCGTCGGCTGGCGACACGCCGCGCGGGGCGGGCGCGCCGCGCCGCCGCCACGCCGCGGTGGTTGCCATGGTGCCTGCGTCTCTTTTTTTTGTTGTTGTGCGGGATGGCCATCATGGCCCGTGATGGGGGGGCGGGACTGGTGGCGGCGGCGGCGCACCAAACCCCTCTCCCCATCCCCTGCCCCCCCCCCCCCCCCGTCTCCGTGCTGTCCCGCCCGCGTGCTGTGGACGCCCCCACAAGAGCGCGGGGGGGTGGGGGGAGCGGCGGCGCCTCGTGTTGACACGCCCAGCCGCCGCGCGGGGGCGCCCGGCTGTCAGAGGGACGCGGAAGCCCGCGTCGCAAGCGCCGCACGGCCGGCGGGACCAGCCGCCCCCCCCCCCCCCCCCCCCCAGCTGCGGCTCCCCTCTCCCGCCCCCCACCCTCCGCTCCCCCACCACTCCGCCACACGCGGTGCTCGTCGCACCGTGCACGCCGCCCACCGCCACGACGGCCAATGACCGCGCACCCCCCCCCCGCCCGCTCCGATCCGCGCCGCCACGCGCGCAAGCGTGTGCACCAGCGCGGGCCGCGACCCCCCCCCCCCCCGCCCCTTCCCCGCACGCCGCCGCCCCGCGCTCGTCTCCACGCCACGCGCGCCGCGCCACCCACCCACGACCACGCGCCCCCCCCCACGGGGGTGCGCCCCGACGCGCGGCGCGGGGCGCCGCCGCCGCCGCGCGGGACCCCGCCGCGCGGCGGCCACCCCCCACCGCGCGGCGGTGCCAGCAGGAAAGCACCGCGCGGTGCCCCCCCCCTCCCACAGAAAAAAAAAAAAAAACAGGCAGACAAGAGCGACGGAGACGAGGCCGACGGATCCCGCCCCTCCCCCCCCGCCCCCCGCGTGGCGGCACACGATCCTCCCGCGCGCCCACCCGCCGCCAGTGGCACCCCGCGGCGCGGTACCGCCCCCGCCGAGCCGCCGCCGCCGCCGCCGTGCGCGTGCCAAGCGGGGCGGCCAGCCGCCCGCGCGTCGCGGCGGGTGCCCGCCCGCGCGCTGCCGCTGTGGCCGCCCCCCCCGCTCGGGTGGCGAGCGCAACGACGCCGCGCGCCGCCCGTGGCGGCGGGACGACCCCCATCGTGTGGGGGGGGGCGCGCGCCCGGTCACCACCCCCCCCCACACCCCCCCCCCCCCCCCCCCCGCCTCCGTCAGCCCGCGCGGCGCCGCCCTGCCGCGGCGGCGTTGGCGGTGGCCAACACGCGGGGGATAGGGGGGGGGGGGGGGGGTCGCGCCGGTCGCCGCGCGTGGCGAGCGCACCCCCACCGCGCGCCGCGGCGTGGCGGGGCGTGGTCGGGTGTGGGGCGGGAGCGCGGCGGCGCGGCGGTGGCGGCGGAGGGTGGAGCGGCGGGGAGGGCGGGGTTCTAGCTTGCTAGAGGGCGGCGCGCGTGGCGCTACAGCCGCCGCCGGCGCCGTCCAGAGACGCCGCCGCCGGCGTCGTCCAGAGACGCCGCCGCCGGCGCCGTCCAGAGGCGCCGCCGCCGCCGCCGTCCAGAGGCGCCGCCGCCGCCGCCGCCGCCGCCGTCGGTCGGCCATCGTCACGCCGGCGGTGCGACCGCCGCCACGCCGCGCGCGCGCGCGCGCCGACGCGCCGGTGCAGTGGCGCCGCCGCCGCGCCGCACGACGGCGGGCGGCCGCGCGGGAGCGCGCGGGGCGGCGGCGGCGGGGGGGGGGGGGCGTGGCGGGGGGGGGGGGGGGTGGGGGGGGGGGGACGCCGCGCCCGGCCGGCAGCGCCAGCCGCCGCGCCGGCCTGCCCCCCGCGCGCGCGCGGCGCGGGCGTCGCCGCCACGGCGGGCGGGCCCCCGCGCCGGCGCTTCCACCCGCCGCCCAGCCCCGCCGGCGCGGCCCCCCCCCCGCCGCCGCCGGCCGGGCGCCACGGGGCAACCGCACCGGCCTCCCCCACCACCACCCCGCCGTGCGAGTGGCGTCG
Organism: Pyropia haitanensis; assembly: GCA_008729055.1. Classification (NCBI taxonomy): domain Eukaryota; phylum Rhodophyta; class Bangiophyceae; order Bangiales; family Bangiaceae; genus Pyropia; species Pyropia haitanensis. Next base: position 3,717,927 of record SDUX01000004.1, on the reverse strand, counting down.
ATGCGCCCCCCCCCACCACCACCCCGCCGTGCGAGTGGCGTCGAAGCGCGTTCCTCGCCGCAACTCCCCCCCCCCCACCCCCCCCCCCTCCCCCCGGGACCGCCCTCACCCACGCACCCGCCACGGTCACGGTCACGGTGGGCACCAGCGGCAGGGGCGGTGCCAGCACCAAAGGCCGCGCCGCGCGCGCCCCCCCCCCCCCCCCCCCCACACCCGGCTGCGCCTCATTCTACGTGCGCGCGCGGTGCCCGCCCGACGGGGTGGCGGTGGAAGCGGAACCGCGCGCCCCACCGCCGGCGGGCGGCCGCCGCCGCCGTTGCCGCCGCCGCTGCCGGCGGCGCACCCAACGCGCTGCCGCCGCCTGTGCCCGCGGGCTCAGGGCGTGTGGACGGGCGTGGGGGGGCGCGGGAGAGGGGGTGCGCGCGCGCGCTGCGCGCGCGGCCGCCCGCAGCGGGGGAAGCACCGCCGCGCCGCCGCCGGCCGCCGCCGGTGGGTGGGGCGTGTGGGGGATAAAGGGGCCCCCGTCGGCGGCGGTGGGGGGGAGGGTCGCTCCAGACGCAAGCAACCCGCCCGCCCAGCCTCCCTCACCCGCCTCACCCGCCTCACCGCCTCCCAGCAGCCCTCGACTACCCAGACGGCTCGCCTCCGCTCACGCCGACTCGAGCCCGCCAACGCGCTCAGCCGCTGGTCAACCCCCAGCCGGCACGCCGGCTGTCGCACCCTGCCAGTCGGCCAGTCTCCCCCCTGCCGTCGACCCGCGCTGCCGCCGTCGCGTCGCGAGCGTCCCTACCGCCGGTCGTCGCGGTGTCAAGAGCCGTGGGCTTCAGCCGGCACCCCTACCCCCTGGCCGCCGCCAATCGCGGTCCGCACCTGCCGTGGCGTCCGCCCCCCTCGACCATCGCCACCATGAACAGCGTCGCGGGCGGCCGCCTCATGTGGGCGGGCATCCTCGCGTCGGGCGTCGCGGCGCACGCGATCGGCACCGCCGCGGCACGGGAGGCGGCGCTCCGCGACGCGGCGCGCACCATCTTGCCCGGTGGGGTGCCCCCGCCCTCCGCCGCCGCCACGCGCGCGCCGCCCGCACCTGCAGTGACGCGGCGGGTCCGGCCGACGCTGCTCGCCGCGGCGTCGTCGCCGGCGCACCCGCTCATCACGGCGGCGGGGGTGGCGGCGACGGGGGCGGCGGTCGCGCTCGCCGCGTCGGCGGTGGGCGTGCGGCCGCCGGCGGCGGTCCTGTCGGGGGCGGGCCGGCGGGCGGTGCTGGCGGGGCTCGCCGCCGCGCCGGCGGGGGCGGTGGTGGCCAAGGAGGTCCTCCTGTGAAGGGGGGGTTGGCGGTGGGGGGGGGGGGGGGGGGGGGGGCGGTAGCGGGTGCAGCGCCGCCGCCGGCACGACTGTACAGGCCGGCAGTAGTTGGGCGCGCGCGCCCTGTCCACCCTGTGGCGGGTCCGATGACCGGACCCGGGTGCAGGAGGCGATAAAGTAGCATCGTTGTCATGGTCAGCGCCCGTCCTGGTCAGCGCCGTCCCATCCCAGACCGGGGGTGTCTCTCGATGCCATCCATCTGTGCCCCCCCACCCCCCAGGGGCGCGACACTCCAAGAGGGCAGCACGGCAACACGTGACACCGACGAGGAGGAAGTGGAGGGGAGGGACGGGGGAACGGGGAAGGGACGAAGCTGGCGCACAGCACACACACCAGGGACGCAACATCCCCAGAGCGGTGCCTGGCGAGACATCTTCGAGTGTAGGCGGGGCACGGCACCCGCCTCACAGAGCTCAATTTATACACACGGCAGCCGCCACACATCGACGGGAAGGAATGGGGAACAGGGGGGGGAAGGGGAGGGAGGAGGAAGGGCGGCGGCAAGCTGGCGCCTGCCGCGCACCGCCCCACCTGCCCCCCGCCGCGCACTCCGCCCCTGGTCGCCGGTCCCCACCCCACCCCACGCACTTCCACGCGCACGCACAACCCACCACCACCAACCAAAAAAAAAAAAAAAGGAGCAAAAAGCCAAGAGAGTGCGCACCCCTCACGCGCCGTTGCGCAGCGGCCGCGGGCCGCCGCGGACACCAAGCCGCGCGTGCCAGCGGCACAGCAGTGCGCTGCCGCGCATCCGCCGCTCGACCGCCATGGCCATGAGGCAGTCTTGTAGCCGCAGCGGCTGTCGGGGGGGGGCGGGGGGTGTACCGCTGCTACCACCGCCGCTGCCGCCGCCGGTGCCGATGCCGCCAGCGCCGCCGCCAACGCCAGCGCCGCCGCCGCCGGCCGACCCACCACTGGGTGCGGTCGGCCCGACGGCCGCACCTGACGGCGAGCCGCCACGGCCACCGTCCGCCGTGCCGCCACCCCCACCGCCAACCGCGGCGGCAGCGGAGGCAGCGGGGGCGGCGGGCCCGGGGGTGCCCGGGGCAGCGGCGGCGGCGGCGGTGGCGGCGGCGGCGGCGGCTGTAGAGCCAGCTGGGGAGCCCGCCGCGGCCCCCCCCAGCCGACGCACCTTGGCAGCCGGGTCGTCCCCCCCCCCCGGGCTCGCGCCCACGCCAGCGGGGGTGCCCGGCTCGGAGCCCGCCGAGCGCCCGCCGAGAGACGCCAGGGAGTTGGAGGACCCCCCCCCCCAACCCCCCCCGGCGCACCGGGCGCGCCGGGCATCCGGCGCTTGCGCCGACCGAGGCCCTTGAACATGCTCGTCAGCGCCGCGTTGGTGGTCCGCAGCGAGTCGGCCGCCCGCTTCTTCTCCACCGTCGCCTTGTCCCGACGCCCCCCCTCGGCGGCCGACGACGAGCCGCCGCCGCCGCCGCCGCCGCCCTTGCCGCCCCCCGCCCCCGACCCGTCGCCACCGCCGCCGCCGCCACCGCCCGCGCCCGACCCGCCGACGCTGTCAGCGTCGGCGGCCTTGCGGGCGGCGGCGGCGGCGGCGGCAGCGGCCGCCTCAGCGTCGGCCAGCCGCCGGCGCGCGCGGGCGGCGGCGGCCGCGTCAAACGCGCGGGTCTCCTCGGCAGCGGCGGCGGCCAGGCGGTCCCGCACGCACTCCACGGCGGGCTGCCAGCACAGCGGGGTGCGGCCGGGCACGCCGCCGCTGTCGAACAACGGCGCGGCCGCGTCGATAACGGCGGGGGGCTCGGCGGTGCGCGCGTGGGTGGCCGACACAATCGCCTCGAGCACCGACGAAAGCCGCGCACGGACAGCATGGGCAACAAACACGGCCGTGTCGGGGGGCACCCCGCCAACCAGCCCCGCCGCGGCGGCGGCCGCCTCGAGCCGCCGCCGCAAGGAGGTGGCGTGGAGAACGCCCAGGCAGCCCGACGCGTCGGCGCCATCGTCCGCGTCGCCGCCAGGAGGATGGGCCGCAGCAACGTCGGCGGCGGCTGCGTCAGCGAGGCCCATGTCCTCTTCCTCGTTGAGGTCAATCCCCGACGCGGCGACAATGTCCATGTCCGTGTCATTCACCGGACGGGTAGGAGCACCGCTGCCACTGCCACCCGCCTTTCTGGCAACCGGCGAGGCCGCCGACGGGGCAGGCCCGCCAGCACCTCTGGCAGCACCCGCCGCCGTTGCTGCCGCCACGGATGGCGCCGTCGCCGCCGCCACGGGCGGGGGGTTGGCCGCCGCCCCTGCCCTCCCACTGGCCGCCAGTGCCGCCGCCCCCGCAGCCGCCCCGGCTGCGGCTGCTGCGCGCATGGCGGCAGTCTTGTTGGCACCGCCACCGTTCCTCGGTGGCGGCGCGCTCAGCCCGGCCAGGGCGGGGCCGGCACGGGCCCCGGCGAGCGCTGCCTGAGCAGCCTTGGTAGCCGCGGAAGCAGCAGCGAGCTTCGCAGCTTTGTTGCGAGCGGCAGGCCCCTTGGGCCGTGCCGCCGGCGGCTTGACGCCGGCCTTGACGTCAGGCGGCTTGCCGCCGGCCTTGACATCAGGCGGCTTGCCGCCGGCCTTGACGTCCGGCGGTTTGACGCCGGCCTTGACGTCAACCGGCTTCACGTCACCCTTGACGTCAAGCGGCTTGGCGCCGCCCTTGACGTCGGGTGGATTGACGCCTCCCTTGGCACCCGGTGTCGCGGGCGGGGACGGCGGCTTGGAACCCGCCGACGGCTCGCCAACAGCTGCGGCGGAGACGGCGGGCGAGGATGCTCTATCCGGCGGCGAGGCGGTTGGCGCAGCAAGCAGCCCGGCCGGCGGCGGCCGTGGTGGCGGCGCCAGCCCATTGGAGATGCCCACCCCGCCACCCCCCGATCTAGCAGGCAGCGCGGGCGCACCGGAAGCCGCTGCCAACGCTGCGGCAGCCATCGCGGCGGCGACCTTGCTCCCCCCCGCCGCCCCACCAGTCCCAGTAACCGCGCCTGCAAAACTCCCGTGGGGGGGCGGCGGCGGCGGCGGCGCACCCCCTGGCAACGGCGTCGCGGACGCCTCCGGCGTGGCACCCGCGGCGGCCGCCGTCGCGGCGGCAGAAGCGGCGGCAGCGGCAGCCGCAGCGGCGGCGGCAGCGGTGGCGGCGGCGCTCTTTTTCCGCGGTGCCCGCTTGCCCCCGCGGACGCGTTTCGGCGGTGCCCCAGCAGGGGAGGCCCCGCCCGGGGCGGGCCGCTTGGCGCCAACCCCAGGGGGGCGCGGGGGGGGCGCCACCCCAGACGCTGCCGGCGACTCTGTCGCGCCACCAGCGGCGGCCGCCGCGGCGCCGCCGGCCTGTGCGGGTGTGGCGCCTGGTGCGACACCATCTGCAGCGGCAGAGGCAGAGGCCGCAGCGGCGGCAGCCGCCGCCGCAGCGGCCGCCGCCTTGCCCGACGCGGCCGCGGCAGTGAGGGACGCCTTGGTCGGCGGCGCGCGCTTGCGAGGGCCTTTGGACGGCGGAGCCGCAGGCCCGCCCGCTGCAGCACCGGCAGCACCTCCTCGCGCGGCGGGGGAGGCTGCGCCAGGCCGCGGTGGTGCCGCCCCCCCCGCTCCCCCCGGCGACGCTCCCGCAGCTGTCGCCGACCCTCCGGCGGATGCCGTGGAGGGCGGGCCCGTGTCGCCATCGTCCCCCGGGGATGACACCGACGCCGCTGCTGCTGCCGCCGCCGCCGCCGACGCCGCGGCCTTGGCCGCTGCGGCTTTGGCCGCCGCCGTTGGTGCGCGACGACGGGGCGGCGCAAGGCCCTTGTTCGCAATCGTCTTGACGCCCTTACCCGCCGGCGCTTTGCCACCCTTGGCGCCCCCGGCGGCAGAGGGTGGCCGCGCTGGCGGCGGGGCTACGCCGCCGAGCAGCGACGCTGGCCGCGAGGCTGCAGAAGCGGCCGCCGACGAGGAGGCAGAGTTGGGCGATGGAGCTGCGGGAGGGGGGGTAGGCGGCGGGGGCGGAGGCGCATGGGGGGGGGAGGCACCGGCCCTGGAATCGCCGCACCAGGGGCGGCGAGTCCCGCCGACGACGTCGCGCTAGTCGGTGGCCCCGCAGGTGGTCTGGTTGGCAACACAGGGCCGACAGCGGGGGCGCTAGCTGCCGCGGCAGCCGCGGCTGCCGCGGCCGCCGCGGATGCAGCTGCCCGCTGCTGCTGCACCCGCAAGGGTATCGCTGGCTGCGACGTCGCCAGTCGCTGCTGACGCGCTGCCACCGTAGCCGCCGGTGGAGGTGGTGGCGGCGGCGGTGGTGGTGGTGGCGGCGGCGGTACAGCTCCTGCCCCCGGACGGGATGGTGGCGGCGGCGGGGCGCCAGGTGCCACGTTCCCCACGCCGGCTCCGGCGCCCGCCGGTCCCGCCGCCGCAGCGGCCGTGGCGGCCGCGGCTGCGGCCACGCGCCGTTGGTGCTCCGCCGCCTGCTGCGTGCGCCGCCGGGCACATTCCGCGGACCACTTCTTCATCTCTGCCTCAATCTCAATCGAGCTGCCTGGTGGGCGGGCGGCCTTGAGGAGCGCCATGACCTGCGGCCTCAGCTGCTGCAGCGGCAGCTGACCCTGCTTCCACTGCGGCCACATGTTCTTGAGGTGCCCGCGGACGACCTTGTGGCGCGCCACATCCGCCTGCGTCTTGAGCGTCCCGTGGACCATCCTATCCAACAGCGACAGGACAAACTGCAAAAACTCAAAGACCGCCTCTTGCTCGCGTGTCATCTGGGGGACGGTACCGGGTGGCCGACCCCGCGCCGCTGCCGACGCCGCCTGCGCTCGCTGCTGCGATGCAGTCATCGCCGCCGACGTTGGCCGCATCTTCTGCTGAGGCGCGAGACCAGCGGCGCCAGGAGGGACGCCGGGCCCGCCTGTTGGCGTGGCCGCCACCGCTGCGGCCGCCGCAGCTGCTGCCGCTACCCGCTGCTGCTGCTGCTGCAGCTGCAACGCCTGCATGCGCGCGAGGGAGGCGGACGAACTGCCCGAGCCGGTGCTACCGCCAAGGGCGGGCGCCGCCGCCGCGGCCGGCGGCGCGCTCGTCGCGGCGGGCTCCTTGGACAGCAGCGCCTCCAGCTCGGCAAAGTTGTCGCTCGCACCGCCGCCGCCGCCGCCGCCGCCGCCGCCGCCGCCGCCGCCGCCAGCGCGTCCCCCCCCGTCGACGGGATGGGCGCCATGGGCGGGACCAGGGGAAGGGGGATGCTGGGGGGGGGCACCAGCCCCGGCGCGCCCACCCCACCGGCGGCAGCCCCGGGCGGCGGCACCAGCAGGCCCGACGTACGAGGCGGCGGCGCGCCCGCCAGGTGCGGCGGGGGCCCCGGGAGGGAGCGGGCAGCCAGGCCTGGGGGTGGCGGCCCGCCGGGGCGACCAGGGGACATGCCCGGCCGGCCACCCGCCGGGCTGCCGCCCACCCCCCTCCCGACGCCGCCGCCACTGCTGCCGCCCCCACCGCCACCACCGCTGCCGGCGCTGCTAACGCTGTTGACGCCACCGCCGCCGCCGCCGCCGCTGCTGCCGCCACCACCACCCCCACCGCCGGCATCGCCCGGCCCAAGCAGCGTGAGCAGCTCGGACAGGTTGCGGGAGCTGCTCGTCGCCACCGCGGGGGGTCCCCCCGGCGGCCGCTGCGGCGTGCCCCTGCCGCCACCACGACCGGCGGGACCCCGCGCGGGGCTCCCGCCGGGAGGGACGCCCAGCGCGGGGCCGCCCGGCCCAGCCGCCCCTGCGCCGGAACGCCCGCCAGCCCGGGCGGGGGAGCAAACAAAAACACACCGGCGCCAGGGGAATCAACACGTCGTACACGGGAGGGCGAGGTGAGCAGGCTGCCGTGAGTGCTGGCGGCGCGTGCCAGCCCCACCAGCGGTGCATCCGGTGCCTCACGCCCCCCCCACCCCCCCCGCTCCCACTTACACCCGCTCCCGCCAACCCCCAGACCGCCGATACACCGCCCATGGCCGCCTCGTCAGCCGCGCCGCGCGCACACGCCAGCCGCGCCGCGCGCATACGCCAGCCGCTCGCCGCGCCAGCCACCCACGCAACCGCCGCCGCCACCCGACGCGGCCGCCCAGCCCTCCCCCCCGGCGTCGTCGCACCCCCGCCGGCGCACCCCCCAACGTACGTTGTCCCAGGCCGACCAGCTGCGGTGCCCCCCCCCCCCCCCCACGGCCGTGCCCCTGCCAGGGCCGCGGGCAGCCCCCCCCCCTACCCCCCCCCACCCCCCCCCCGCCGCCGCCGCCGCCGCCGCGGGGCGGCCCAACCCCCCCCCCGCCGCCGCCGCGGGTGGCCCCGGAGGCCACCGCCGCCGCCGCCGCCGCCCCCCGCCGGCGAGCCGCCCACCCCCACCAGCCGCGGCGGCAGCGGCGGCGCGCCGCCACGGCCGGCCGCCGCCAGTGGCGGTGGCGGTGGGGGGGTGGTGGCGGCGGTCGCGGCGGCGGTGGGGGGGGGGCGGCGCCAGCGGGCCGCCGACGGGCACACCCAGCGGGCCGCCGCCGCCGCCGCCGCCGCCGCCGCCGCCGCCGCCGCCGCCGCCTCGGCCGACCGCCCCCCCGCGGCCCGCCGCGGCGGCGGCCGCGGCGGCCGCAGCGGCGGCGGCAGCGGCGGCGGCGGCAGCGGAAGAAGACGGCGGGCCGCCACCGCGCCCCCCCGCTGGTGGGGGAGGTGGGCCCGCGCCGGGCGTGCCGCCGGCGCCCGGCCCCAAGATGCCGAGCAGATCCGACAGGTGCTGCTCCATGGCGGAGCCGCCCCGGCCGGGGGCCCCGCCAAGCGCGACCGGCGGCGGCCGGGGGAGGGGGGCGGGGGGGGGGGGGGGGGGATGCCAGAAGAAAACCGCAGTGTGGGGAAGAGGAGGTTGGAAAGGGAAAGGGAGGGGCAGCGAGGAGGAAGCGGGGGGGGAACGCGCCAAGGGGAACGCGGGGACGGACGGGGCTGGACGCGCGCGGCGGTCGGCACCGCGGCGCCGCGCGCGCACCGCGGGCGCTGCGCGCGCATGCGTGCCGCGGCGCGGGGGTGGGGGGTGGGCCGCGCGGGGCGGACGCGGCCAAGGCAATCGGCGGGTGCTGCCAGCGGTGTCGCGGTCGGGCCGCCCCTCCTCCCCCCCCCCCCCCCTCACCTTTGCCAGCGACCCCGTGGCGGCTGTCGATTGGCCCGCCGCGCCGGTTCGCGCGGCCCACGAGCGCGTCGACCCGCTCCCTGCTGGCAGCGGGACGTCGGGCGGCGGGGTAATTGTACGGGCCGACAAAGGGCACGGTGAGGGATCAAGACACGTTTCCGATGGACAGCCAAAGCGAAAGGCTGGTGGAGTGAAAGTGTTCAAGTGCTGCCACCGAAGCGACGGCTCCCAAGTAAGTACTTGGCACTCGAAACCCGAGGTTGACCTATCATATAGCCACTTTTCGTTAACGGATCGACGCGCCTTCCGACCGTTCTAGTCGATCGACATGGACACGGCCGCCCGCGCGCCGCGCCCCACCACGCGCCTCCGATCGACAGAGGCGGGCGCGGGGCCGCGCGTCACCGCGCGGTCGCCGCCGCGCCCGCCCGCGCTCGCCCCGCGCGCCCGCGCTCGCCCGCGCTCGCCCGCGGCCACGCGCGGCCGCGGCCGCCGCCCGCCCGCCCCGCGCCCACCCGCCCCCGGCCGGCCGCGGGCGTGACGGCGGCGGCGGCGGCGGCGGCGGCGGCGGCGGCGGCGGCGGCGGCGGCGGCGGCGGCGGCGGCGGCATCCGCAGCGGCAGCGGCGGCGGCATTGGTGGCAGCGGCTGCTGGGTATAGCGGCAGCGACTGCGGCAGCGGCCGCGGCAACGGCAGCGGCAACGGCGGCGGCGGCGGCGGCGGCAGCGGCGGCAGCGGGTGGGGGCGCGGCGGCGGGGCGGCGGCGGCCGGCGGCCGCCCTCCCCCCCCCCCGCCGCCTCGTCCTGCCGGCACTGCTCCCTCTCGTGCGCACGGCACGGCATCCCGCCCCTTGGCGGCCGTCCCTTCACATCCTCGCCCCCGGCCGCCGTCTCCCCCCATCCTCGTTTCTCGCTACCACCACCGCCCCGTCCGCCGGCCGCTGCCGCCCTTGCCGCCGCCCGTGTTTCACCCGCCCGGCGGCGGCATCGTGGTCGTCCGCACCATGCCCATCGTGCTGCGCCTGGGCGGCGGCACCGCCGGCGGCGGCGGGGGTGCCCCCCCCCCCCCCGCCCCCGCGGCGGCAGCTGCCGCCTGCCGCCCGCCTGGGCACGCCACCGCAACGACGACGACGACGCGGCGAGCAGCAGCGACGCCGACACCACCGCCGCCCCTGCCGCCGCCGCCGCCCCTGCCGCCGCCGTCGCCCCGGCAGACCGGCCGCCGGTCGGGGCGGCGGCGGCGGCGGGGGGCGCGGGTCGGGCGCGGGCCGCCGCGCCGCCGCCACCGGCGGCCGCGGCGGCGACCGCCGCCGCCGCCGCCGCCGCCGCCGCCGCCGCCGCCGCCGCCGCCCGCCGCGGCATCCAATGCCATGGCCGGCGTCACGCCCGCGGCGGCAGCGGCGGCGACGCCCGCGGCGGCGGCCGCGGCGGGCGCTCCCGCCCGGCCCCTCACGGTGGCCGCCCGCCGGCGGCGGCGCCTGCCGGCCGCCGCGGCCGCCGGCCGGCCGGCCAAGCGCGGGCGCGGCGCGCCGGCGGGCGCGCCCCCCGCCGCCGGCGGCGCGCCCACCCTGTACGCGTCCCTGCCCGGCGGCACCGCGGGCGTGCCGCCGCCGCCGGCGGTCGGCGCCGACGGCGGCGTCGCGCTGCGGGCGGCGGGGGTGGCGGCGGCGGCGGCGGCGGCGGCGGCGGCGGCGGCGGGGGGGGGGGGGTGCCGCGGCCGCCGCGTGCTGGCCGCGCGGTTGGGGGTTGGGGGGGGGGGGGGGGGGTGCCGGTGCTGGCAGCCGCGGCGGCGGGCGGCCGCCGGCGGGTGGCGGCGGCGGCGGCGGCGGCGGCGGCGGCGGCGGCCGGGCGGGGACCCCGCCCGCGGCGGCCATCAAGATGGAAGGCACGCCGGCGGCGGCGACGGGGCGGGGCGCCGCGGGGGGGAGCCCCGCGACGGACAGCCCGACGGGTGTTGCGGCGGGCGCGGCGGCGGTCGCGGCGCGCGCGGGCCGGGGGGGGGGGGGATGGGCGGGGGGCTCGCCACGCTCCGCCCCACGTTTGTGGTGCACCTGTTTGCGGATGGCTACGCGCTCGAGCCGCCGACCGAGGCGGCGGCTGGCGGGGGGGGGGGGGTGGGGGGGGGTGCGGGGGGGGGGGCGGCGCGTCCGCGTCGGCCTCTGCCAGCGGCAGCACGCCGTCACCCGTAGCGAATGGCGCCGCCACGGCCGGCACGGGCACGCCCGCGGCGTCGAGCGTGGCGGCGGCGGCGGCGGCGCTGCCGCGCTACCCCTACGACCGCGCGTCGGCGGGCCTGCTGCGGCCGCTGTCGCTGGGCCTGCTCCCCCCCCCTGAGGAGCTCCCGCCGCCCGCCGCGTGCCACTACCGCGCCGGCTGCCTCGCCGCGGTCGTCCACGACCACACCGTCGCGGCGGCGGCGGGCGCGCCGGCGCGGCTGCTCCTCCGGCCAGACGCGTACACCGTGGCGGTGGACGCGGTGGGGATTGGCGCGCGGCTGTCGGCGGCGGCGGCGGCGGCGGCGACGGGGGGGGGGGGGAGCGGTGCGCCGCACGGCGGGCTCGGCGGCGGCGGCACCACGAGCGGCGCGGGCGTGGACGGCGACGGCGACGGCGGCGGCGGGGGCGGCGGCGGCGGCGGCGCCCCCCTAAACGACGCGGAGCTCGCCGCGCGGGTGGAGGCCCCCCTCCTGCTCGCGCTCCACCCCCACCTGGACCTGCGCCCCCGCGCCCCGCCCGCCCCTACCGCCACCTCCCTCGCCCGCCGCCGCCACTCGGCCGGCACCGTCCCGTGGCGGCCGCTCGCCGCCGCGGTCACCGCGTCGACGACCGCCGCGGGGGCGGCCGCGGCGGGCAAGCCGGCGACGCTCGCCGCCGCACGGCGGGCGGCGGCGGCGGCGGGCAGGCCGGTCGCGCCCGCGGCGGACGTGGCGGTGCTGTTGCTGGTGGGGGCGGCCGCCGCGACGGCGCGGCGGGCGGCGGTGGCGGCGGAGGTGGAGCGCGCGCTCGTGGCGGGGGGGGGGGGGGGGGGGGGGCGGCTGTCGGCCTTGGGGGGGGGGGGTGGAGGGGGGGCGCCCCGCCGGGGGGCCGCCAGGCTCACCCGCCAGCCCGGTGCTGCGGGGGGGGGCGTCACCGGGCGGCAGGGGGAGCGCGTCGCCGGCCGGGCGCGCGGCGGCGTCGCCGGCGGGTCGGCCAGGCGCGTCGCCCGCCGGCCGCGGCAGCGCGTCGCCGGCCACGCGTGGCGGCGGCGGCGGCGTGCAGCCGCCGCCGCCGCTGCTGCCACTCCTCTCCCGTGGCGGCGCGGGCGGCAGCGGCGGCGGCGGCGGCGGCGGTGGCGGTGGCGGTGGTGTGGCGGCGGCGGGCATTGGCAGCGCCGCCGCCGCGGCGGCGGGTGGTGCCACGGCGGGTGCGGGCGGCGGCGGCGGCGGCGGCGGCCGGCCGCGGCGGCCGCCGCTGACCGCCGCCGACATTGGCCTGCCGCCGCCGTCGTTGCTGTCGGCGATCGCGGCGGTGCGGCCGCCGCCGCCGCTGCGGCCGACGGAGCGCCTCCGCGCGCTGCGGCTGCTCGGGCCGTCGGGGGGGGGGCGGCGGGCGGCGCCGCGGGTTCCGCCAGCGGCGGCGGCGGTGGCGGCGGCGGTGGCGGCGGCGCGGACGCCGCGGGTGCGGACCGGGAGCGGGAGCGGGAGCGAGAGCGGGAGCGGGAGCGGGAGCGGGAGCGGGACCGTGACCGTGACCGCGACCGGGAGCGCGACCGCGACCGCGACCGCGGCGGCGGCCGCCCCCGTGCGCGTGGCATCTACATGCTGGAGCTGATGCGCCGGCAGCAGCGGACGACCGAGGTGATCATTGGGCGGGGCATCCAGACCGAAAAGAGCCGCGACATCTTCCGCGTTGTGGTCGAGGGCGAAGCCGCGGGCCACGCGTTTTGTGACGAGTTCCGCCGCCTCGCCGACCGCGAGGGCTACGACGTTTCGTCGGATGACAACTACTCGGCGCGCGGGGGGGGGGGGGGGGTGCCCGTACCACCGCCGTCGCGGGGGGGGGGGGGGGGGTCCGGGTCCCGGGGGGGGGGGTGGGGCGCCGCTGGGGGGGGGGGCACCTCGGGGGGGGCACCAGCCGCCGCGACGATGGCGGCGGCCGCGGCGGTGGCGGCGGCGGCGGCGGCGGCGGCGGCGGAGGCGGCGGCGGCGGCGGAGGCGGCCATGGTCACGGCCACGGCGGGCATCCCCCGACGTCGGCCGGCGGCGGCGGCGGCGGCAGCAGCATCACCGCGGCGGCGGCGGCGCAGCAGCAACACGCCGCGGCGGTGGCACAGCAGGCGGCGGCGGCCGTCACGGCGCGGCAGGCGGCGGCAGCGGCGGCGGCGGCAGCGGCGGCGGCCGCTGCGGCCGGCGGCGGCGGCGGCGGCACGCTGCCTGGCGGCGGGGGCCACCCCCCGACGACCTCCGCGGCGGCGCCACTACCGCCACCCCCTCCCCCCCATCCCCCCCCGCCACCCCCCCGCCTCCCCCCCGCCACCACCGCCACCGTCGGCGCCACCGCCCGTGTCGGGCGGGGACCACCGCAAGGCGGGTGGCCGCGGCGCCGGCGGGGGGACGGCTGGCGGGGGGGGGGGACGCCGCCGCGGCGGCGCCGCGGGCTCCGCCGCCAACCGCCGGTCGGCCGCCGCCGCCGCCGCGGCGGCGGCAGCAGCGGCCGCGGCGGCGGCGGCGGCGAGCCCGGGCGGGGGAGGCGGGGGAGTTGGTGTGCCAGCGTCGACGGCGGCGACGCCACACGGTGGCGGTGGGGTGGTGGCGGGGGGGGGGGGCGGCGGTGGAGCGGTCGGCGGCGGCAAGCCCCCGCGTGGCTCCCCGGCGACGGCCGCCAAGGCGGACCCCGCCGGCGGCGGCGTCTCGGCGCAAGCGCAGGCAGCGGCGGCCGCCGCGGCCGCCGCGGCCGCCGCGCAAGCGCAGGCGCAGGCGCACGCCCTCGCGCAGGCGCAGGCGCACGCGCACGCGCAGGCGCACGCGCACGCACACGTCCAAGCGCAGGTGCAGGCGCAGGCGCAGGCGGCGGCGGCGGCGGCGGCCGCCGCCGCCGCCGCCGCCGCCGGCAGCGGCGGCGGCGGCGGCGGCGGCGGCGCCCCGCCCGTGCCCCCACCCCCTCACGGGGCCACGACCGCGGCGGCGGCGGCGGCCGCCGCGGCGCACCGCACCGCGACGGTGCGGCTGATGCAGCAGGCGCAGCAGGCGCAGCAGGCGCGGGCGCGGATGCTTGGCTCGCAGCACGCCGCCGCGGCGGCGGCGGCACGGGCGGCCGCGGCGGCCGCCGCGGCGGCTGGGGGGGGGGGAGCGGCGGGGGGGGGGGGGTTGCCGTCACCGGGGGGGGGGGGCGCCCCCAGCGTGGGAGGCGGTGGGGGGGGGGGGGGGGGGGGGGGGCGGGGGGGGTGCCACCGGCACACCCGGCGGTGGCGGCGGCGGCGGTGGTGGCGGCAGCGGCGGCGTGGCCGCCGCGCTGGCCCCGCCGCCCGTATCGGCCGCCGCCGCCGCCGCCGCAGCTAGCGGCGCGTCGCCACGCGGCGGCGTGGGCGTCACGGCCGGCCAAAACCTGCAGCGGCACCTCGCCGAGCTGGTCGCCGCCGCGGCGGCGGCCCCCCCCCCCCCCCCCCCCCACCGGGCTCCATGGCCGCCACCACCACCGGCAGCGTCGTTGTCGGCGGTGGCGGCGGCGGCGGCGGCACGGCGGGGGGGGGAGGGGGTATCCCCGCCGCCGCCGCCGCCGCCGCCGCCGCCGCCGCCGCGGCGGCGCCGGCCGACGCGCGGTCGCGGCAGCACGCGGCGCAGGCGGCGCGGTACGCACAGTACCACCGCGCGCAGCAGGCGTCGGCGGCGGCGGCGGCGGCGGCGGCGGCGGCGGCGGCGGCGGCGGGGGGGGGGGGGGGGGGGTGGGGGGGGAGCGCGAGGGGGGGGGTGGGTGCGGCGCCCCCGCCGGGGCAGGCTGGAGGGGGAGGGGGGGGACAGGGACAGGGGGGGGGGGGGTTGGGCGGACCACCGGGGGGGGATGGCCAGGGGGGGTGGGGGGGGGGCAGGGGGGGGGGGGGGGGGCGCTGAGGGGTTGGGACGGGGGGGGAGGTGGGGCGGGGGGGGAGGTGGGGCGGGGGGGGAGGTGGGGCGGGGGGGGGGGGGGGGGTTGACCGTGCCGAGCAGCGAACCACACCGCGGTGGGGGGGTGGCGGCGGCCGCGCCCGTGGCGCGGCGCGCCGCCCGATTTTTGGTTATCTGCCTCGATGGGCGCGCCGCGCAGCGTGTTTGGTAGCGGACGAGGGTAGGAGGGGCACGGCAGGTGGGCGGCCACGGTGGGAGCGGCGACGGCGGCAGCAGAGGCCGGGGCGGGGGGACGGCCCGCCGCGGTGCGGGGCGTCGCGCGGCGGCGTCGGCCGGTCGCCGCGCTCTCTCCCCACACGCGCCGGTCGGCGTCCCACCACCAGAGCGGCACGGGCGCCCCGCGCGTGGCGGCGTGGCTGGCACGCACGACGCGTGCCGACGGGCACGGCGGCCGAGGCAAGCACGCGGCTGCGCGCCGCCCGTCGCGGGCGGCGTTGCGTGCGCGCGCGGCCACGGCGGCTCGCTGCCGCCGCCGCCGCCCGCTCACGGGCCGCCCGCCGTCGTGGCGACGGCGGCACCAGCCACGCCGCCGTCGCCACCACCACCGCCGCCGCCGCCGCCGCCACCGCCGCCGCCGCCGCCACCGTTCCGTGGCCGCCCCACCGCCACGGTCGCCGCGGTTGGGGCGGGCGGTGTCACCACCGCCGCCGCCATCACCGCCGTCGGTCGGCGAGGGGCCAGCCGCGGCGGCGGCGGCGGCGGCGGCGGCGGCGGCGGCGGCGGCGGTGGTGACCGCCGTGGCGGCGGCGGTGGTGACCGCGGTGGCGGCGGCGGCGGCGGCGACAGCGACGGCGGCGGCGCGGCGGCGCGCGGCAGCGACGCCACCAGCGGCGGCACGTCCGGCACGGGCGGCCCGGCGGCGGCGGCCAGGCCCGCCGCGGGCGACGCCCGCGCGCCCCCCCACCCCCCCCACCCCGCCACGCTGCTGCCACCGACGGCTGCAGCGCAAACGCCACCGCCGGCGGCGGGCGCCCCCCTCCCCCTCCCCCTCCCCACACCGCGTCGGGCGGCGTGCCGCCGGGCGACCCGCTCGACGTTGACGCTCCGCCGCCCCCCCCCCCCCCCCACCACCACCGCGGCCAACTCCCCCCCGCCCCCGCCGGCCCGCCCAAACGCCGCCTCCGCCTCCCCCCCAATGCCCTCTACAATGGGTGGCAACGCCGTCGACGGCGCCACCGCCGCCGCCGTACCGGCGGCGGGCACCAGCGGCGGCACCGCCAGCGGCGAGCCGCCCGTCCCAAACAGCGTCGCGGCGTCCCAGTTGCACAGCGGGCACGTGCTGGCGCCGCGGCGGAGCCACCGCCGCAGGCACCCGCGGTGGTACACGTGGTGCGCCGAGCACGGCAGCGCCACCCACCGGGCGGTCGACAAGGCGCCGCCACCTCCCCCACCCCCACCCCCACCCCCACCCGCAACCCCACCACCACCACCACCACCACCACCAGTACCAGCGGCGGCCGTCGGAGAGCCCCCTCCCCCCCCTCCATCCTCCAGACAGATACAACAAAAGTAGTCGTCCGCGGCCGCCCCGTCGCTGCTGCTGCCCCCCCCCGTCGAGCCACCCACCACCCCGCCGGCGGCGGCGGCGGCCCAGCCCCCCCCCCCCCCGCCCCCCACAGCCGCCGCCGCGGGCTCTCCGACGCGGACCCCGCCGACGGTGACGGCGGCGCACCCCCCCCCCCAAACCGTCGGCGGCGGCCCGCCCCACCGCCGCGGCGCAGCTCGTACGTGTTGACCACGTGCCGCACCTGCGCGGACGTGAGCCCCACCCGGTGGCGCTTCCCCCCCGCTCCCCCCCCCCCGCCGGCCACGTCGGGCGGCGGCGCCACGCCCGTCCCGCCATCGTCATCGGCACCCCCCCCACCGCGGCGGCGGCCGCCGTCGCGCCCCCCCCCCAGCGGCCGGAGCGCCCAGAGCCCTCCAAGGGCGTACCCGCCGCCCCCACTCCCCCCCCCTCCCCCCGCTCCTTCCCCCGCCTCGCGCACCGCCGCGGTGCACAGCGCGGCGAGCACCCCCGCCGCCGCCACCGCAAACGCCGCCGACACGAGCGCCGCGTAGAGCCGGTCCCGGCCCTGCGGGCGGCGCGGCGGCGGCGGCGTCATCGCCACCCGGCCGGGCGTCCACGACAGCAACGGCGGCGACGGCGACAGCGGCGATGTCATTGTCGCTGGCAGGGACGGTAGCGTCGTGCCGGCACCCCCGAGAAGGTCCCCCACCCAGCACACCTCCCACCGTGGCACCGGGCCGGCGGCGGCAAACGCGGCGGTGATGGCGGTGGCGGCGACGGCGGTGTAACTGTAGGCGCCGCCGGGCGCGTAGACGGCGACGGTGGCGGGCGCCGTGGCGGACGCGGCGGTCGTGGCGAGGCCACTAATGTTGGTGACAAGAAACTCGGGGCGGTAGACGGCGGGCGCGGGCGGCTGCAGGGCAGGGGGAAAGGCCGGGTCCACGTCGGCCGCGGCTGCGGCGGCGGCGGCGGCGGCGGCCACCGCGTCCGCAGCGTCGGCCGCCGCCGCGGCCGCCGGGCTCGCCACCACCCGCACCGCGCGCACGTAGCAGCGGGCGGGGAGCCACGCGCCCGCGGCCGCCGCATCGGCGTACGCCGACCAGTTGATGACGGTCGACGTGAGGGCGGCGACAAAGATGGCCGTGACGGGGAGGAGGAGGGCGGAGCGGCGGGCCGCGGGGGAGTAGCACCAGGGGGGGAGCCGCCACCGGGGGGGGGGGGGGTCGTCTGACCTGCCGTCGCCAATGCCGCCCGCGCCGTCGTTGCCGCCGCCACTGCCGCCAACGTCACTGGCCGTCACGGTGCTGTCGGGGGCAAGAATGATGGGCGGTACTGGCGGCGGCGGCGGCGGCGGCAGCCCGTCTGCGGGTGCACCGGCGGCGGCGGCCGGCAGCGTGGCCGCGGCTGGCGCCGCGGCCACCGCGTTGGCGGGCGGGGCGCCCCGTCCGGATACGATCGGTGCCACCACCCCCGCCGTCGGCGTGTCTGCCCCTTCCGTGTTAGAGGAGACCCAGCCGGCCGCCGCCGCTGCCGCCGCCACCGCAGGTGTGGCCATGGCGCCGCGGAAGGGTTGGTGCGCCTTCCACTGCCCCCCCCACCACCCTCTCCCCCCGCCTCAACGCCGCAGCCGCCGTGAAGATGAGGAAGAAGGGTAAAGGCCGAAGTCGGCGGTGGGGGCGCCGCCACCGACGGCAGCGGCCGCACGTGGCGGGGACCGCTGTCGTGGGAGAGGGCGCCCGCCACCGTCGGCCGCGGCGGCCGACGCCAACAGACGACGGGGACAGGGTGAACAGGGCGGAAACGGGGAGCAAAACCGCACAGCCGCCGCCGCCGCGGCTGGTAGCCGAGGTGAACCCCCCCGCGCTGGCCGTCGCGACCGCCCCCCCCCGGCTCGCCGCGACCACTCACGGTGGCGGCAGCCGCACCTCCTCTGCCCCCTTGCCCGTCGTGCGCACCAACCCAATCCTCAAGCCCGCCCCCTCCCGCCCCGTCCTGGCCACGCCCACCCGTCGTACGCTCACCCCCACCCCACCGCCGCCCACCACCGCCGCCACCCCCCCTCCAACCAATCTCCCCACCGTGGCGCCGGCCACGGGTACTCGCCGCCGGCGCGGTACGCCTCCCCGCGCCGCACCGCGACACCCGACAACCACCCGCCCCCCAATCGGCAAAGGAAAAAAAAGTACACGTTAAACTACCGCACGGACGGCTAGAGGCGGCTGGCAGAGGCAGAGAAACGGGTGGGCCGCCAGGAACAGAGGGGGGGGGGAGGGGGGACGCTGCCGGTGGGGCCACCAGTCGCGCCGCGCCCCGCCGCAACCACTGCCGCCGCCGCCGGCCGCTGCTGCCGGCCGTCGCCGCTGGCCCGCCCGCCGCGTTCATGAGACCCTGCCCCCTCGCCGTGGCGGCAGGGCGGCGCTCCCCGCCCGGCGGCGGGTCGGACTGACGACGCCGTGCCCAGCGGCCAGACCGGCCACGGAGCAAAGCGGCGCCGGCCGGAGTGCGTTGGTGGCGGCGTCACAGCGAGTAAGCCGGGGGCACGGATGAAGAAGGTCACGGGTAAGGGGGGGGGGCCAGGAAGGGGGACGTCCGCCCCCCTCCGCCCCCCCACCCTCCCCCACGCCAGCGGCGTCAACCCCGTGTGGGTGCGCCCCTGCTGCGCGCGCTGACAGGCCAGCGGCGGCAGTGCCGAGCAAAAAAACCAGCGGCGGCGCGGGCAGAGGTCAGGGCGCCCGACCTCCGCCGCCGCTGCTCAACCTCCTGCGTCCGTCAACACCCCCCCCCATGCATGCATGATGGTGGGGGGGGGACAGATGCGTGGACGGGCGCCATCCATCACGCCACCTCGCCGTGATGATCAGTACAAGGCCGTGGCGGCGCGCCGGGGGGGGGGGGGGCACGCCGCGGCCGGCCGGGGTGGGGGGAGGTCGCTGACAATGGAGGCGGCCAGCACAGGGTGGAAGAGGGCACAGCATCGCGACGCCGGCCGGCCGCGGCCGCGCGTCGGTGCGTGGCGGTCCGGCGCGACCGCGCCAGCTCGTCGGCCGCGTGGGACGTCATTCGCTACTCCTCGTCACGGGGCGGACTGGAACAAATTTCCCACGGTTCCACGTGTTCCACGAGCGCCCGTCCCTGGATCAAGTCCATCAGGTGTACTTACAAGCACAGGGGTGTGCCATCGTCGACGAAGGCCGCCTTTGTCCTCGCATCCCGAATCATCCCCGCCATTGCTGCTGGACCTCTTCCCACTCCGCCGCTTCCAGCGCCCTCCCCCGCGCCCCCTCGTGGTACGGCCTGGTCTCCCCGGCCGCGCCCACCCATGGCACCCGCCGTCCTGCGTTCGCTGTTGCCCGGCGTACGCCTGGCTGCGGCGCGCGTCCCCCGTGGCGGCGGCGGCGGCGGCGCGGCGGGGGCGGGCACCCCCCCAGCGGCGGCGGCGGCGGCAGCGGCGGCGGCAGGGACGGCACGGCCGCCGCCGGGGGCGACGGCGGCGGCGGGCGTGCGGTGGCTGGCGGCGCCCAAAAAGGGCGGTCGTGGCGGCGTCGCGGGGGGGGGGGGGGGGCGCCGGGCGCCGCGGCGCCGACGGGCTGGGCGGCGCTGCAGATCTACAAGGACGTGCCGGGGCCGACGGAGCTGGTACGTTGGGGAGGTGAGGGTGGGGAGTTGTGCCGCCGAGTGAGAGGAGGGGGGGGGTGGGTGGGGTGATGGGGGGTGCGGGGGGTGGGGGGGTTTATGGGAGATGGAGCGGTGGGGGGGAGGGGGGGCTGGGGAAGGTGGGGAGGAGCGGGGGGGGGGGGGGGGCGGGGGGTGGGGGGACGGGGCAGATGGGAAGGACGGGGGGGTGGTGGGGGTGTGTGCAAGGTAGGGGGGAGATGGAGGGGGGGTGGGAAGGCGGCCGTCGGCTCAACGCGCCCGCCGGCGGTGCGTCGTGTGATGGCTGTTGCTGGCGGGCCGTCGGGCGGCGGCAGCGTCTCGGCACGTGCGGCGTGTGGCCTAACCGACCTGCTCACGCGGCCATCGTGGCGGCCGCGGCGGTGGTGGATGTCATCCTGGCCTGTCGCTGGCGGCTGTCTGTTTTTTTTTTCGTTTTTTTTTTTGTCTTTTTTGCCCCTTCCCGCCGCCCCCCACTCCGCTCTTGCCGCCGCCGCGCAGGAGGACGCCGCGTACCCCGACTGGCTGTGGACGCTGACGGACCCCGCCCCCACGCAGGCGGACCTCACCGACCGTGCCGCCGCCCTGTGGGCGGCGGGCGGCGTCGAGGCGGTCGTCGACACGATGGGGCCGTCGGGGGAGCTCACCCGGCTGCTCCGCGCCGACGCGCGGTCGCGCCTGCGCGAGCGCAACGACGAGTCGGCGGCGGGGCTGTGAGCGGGGGGGGGGGGGGGGAGGGGGCGGCGGGTGACCCCGACGGCGCCGCGGGGAGGGGCAAGCGGAGGGGGAGGGGAGTAGAGGGGGGGGGGGCGGGCGGCAGGGGGTAAGGGGTCGGGGGGGGGGGGGGTGGGTGGGACGGGCTGGGCGGCGACCACGCGCGCTGGATGGCTATCCTGAGCTGCGCCGCGACGGAGGCGCGGGCGGGTGCGCGTGCTGGGGATGGCCGCCGCGGGCCTCCCGTCCCCCGCCCGCCCGCCCGCCCGCCGGCCTCCCCGTCGGGCGGTTGGCCGGCCCGCCCGCAGGGGCGGTGCGGACGGGTCCCCCCCTTCTGCGGTCGGGCGGCGGGCGGGGGACGGAGAGGGGCGGGGGGGGGGGGGGGGGGGTGGAGCGGGACGCGGCCGCCGCTGGCCGCCGCCACCACACGTGCGGCCCCGGCTGGTCGACGCCGCTGCCGCCCGTTGGTGCCGCCGCCGCGGCGGCGGCGGCGGCGGCGGTAGCGGCGACGCGGCGGTGGCGGCGGCGGCGGCGGCGGCGGCGGCGGCGGCGGGCGGCCACGGCGGGGCTGCCGTCGCCGCCCGCGCCGGCCGGCCGTGCAACGTGGCGGGGCGTGGTGGGGGGGGGGGACGCGGGTGTGGCCAGCAGGGGGGGGAGGCGTGGGGTGGCCGACGCAGGGGGGGGGGGGGAGGGGGTTGGCGCTCTCGGTGGTGCGCGAGCCGGACGGCGTCGACTGGCGGGAGCGGGTGGTGCGGACGGGGGGGAGGGCGGAGCGCGCGGGGTGGTCGGACCGCCCGTCGGGCGGTGCGCGTGGCCCCTCTGGCCTAGCGGGGGTCCGTCTCCTCTTCCCGTTTTTTGCCGTGTGCCTGCCTGCGGCTCGTCGCGGGCACGGGCGCACGCCTGCCAGCGCGGGCGTGGCCGCCGGCCACGGCACGCGCCGGCCGGCCGGCGCGCCGCCCCGTCGGGCAGCAGCCCCAACGCACCAGACGCGGCTCCAAACCCGGCAGCCCACCCTCCCTCCACCCTCCACACCCCCCACGGCCCTTCCCCTTCCCCTTCCCCTTCCCCCCCCACCCCCCCCCCCCCCCCCCCCCCCCACGCTGTTCAAAACCGGATGCTCTTTGTTGTCCGCACGTTGATGCCAGTCGCCTCCCCCCCATACACCGCCGTCGGCATCCGCCCCTCGACGACCGCGCCCTTGCGGCGGACGAGCGCCCGCTCAAACGCCGCCCGGTGCTTGGCGCGCGGGTTCTTGCGCGCCTTGGACCGGCGGGGCGTCAGGCCCCGGTTGGCCAGCACCTGCGCCGACGCGCCCCGCCGGCCGCCGGGCGCCACCGCGTCGGCGAGCGCGTACACGTGCGGCGCCGCGGCGGCGGCCGCCGGCGCCGCCGCCCCGCGCGCC
The DNA here is from genome assembly GCA_008729055.1 of Pyropia haitanensis. Classification (NCBI taxonomy): domain Eukaryota; phylum Rhodophyta; class Bangiophyceae; order Bangiales; family Bangiaceae; genus Pyropia; species Pyropia haitanensis. Next base: position 3,696,071 of record SDUX01000004.1, on the reverse strand, counting down.
GCCCGCTTGGCCGCCCCCGCCGCCTTGGCCGCCGCCGTCCGCGCGGCGACGGCGGCGTAAAACGCCGCCTCCCCGTCGCCCATCCCGTCCAGCCCATCGCCGTCCGCGTCGTCGTCCCAGGCCGCCGCACCGGCACCGCCACCGGCGGCGGCGCCGTCGGGCGGCGGCGCCTCGTCATCCCACGGGCGGGCCGCCCGGTCCGCGGCGGCCGCCCGCGCGGCCGCCGCCGCCGCCACCCGCGCCTCCCGCGCGGGCGCGACGAGCCCCGTATCCACATCCCCCGACGCCGTCCGCCGCGCCGCCGCCGCCGCCGCCGCCGCGTGCGCGGCGTGTGCCAGCCGGCCGGTCACGCGCGCCAGCGGCCGCGACCGCGACACGCCGTCCGCCGCGGCGGGGGCGGCCCAGTCGGTGGAGCCGCCGCCGCCGGGGGGGGGGGCCGCCCGCCGGGATCGCCGGCCGCCGGCAATGAGGGACGCCACCCACTCCGCGTCGGACGCGTCGGGCGCGGCGGCACGCTCCCGCTGCCGCTTCTTGTGCGTGGCCCCACTCGCGGTGCGAGGAGGTGCCGGGGGGGGGGGGCTGCCGCCGCGTCGCTGTCCGAGTCGTCTGACGACGCCGCGGCCGTGTCACTGTCCGAGTCGCCCGACGACGCCAACGACGCCGCCGCCGCACCCGCGTCCGAGTCGTCTGACGACGCTGCCGCCGCGCCCGCGTCCGAGTCGCCAGACGCGTCACTATCCGAGCCCGCCACCACCCCCGCCGCCGCGGCCACCTGCCCCGCGTCCGCGGCCTCTGCCACGTCGGCGGCGGCACCCACGTCGGCCGCGCCGTCACCGTCGGCCGCGTCCACCTCCCCGCCGCCACCGCCGCCCGCCAGGACGGCCCGTGCCAGCTCCAGCGCGCTCTGCCCCGGCGCCCCCCCCCCCACATCCACGCCCATCGCGCGCTTGAGCCGCAGCAGCACCCCCACCGCCGGGTGGGCGGCCAGGTCCGCCGCCGCCACCGCCGCCGCCGCCGCGTCGCCGCCGCCGCCGCCGCCGCCGCCCGCGGCGAGCGACAGGTAGTAGGCGCCGACAGTAGCGGCCAGGCTGACCAGGTGGAAGCGCACCCGCAGCGCGCGCGCCGTCGCCGACGACGCCGTCGCCGACGACGCCGCCGCCGCCGCCGCGGGGCGGGCGGCGAGCGCGCGCAGCGCCCGCGCGAGCACCGCCGCCTCGGCGGCGGCGCCCCGCACGTCTGCCAGCAGGGTGGCCAGGAGCGCGTCCCCCCCCTCGGCCGGCAGCCCCGCGCCGGCGCCCGCGGCGGCGCCGACGCCCGCCCCCGCGGCGGCGTCCCCCCCGGCGGCGTCCCCCTCCTCGGCGCCCGACCAGTCGTCCTCTGCCCACCCCCCCACGTCTTCATAGTCGGCGGCGACGAGGCCCGCGGCGGCGCGCGCGGCGGCCGCGTCGGCGGCGGCGGCCTCGTCGTCGAGCGCCTCGGCGCGCTCGTCGTCGTCCATCAGCGCCCAGTCGCGCGTGTCCGACCCGCGGTACGTCGACGGACGGGCGCCCCAGCCGGCCGGGCCGGGGGTCAGCTCGTCGCCCTCGCCATACGCGTCAGCGTCGTCATCGTCGTCGTCGTCGCCATCCGCATCGCCATCGTCGTCATCGTCGTCGTCGTCATCGTCAGGGGCGCCCAGGTCCAGGTCCAGGACGGGCGTCTCGTCGTCACCGTCGTCGGTGCTCTCCCCCGAGTCGCTGTCGTCGCCAAAGGACGCGCCCGCGCGGGCGAGGCGGGCGGCCTCGCGCGACGCGGTAAACGCGTCAATCTCGTCCACCCCAAAGCCGCCCGCGCCGCTGTCGTCGCGTGGGGCGGGCGGCGGCCGGCGGAGGAGCTTTCGGGGGCCGGGAGCCATGGTGACGACCAGCGTAGGCAGGGCGGGGACGGAGCGCGGGGGGTGGGGCGTGGAGGGAGGGAAGGGGGGAGGTCTGCGGGCGGAGACGGCTGCGACGTAGCTGTGGTCAACCCCAGTCGCGTGCAGCGGGGCGCCGACGGCGTCGCAAGCGGTATTCGGGTCACTGGATACTCACGCAATTACAAGAACACTCAACTAGTTGCAATGAGCTCGCAATCTCATCGCGCACATCAGCTGAGGCAATTACTTTGACAAACAAGTTTCATAGTGAACAACTTTCCGCTGGCTAAAGTGGGCGCGCTCTCGTGAGGCACTCGGGGTTCGCCCCTCGCGTCGACCAGTAGACGAACCAACCGAGGACGCGGCCGTTCCCGCCAGGACCCAACCGTTATGGTCGAAGGAGGCCCCCTTTGGGGCATGATCCTGGAGTCCGAGCCCCCGCTTCGTGCGCACCAATCGGCAAGACGAGAGTACTTTTTACCTTTCAACCCCTTTCAACCATCGAAAAAAAGAGCATCAAAGATTATCGACAGAGTGTGGGAGAATCTAATTTTCCATAAATGACTCGGGTGCGCCTCACGCGTGCTGAGTGCAAGGTGCGGCTATACACGCTCAACGACCAGGAATGAAATTTCATCGATCATCGTGTCTATTGTGCGTCGACAATGACATAATTACAGTCTGGTATCGGGACATCGACGCAGTTTAGTCAACAGCGTCTGCGCGCTATACTCCCTGCTGTTTGCCACGCGTCTGGTCGGCTGCCCGCCCATGTGTACAGCGAGCGCTGTCGGTTTTGCAGCCGCGGGTGCTGGCTGGCTCTTCGTGCCGCGCGCCGACAGGCCTGGCGAATCGCTGCACGCCAAGGCGTCGCCGCGTACCCAAACGTCACGCCCACGGGGGGGCCCTATGACGGACAGCACACACGCCCCGCCACGCAGACAGCTGCTGCCGCCGACGCGAGTGGCCAAACGATTACAGCGCTGCGTGATGACCGGAAATGATAGGAACAGCGCTAGCCGCCGCCTCGCTCATCGCAAGCCGCCTGTCCGCCTTGGCCGTGGGTGCCGCGGCTTGCCGCGCGCGGCTGCGCCTCGGTCGTGGATGACGGCGTCCCCATAGAGTAGCCCCCCGGGAGGGTCCCACCCGCATCTTTGCTCTTCCAACGTCCCGCGCAGGTGCGCTCACGGCCCCCGCGGTCGCCTGCCTCCGTTGCCGTGAACGTGACCGACCGGCGTCCTCCCCGGCCGTCTCGTGTGCTCCCGGCATCTGCGGGCCGCGCGGGCCGCGCCTCCACCTTGGGTCCCAGGCGCCCCCCCCCAACCCCCCCGCCCTCCCCCCGACACCCCTACCACCAACCTCTCTCCCCCTACACAGCTGTACCCCGGCCCCCCTCACCCACTCCCCCCACCGCCGCGCGCGTCTGTCGGTTACCACGCCTCCCGGGTCGTGGTTCTTCCCGCGTCGCCGCCGGCGCGGGCGGCCGCAGGCTACCGCCGCCGCCGCCACCGTCGCCGCTGCCGCCGCTGCCACCCTGTGCCGCTGCCACCCTGTGCGCGTCTGTTGTGCAGCGCGGCCGCTCCCGCCGCGCTTCTCCCTCCCCCCCCCCCTTCCCCCTCCCAATCCCCCCTGCCAGCGCTCGCGCGCCGGGCCTTTCGCGCGCAATTTCCTCGCGCTCCGTGCTCGTGGTCGCGTTTGTGCGCTCTTTTGTGCGCGCCAGGGGGGGGGGGGGGGGCGAGCTCTGTGCGCTCACCCCCCCGCGCCTGTCGGCCGCGGCGGCGGCGCCCCCCGCGGCGGGCCGCTGCCCGCGCGCGCGCGCGCGCGTCGCCAAGGTCAGCCGCCGGCCGCCGCCGTTTGGTCGTGGCGCCGGACTGTTGTCGGCGGCGCGCGCGGCGCGGGCGGTCGCGGCGGGCGCGGCGGGCGCGGCGGGCGGGACGCGACAGTGTGCCCCGCGCGCGGCACGGCGGGGGGGGGCCGGGAGGGGGGCGCCATTGCCGTCCCACGACGGCCGCTGCCGCCGCTCGCCCCCACCGCGGGGTCGGGTGGAAGCGCGGGGGCGGGGGCCGTGCACGCGCGCGCCGTCGTCGGGGGCCACGCGCCGCCTGGGCGCCACGCACGCCCGCATCGTGCGCGCAAGCCTCCGCCCCCCCCCCCCCCTCTCCCCCCTCCGACGTCACCCCCGGGACGTGCCTCGTTGCGGAGGGGTGGCACACACCCCCGCCGTGTCCGCCTCCTCCTCGCCCCCGAGCGCCTCCCCCCTCTGCGTCCCCGCATGCTGCGACAGCCGCCGACGGTGGGCTGTGTGTGAAGAGGGTGACGTGGCCCGCGGCGGTCGATCGCGTGGGCCTAGCCGGCAGCGGCGGGCGGCCAGCCGGTCGCTGGTGGGGGCGGCGGTGGACGTCTCCATCGTCACGCCGCCATGATGGCGTCGGAGCCGGACCGCAACGGCGGGCCTGCCGGCGGCGTGGATCTGGCTGCCAGCGATGGGGCGGAGCTGGAGGTGGTGCCGCTGGGGCCCCCCGCCGCGCTGGGCGTGGTGCCGCTGGGGCCAGACGGCGTGGCCGGGGCCGCGCCGGCCGCCGCCACCGCCGCCACCGCACCCGCCCCGCCCGTTGGTGCGTTTGTGCTGACGGACGATGCGGAGGAAGGCGGGCCCGACGGGCCCAAGCAGCTTTCTGTGCCCGGCATGGTGGCGGCGGTGGACGCGGCGGCGGGGGCGGTGCCCGCCACGGACGTTGGCTACACCGTCGTCGGCACGGTGACGTCGTCCACCGAGGAGGACGAGGATAGTTTTGTGGTGGACGACGTGTCTGACGGCCACGACTCGGTGCTCAAGGAGCTGCAAAAGGTTGATGGCGGCGCTGGCGGCACGGGCGGGAAGAAGCGGTACGCCACGTCCACGTACCTGATTGGTAGCAAGCTGCTGTCCAACGTTAGGAAAAAGGCGCAGGATATCGGGCTGGGCGTGGCGGGCGTCACGTCGGACATTGGCGCTCTGGGCGGCAAGGTTGGGGGTGCCGCGGTGTCTGGCGCGGGCGCCATTGGCGACCGTGTCACGAGTGGCTTGGAGGCGGCGTACGCCAATCCGGGGCAGTCCCGGCTGGTGGCGCATGAGGTGGACACCACGACGGAAGTGGACGTGCCGGGCACGGTCATCCACGACCTCAACCGCGAGATTGCAGAGCAGCAGGCCGTGGGTGCCAACACCACCGACTCCCCGCTGAACGTTCCGTTTGTGCTCCTGATCGCGCCCATCTTGCCGCTGGCGATCATGTACGGCTGGACGGTGTTTGATCTGATCGCGCCGCCGCTGTGGAACGCGGCCGTAGCGGTGTGGTACTTCTTTGGCTGGCGCGTATGGTACTGCTTGGCGGTGGCCGCTGTCGTGGGCGTCATTGCTGGGTGGGGCACCATCAAGGACATCCCGGCACTGCGGCCGATTACGATGCAGGTGGAGGTCCAGCTGGTGGAAGCTGGCCGCATCTACCGCACGCAGCGTGCTAGGCAGCTCCCCAAGGTGTACAAGGCCGTGGACCGGATCCTTCCCCCGCTGCGTGCTGCCATGTACGACTTGGACAAGAACGTGCTGGAGCCGCGCCTGGGCTACTCGCCCCTGTTGGCTGCCCGTGCCAAGGTGTATGGGTGGGTGTACGACGCGCGGATTCCGTCCTTTTCGCACGCGGACGGGGACGCACGGATCACCATCTCCACCCCTGACGGCGTCAGCACTACTCGGACGGGGCCAGCACAGTTCCGGGCGGCGACGGGTGGCGACGCGGCCGCCGCGGGATCCACCGCCACCGGCACTGCGTCTGCTGCCTCTGCCGCGGGTGTTGAGTCTGTGGACCCGCGGCTACATCCTGATGATGGGGGTATCGGGCTGTCGGCCGACGCGGCTGCCGCGGCGGGCGCGCCGATGCCCGTCACCCGTGACGGGGTGGTGACACACCCCAAGGCGCACAACGCGGCGGGTGACGCGGCGGATGACGCGGCGGAGGCGGCCGCTGCCGACGCGCGTGCAGCACGGATACTGGAGCTGGCGCGTGCAAGGCCTGGGGCGGTCATTCCGCAAGCGTATGAGAAGTTCTTCTCTGTAACACTAACACTGCTCAACATTGGGGAGCTCCACCGCAAGTACCAGTCGGTGTGGCTGGAGTGGCAACAAGATGGTATGGTCATTGACCGGTCGGTAGTTGTGGACGTTGACCACCACGTGCCGGGGTCGTCGTCGTGGCTCAAGGGCCCCGGTGCGGACTTTCGCGAGTCGACCCTCTCTCACGAGGTGCGGCTGACGTATGACCCCAAGCGGGACGTGGGCGGCGCATCGGTCAAGCACGCCCATGGGGACTACCCCATTCTGCTGGTGTTGAAGGGCCGCGATGGCATGCCCTTGTATTCTAATGATGGGGCGCGGCGGCACCAGAGGCAACACACGGCGTCGGTGCGGATTGCGGAGATCTGTTTATCGGCCAAGAGCGCGGGGGTCGGCCACGTCAACAGCGGTCGCGTCGAGTCGGACCTGTGCATTCCCATGCACGCGCGCGGGGTGGAGCGCTACCGTGCGGCGGTGCTGGTGGCGCGCGCTACCATTGACACCATCAATGCGAGCTCCTACTCGTACCGGCAGAACCTGTCGCCACTGCCTGCGGGCGAGTGGACGGTGCGGGTGGCGGTGCTGGAGCTCCGCAACCTCCGCGGGGTGGACCTGTCGGGCTCTTCGGACCCGTATGTCACCATAACGGCGCTCGGGAGCACCAAAAGCACGGACGCGCAGCGCAAGACGCTGACGTGCGTCGTGGACCAGATGCTCTTCTTTTCCCAGGTGCTGACCGGCGTGCAGATGGAGCAGCAGCGTGTACACGTGGAGGTGATGGACTGGAACCGGTTCGCCGCGTCCACCATCATTGGCACGTACACGGTGGACGCGCGCAAGATCTTGGCGGCGCCAGGAGGGGAGGTCTCGCGCAAGTGGTACGCGCTGCGCAACCCCGCGGGCGGCAAGCGGCCGGCGGGCTTTATCAAGCTGTCCATCGCCGTCCAGGCCCCAGGCGAGGAGCTACCTGCGCACCTGTCCGGAGAGGACCCAGATGAGCGCACCAACGCGTCGCTGCTGAAGAACGCGCTCATCACCGCACCCGTCATGGACTACACGACCTTTGCTGTCCACATTTGCGTTGGATGGGCAGACATGCTGCCGCGGATGACCAACTCAGGACGGGCCGGCGCGCTCGCCAGTCCTGACATCATCCGGGGGTACATGGTGTTTGAGTACACGGGCTTTCCTGATGCGCAGAGCCGCACCTTCCTGTGCGAGGCTCGCGATGTTGCGGACCCCAACGTCGGCAGCGCTTGTCTTGTTGAGCCCCAGCGACGGCTCATTTGGAACGAGGAGTACGTACTGCCGCTCACGGTGGTGAATGGGCGCATCGCGCAAGATGGCGTCGTCGTGAAGCTCTTCCATCAGGAGTCTGGCCAGACCAGCAAGTTTATTGGGCAGGTGTCGTTGCTGTTCTCGGAGCTGTTTGCGAACCGGGGGCTAGCGGTCGTGCGCGGGCAGGCGGCTGATGGAGAAAAGCCGGGCGACCGCGTGACTGAAGCCGCCATGCTTCGTCCGCGCTACTACAACTTTTACGGCCAGCCGGAGGGCGCCGGTGACCGGTCGGACAAGGGCATCGCGTTCCGCGGCCGTGTGCTCATGGGCGCCGCTGCCAAGAAGTGTGACTGGCCTGCGCCGGTGTTGCGCACCTGCCCGGCGCCGCCACGGCCTAAGCTGGAGTTTTACAGTTTAGACCTGGCGGTGCTGCGGGCGACGGAGCTGCCCCTCGCGGATGGCTGGCTCGTCACTGTCCACGGTCGGCTGGGTCTCTTCACGTTTGGCCACACCATTCCACCCGTGTCGGTGCGCAACACGTGCGCCACGTGGGATGGCTCGTCGGCGGTGCGGATCCCCAACATCCAGTTCCCCGAGGACGTGGAGCAGATTCCTGACCTGTTCATCACGTTGTCGGCGTGCAAGCCCAAGACGGTGGAGCTGCTGGAAGACCAGTCGGCGGCGGACAATGCGCGGCTGGGGCCCGCGACTTCTTCTACCAATGGTGCCGGTGACATGGGTGCCACCAACCCTGTTGTGCCGGTTGCTGACGTGTCGTCTGGTGGCGCCGAGGGCGCCCCCGTCGTCGTGGTCGAAAATGCCACGGTCAGCCGAGAAGCGGATGACAGCAATATGGGCGCCAGCGCGGGCGTGGGCAACACCGACGAATCGTCGTGGGACGGCTTTGCGTTCCTCCGCCTGTCGGCCAAGCACCTCGTACTACCGCAGCCATCGCCCAAGTGGATGTTCATGGACTACCCCGGGAATGATGTGCTGGCCGACAGCCAGAAGGTGCCAGGCTCGTTGTTGGCGTTGGCGTCACTCCGCCGCTTTGACCCAATGGAGGTGGTGCCGTCGCTGGCGCCGGCCGCGGTGAGCGGCACGGACGCGGCCGCACTGGCTCCGGCGCACGTGATCAGCGAGCCCGCCGCTGTACCGGGGGAGCTGCAGGGCAAGCCCGAGAAGGACTCTGTGGTGAGTGAGGAAGCAGCGGCAGCCGCACCGCCGTCTGTGGCACCGTCGGGTGCCATCCCGGCCGACGCCACGCGGCTGCCGGCGGAGCCGCTGGGCACCAACGACGCGGTGAACCAACCTGTGGAGGAGGGCGGCGACTTGGCCCAGCCCGCCAACGGTGATGCACCGCAGGCTGCGAGCCAGGCCGAAATTGCGCCCGCGTCGGCAACGAACCCTCACGTGATGGCGCCGTCCACGACTGCGTCGGCGGCGGTGGGCGGAACGTTTTCGCTGCCGCTGGGTATGGAGCGTGTGTACGAGTTGCGGGCTCTCATTCTGCAAGGCCGTGACCTGCCTGCTGCGGATGAGACGGGGCTGTCTGATCCGTTTGTGCAGGTCTCCATGGGCGACCAGTTCAAGAAGGGCACCATCATTCGGTGTGCGACGGTGGCGCCCTTGTGGGAGGAGCTCATTGAAGTGCCCGGTGTGACCATCCGCGACGGCGAGCGCCGACCAAACGTCAACGTGCTGGTGTACGATTGGGACGAGGACGGCTCGTTTGACTACCTCGGCCGGGCCATCATTCCAGCATGCGAGCTGGACGATATCGAGCCATCCGTGGCGCACGCCAAGTGGTACCCTGTCTTCTCCGTCAATCCCGACGTCAAGGTTGGCGAGATCCTGGCGGACTTCCAGCTCATTGAACAGCACCTTGCTCTTTCGCGCCCGATCACTGCGCCCGTGCCTGTGCGCACGCAGTCGGCGTTGCGAGTATCGCTGCTGGGCTTGCGGGACATGCACTTTTACGACTACGCGGCCGGGCTGCTGTTTGTGGAATGTTCCGTGTCTGGGTTTGAGGGCAAGCCGATTCGCTCCATGGACGGTGCCATCCTGCAGCAGCGCAACTACGAGGGCAACTGCAACATCCTTGACGTGCTCGTGCTGGATATCGGCATTCCGGAGGACCTGCGCTTGGCGCCTGCACTCAATGTGTATGTGTACACGGAGCTGGCGCACAAGTCGGGCACGCAGCTGCTGGCGACTACCTGCATCCCGCTGCAGGGCTGGTTGAGCGCGCACGAGCGCAAGCTACTGTCGGGCGTTGCTCTCATTGACGACTCGTTCGGCCTGGACGAGCCGGTCCCGGAAGCGCTCACGCGCAAGTTCCGCTTTCGGCGCCACACGCACGTCATCAATGAGAAGGCCGGGATGGTCATGTCGCTGCACGAGCTGCAGCTCGCGGACATCCCCGGACAGGACGTTGTGCCTTTGGCGCCCACCTCTGAGCGGCCCGTTGTCGAGGATGCCGACGCTGATAGTGACGACGGCGCGCGGCACCTGCGCGTTGGATTCCCTGACCCGCCACCAGCCCCATCACCTGCGGCCAAGGCCGCTGCGGCGGCAGCCGAGAAGGCCCAGGCCGCGGTCGCCGCATTGGCCACCATCCCCAAGGTGCTGATGGGTATCAAGTACTCTGTCACCAACGGGGTTGCCAGCGTCATGCCCGACGTGGCGCTGGCGCTTGGTATCGACGCGGAAGAGGAGGTACCATTGGCCGTGCTGCGCCCTGGTCAGACGGAAGTGGACGCCCCGTACGACGGGACAGCCATCTTCAAGAAGGAGCGCGGCTTTTGCGAGACCGAGCTGGAGGACGAGTTCAACGCGCCCGCGTATTCGGAGTTTCCGCTTTTCCGCGGAGACAGCCGCTCGCTTGGGGCTGGTGGCGCCGCCCTGGCGCGGAATGTGCAGGGTGGCGATGCCGGGGTGGGTGGGGCTGGCGACATGGCCTCGGGCTGGTTCAAGCGGCTGATCCCGGTGGACGAGGTGCACTCGGCCAGCTCCCTGAAGGAGAAGGAGGCCGTCCGGGCGTCTCTCGCGGGCACAAGGCCCCCCGTTGGGCGTGTTAAGGCTCGTCTCGATCTTGTTGAGGTCGACACGGAGGACGAGACGGAGCTGCAAAAGACGCGGTTGACGTCGTTGCGGTCGTTTGGCCGTGTATTTGCACCCACCGAGGTGCTGGTGCGCGTGTACGTACTGCGCGCTTGTCATCTGCAGCAGGTTGGCTCCACTTGTAACCCGTACCTGACGGCGCGCTTCTTTGGCGGCTATCCCGACTTCTTCTCCCGGAAGCAGACCCCGGCGATTGACACGGAGGACCCAGACTTCTATGACATGTTTGAGGCTCGGGTCAAGATGCCTGGCGGCAGCGTTCGGATCCAGGTCAAGGACCGGGTGCTACCTGAGTTGACGGTTCCCGTCAGGTACCCTGCTCGCTCTGAGGACGGCGGCTGGGTACCCGCTATCAAGCAGGGCGAGGTACCCGTCAATGCCGGGCGGCTGGGGTTGGGCTGGAGCGAGGAGATTGGGGAGACCACCATTGACCTGGACTCGCGCTGGTACAACGCTGCGTGGCGTGCGCTGGACAAGTCGCCAGTCGAGTCGCGGTCGCTGCACAAGGAGGGGTCGCTCAATGCGCGCGGTGCGGTGGAGCTGTGGGTGGACATCTTTGACTCCAAGGAGGTTGATAAGCGGCCACGCCTGTACCGTCCAGTCCCTGTGGCACCCCCCCCCACCCGCGCGTACGTGTTGCGGCTAGTGATCTTCAAGGTCGCGGACGTGATGCTACCGTACGCGCTGGCGAACTATGACCCTGCGAAGTTGGCTGCGCTCAAGGTGGAGGCCCGCTTGGGCAACCGAGTATCGGACCAGCGCATGACCGACACGTGCAAGTTTGTGGGTGACGGCGTCGGGCCCTTCAACTGGCGGATGGAATGGAACCTGAACCTGCCGTCCGTGGAGATCAAGCCCCGCCTCAAGCTGCAGGTGTTTGATGACTCGGACCTCTGCGGCGTTGGCGACGTCAAGCTGCGGACTATGTTTGACGACATGATTGCCAACCCGCGGACCATCATCAAGAACAAGCAGTACGTGATGCTGTACCACCCCAACCACCCTGAGGTCGAGGTGCGTGCGCAGATTGCGCTCGAGTTCCTGCCCGCCGAGGAGGCGGCCAAGAAGAAGTGCAAGCTGGGCTCCCAGGCGTGGAGCCCCCGTGGCCAGCACGTGGATTACGTGCTGCCCGAGCCATTCCGGCCTGCCGCGTTCTCGCTGTTCAACCCGGTGCCGTTCTTTACGTACATGATCGCGTCTGCGCTGCGCAACGTGATCTGGCAAGTGGTCTACGTGCTGTTGCTATTCCCCTTCATTCCGTTTGCGATGCAGATGGCCGCCTACACGCCGTGGCAGTGGTACCTGGGCGCAGGCATGTGCGGGCTTGTCGTCTTTGTGCGCATCATTCTGGTGCAGAGTGCCAGGACGGCGCGGCTGACACAGGACAGGGACGACGAGGACTACGAGCGGCAACAACTGCTGCTCATCGAGCGGCAAACGAGGTTGTCGCGGGGAGAATCCCCCGACGCCAACTCTGTGGAAGCGGGGGCGTAGGCCGTGTTCACATGTCGGCGCAGCGGAGCGTGCGCTGCTTCATTCCCTGTCTTGTTGGTCTGTTTGTTCATGCCTAGTTTATTTCCTCTTTTTATTGTGCTTTGAGCGCGTAACGTTTAAACTGTGTTGTTTCCGCAGCTGTAGCATGCTCCGTGTGAGTCCGTCGCCTTGACTGATGGGCTGGTCCCTGAGTGTCATCAGCCCGAAACACAGACGAGCTGGTGCACCGAGTGGGGAGCGTCGACCACACGACCCGTCCGCGACCCTGCTTGCATGCGGTCGCTCTGCCTTCCTCGCTCTCGATCCCTCCACGTCCCACCCTCATCGTCGCGTCATCCATACCTGGTGAATGCCTGCGGGACAAGACAGGAAACAGACATGGAGCCAGTTGACAGTCGGTGGAACGCGCTGTGCCCGCCTCCAAACTTGGTCAGGCGTTCCGTACGGGCCGCACACCCCGCCTCACCTACTCCCCCCCGCCCCCCACCGCCAACTCCCCGCCTATCCCTGAACAGGCGCGTAGGCAACGGTGTGGTCTCCCCCCCCCGGCAGCCCGCCCTCCGGCGCGCCGACGCCGTCTGGGCCCGCCGCCCCTCCCCCCCCCTGCACCCCACCCCCGCCTCCGCCCAGGTGGCGCCCGCCCCGCCGCCGCCGACCGGCACGCGGCACGTTGGCGGTCAGGCGCGCCAGCGCGGCCTGCACCAGCGCCGGGTCATCGTACGCGCGGCGCCGCGGGCGGGCGAGGTGGTAGGTCAAAAACGCGGTGCCGCCGACGAGGCAGGCGAGCCCAACGACCACGTACACGACGCCGAGGAAGACGTTGCGCCCCCCAAACCAGGCCGTGTTGGCCACAAACACCGACTTGGTGCCGCCAAAGGGCGCCACCGGGAACCGCGACGCGACGCGCACGTAGTAGGTGCCGGCGGGCAGGTCTGCGCGGAGGATGCCGTAGAGCTTGTCAAAGTCGGCAAACGCCGACAGGCGCATCCACACCTGGAAGCGGGGCGACGTGATGCGCTCATTGATGGCCGTCGTCCACGGGCGGACGACGGGGACGCGCGGCCGGAAGCTGACCTCCGCGTCGGCCGCCCACGCAATGCCGCGGGTGGAGACGGGGATGGGCGTCGCGCACCGCTCGTCGGCGCAGAGCGTGAGCGTGTCGTTAAACTCAGACGCGGCGGTGAGGCCACACGGCACGAGCACCTCCCGGCGGGGGCGGTCGCCATCCTCGTCAGACGAGTCGCCGTCGGCGGCAGCCGAGCCCCCATTGGCGAGCGTATCCCCCACAAACGTCAGCGGGTCACACTGGCGGAGCTCCTCGTCGCTCAGCGGCCACTCCCCGCGGAGCTGCTTGTGGCTCCGCGACTTGACGTACCGCCGCGCGTTCTGCTGCATCCCCGTCACGCGGTAGTAAAAGTAGCTCGGCGCGCGGATGCGGGCGGCCACGACCAGCGGCAGCACGCAGGCGCCAACGTCGACGGCGGGCAGCGACACGTTGGCCGCGCACGCCACGTCGTACCGCACCGTCGCGGAGCGGCCAATGCGGGCCGAGCCGACGAGCACCGCCACGCCCAGCGGCACAAAGCAGAGGCCCAGCCCATAGTAGAGGAACACCATCGTCCGCACCGACAGGGTGGGCGTGAAGGATGGCAGCGTCTGCTGGCGCACCCGCCGCAGCGAGGAGGCCACCGACGGTGGCCGCCGCCGCCAAGGCAGCGATGGGGGGGGGGTGCCCGGCGGGTGCCCACCCCCAGCCCCGCCACCGCCACCGCCGCCGCCGCCACCGCCACCGCCGCCGCCGCCGCCGCCACCGCCGCCGCCGCCGCGGTCACCGCCACCGCCGCCGCCGCCGCCGTCGCCGTCGCCGCCATTGTCGGCGGCGCCGCCGCCGCTACCGCGAGGGGAGGCCGGCACGCCGCCGCCGGCGGGCGCGTCGACCAAGAGCGGCGGCGCCGCCGCCGAGGCCGGGGAGGCGGCCGCGGCAGCGGCGGCGGGTGCGGGGGCGGGGCCTAGGCCACCGGCAGAGTGCTCCATGGCATGGCCCGGCCGACCGGCAACGCGGCGCAGCGCGGCGGGAGGGGGGGACGCGGGGTGGCAGGCGGGTGGCCCAGCAAAGGCGGCGACGGCAGGCGCACCGGGGGGGGGGAAGCCCAGCGGAGCGCCACCCGCGGCGGCGCGCGTCGGCGCCGGCCGCCCCACCGCCGCGGCCGACGACAGGCGCGGCGGGCGACGCGAGCGGCCGCCGCGCGGCGTGTGTCGTCGACGCGGGCGTCACCCGACACACAGCCACAGGCGCCGAATGTGGAATTGTCGGACACGCACGAAAGCAGTTTTCGCAACCGGCGTTTCGACCGCGCCAGCCAATGGCGTGATGGTTTCGTGTACGGTTCTCGAGTGTGTTCCTGTTCTGATCGGGTAAAATTCGGGAGTCGGCAACAAGAACGCTTGCGACGATGATGCTCTACGAGTAGCCCGTGTGCAGACGATGGGAAAACAATGGAGCACCCAGGCGACGTCCCTACGCGACACGCACGCCTCGTCCATGCCCCCCCCCTCCAACCTCGACTCGACCCGCCCCACGCCGCTCTGGCATCCTCACCTTTTCAACCCGCCACCTGCACCGATGGCAAGTCACCCCCCCCTCCACCCCCCCCCCCCCCCGCTCCCGCTCCCGCCCCCCGCCAGCGCGACCACCTTGGTGACCGCCGCGACGACCGCGTCCCCCCCCCCCCCCCCCGCAGCAACGCCGCGGCGGCCCGCCGGTCGCCCACCCGCAAGCACACGTACACGCCCAGCGAGCGGAGCTGCGCGTCAAACCCCCGCAGCGCGTCGTCACCGCCAACGGCGGCGTCGTCGGCCACCCCCGCCGCCACGGCCGACGCGGTCAATGGCGGCGCCGCCGCCGCGGCGGCCGCCGCGGCGACCGCCGCGCGCATCCCCGCGACGGCGGTGGGGGCGTCGCCCGCGGCGGCGGCGGCGGCGGCAGCGGCGAGGCGGGCGGCGGCAGCCGTGGCGGCCGCCGGCGACCGGCTGAGCGGCGCCGCCTCGGCGGCGGCCGCGCCCAGCCGGCCGCCCCGCAGCGCCGCCGCGGCGGCATACAGGGCGGCCAGGTGCAGCGCCCGGCCCGCCGCGTCGGACGCGGCGTGCGCGGCGAGGCACCGCGCGAGCGCCGCCTCGGCAGCCGCCGCCGCGGGCCGGTCGGCCGGCGCGGCCGCCGCCGCCGCCGCCGCCGCCGCCGCCGCCGCCGCCGCGGTGGCGCCCGCCGGCGGGGGAGGGGGCGGCGCCGTCACCGCCGCCGCGGCGGTCGCGACCGCCGCGGTCGCCGCGTCCGCCGCGGCCGCCGCCGACCGCGCGACGCGCAACGCGTGCGCGCCGTACGCGTCGACGGCGGCGGCGGCGGCGGCGTCGTCGACGGCGGCCGCGGCGGCCGACGCGCCGCCGCCGCCGCCGCCGCCGCCGTCGGCATAGGCAATGATGGCCAGCGCGGCGGTCCGCACCGCGCCGTCCGCGTCGGCCGCCGGCGGCTGCGCGTCGAGGCCCGCCACCGCCGCGCCCGCACACAGGGACGCGTAGCGCAAGAGGGCGGTGCGGGTGGCACCGGCGCTGAGCGGCGGCGCCGCCGTGGCGCCCGCCGCCGCGGGCGCCGCCGCCTCGGCGCCAACCACGTGGCGGCGGGCGGGCCCCGCGCCGACCAGCACCGACAGCACGGCGGCGGGGGCGGCGTCACTGCCGCCGCTGCCGCTGCCGCCGCCGCCGCCGCCGCCGCCGCCGCCGCCGCCGCCGCCGCCGCCGCTGACCGCGGTCGCGACGCCCGCCTCGGCGAGGCGCACCCACAGCCGCGGCCGCGCGGTGGGCGGCGCGTCGCGGAGGGCGGCGGCGAGGACCGGCGCCGCCGCCGCCGGCCGCCCCGCCAGCAGCAGCTGTACGCCGAGCGCGGCGGCGGTGACCGCCGCCCGGTTGGCCGCCGCGGCGGGGAGGAGCGCCGCGAGCGGCGCGCGCGTGTCGGCCGCCACGGCGGTCGCGGCGGCCGCCGCCGCGGCGGACGCGGCGGCGCGCCGGCCGGCGGGCGGCACGACCAGAGACGGCGGGAGCGGCGGCGCGCGCGGGGGGGCGCGTCGCCGGCGCGGCCGCTGCCGCCGCCGCCGCCGCCGCTCCCGCCGCTGCCGCCGCCGCTGCCGCCGCTGCCGCCGCCGCCGCCACCACCGCCACGGCGCCCTCCCCCCCCCCCCACCCCCCTCCCGCCCCCCCCCCGGCAGGCCGCGCGCCCACGCGTCGAGCGCGCGGGTGTAGTAGAGGATGGCCAGCTCGGACGCCCCGCCCCCCCCCACCCGCCGGCCGAGCACGTGGTGCACCACGCCCAGGTTGTGCAGCACCGCCGCGGGCACCTCACCGCCGCCGCCGCCACCACCACCACCGCCGCCACCACCACCACCGCCACCACCGCCGCCGCCGCCACCGCCGCCGCCGCCGCCGCCGCCGCTGCCCCCGCCGGTCGCCGCGGTGGCGGCGGCGGCGAGCGCGGCGGCCGCCGCGGCGGGCGCGCCCGCCTCGAGCGCCGCGTGCGCGCGGACAACCGCGATGGCGGTGACGAGCGGCGGCGTCAGCGCCGCCGCGCCGCCGCCGCCGCGGCCGCCCGGCGGCGGCGGCGGCGGCGGCGGCGGCGCGTCCCCCCCGCCCGCGCCGCCACCGCCGCCGCCGCCGCCGCCGCCGCCGCCGCCGCCACCACCGCCGCCGCCCAAGCCCGCCACCAGCCGGCGGTAGAGGGCGAGCGTCGCCCGCGCCGCGGCGGGCGAGTGCGGCGGCGGCAGCAGCAGCTGCCGCCCCGCCGCGGCGGCGGCGGCGCGGCCCGCCGCCCCCCCCGCACAGGCGACGGCGCCCCACGGGCGGTCACCACCGCCGCTGCTGCTGCCGCCGCCGCTGCCGCCGCCGCTGCTGCCGCCACCGCCACCACCGCCCGGCGGCGGTGGATCGGGGAGCATGCCGACCCCAATCTCGCCGAGGCCGGCGTACTCCTCCTCCTCGCTGAGGCTCGCCGACACGGCCGCAATCGTCGTCGACACGGGGCCATCCGCCGCCGCGGTGCCGCCGCCGCCACCGCCACCGCCACCGCCACCGCCACCGCCACCACCACCGCCGCCGCCGCCGCGGCCGCCACGGCGGCTACCCCCCCCCCCCCCTCGGCCTTGTCCCCGGCGCCACCCCCCCCCCACCACTGCCAGCCGCCCCCCCCCCCCCGCCGACGACGGCGGTGCGCAGCACAGCGCAACGACGCGCTCGGCAATCGACAGCACCTCCCGCGCGCGGTCCACCTCCCGCGCCACCAGCGCCGCCACCCCCCCCCCACCGCCGCGCCGCCGCCGCCGCCGCCGCCGCCGCCGCCGCCGCCGCCGCCGCCGCCGCCGCCGCCGCCGCCGCCACCCCCCGCCGCGGCCGCGTCGGCCGACAAGGCCGCGGGGGACACCCCCCCCGCCCCCCCCCCCCCCACTCCCCCCCCCCCACCCCCCCCCCCCCGGCACACCCGCCCCCGGGCACCCCTGCAGCGCGCTCACCCGCCGGACGGCAACGTCGAGCCGCGCCGTCGCGGCGCGGAGCGCGAGCCAGTCGGGCACGATCGCCACGTGGCCGAGGAGGTAGTCGAGGGCGCGCGCGGCGCGGCCGACGCGGCCGCGGCCCGCGTCGAGGACGGCGGCGTTGTAGACGGGCACGCCGCCCGACGCGGCGAGCAGCGCGCCGAGCGCCTCCTCCTCCGCGTCGGACGCGTCACCGTCCGAGTCGCTCGCGTCGTCGAGGGCGGGGGGGGGGAGGGGAGGGGGGGGGGCGGGGGGGGGGTGCCCCGCCGCCCGCCACCGCCGCCACCACCGCCGCCGCGGCCACCCCGCTCCCGGTCGCCGCCGCCGCCGCCGCCGCCGCCGCCGCCACGGCCGGCGGCGTGGTCCCCCCCGCCGCCGCCGCCGGCGACTCCCCCGTGATCCGCGGCGGCCGCAGCGCCCCCCTCCCCCCCTCCATCCGCGTCGGCGTCCCCCCCCGGCGGCGCCCCCCGCCCGCGCGCCCCCCACCACGCACGGCGGGCGGGATCAGGCGGGTGGTCGCCGCGCGGAGCGCCGCCTCGGCCGCCGCCACCGACCCGGCCGCGTGCGCCGCCACCACCGCCTCATTGTACGCCACCTGCGCCGCGGCGCGCGACGGCGAGCCGCCGCTGCCACCGCCACCGCCACCACCACCGCCACCACCGCCACCGCCACCGCCACCGCCACCGCCGCCGCCACCGCCACCGCCGCCGCCGCCGCCGCCGCCACCGCCACCGCCGCGGGCGGTCGGGAGCGCCGCGAGTAGCCGCCGCGCCCGCTCCAGGTCGCCCGCCGCAAAGGCGCGCCGCGCCGCCGCGGCAGACGCGGCCGCGTCGCCCATGGTGTCGGACCCGCGGGGGCGCGTCGCGACGGGGAGGGCGGACGGGCGCGGCGTCGGGGCGATGGGACGCGGACGCGGAGTGTGGAGGCCCGCCCAGCACCGCGGCAGCGGCAGCGAGGGTGCCAACGGTGGCCACTCCCCGACACAGTCCAACGAATTGCGCTTGCACCACGGTCGAGGGATCAGTCACACGTCGGCACATGGTCATGACTTCAGCGCGACTTTGCGGTGTTCGACCAAAGAAGTCGCACTTGCTTCAAGAGGTTTTTTCGTCTGCAGAAGGACTGAACAACGCTTCGTCGCATTTGTGCAGTCCTTTGTGAAGAGTACTCGTAGAGTACGGACTGTTCACTCCTTTGGTCCACGCACGGCGGGCATCCCCTCATGAGCAGTCACGTGCGCGGTGGCGCTCCCCGGCTGCGCCCTGCGCTACGGTCCAGGGCACCGCTGCTTCCACTCGTCCCCCCTCCCGGCGCGGCAGCGGGGACGTGACGGTCGCGAAGACAGGCGTGCCTGTCGGCGACGCCCGTTTTTTTTTTTTTGTCCAGCCATTGCTGGTGGTCGGCAGCGCCGACTCGGGAGCGCGCGGCGCGCAGCGCCGCGGGCTTGCTCCCTGGCGCTGCCGCTCACCTCTGGCCCTCGTGACACACCCGTGCGGGCTGCGCATCCCTCTCCTCCCCCCCTCTGTACCCCGTCTGCGCTCGCCGCGGCCGCCGCCAGTGTCGGTGTCGGTGTCGGTGCCGGTGCTGGTGCCGCCCTCCGCCGTTCGCCGCGGGCGTCATGGCCGGCGGCAGCCGCGGCGGCCGGCCCGGCGGTGCCGCCACGGCGGCGCCATGGCCGCCGGCGTTTGTCGTGGCCGGCGCTGCCGCCGCCGTCGGGGTGGGGTGGCCGCGTCCGTCGAGCCGGTTGCGTCACGTCGGCGGCCGCCGCCCCCCCGTCGGTGCCGCCGCTCGCCGCCCGCCGACACGGCGGCCGGCACTGCCGGCGAGCAAGGGCGGCTGGCGGGCGGCCGCCGGGGCGGGCTCGTCCCCCCCCACCCCCCCCCCCCCCCCTCCTCCCCCCCGCCACCTCCGCCCCCGCCCCCGCCCCCCCAAAGGATACCACCCGCGCCGCCGCGGCGGACCGGCGGTCGCTGGTCCTCGGCTGGCGGCTGGCCGCCGCGCGTGCGGCGCGGGCCCCCCCCGTGCGCTGCCCCGCGTGCCGCGGCGGCGGCACGGCGGCGTGCCCCGCGTGCGCGGGCACCGGCCGGATGAGTATTGGCGACCGGCTGGTGTGCTCAACGGTCACCCGCTCGTGCGTCTGTGCGGTGTGTGGGGGGGGGGGGACGCCCGGTGTGGGCGGTGTGGGGGGACGGGCGCGCTCGCCGCGTGGCTGGTCGAGGAGGGGGAGGGGGGGGGGGGGGGTGACCCACCAGCGGGGAGCTGGGGGGGGGGGAAGATAAGGTGAGGGGGGGGGACAAGGCGTCTACTCATGGGGCGGCTGCTGAAGCGACAACCGGGGAACGAGTGTACAGAGCGCGGCGGTGGTTGTGGTTGTGGCAGTCGCAGCGGTGGCGGCAGCGGCGATGGCGGCGGTGGCAATGGTGGCGGCGGCACTGGCAGTGGCGGCGACGGCAGTGGCAGTGGCAGCGGTGGCAGTGGCGACGGCGACGACGACGGCGGCCGCAACGTCGTCACCTGCACCCACACCAAACAAGGGCGTGACAAGTCGCTCGATGCCAGCGGCAGCAGCCACCGCCGCCGCCACTGCGCCGGAGAAAAAGCATGGCCGAGGTGCTGTCGCCCGCCACCTTCCCCTACCCCCTACCCCTCTCGGCCCCGTTCCCCTCCCAGCAAGGTCGGAGCATGCGCAAGCACGCACAGCACAGGCAGCGTCGACCAGCTGGCCGGCAACGCCCACCCTCCCTGCACACGGTGGCGGCCGTCCCCATCGACCGCCCGACACAAGCAGACGCCCCCCGCGTCGCCGCGAACCGCCTCGCACGCCGCCTCGGCGCACCCCAAGCGGCGTCGAGAATGGCAGCTCCTCACCATTGCAAGTGGTGCACCGCGACACAAAAGGACACCGCATCGGCGGTCCGCACCACCCGGTCGCTCGCCGCACCCAGGCGCGCCGCCCCAGCGCCGTGCCGCGCCGCCCCGCGCCACCTCACCCAGGGAACCAGCGGGGAGCGTCGTTCAAACGGTTGCCCGAAAGGGCGGCAAGGAGGAACGGTGGCAGCCGGCCGCGCCACCGTCCTCTGAGGCGCCGGTCGCTCGGCCGGGGACGGGTGCTCCCCATACAACAGCGGTGCGAGCCCCCTCTCCATCGCGGCAGCAGCCGGCTACTCTGAGGCAGCCGCTCGCCACGACTCACCCTCCCGTACAGGTGAGGCGGTACCAGCCCCCTCAAACCGCCCAACGCCCGTCCGCACGGCGGCGCCCTCCCGTGCTACGCCCCCCCTTCCTCCGCGGGCGCCTTCTTCTTCCCCCACGCCCCGTCCTCGATGCTCCACCCCGCCGCGGCGCCCGCGGCCAGCCGCCGCCCCGCCTCGGCCAGCACCTCATCCGGGTGACAAAACGCAAAGCGCACGGGCACCGGCGGCGCGCCCCCATCCCCCCCCGCCTCGCCGGCGGCCGCCCCTCCATCCGGGCCGCCGTCGCCCACCAGGCTGGACACCTCGCCGCCGCCAACCCCCGCCGCGGCCGCCGCGGGCGCCCCCCCCCCAAACGCCGACACGGGAATGGCCGCGACGCCACCGAGCGTCAGCTGCCGCGCCGCCTGGTAGTCACGCCGGCCCTCCGTGCCTGGCGCCACCGACACGCGCCCGCCGGCGGCGCCGTCGGCCAGCGCCGCCACCGCCGGGTGGAGCCCCCCACCGCGCGGTGCGCCCGCCACCGCCGCGGCGGCGCCGTCGGCAATGACAAAAAACGCGCCGTCGGGCACGACCGGCGAGAGCCCCGCCGCGGTGAGCGCCACGACGAGCGCGTCCCGCTTGGTGCGGTAGTCGGCCGCGAGGGCGGCGTAGTAGGTCGGATAGCCACCGTACGGGGCGGCCGCGGCGCGCAGCGCGGCGGCGACCGCCGCCTGCGCGGGGTGCGCCGCCGAGAAGACCGCGTACTGCTGCACCGCCGCGATGCGGGCGCTGAGCGCGGCGGGCGCGATGGTCCAGCCAACCTTCCAGCCCGTCGCGGAAAACGTCTTGCCCGCCGACGAGACGGTCACGCACCGCGCGCCCGCCGACGGGGAGACGGTCGCAAAGGAGGTGTGGGGGAGGTCCGGCTCAAACGTCAGGTGCTCGTACACCTCGTCGGCACACACGACCGCCGACGGGGCGGCCTCGTCAATCGCGGCCGCAATCGCACGCAGCTCGTCCGCGGTGAACACCTTGCCCGTCGGGTTGTGCGGCGTGTTGAGGATGACCACCGCCGTGCGCGGGCTGAGGGCGGAGCGCAGCTCGGCCATGTCCAGCCCAAACTCGCGGGACGATGCCGGCAGGCGGCGGCCGCCGGGGCCGCCCCCCCCAGGCGGCCGCACCGGCCGCAGCGCAACCCGGCGGGTCACCCCGCCCGCCATGGCCACCGCCCCGTCGTACACATCAAACGCCGGGTCGATCAGCAGCACCTCCCCCCCGGGGGGCACAAACGCGGCCAACACCAGCTGCACCGCTTGCGTGGCGCCGACCGTCACGACGAGGTTCTCGCGGCCAATGGCGCCGCCGCCGCCGCCGCCGCCGCCGCCGCCGCCTGGCGGCACGCCCGACACGGCCGCGCCGAGCGTCGGGGTGTAGGCCGCGCCGAGGGCGTCGAGGAGCACCCCCGTGCCGCGCGGCGGCGCGTACTGGGCGACGCGGGGCTCCCGCGCGGCCGCCACCGCGGCGGCCGTGACAAATGGCGGCGGCGGCCACGACGGCGCGCCCTGGCCGAGGTTGATGGCGCCGACGGCGGCGGCGAGGGGCGTGAACTCGAGCCACACCGTCGGCGCGAGGAGGGGGGACACCCGTGGCGTGGGGGGGGGGAGCACAAACCCCCGGGGGGGTGCCATGCTGCCCGCCCACCGCCGGCGCACCGGGGAAAGGGGGGACGGAGGGGGGGGGCGGAGGGGGGGGGGGCGGCGGCGGCAGCAGCAGCGGCGGCGGAGGCGGTGCGGGTGGAGAGGCGCGACCACATAGGGAAGCCGAACAGGCAGGGCCGCAATCACGTGGGTTATGGTGAGAGGCAAGTCAGTCGCTTGTCGGCGCACGGAAGAAGAGGGAGCCGACCGGGAAGGCGCCCGAGCGAGTGCGTCTTGGTGGCGAAGGAGACGCGTCTTTGCGTCGGCGAGCACACAAAGAGGGAGGGTGAGGACCGAGAGATTTGTCTGCTCTGTTCGAAGCCTTAGCTTTCAGCACCGTGGACTGACAGTAGTACTTGCCACGTGCGACAGGACGCGGGCGGATCACAGTCGACCAACGAGCTAGACGTTTTGAGCGGCATCTCCTTGTTGTGAGCGGCGATACCCGGTCGGACGGGGCTGTCAAGTAAGCGTTCCCCTCCCGCCTCCTCCTCTTCCCTGCTTGGCTGCGGTCCAACAGTCGTGCGCCTCTGTCTCGTCTGATCCTTGGCGTCTATATTTTTCGGGCCCGCGGCTGTTGTCGGTGTCGCGGCCATGGCTCCCCCGCCCCCCGCCGCGGCGGCGGCCGCCGGCGGCAGCGGCGGCGCGACGCTCTTCTCCCCCACCACCCGCGCGCTCTTTTACAACTACAAGGCCGCGTCCGTGCAGCGGATGCTGGACTTTGACTATGTGTGCCGCCGATCAGCGCCGTCGGTGGCGGCGGTCATCACGCCCGGCGCGCCGGCGGGGGGCTTTGTCAAGGCCTTTTTTGGCAGCGCCGAGGTGGCGCTGCCCGTCTACCCGACCACCGCCGCCGCGGCGGCGGCCGCACCCGACGCGGACGTGTTTATCAACTTTGCCAGCTACCGCTCCGCGTACGCGTCCACCCTCACCGCCGTGCAGGTGCCGTCCATCCGCACGCTCGTGATCATCGCGGAGGGGGTGCCGGAGCGCCACACCAAGATGCTGATCGCCGCGGCCGCGGCGGCGGGCAAGACCATTATCGGGCCCGCCACCGTTGGTGGCGTCCAGGCGGGGGCGTTTAAGATTGGCGACGCGGCCGGCACCGTCGACAACATTGTCGCGTGCAAGCTCCACCGGCCGGGGAGCGTCGGCTTTGTGTCCAAGTCCGGGGGGCTCTCCAACGAGATGTACAACGTGCTCGCGCGCACCACCGACGGCCTGTTTGAGGGCATCGCCGTCGGCGGCGACGCGTACCCGGGCACGACGCTCGCGGACCACGTGCGCCGCTTCCAGGCGCTGCCGCAGGTCAAGTTGATTGTGGTGCTTGGCGAGCTCGGCGGCGACGACGAGTACCTGATTGCGGACGAGCTCGCGTCCGGGTCCATCACCAAGCCCCTCGTCGCGTGGGTGTCGGGCACGTGCGCGCCCTGGTTCAACGCCGCGGAGGTGCAGTTTGGCCACGCGGGCGCCAAGTCCACCTCTGCCAACGACGCGGACGGCGGCGGCAGCGCGCGCGACGGGTCGGCGTCGACCAAGCTCGCCGCCCTGCGGTCGGCGGGCGCGACCGTGCCGGCCTCGTTTGAGGGCTTTGCCGACGCCATCGCGGGGGCGTACGCAAAGCTCCAGGCCGCGGGCGTCGTGGGGGACAAGGACGCGGCCGACGCGGCGGTGGCGCCGCGGCCGCTCCCCGCCGACTACCCGTCGGCGTTGCGGTCGGGGGCGGTGCGCAAGACGACCAACATTGTGTGCACCATCTCGGACGACCGGGGGGAGGAGCCCACCTACGCGTCCGTGCCCCTGTCGGAGCTGATGACGCCCTCGTACGGCGTCGGTGACGCGCTGTCGCTGCTCTGGTTCAAGAAGCTCCTCCCGCCGTGGGCGTCCCGCTTCATCGAGCTGGTGCTCGTCACCGCCGCCGACCACGGCCCGTGCGTGTCGGGCGCGCACAACACGATCGTGGCGGCGCGGGCGGGCAAGGACCTCATCTCGTCGCTGTGCTCGGGGCTGCTGACGATTGGCCCCCGCTTTGGCGGCGCTGTCGACGCGGCGGCGATTGCGTTTAAGGACGCGCAGGAGCGGGGCGTGCCGCCCGACGAGTTTGTCGAGGGCCTCAAAAAGTGTGGCCGCCGCGTCGAGGGCATTGGCCACCGCATCAAGACGGCGGAGAACCGGGACAAGCGGGTGGAGCTGCTCTCCCGCTACGCCGCCGACGCGTTCCCATCCACCCACGTGCTCGCCTACGCCAAGAGCGTCGAGGCGTACACGCTGACCAAGGCGAGCAACCTGGTGCTCAACATTGACGGCTGCATCGGCGCCCTTTTCGTCGACATGCTCATGACTGCGGACCAGTTTTCCGCCGCCGAGGTGGACGAGGTGCTCGAGCTGGGCGCCCTCAACGGCATCTTTGTGGTCAGCCGCTCGATCGGCCTCGTCGGCCACGCGCTCGACCAGCGGCGGATGAAGCAGCCGCTGTACCGCCACCCGTGGGACGACGTCCTGTACGCGTCGCCAGAGCGGCCACCCCCGCGGGAGCACTACGTCCAGGCGACCGCCGCGGCGGCGGCAGCGGCGGCAGCAGCCAACGGGGGTGAGGGGGAGGGCGTTGATGACTAGCAACCGTGGGTGCGCGTGCCCCTCTGCCGTGGACCTGTGTCTATCGTCCACCCTCCCCTCCGTCGCCTCGATGGGCGCGCGTGTCGTTCCAGAGGGCGGTACTCTCGTGCGCCCTCCGTGGTGGGCATTGGGTGCACGTACGCCCGCCACCGCGACTGCAGTTTTCCTGTGCGTGCACACGCCGCGGGCTCGGCGTCCATACCAGCTGCCCAGCGTAGCGACCGCCCCCATACACGTCACAGCCCCCTCCCGTCGCGCACAGCCTCGCCCACGGTCGACGCGCCGCGGGCGGCCAGCCCCACCCGCCACCGCGCCGCCCGCACCGCCAGTGCGCCGCGTGTGGCCAGGCGGCCCCGTCGGCGGCCGCCGCCGCCGCGCTCGCAGGCGGGACTGCGCGGGGCGCGCGCGTGGGCGCCCCCTCCCCTCCCCACCCCCCCAACCCCCCACCCCCCCCCACGCCCTCCACCAGAAAAAACCGTTCCCCCCCACCGCCGCGACGCGCATCCGCCCCGCGCGCCCTGCCACCCCCCGCGATCAGGGCGCCCCCCCCGCGCGGCGCGCCTTGGCCGCCGCCCCCGCCTTGCGGTGGTGGTTGCCCACCGCCGCCTTGTTCCGGTCCTGCCGCGCCCGCCGGCGGGCTACCGCCGGGTCCACGGGCCGGCCATCGCCGCGGCCGCCGCCGCCGCCGCCGCCGCCACGGCCGCCCCCCCCCGCCCCCCGCCCCCCCCCCCACGGTAGGGCGCACCACTGCCGCTGGGGGCGCCGCGCCCCCCCCCCCCCCCCCGCCCTCCCCCCCACCCCCCCCCCCCCCCCTGCGGCCCGTACGCCGACGGCCGGGCCCCGCCGAGGATCTCCTCCTCCTCATCCCCCCACCCATCGTCGTCCTCCCCCTCCTCCCCGTCATCATCGCTGCCCGCCCCCCCCCCAAAGACAGGCCGCCCACCCCCCACCCCCCGTCGTCCTCGTCCGCGTCGCCCTCCTCCTCCTCCAGCAGGTACCGGTAGTCCGGCACCTCCCCACGCTCGGCACGCTCCCGCGCCGCGCGGGACGTGCCCGCCGCGACCGCCGGGCCCAGCGCCGCCTCCTCCGCCACGGGGGGGACCTCCCCGCGCGCGGCGGCGGCGGCCGCGTCGGCCGCCGCCGCGCGCTCCGCGTCGGCGGCGGCAACGGCGGCCGCCGCCGCCGCCGCGCGGACGGCGTACCACTCGCGGCCGACGCGGCCGGCCGGGTCGTCGAGCGCGGCGGCGGCGGCGGCCTTGGCGCCCCGCCCGAGCGGCGGCGCGGCGGCCTTGCCCACCGCCGCCGCCGCCACGTCCACATCGTCCCGGTGAAAGACGTCGAGCGCGTCGCCGTCAAAGACGTTGCGGCGGGCGGGCAGGGCGGCCGCCGCCGTCGCCGCCGACGCCGCCGCCGTCGCCGTCACCGCCGCCGTCGCGGCCGTCGCCGCGGCCGCCACCGCCGCCGCGTCGGGGCGCCAGCCGTCCAGCAGCCGCGCGGCGGCAGCGTCGACAGAGCCGTCGGCGGCGGCGAGGGCGGCGGCGAGCACCGCCGGCGGCTCGGTCGGGAGCAGCTCTGTCAGCTGCGCGACGCCCGCGTCGGCCGCCCCAGCCGCCGCCGCCGCCGCCGCCGCCGCAGCCGGTGCCGCCGCCGCCGGTACCGCCGCCGCCGCCGCCGCCGCCGCCGCCGCGTCGGCGGGCGGCGCGGCCGCCGCCGCCGCTTCGAGCACCCCCGCCAGGTCCCCCGCGCGCGCCGCACACCACGCCGCCACGCCGCCGCCGGCCCCCCCCCGGCGGCGAGTGCGCGGAGGCGGGCGACCCCCCCCCCCCCCCCCCGCCCCCCCCCCCCCCCCCGCGGCGGCCGCGTCGAGCGCCCCCCCCACCACCGCCGCCGCCGCCGGCCCGACGGCGGCGAGCCCCACCAGCGCGTCGAGCGCGGCGGCCACCCCCGCCGCGGCCGCCGCGTCGTGTGCGGGCGGCACGGCGACGGCGGCGCCCGCGGCGGCGGCGGCGGCCGCCGCGACCGCCTCCCGCGGGGCGGCGGCGAGGAGCGCCGCGGCGACGGGCCGGCCGCCGGCGCCTGGGTAGAGGACGCCCCACCGTAGCAGCGCCGTGCCGTCGAGGGCGGGGGGGGTGCCCGCCGCGGCCGCCGCCGCGACGGCCGCGTAGACGCGCACGTCGAGGGCGGTGGCGGCAAAGGTGGGGGGGGCGCCGCCGCGGCGGCTGGCACCACCGAGGATGCCCGCCGCGGCGGGCGCCGCCCGCTCCCGGGGGGGGGTGCGGCCGGCGAGGAAGGTGGGGAGCCACGCGGCCGCCGCGGCGGAGAGGGGGGGGGGCAAAGCGAGCGCCGCGGCCGCGGCGGCAAGGGCGTCGGCGGCGGCGGGGGCCGTGCCGGGGGGGGGGGGGTGCAGCAGCAACGCGTCGTCGGCGGCGGTGAAGGGGCGGAGGGGGGGGGCGGCCATGGCGACTGCCACAAAGGGCGGGGGGGGGGGGAAGGAGCCGACCCGCCCCGGCCGGCGATATCACACCAAAGAAGAAGAGACAGCACCACGGACAGCGAGGAGGGGCAGAAGCAGGCGGGGACGGCACCGCCGCGGGGAGGCAAACCAAGAACGCGACGACGGAGCGGCAGGGGCGATGGCCGACGGTGACGGTCAGGAGACGGTCACCACAGGTCGCGGTCCAGGGTCGTACGTAGGTCGGGGGGCGGAGGACGGGCACGCCGCTCGCTCTCGACGCGACGTTGGACTCGGGCGCCGCTTCGACTTCTAGCTTTGTGCGCAGCACGTGACGTGGCATTGGAAAGCGCGTCACGCGGCTGTCGACACGTTCCCCAGCGAATCCTGTGGACAAGACTCCTGGTTTTTTGTGGAATTTTCAACTAAAATGTGAAACTGAAAGCGCGCTCGCCAAAATACCGTGGCTAATCCGTGCAGTTGGCCCGCGTCGTCACCGCCGGCGCCACCCAGCGGACAACTACCATGAGCGCCGCCGCCTCAGCGAGCAGCTGCGTCGACCGCACCGCCACAGGCGCCGCCGCGAGAATGAGACTTGTATTGCACCTGGCCACATAGAGGGTAGTGCCCTAGACAGCAGTCCAGGAAAGTGCCGAGCAAGGGAGCTCAGGAGCTCTGTCCTCGCGTGCTGTGGCAAGGAGCACCACGACTACCAAACAAAACACAGTAGAACAACAACCGCCTTTATCCCTGCTCGCACACGGCGCCACCAGCACCGACCGACCGGCCGGCGGCCACCTCAAAACTCGACGCTCGGCAGCACCACCGCCGCCACCCCCGCCGGTGACTCGAGCGTCGCGCACGGCACCGGGACGGCGGCGACGGCCAGGTCCTTGGCAGTCGTCGCCACCTCGGACGGCGCGACGACGGCGACCAGCACCACCGTCGACGACGACGACGACGACGGCGGTGACGGCGGCGGCGGCGCGCCGGCGGCCGCCGACGACGCCCCCCCCCCGTCGCCCCCGTCACGCGGCAGCAGCGGGCCGAGGTACGCGTCGAGGACGCGCACGCAGTCGGCGCGGCTGACGCCCGCCAGCCGCGCCTCCTGCGCCGACGCGTTGCACGCCGGCAACCGCAGCCC
The DNA here is from genome assembly GCA_008729055.1 of Pyropia haitanensis. Taxonomy (NCBI): domain Eukaryota; phylum Rhodophyta; class Bangiophyceae; order Bangiales; family Bangiaceae; genus Pyropia; species Pyropia haitanensis. The sequence goes on along the minus strand of SDUX01000004.1, from coordinate 3,667,537 downwards.
CGACCGCCGCAGCGCGGCCGACGCGACGAGCGACGGCGCGGAGCGGGACTCGACGGCGGCGTACACGGCGGCCGCGCGGGCCGTGTCCACCTCCCGCTCCACGTCGGCCGTCGCACCGGCGAGGCGCGCGCGCACGCCGGCGAGCGCGGCGGCGAGCGCCGACCACGCGGCGGCGGGGGACTTGGCCTCGGAGAGGCTCGCCACCAGCCGCCCGCGCGCCGCGTCAAACGTGATGGACGCGTCGTACGCGAGGCCGCCGCCGCGGACGGCCTTGTACAGGGGGCCCTCCACCCGCGACAGCAGGTGCACCAGCACCGTCAGCGCCGACGCGTCGGGCGTTGCGGGCGGCACGTCGGCGGGGAGCCACGCCTGCACGTAGCCCGAGTCGACGCCCGCCACGCCCACGACGACGCCCCCGCACGGGGAGGACGCGAGCACCCGCGCGGCGACGCGGCCCAGCGGCGGGCCCCCCACAGACGCCACGTACGCGCCCACCTCGGCCGACCAGTCCACCGCGACAGTCCGGTCGGGGGAGCCGCCGGTGGGGCGGGACGCCGCGACCGCGGCGGCCGCGGCGGTGCCCCGGGAGGACGCATGGAAGGCGCCCGCGTGCGTGCGCCACGCCGACGAAAAGTCCGCCAGCAGCTGGTCGGGTGCCGCGCCCGCCACCTGCACGAGCACCCCAGGGGGGGGGGTGGCGCGCACAACGTCCAGCACCGCGTTGGCCTCGGCAACCACCCGGCCAGCGGTGGCGGCGTCTGGCGCACCGCCGTCACCGCTACCGCCGTTGGCAGCTTTGCCGTTGGAGACGCCGCGCATGTCGTTGCCGTCGCCGTCGTCGTCGTCTTCCTCGTCGTCATCCGACCCCTCCTCGTCGTCGCTCGGGTCGATAAAGTCGTCCACGTCGTCCTCATCGTCCCCGCCAACGGCACGCACGGCGGCAGCCAGGAAGGTGGCTTGCAGCAGCGGACCCACCGTTACGGCCGACGGCAGCGCCTCGCGGTCCGCGTCGGTGCAGGCTGTGGCCATCGTCGGGGCGCCACCGTCACCGGCACCGGCACCCGCCTTTGACTCTAGGAGCCGCACCTCGGTGACCGCGCGTGTCACCGCGTAGGCCACAGAGCCGCCGTCACGGAGGGTCTCGGTGGTGTCGCTGAGCTCGTTCTTCGCCACCGCCACCAGCCGGTCGGCCGTCACAGAAGAAGCAAACAGCGCGTGGAGGACGGCATCCGTGGCCTCGGCAAACCGCGCCGCCTCGGCCACATAGTGCAAAACGAGGGTGTCCCCTGCGACCGCACCCGAGCCGCCGCCGCCACCAATCGTCACGGAGCAGTTGGTGGTGCTCTGCGCCACCGCCGACACGAGGGCGGTGTAGGGGGTGGCGATGGCCGGCGGCGTGCCGGCGTCAGCGGCAGCCTCTGGAGACACGAGGATGTGGGAGGAGAGGGCCAGCTCGGAGAGGAGCCCCAGGTACAGGCGCTGACGGAAGGTCAGGCCCGCCGTTGAAAGCAGCACCGTCGCCGACGCAAAGGCCGACTCCATCGTCACGGTCTGTGCCCAAAACAGCGGCCCGCCGCTGTCGGCAGCGGCGCCCGCCGGCAGGCCCAAGCTGGCCGTCTGCGGCGGGCACAGCAGCGTCGCGGCCGACGATAGCCGCGGCACCCGCTCCGTCGACGGCATGGGCGGCAGCGGGGTCGCCGCCAGGCGCGCCACCTCCACCTCCAGCGCCGCCTCCCGCGCCGCCACGGCGGCGCCGTAGGCGGCAAGCCGCTCAGGGCCCGCCTCGGCCACCCGCGCCTTGAGGTCCGCCGCGTCTGACTTTGCCAGCGCGTCGGCCAGCCCGGCGTCGGGGACCATGAGCATCTCGGCGCGCGGCGCGTTGACGACCGTTGTCCGCAGCAGGTCGCGCCAATAGGCCTCGTCGCGCGTCGCGAGCGCGTCGAGCGCCGGCAGCATCCCGCGGAGGCGGGTGCCCAGCGCGGGCGCGTCGGCTCGATGGGCCGCGACAATGTCGGGGATGAGCGCCTCCGACACGTACCCGTGCGGGTCGTCTTCAATCGACCGCAGCAGCTGCGAGCGCAGGCGAGAAAGGCTGGCGCGCACCTCGGCCACCCCGCCGGGGAGGCCCGCCTTGCCGTCGGCGAGGCCGGCCAGAAACGCGGCGGCCTCGTCCGCCAGCTTGCCGTTGGTGAGCACGTCCTCTGCGGGCGGGTGATGCTCGTCGTCATCCTCATTGCTATCCTCCTCGTCGTCCTCGTCGTCCTCGTCGTCCTCGTCGTCGTCCTCATCGTCCTCACTGTCCGTCTCCGTGTCCTCGTCGCCAATGTCCTCTGACGCGGCGTCGTCCATCGACACGTCCTTCTTGGCCTTGGCAGCCGCCCGGGCACCCCCCGCCGGCTCCGCGTCGGCCGCGCCGTCGCCGCCCCCGCAGGGCACGCCCGAAAAGTAGAGCGTCACGGACGTCTCCCCCGCCGACACGGAAATGTCAAAGTCCACGTCGTTGGCCAGCGGCTCGTCCACCTCCACAAACCGCTGCGACAGCGGCGACGCCGCCGTGTCGGTCAGGTAGAGGAGCAGCACCTCCAGGGCGGCGGCGGTCTCCACGTCGGCGCGGCCAACGGCGGGCCGCCAGCCGACGGCCAGGCTGCCGACCGTGTCGTCCGAGGCGGCAAAGCGGACCGCCTTGCGGACAACGTCCCCCGCCGGCGGCGTAAACGGCGGGGGGGGGACCATCCACGGGTGCACGCGCGCGCCGAGCGTCAGGGCAGACCGCTGCGGCGCGGCGGCGCCCGCCGCCGGCGTACCGCCGGCCTTGGCACCCGCCGCGGTGGCGGTGGCGGCGGCGGGGACGGCGGGCGCGTCGGCGGGCGCCGCGGCGGCGGCATCAAAGACGGGCCCAATGGCGTTGAGCAGCCGCGCGCGGGCGTCCTCTGAGATGTCCTGCGCGCCAACGACGACGGTCAGGTTGGCCGGGTGGTAGTAGGCCCTGTGGAACGCGACGACCGCCTCGTTGTTGAGCTCCCCCGCGATCACGGGCGTCCGGCCGCCCGCCTCACACGCGACGGCCGAGCCCGCAAAGAGCGCCCGGCGGAGCTCCAGGTCGCACTGGTCGCCCTCGGTGCGCTCGCGGCCGAGCATCTCCTGGTACACCACCCCCGCGCGGCTGCCGTCGGCGCGCACGTGCATCACCTCCCCCGCGTACGCGTCGTCGTCGAGGCGGGGCACGAGCACGTGCGCGAGGAGCACCGGCAGGACGGCGGCCGCGCCGTCCGCGCCCGCCGTCGTCACCGTATACGCGGTGTGGTCGGCCGCGGTCCACGCGTTGGTGCCCGACGACAGGCACCGCGCGGCGAGGGTGTCCAGGTAGCCCCGCGGTTGGCCGCCGCCGCCGCCCACGCACGGCGCGTCGCTGCCGAGAAAGATCAGGTGCTCGAGGCAGTGCGGGTGGCCGCCGTCGCCGACCGGCTCCGTCCCGACGACCGCGTGGACCGACACGAGCGGCCCCGGCGCGGCAAAGAAAACCACCCGCGCGCCCGTCGCGGCGTGCTGCGCGGCCACGAGGCCGTCGGGGGCGAGCGCACTCGACGCGGGCACCGCCGCCGCCGCGTCGGCCAGCGGCGGCGGCGGCGCGGTGGGGAGCTCCACGTAGGCCGCCGCCGCCGCGACGGGCGGCCGGTCGGCCGCCGCCACCGCCGTGGCGGTCATGGCAACGCGCGGCCGCGGCGGCGGGGAGCGGGGTACCCCGCCGACGGCGGCGGCAACGCCGCCGCCACCACCACCACCCGCGCGGCGTGCCGCGAGCGGCTGCCGCCGGCCGCGGCGGCCGCCGCCACTGCCGGCGGCGGCAGTCGGCCGCCGCGGCCGCCGCGACCGTGACGCCGTGGCGGCCGGGGCGGGCAGGGCGGGGGGTACGCCAACGACGGGGAGGCGCGGCGGTGCCCAGGTGAGCATGGGGGGGGGGGGGGGGGGGGTTGACGAGCAGGCGCGGGCACCCGGGGGGAGCGCCGCAGCGTCGGCGGGAGGGCAAGTGGAAGGGGGCACACGCGCGCCGCGCCGGCCACACCGCCGGCAGCGGACCGTTGACCCACGCAACCGCCTGGCCACAAAAAAGCACCGTCGTCGATGGATGGCAAGAAGGAAAACACTTTTCTCCACAAACTGGAGTGAAAGCACGTTCGTGAAAATTCCCGAGTTTTCGTACCCTTTTGATAGGCCATAGGTTTCCACACACTTTCCACTGGACCGGTCTGCGGCGCGCGCACCGACAAACGACCGGCGGCGATCGGTCTACGCTGCGCACCCCCTTCCCACACCGCACCGACCCCCCCCCCCCCGCCGCTCCCGTGCGGCCGCCGTCGTGACACCGCACGCGGCGTCCCCCCCACCCCCTCGGCCGCCGCCGCCGCCACAGCATCCGCACCACTGGCGAGCGCGTCGCCGCCGCCAGGCACCGTCCGCACGAGCCGCCGCCCGCGGCACTGCGTGCCCGCCACGCCGCGGCCGCCACGCCGCCGCGCACGGCCGCCGCCGCCACGCCGGCAGCGGCGGCCGCCGTCACCAGCGCGGCGCGGCGGCGGTGGCGGCACCTCCCCCCCCCCCCCCCCCCCCGCGCGCGGCGCGACCGCCGCGTGTACGCGGCCCGGCAGCGGCGGCGGCCGGTCGCGCAGCGGCCGCCGCCGCGACGGTCCATGGCCGACACGGCGGCGGACGGTCGGCGGGCGGTGGCGTCCGACTCGCCGACGGGCGCGCGGTCGCCCCCACTTTTCCCTCCCCGTTGACGTGGTCGCCGCGTGGGAGGCGGCGGTGGCGGACTGGGGGGGGGGGTTCCGTCGCGGCGGTGGGAGTGGCGGCAGGCGACCGCGTCGCGGGGACGGGGGGGGCGCCCGACGCGGCGTCGGGGGGGGGGGGGGACGGCGGCCGCGGTGGCCACGGCGGCGGCGCCGCCACCGCCCGTCCCGCGCCCGTCGCCACGCCCACCGCAACCACCACCGCCACCGCCGCTGCGGCCGCACCCCCCCCCCACCCACCAAACACCTCTGCTGCGGACGTGGGGGAACGGACGCGAACGTCCGCCGGGCGCTCCCGCCAGCCACCGGCGCGGCGTGACGAGTGCGGGCGCGCGCGGTGGAGCGGGCCGCCCCTGGCGGTGCGGCCACCCCGCCACCCCCCGACGCCCGCCACCCGCCACCACCGCCGTGTCCACCGCCGCAAAGGTGGCGGCGGCGGCACCGGCGGCGGCCGCCCAGACACGTGGACCGACCGCCGCGACGGCCGCCGCGGCGGTCGCTGCCGCCGCCGTCCCCGCCCGTGCTCACACCGGGGGTGCCGTCCTCCCGCCACCCCCCCCCCCCCCGCAAGACAAGTGCCTTCCGTCGCCCCTCCCCGCCGCCGCCGCCGCCGCCGCCGTCACGCCAGCTGCCGCCGCCCATTCTCCGCATCCGTCGCCGTCAGCGTCCACGGGGACCGGTGGGTCCCGCCTCCGCAGCGGCGCGCCGCGGAGGGTTCCCCCGCGGGGGGGGGGGACGTCGCCCCGGCTGCGCTGCCCGCCGCCGCCGCGCGGGCGGCCCGCCGCCGCGCGTCCCCGCGTGGCGGCGGCGGCCCGCCGCGGCGGCCGCCACCGCCGCGGCGACCACCCGGTCCGCCGTGTCCGCCCGCGTCGACGCCGACGCAACCGCCGACGGCGGCGCCGACGCGGCGGCCGCCGCCGCCGCCGCCACCACCGCCGCCGCCGCCACCCATCTGGCCGTCGCCACCCACGCCGGGGACCCCCCCCGCCGGTGACGCCGTCGCGGAGCGGTCCCGCCGCCGACGCCCGACCACCGGCGGCGCGAGTCGCCACGCCGCCGCCGCCGCCGTCGACGCGGCGCTCTTGGGGGGGGGGGGGTACCGCCTCTGTCGGGTGGTAGCGGCCACCGTCGAGGGGGAGGGGGGCGGTCGTCGCAGCGGTTTGTCACTGGGTTGGTGGGGTGACGCTGGGGGAGACACTGCCGGTGGGGGGGGGGAAGGGGGGGTTGGGGGGGGGGGGGGTGGCGCCGGCCGTGCCTGTGGCCATGGCCAGGCTGTGGGGAGGGACGTGGGGGGGGGGGGGGGGCGCAGGGGGGCGTTGGGGCCACCGCCGTCGCGGGCCACGCGCGGTAGCGCCACCGGTCCGCGACACGCCCGCGCCGTCGTGGCGGTCGTGCCCGCGCCCGCGGCGGGGTGAGACTGGGGTGGACGCGGCGGCAATGGCGGCCGGTGCGGCGGCGGCCGTCCCCCGCCGTGACGGTGCCGCCCGTCGGCGGCGGCCAACGGTGGCCCCGCCGGCGGTGCCGCCGCCGCCCGCCGCCGGCCGGGGATGCGCGGCGGCCGTGCGTCCACCCGTGGTCCGTGGACCCGCCCCGGCCGCGGCCGCGGGCGCGCCATCGGCGAGCGGCTCTTGGGATGTGGACACTAGAACGGGTAGACAGCGCGGCGATCTGCGGCAGCGGTTGGCCACGCCGCTGCTACGATTGGCCGCCCGTCCGCTGCACCGACCGCGCGTGGACGCGCGGCTCCGTGTCGCCGCCCCAGCGTCGCCATTGGCGGCGGCGCGCGCTCACCGTCCCCCCTGCCCGCCACCCCCACCGGCCGTGGCTACACCATGGCGCCCGCCGCGGCCGCCGGCCGTGGCTACACCATGGCGCCCGCCGCGGCCGCCGGCGCGGGCACCGGGGCCGGGGATGGCGCCCCCCCCCCCCCCCCCCCGCCCCCCCCGCCCCCCCCTCCCCCCCCTCTCCCTCCTCGACCTCCCCGACGACCTGCTCCTCGACCTCCTCGGGCGGCCCGCCCTCGCGGAGCTCCCGCCGTGTGGCCGGCTGCCGCCGCCCGCCGTTGCCGCGGCGCGCACGTGCAGCCGCCTCCGCGCGCTCGCCGCGGCGGCAACCACCCACCTGGTCATTGGCGGCGGCCGCCGGCGGCCGCCTGGGGGGGGGGCGCCCACACCGCCGCCGCCGCCACCGCCGCCGCCGCCGCCGCCGCCGCCGCCGCCGGCGGCCCCGCGCCGCCAGTGCCGCCGCCGCCGCCGCCGCCGCCGCCACCGCGGCTCGAGTCGCTCGAGGCGGCCGTTGCCGCGCGCGCCGCGTCGCTCGCCGCCTACCTCGACCGCCTCCCCCGCCTGCGTGCCGTGTCCCTCGGCGCCGCCACCCCCGCCGCCGACGCCGCCGCCGCCGCCGCCGCCGCCGCCGCCAACGACGCCGCCGACGCGTCTGTCGACAGGGAAGAGGCGCGCCTCGCGGCGGTGCACTTTTTTGTCGACGCCCTCCGCCGCCTCGCGCGCCGCCGCGTGACCGCCCTCACCCTGGCCGGCTCGGCGGTGGGCGCGGCGGTGGCGGTGGCGCCGTCCCTGCGGGCGCTCCCGCTGCGGTCGCTGTGCCTGCGTGGCCTCGACTCGCCAACGGCGGGGGTGGCGGTCGTTGCGCTCCTCGACGCGCTCGGCGGCGGCCTCCGCACGCTCTCCATCCTCGATGGCGACGGCGCCGACGAGCCGCCGCTGTGGCTGACGCTCGCGCTCGTCGGCGCCGCGCCGCTGCCACGCCTCCGTGCGGTCTGCCTCGCGCCGCCCGTGTCGGTCGCGGCCGCCGCGCACCTGGCGGTCGTCGCGCCCGGCGTCGTGTCGTTGTCGCTCGCCGACTGGCGGTGGACCGCCGCGGCGGTTACGGCGGCGCTGCCGCCGACGACCGCGTTTCCCGCGCTGACCACGTTTACGCGGCGGGTGATGTGGCCGGCCGACCATAACGGGGGGGACGTCAGCGGCTGGCCGCGCGTGCGGGGGGGGGGGTCGGGGGGGGTCGACGCGTTTGTCGCGGCCCGGCCGGCGCTGACGCGCGTCGCGATGGCGACGGGCTGGGGGCGGCGGGAGCCGGACTTTGGCGCCGCCGCGGGGGGGGGGACCACCCGCCGGGGTGACGGCGGCCGCTGCCGCCCACGCGGACACTCCCCGCGGCGGCGGCCGTACGTCCCGGCCTGGAGTTTGAGTTGTCCGGACGTACACCATCCGCCTTGGGAAGACAGACCACGGGGAGGGTCGCGACAGGCCAGCGCACGCCCGTCCACCACACAAACAGTACCCCTGCTCTAGTGCGCGCTACGCTCCAATGCACCCTCCTAGCCATGCCGTACCACACCCCCGCCGAGGCCGTGAGGTACAGAGCCAAGGCGCTAGAGCAGCTCTTCCAGGGCGACCGGCAGGCCGGCCATGCCTTTCGCCATGGAAAAGGACATGGGCGGCAGCGTTTGACACTCGTCACGGGTGTCGTCCCCTACCACTGGCACCGACGCCAGGCGCACCGCCATCCACGACACCATCCGCCGCGCCGCCATCCACGACGCCCACGAGCAGACGCTCTTGAGCGCCAGCTCCGGGTCGGCGCCCGACCAGCGGCGGGTAAACTCGGCGAGGCGCGCCTTGGGCATCTGCGCCGTCGCGACGCCGGCGACAACGACAAAGCGGGCGAGGAAGACCGTGTCGTCGCCCGCCGCACGCACGCCCTCCGTCTCGACCGCCGCCGGCCAGTCGGTCGCCGCGTCGGGCTCCTGCCCCCGCCACGAGTTGAGGTACCCAACAAACGCCGCCGCGACGACGGTGGGGATGAAGCGCGTGCGCACGCGCTCCTGCTCGGCGTGCATGAAGCGCAGCGCGTCGGCAACGTTCTCGTTCGGCAGCGCCCACCGCACGTCCCGCGGCAGCTCCCAGCCGGCGGGGGTGAAGGGCTCGGGCAGCGCCGCCCACACCTCCTTCAGCCGGCCGGGCTGGGAGCCCTTGGCGTCCTTGAACGTCAGCGCAATCATGCGGTTGAGGGCGGCGAGCAGCCGCGGCCGGCTGTTCAGCGCGCGCACCACCGCGGGCGCCGCGTCGGGCAGCGGGCCCTGCCCCACAAACAGCTTGACCATCGCGTTTTTGTACAAAGTCTGGAGGATCGTGCCAAGCAGCTCCACCGCGTCGCGGGGCAGCAGCCGCGGCGGCACGCGGATGGCGACCGAGTCGGGCGACCGGAAGGACCGCGCCCATACGAGGAATGAAGCCAGCCGGTCGTCCGCGACGTTGACGGTGTCGTCCTTGACAGCGGAGAGGGACTTTCGGAGGGACCACACCGCACCCGACGCGCGCGCGCACAGGGCATGTCCGTTGCCACAAAAGTGACAATCGTTCTGTGAAAAACAAAAAAAAAAAAACGCAGCCGCAAGAGAGAGACGTCGGTGACCACAAGAGGGAGGCACCAGAGAGCACAACAAACAGCCCTACCCGGTCAGCTGCGGACAAGAATACGAGCTCCAAAGGAGGTGAGACCACCAACGAGTATCTGGCTTGTGGCAAGGCAAGACAAACAGGGGGAACGCTCCCTCAAACCAGGACACACACCGCAAACGCACGGCAAGGCCACGCTCCACGTACCGCCGTCGACACCGTGGACGCGACTATTTCCTTGAGACTCCGCTCGTACACGCCGGAAAGCACCGTACTTTCCCGGTAAATGCCTGCGCAGCGGGACACGGACGCACAGCGTGGTGCCAGGCAATGCCCAACGTCACCAGCAACGGATACAAGAACATTAGAATACAGCCAACGGCACCATCACGCCGCCAGGACGGCAGACGCATTCTCAGTACCTCGCCTGTCCCCACGCCAGTACTCCACCTCCGTCTCAGCGCAGTCCCACCGCGCAAGACCGAGGCAACCGCGCCCAATCCCACCCCAGTCCCCACACACCCTTCCCACAGCAGCAACCTACCACCCCACACAGCCTTGCCAACGCAACGCCCACCACTGCAAACCCCCCCGCGACCCGTACCATACCACGCGGCCCAGAGCGTAAACGCCGGCAGGTGGGCGGCGTCGGGCCCCCACGACGACCACTGGCGCGTCTCGACGTACTCGTCCGAAAAGATGGCCAGCAGCGCCGCGTTGCTCCGCGCGTACGCCGCGGCCAGGCGCGGGTCGTCCGCCGGCGCCGCCGCCGACGCCGCCGCCGACGCCGCGGGCGCGGCGGCTGACGCGAGGCGGCCAAAGCAGCCGACCGACCGCTCCGCATCGGCGGGGGGGGGCGCCGCCTCGCCGCCGTCCACAGCCGCCGCCGCCGCCGCCGGCCGGCCCGCCGACGACGACCGGAGGCGTATGAGGCGGCGCGCGCTGCTGCGGCTGCGGAGTGAGCCCGTATCGGACGCGGCAAACGACACCCGTGCGGGGGGCGGGAACGCGCCGCAACCATTCACCGCCGTGGGCGACGCCACCGCCGCGGCGGTGGCGGCCTTGGGGCCCCCGACGGGGAGGACACCCGGCGGCAGCTCCAGGGGCTCCATTCCACCGCCGGCAGCGGCGGGGGGGAGTCGAGGCGTCGACGGCGGCGGGGTGACAAGAGGTTGGTAGCCAACAGCAGGGAGCTCCCCGGGCAGACGTCGACCGTGTGCGACGCGGTCGGGTGGCGGCCACGAGGAGGCGTCAGCAGAGGCGCTGGTACGGTGGGAGGGGGGGGGGAGGCGACGCCCGCGCCCCGGCACCGCCGCCGCGGGCGTGCGGTCCGCAACCGCGAGGCGGTCATGGGGCGAGCCGCAATGGCGGCCAGGGGAGGCTATCCTGCAGGTAGGGATGCCATCGGGCAGGGGCGGAAGTTGCGGCGGGCACGGCGCACCCGTCGGGCGGCCGGACGGTGCGAGGGCGAGCGCTGAGTTGGCGCATGAAGCGCTCACCGGCAGAAGGCGGACCGGGCACGCGCCTCTGAGACAATCCTTTTTGGGCCCTTGCCAATGAAACGTCGAGTGGGTTTGCCCACTTTTTGGACGCAGGCACGGGCGATAAAGACCAGGCAAGGACTTTTGTCCAGCGAGTTTCAAAGTTGTCCTCTCGTCCGCGTGGCAGCCGATTCACGCGCAGATGATGGGAGAGCGCCGGACCGTCGGCGCGACGAAGCGCGCCGCACCGCTGCGCTCGCAGCCGCGGCGCCCGCGGCAAGCAGGCGCTGAGTGGGAGGCGAGCACTCCAAAGTCTGGTGATGGTCTTGACCCGTTGATTGACCAGCGGTCGGCCGCCTTTGCCCGTGAGGTCAGACCCCTCCGCCCGCACGACGTTCTCCTCGCGGAGGGGCTGGTCACCCCTCCTTCTGTTTCTCTGGCCTACATATCTATGCGTTTCTGGTAGTTGCGTACAATACTGGAGATGCGCTGCCACCGCTGCGCCCTCGTACCCGTGCAAAGAGTTTGCGCGTCGGACCACTTCTCTCCTATACCGCAGATGATGGCGCATCGGCGGGGCTATCGGAATGCCCCCGCCGCGGCGATGGCACAGGTTGCGGGGGGAGTGGTTCCGGATGGAGAGACATCCGCGCGACCGCCCACCGCACCATTGACCCTGCTCCTCTGCGAGACCGCATCGCCCCCCCCCTCTTCTCTTCCCCCCGGCACCGCTGCCGCTACCCGCTGAGCGCCCACAGCAGCGGCAGCACCGGCTGCTGCGGCCGTGGGCAACCCGTCGTGAACGTGGAGGTGGGGACCCCCCCCAGCCGCGAGGCTGCCTCCAGCTAAAGGTCTACTCCATATAGCTAGTCACTTGAGAACAGAGTTTACACTCGTCCCAGGTGTAGCTGTATGGAATAGACATCTTTAATGGTCGGCAAAGTTCATGTGTCAAGGAGACACAATTCTAGCCTGTGTCGGCTACGGGCGTGTAGCTGATCGGGAAAATCCCGACACTACCCAGAGCGGTTATACCGCTCCGGACACTCGAGATCGACCTTGTCGATTTTCGGGGGTTGACGCCTGTGCCATGGGCACTCGGGGAATATCCCCGAGGACTCGGGGATTATCCCCGAGGAGCCCGAGAGGTTAGACTCTTCTGCGCCGCAGAAGCTCTCCTCGGGGAGGGAGTGATCAATGATCGACCCTCCTTTTGCCCCGTGCGCCGTACACAGTTCGTACTATTTTCTCGTTCTGGCCTTAGAGGTTTACGGAGAGAGGGCAGCATTGCCATCCCTCACAACCATGTATCCCTCCCGACGTCTGGGCATACAATGATTGGAGAGGGAGCATGGGCGCTTGCACTGCGGCAACGCTGTAGTGGTGCGTGCCGGCCGCGGCGCCTCCAGCGACGGATAACCGCTCTGCCTACTGTGGCCGCCGTTGGGGTGCGCTGGAAGGCAGCCTCCTGCCCTCGCCTCCACTTGCTGAGCACGCTGCGGCGCGCTGCTCATTTGCGCGGCGAGAACAACGCGGGCACGCCCACCGCGCCTGCGCCAACTGTGCCGTCCCCCGACCATGGCGCGGGCTCGGCGGGCCAGTCATCTGCGTGCTTTGACGGACGACGGTTCCCAAGGGGGCGTACACACTCCGCGCTGTCGCTCCCACTGAAGGCCACCCCGTCAGACGGCTAAAGCCAGTGCGGGGGCAACTATTTACTTTTTCAACAAAAGAGAGCGCAGTGTTCCGGTCAATGCCACAGTCACAGAGAGAAGAAACGTCCCGTGCAGGGGAAGCGGCGATGATGCAGGCGCCGCTCTGGTTCAGCGTCGATGGCGTTCCCTCACCAAGCAGTTCCCGCTCTGTAGCCCGCGTTCCTCTCAGTGCTACCCCCGAGCACCGCCCTCTCTACCCACTGAACCCCCACAGCAGTGACAGCACCGGCCGCACCGGCCGCGGGCACCCCCCCGCGAGCGCGCGGCTGAGGACCCCCCATGTTATCCGACCCCCTCCCAGAGGTCGTGAGGGGGGTTTGATAACTGGATAACACCCCCCGCTGTTATCATTAAATCCCACTGGGGGGCGTTTGATCCCATGTGACACGCCCCACCCCCCACGCAACCCCCCCCCCCCCCCCCCCCCACCCCCACTCCCCCCACCCCCGCCGTTCACCACCTCCCCCCGCCCCCCCCCGCCCCCCCACCCCCCCCCCACCCCCCCACCCCACGCAACCCCCCCCCCCTTCCCCCCGGCCCCCCGCCGTTCCCCACCTCCCCCCACCCCCCCCCCCCACCCCCACTCCCCCACCCCCCGCCGTTCACCACCTCCCCCCGCCCCCCCCCCCCCCCCCATCCCCCCCCCCACCCCCCCCCACCCCACGCAACCCCCCCCCCCCCCTCCTCCCGGCCCCCCGCCGTTCCCCACCTCCCCCCACCCCCCCCCCCACCCCACCCCCCCCCCACCCCACTCAACCCCCCCCCCCCCCCCCCCCCACCCCCCACCCCCCGTCCCCCCACCCGTGTCGCGGCCGTCGACGAGGCCACCTTCTCTGATGGCAGAGACGCCCAAGGAGACGGAGCAAGCGAGCCCCCTCCGGCTACACTGCCGTCGCCACGCCCCCCTCCTCTTGGCGTGAGCGTCCAGCTGAGGGTCGCGGCTTCGTCCAGCCGCGCACTCGCGTTGTACGTCCGCAGGGCGGCGGCGGGGGCGGCAGCTGCCGCGGCCGCGGCCGCGGCCACAAGTAGCGTCACGGCCACGGTGGGCCCACCCGCCAGCTTCATCATGCTGGCTCGTAGGAGGGGTTGGACGGAGCAGCTGTTATGTGTGTCCAACTGGGGGAGCTTTGGTGGCACGGGCGAGACCGCCGCAGCGGTTGGCAGGTGAAGGGAGGGGGGGGGGGGGGGGCAACGGCCAGGGCTCGGCTCGGTTGCCTGCTTGGGCTCCTCCGATGGGGTGACCCCGGTTGCTCGCGGCGTGCCTCCTTTATAGGCGCGTGCCTTGCCCTCTGCGGAGGCGTACGCGTCGGCAACCCTCACACCTCCCGGGTCCCGTCCGTAGGAGGGTTGCCCCCCGACGCCGCTCCCTCGCACCTCGTCCATGCCGACGCGCCGACGGGGCGCTCCTCACGGCCGCACCCCCCTCACGTAGGCCGCTCTTCCCTTTTGCGCCACCCCCTCCGCGGACGTAGGACCCTATGGCCATGCAGTGCCCCGCCGCGGCGCGGGTGAGCTGTGCCACGTCGCCAGCACAGGGAGTGGGGCATCCAAAGTGTCCGCCCGCACCGCTCCTCAGCGGGCTGCATGCCCCATGGAACTACTCTCCGCCCGTTCCGACGCACCACCCCGTCGCGACGGTATGGACGGCGCCCATAATCTGGCTCGGCCGAGCACGACGGCGGTGACAGGTGACGTTGCGCCGCCGTACGCGTCCGCCGCCAATGATCCGAATGGGGCGCGCCATAAATTGGTCGCTCCGCTGGCGTGGTCCTGCCCCGCGTCGCCCCCCCCCCCCAGCTCCATCGCGGCCGGCGCTCCTGCCCACGGGGCGGCACGCGTGGGAAACCGCACTGTGCCCGCATGCCATGCCAGCCAGACGAGCCTGTGGCGGGGTGAGCGGCACTAGAGCATGGGTACCCAAGCGGCGGCAGCGGAGGGGGTGGCGACGGGGGTGGCGGCACCAGCGGCCGCCGCCGCGGCAGCGGCTGGGGTGCGAGGGGGGTGCGCCGTCCCGGTTGTCCACCATTGACGCGGGCGGCGGCCGACCGCCGGCGCGTCAGCACCGACGCCCCCGTCGTATTTGCCATCGCCGCAGCCGCCACCCCCGCTGCCGCCGCCACCGCCACCGCCGCCGTCGCCGTCGTTGTCGCTGCTGCCGTCGCCGCCGCTGCCGCCACGGCCGTTGCCACACCCGCCGCCACCTCCACAGCGGTGGCCGCCCAGCCGACCCGCCACCAACAGGGAAGAGCGGCGGGAGGCGGTGCGCAAAAAAAAAAAAAGTCAAGGCAGGGGCGGCACAGCCACAACTCGGAACGGAGAGGAGGCGGGGGGAGGAGGGGGGGTGGCTCAAAGAGCAAACGGGGGCGCGGGGGTTGGGGCGCCACTGCGCGGCGCGTGCGGCGCCACCGGGGGCAGCGCAGGCCGTGCCGTCGCCGCGACGCGGCGACTCTCGGCGCAGAGGCCCGGTCAAAAGTACGACGCTGGCGTCGCATGTGAGGGGTGCGTCGTGCCGTACAGATTGCGCGCCGCGTCCCGCACGCCCCTGTCTCTGTCCCCGCTGCCGCTCTGCCACCCGCGTCGTGCGGGCGACGACACCAAGTCGGCCACGCCCGCGCGTGTCCGCGTCCGCCTCTAGACGCCGCTGCGCACGGCCAGCGTCATGGACCACGTCATTGTTGTGGGCGACCCCGGCGCCGGCAAAGAGCACCATCCTCAACGGCCTCGTCGGCACCGCCGCCCGCGGCCCGCGGATGCCCTTCCGCTCGGGCCTGTCCGTCGCGTCGGGCAGGACGATCGCCCTCCAGACCGACGTCGTTGGCGGGGTGCGCTACTCGGATACGCCCGGCCTGGACGACGTGGCGCTCAAGCGGCGGGCGGCGGCGGCGATCGCCGACGCGGTCTGCCTCGGCGGTGCCGTCCGTCTGCTGTTCGTGCTGACCATGGAGGCGGGCAGCGTGCGCGGGGCCAACTTCGCGACCATCCGCATCGTCCTCGACGCGCTCACCGCCGCGGGCGTTGACGTGGACGGCCGCTTCAGCGTGGTAGATGACCACGGGCGAGATGACCACGTGGGGGGACCCGGCCACCGACGGCGTGGCGGTGCTGCGGTCGCAGCTGGACACCAGAGCGGCGGTCGACCAGCTGGTGTACCTGCCCCGCGTCGACGGGCTCGTCGACGCCGCAGACGCGCCCTTCCCCGCCGCCACGCGCGACTGCCTGGCCGCCGCCGTCGACGCGATGGTGGCAATGGCCGTGCCGGCAGGCACGCACATTGACGTGGCTGTGGACGAGGTCGCCCGCCTCACCGCCCACTACGAGTCGGAGCTGGCCGACCACCGCCGGCGGGTGCACGCGCTGGCAGAGGAGCGGGAGTCACAGTCGGTGCGCCATGAGGAGGCCACGAAGGAGGCGCGCAAGTGGAACATGATGGCGGGCGTGGTCGCGGCCGTAGCCAGCATGATCGTGTACAACACACCGGTCTTCCCGTAGCGCACGTCCATGCCACACCCGCTAGTTGGGGCAGGTGGGAGATGACGGGCGGTCGACGAATGGAAGAGCGGGCACCATGTTGGTAGAGCGCCGACGTGCGCTGTCTCCTCCGGATCCGTTGGTGCATGCAGGCTTGAGTTGCTCGCCTCGTTGGTCTGTCGCTGAGCTCCTGCGCCAATGCCTTATGACTGCATGTGTTGGTTGTAGCACGCAAAATCAACGCCTTAGACGCCGTGTTGTCTTGCATGGCTTGTCATCGTGCACCACGTGTATCCTTCCGCGTCCGCTGTGCGCAGCAAGGAGTGTTGCGCGCGAAACGGCGGGAACCGTCGGAGTGGGGGGGGGGAGAGAGGCACCACAGCACACGAGGCGCCACCACCCGCCAGCCTGTCGCCGCGGCGCTTTCCCCCACGGAAGCCGCTCGGCGGTCCCTCCAAGTCAACACCGTGGGGTTGAGCGCCACAGCGGCACTGAGACCAGTAATGGGGATGCGCGCGGGTGGCGAGCAGCGCCCAACAACGTGACCTTGTCGTCGGCACCCCCGGCGCCGCCGCTGCCGACGCTTGCACGCGTATCGCCGCGCCTTCCAGTCCCTGCACGGTGCAGCTACGACTCGCCTGGGGAGGAAGGGGATCACATAGGCATGGACACGTCGCAAGCGAGGTGTCCACGTCAGTCACAGCAACGTCCCGGTCACACACGCGACGCCGCCCGCCCCCCTTCCGGCAGCAGCGGTGGGTGCGACGGAAGCTGCCGGCCGGCGGTGCGCAGCTGCAGCGGCTCGTCGCTACCGACAAACCTGCTCCCCCTCCCGCTTCCCGCAACCTGCCCGCCGTCGCCCGCCCGACGGGCTACCTGTAGCGGACAGCGTCCCACGGCAGGTAGGCCAGACCCCTCGGCATCTCCCTCCCCCCCCCCCAACACCACCATACCTCAGCCTCATGACGGTCCGACGTGAGCGCAGCGTCGGCGTGGCGTCGTCGTCTACCCTGTCATGAGATCGCCGCGTGGGGAAAGTGCACCCCATAAAAAGTGGATATTGTTGATGTTGAGAAATCGTGTGCAGTCTGAGCCAATGAGACGGGCCTCCTCAGGATGTGGACACGTTCACTTTTTGCAGGTCGCACAATGAAAAGCTCTCAATGTCTCTCTGCAAGCACGTGCGATACAGTATGCCTGGTTTTCGCATTCAGCTGGCCACTCGGGCCTGTGGCAGATGTGCCAATCGAAGCGCTGCCGGGCGGCACGCATGGACACCTACGGAGCCGAGTTCGAGTTGAGCATCTATGTCAAACGACTACTCAGGAAGGTTCAGCCTGGGAGCGAGGTACTCTACGAGAGTACGACCGGTTTTGGCACTGGCACTGGTGAGTTTAGACCCTCCTGCGCCGCAGGAGCTCTCCTCGAGGAGGGACTGATCACACCTCCTTTTGCTTCGTCGAAACATGTCTTTCTGTCTGGTTCCTGTTTTTGTGGAACGACGCCGCCAGCCGGAGCTGTTGGTCGTCTGCCCGAGGCGGAAGAGTTGAGTAGCCCCCAACGGAGCTCCGAAACGACGGTAGGTGAAGTGCAGGTACCGGCTACGGACAGCACCAATTGTTGCGCAGCCGCACAGCGCGCAAATGCCGTGCAATCGCCACTCCGAACCGACAACTCCGTCCATAGACGTGGAGGTGGGGATGCACGCCCTCAAGCCACTCGCATCGTTCTTTTCTCGGTTGTCGTGGACGTGGCCACTACGGCCGGCCATCCTGCAGCCAGGGAAGAGGACAGCGGCCACGTGCCGCGATCACGCTCAGCGGCTGTGGCCACGCCAGAGACGACAGCAGCCGCTGGCCAAAAGTGTGGCCATAGCCGCCGTTTGACTTCAAACGACCCGCACACGCAGCCTCCGTCTCCCACACCGCAGCCCAAGCGGTAACATGTACGGGACACCATCCGTGCGCAGCTCCAGCGCGAATATCCGGGACGGCGCCCGTCGCCCACACGTCGCGCGGAATCAAGCGGTGGTGTCCGCGCCGCGGGCGAAACGCATTGGCCAACAATCTCGGAGATTTCGGGTGGATGGATACGGGTGGTGCCGCGCCGCCCGTCGTCGGCCACTCGTGCCTCGAGGCGGGGTCCCCCGCATCGCCGGGGCCAACGGCGGCCCGTGTCCGTCGCCGCGGCCACTGCAGCAGGTGCCGGCGTTGCCGCCCCATCGCGGCCGACCCCCGTCATCCCTTCATCCATCCCCGCCGCCACGGCCGGTGCGGCCGTCTTCTCCGCCGCCGCCGATACTCCCCTCCCTCCCCGCCATCGCCACCGCTAGTCGGCCCGCCCTGTCGCAGCCGCGGGTACCACCATCCTACACCCCACCCCACCCCCCCCCGCCGCGGACGCGGCTGCCCGTCCCCCCCCCCCCCACCCCCCTGCGGCCATGACGTCTGGCTCCGCCCCCCCCCCACCCCCCCCCGACCCCCCTCGGCCACCTGCTCACCATGGACGATGTGCGCGTGGCGGCCGAGGCGGTGCTCCCCCCCCCCGTCGCCGCCTACGCCGCGTCTGGTGCGGAGCCCGACGGCGCGGCGGCGGCGGCCAACGTGGCCGCGTGGCGCGCGGTCGCGCTCCTCCCGCGTGTCCTCCGCCCCGTCGCGGCGGTCTCGACGGCCACGTCACTGATGGGCGTCCGCGTCGCGTCGCCGCTGCTCGTCGCGCCGTTTGGGGTGCACGCGCTCGCGCACCCGGCGGGCGAGGCGGCGACCGCCGCCGCGGCCGCCGCCCGGGGGGTCGCGATGGGCGTGTCCCAGCACTCGACGGTGGCGCTCGAGGTCGTCGCCGCCGCCGCCGCCGCCGCGCTGCGCGCCGCCCGCCGCCGGCAGCCGCGGCGGGCGGCGGCCGCGGCGGCCGTGGCGAATGGGGTGGGCGGCCCCGCCGCGCCGCCCCCCGCCCCGTGGCTGCCCGACGTGCCGCCCCTTTTTTTTCAAGTGTACCTGCTCAAGCGGCGGGACGTGACGGCGCACCTGGTCGCCCGCGCCGTCGCCGCCGGCTACGTCGGCCTGATCGTGACCGTCGACTCGCCCATCTTTGGCTACCGCGACGTGGACGAGCGCAACGGCTTTTCCGCGCTGCCCCCGCCCCTCTGTTACGCCAACTACGCGGCGTACGCGCCCGGCGGGCGCGTGCCCACCCCCCCGGCGCCGGCCGCTGACGGCAGCGACGAGGACGCGCCGTCTAGCCCAAGAGCCGCCGCGCCGCCGCCCCCCCCACCGCTCCCGCCCACGGGCGACGGCCTCGACTTTTTCGCCGACGCGGGCGGCATGGACGACAATGTGGCCGCCATCTTTGACGCGGCCGCCACCTGGGCCGACATCACGTGGCTCTCCGGGCTGTCCCGCCTGCCCCTCCTCGTCAAGGGCGTCCTCTCCCCCGCCGACGCGGTTGCGGCAGCCGCCGCGGGCGCCGCCGCGGTGGGCGTCAGCAACCATGGCGGCCGCCAGTTTGGCGCCGCCCCCGCCGCCGCCGCCGCCGTCCGCCGCGTGCGCGCCGCGCTCGACGCGGCCGGCCACGCGGGCGTGGCCGTTGTTGTCGACGGCGGCGTGCGGGGCGGGGCGGACGTGCTGCGGGCGCTCGCGCTGGGCGCGGCGGGGGTGGGGGTGGGGCGGCCCGCGTTTTGGGGGCTCGCCGCGGGGGGGAGGCGGGCGTCGGCCGCGTCCTCGACCTCTTCCAAGCCGAGGTGGTGCGCGGCATGCGCCTGGCGGGGTGCGCCGACGTGGCGGCAGTGGCGGAGCTGGAGGTGGTCCAACAGTGCCGCTGCCGGTTGTGAGGGGGGGGGGGGGGGGGCGGCCGTGGTGGCGGAGGGGGGCGGGGGGGCGGGTCCCCGGGGGTCGACACGGCGCCGACGCCCGGTCTGCGGCGGCGGTGGGGGTGCGCCGCTCGCCCCTGGTTGTGGGCACCCGAAACAGGCGACGGCGGGGCGGGCGGGGAAGGGTGCGGGCTGACCACCTGGGCTGGTGGCGGGCGCCACCTTGCCCGCAAGAGCGTATACCGTTCTGCGAGGCGTGACCGCCGGCGGGTGGAGCGTGGCTACGCCCCCCCCCTCGAGCCAGCGTCGGGCGGCTGGCGAGACGGCGGTCCCGCGCCTTGCGGCCACCGCCGTGCGCGGCGCGGCGGCGGTGCCCGGTGCGGGGGTGGCGCCGTCCCGGCTAGCCGCGCAGCCGCGGCGCCCACCGTAACGGACCGGCTCGAGGCACCGCAGTGGGGCCCGCTTGGAGAGGCAGCTGTGTCCGTGACGCGTGCTCTCGTCGCGACGGCAGTGTGGCCGCGCTTTCGTGGCCGTGTTGGCCGGCGTCGTGTGGCCGCGCCGCTGGTCACCGTGTGCGCGTGACCCCACCCCCGGATGCTACCAACCGCTACTGGCCGGGGACGCCGTGCGAGAATGCTGGCGGGCGGCCGGGATTGCCAGTGGGCGGCCGGGCTGGGCAGGTGCCTGCTGGTGCGGCCGTGGACACCGTGCCTGTGGCGCACCACCCGTGTCGGGTGCGGGAGGTGCACCAGGCCGTCGTGCGGGGGGGGGGGGGGGCAGCGCATTTGGTGCGCGACGTCCCCGGCGCGGGGCGACCGTCGCCGCCCTATGCGCGGGCGGGGGTGCCCGCCATGCGGGTCTTCATGGACGAGGCGCGGGGGCTCGCGGCCGCCGCACGGCGGCGGGACGAGGCCGCACCGGCGGTGGTTGGGGGGGTGGCGGATGAACATCAGGGGGGGGGAGGGGTGGGGGGGGGGGCAACAGCGATGAGGCGACGGCGGCGGCGCACCCCCCTCCTCCCCCTTTGCCCCCCCGTGCGCACGCGAGCGGTGGGAGACCCCCCACGGGAAACCGTGTCTGGGAAGCCCGCTCGTAAAGGCGGACGCCAGGGAGTCGTGCGACACGTCCTCTCGGGGGCCCTCTGCGCCGCGCGCCCTTGGCAGTCACCTCCCGAGGGGAGACTGCGGGTGGCGTACCACCCGCCCTCTGGAGAGCGCAGGCCACCACGGAGCGGCGCGCCGTCCCGGCGTCGCCACCCCCGCCGCCCGCGGCGGCGTCCCCCGTTCTGCTGCGCGTCCGTCGCTTGCTCCCCGGCACCGCCGCTGCGCCCGCCGCCAGCGTGGCGACAACCCGGCCGCCGCTGCCGCCGCCGCCACCGCCGCCGCCGCCGCCACTATCGCCACCGACACTGCCACTGCCGTCGGCCCCCCCCCCCCAATGGTGGTGGCGGTGGCTTGGCCGCCGCCGCCGCCGCCGCTGCCGCCGCCGACCCTCCCCTCCTCCCCCCCGCCCCAGGCGGCGTATTGGCGTACGCCCCCCGCCGACGCACCCGTTGGAGTTGCCCCGAGACGCACGCCGCCGTCGGCGGCGGGGGGTGACCAACGCCCCCCCCTCCCTGCGCGGCGCCCCTGCCGGCGGGTGCGTGCACACGCCCGCCGCGTCCGGGGGGATGTGTCGGAGGGGGTGGCGCGCACGCGCCGTCTGTGGTGCGCCCTGGCCGCCTGCTGTGCCCGTCCCGGGCGGCGGCCACCGCGTCTGACGCGCTGCAGTGCGGAGGGCGCCTAGGCGCCGCGGCGGAGCCGTAGTTCTTGGGACGACCGCTGCCGCGACGGCCGGACCGCCACGGCCCGCCGGGCGCGCGTCGGTGGCGTGGCCGCCCGCTCCTACGAGTCGCCCGTTGCCCCCTGGCTACCGGGACGCCCGACGGCGTGGAGGTCACAGGCGGGGAATGGCGCGCCGCCGGCGTGCCGCCCTGTGCCGCCGGCCACCCGCCGTAGGGTGTGTGGGGGGGGTGTGCTCTCCTGCCGGCAGCGGCGGCCGGTCCCGCCGCTGCCACTGTGTGCACCCGCTCCCACGGCGTCAGCGCCGACGGGGGGGGGGTGCTGGGCGCTGGGCGGGCGGCGCGTGTGGCGTCCGTGTCCCCAGCCGCGCACGCCCAGCCTGCGGCGCCGCCATGGTGCGTCGACAGGCCGGCGCTGGGCTGGCCACCCGCCGCGGACGCGTCGGCCGTGGCGCCCCTTCCCCCTACCGCTACCCACCGCGCCGTCCTTGTTGCCGTCTGCTATTTGCAGGTGGTACCCCCGGTGTCGTCGCGCCCGCCGCGGCCGCCACTGCCAGGCGCTGCCAGTGGGGCACACGCCGCGGCCGCGCCGCGGTGGCGGCGGGCTGTAGCGCCACCCCGCGGCTGGCTGCGGTGGCCGCCGGACCGCGCTTCTCCGCTTGGCCATGCCGGCTCCTGCGTCGCCGCCGCCAGCGCCACCCTCCCGTCCCATCCCCGCTCGAACGCCGACGCTGCCAGTTCCCCCCCCTCCCTCCCTGCGCTTTCTTATTGCAGGCACCATTGACCCAGGCGGCCGTTCTCAGCGTCGTGGACGGCCACCGCTGCTGTATCGTGTGGCGGCGTAGCTCGTGTCGGGTCCGCCGCCGCCTGCCCCCAACACCAGCGCGCCGCCGCCGGCCCACCCCCATGGCACCGACAATCCCTACTGCCGTCGCCGTCACCTCCCCATCACAGTGGTTCACCTCCTACCTTCCAACCCGCAGAACATCTACAGCGGTCCCATCCCCACAACCCTCTCTGTGATCGTCGACAGACGAACGCCCAACGCCTCGACCAAGTCGGGCGGTGCTCACCGCTCGACGGCCTATGCATCCCACAGTCGGCGTCCCCTATCCCACTTCCGACCTTCTTCACCTTTGTCGCAACTGCGCCCCCTCTCCGTCGTCCCTCACCACACCATCGCCGCCGCAGTCCATCCCCCCCCCCCGTCCATCTCCGCAGAAACGAATACCCACCGCCGCCGCCAAACGTGAGTGCTCACCGCCACCGTTGCCACGGGCGCCCACCGCTGACGCTGTTGAGCGGTCAAAAACCAACTACGCCGCATGACCGGAGTGACAGGCCCGAGAATCGGCACACCCGCTGTTCAAGAAAGGCCACCACACAAGCGCCCACCGCCGCCAGTCCCACGATCGCTGTCCACGGCTGTCGACACAGACGCCCGCTGCTGCCACCGCCACAGACGGCCACTGTCTCGGCAGTGGGTCGTTCCAGTCACCGCCGTCGCCACCGCTGGCTTTCGTCCGTCATGGCAGCACCCTGGAGGGGACAACGAAGCTACATGAAACACCCATCCGGAGGGCATAGGCAGACCTGCACCCCTACTTCGCACCGTTCGGAGACAATCCTTCAACGACGGAAGCGCGCCTGCAGCTGGCGATATTTCCTTCCTGCGAGCCCGACACGAGTGTGCGTGGCGGTACGATGTGACTGCAGGGCGCCAAAGCTCCGTCCTGCAAATGGACTGCACAGAAGAATCGGCCTTCGCAGTAGGCACGGTGGGTCATCTGGTATCGCTTGCGCCGCTGCACACTCTTATGGGGCCGGGTGACCTCTGCGCGTGACTGCTGTCCGGAACTGCACCGGGACCGCTCGGACCACCAAACACTTGGTGTGGGGTACAGGGAAATGAAACGATATAATGTGGGGCAAAGTGAGTGATGGCGGGGGAGCGAAAGCGAGTGATAAACGAGTGTGTGCGCGGCGCGGGTGCCGACACTTCCATTGATGGCGCAGACGCCTGGAGCTTGGCGCGAAGATTGGCCGGCACGAATGAGTGTTGGCACATACACTGTACTGAGAGCCTCCCACGGCCGTGCTCTATAATGGGACGCGAAACGCTTCTTGTATGTGGCTGTGACGCGACAGGCAACCCCTACCGTCCCACGGCGTATCGCCACCGCCCGCGATATGGCGTAGTCTGTACTCACCCTCCGCGATGGTCGCACCTCGGCCTCGTCGGTCAGACGCCAGGACGATCAACACGGAGACCGGCCAGTAGAGACACTGCCGTACTGTAAACACTCCGTGTACGACCACTGTCAGGGCCATCTCGCAGTATCACTGCTACGATCGTCGACACGGAAGTACGTGATGAGCCGTAGGACTTGCATCGTATGTCCGGTGACGAGGCCCGAGATTGTAGGAAAACTGTAAAGAGCGCATAACGTTGCGCGGTCGCTGTGCCCTGTTGAGTCGAACTACTCATTGGGCACTCTCCATTGGCTCCCCCCGCTACACCACGAGCGCCAGCCTGGTGCTGGGCAGGCGCTACTAGCCTCTGGGCGGAGGAGCCACCGTGGCGGATGTGCTTCCGCTCTCCCCTCCAAGACTCCGTTTGGTGTGAGTCGGTGCACCCCACCGCGGCGGAACAGCCCTGCCTGTCTCCTCTGCGGACCGGTCGATTGGGTACGGCTGCTGGGCGGGGCTTTTGTTGTTGGGCGGGATCACAAGCTGCGAGGCGCGCAAGTCACCCTCCTCGGCCTCTGCGCTGACGACAGAGCAGGGCTGGTGGGGTCGGCGACGCCGTAGCCGCACCACCGCCTCACTTTTTGTGCGTGCCACGCCCCGCCGGCTCCACCCTTTGAGTCGTGCACGTGATGGGGGACGATTGCGCCAAGACCATCGGCGGGTTGCCTGCTTCTCGCATACAGTGCCCCCCCCCTGTTGAGGGCGCTCAAAGGGTGGGTCGGAGAGCCATTCCCCGCCCACCCCACCCCCAGCACAGGGATCTCTGCCACTTCAGCAGACGCCACACACGTGGCGCGTGCGCGGTGCGGGCCTGCGGGTCATCCCGTTGCGCGCCTGCGTCGACCGAGTCCCACGCGCTCGTCGGGACGTGTGGCCGCACCCTCGACTGTGGGACTGTAAACGCGCGCCGGTGGGAGGGGTGGGCGCTCGCTTGGGCGCCGCCTGGTGGAGCGGCGGGGGGGGAACAGGTGGGGTAGACGCGGCTGCTCGCGTCGGTGGGGCGGGGGCGGCTCTAGGCTGGGCGGGACGAAAGTTGGCGAGGCGGTCTGAGGTAGGCTCTGGGTTGGGTCGGTGGGAGACGGCACCTGCGGGATGGGCGGCACGGGGCGGTGTTGAGTGGCGCGCCGGCTCCCCGCCCGGGCGCCGCCGCTCCCCGACGGCAGCCGCCCATTGGGTGTTGGCCTGGAACGGCCACACGTCCCGCCCGAGGGGTCTCCCCCCCACCGCCTCTGTCGGTCAGTGGGGGGTGGAGGTGGTGGCTCCCCAGCACTCCCCACGCCCGAGTGGGGGGGGCGGGTTGGTCGGGACTGGAGCGCCTCGCCCTTTCTTGCCAGGGCGCACCTCCACGTTGTGGCGCCATGGTACCGCCGCGACGGGGCGGTACCCCCCCTTTTTCTCCCTACTTAGGTCCCGGCAGGGGGTGGCGCGGTTTCTCTTGCAGCCCCGCCACCCCCACACCCCTGTCAGCTCGTGAGCGCGGCTTGTCTCGGTGTTTGCCAGCGTGCGCGAGCACTGCCAGCGTGCGTGCGCTGCCCACGCGCGCTCTCGGCCGGGGCGTCCCCAGTTTTGGCGTACGCGCGCTCTCGTCAGCGTCTACCTCTGACACTCCGCTCCACCTGCCGCGCCTTCCCTCAACCACCGTCCCCCACACTTGCGCCCGACGCTACCTTTCCGCTGCGGCCCTATCCACGTCCGCTCAACGCCACGCCGTTCCACGTGCACCTTGCCGCGCCTTCCCTTCCCTCTCCCCCCCCCCTCCTCCCCCTCCATCTGGTCACCCCGGCACCATGGTTGATACGAGCATGGCCACGGAGGTGCCCACGCCCGCCCTGGACACGGGGGCCCCCCCCAAGGAGTCCTCCCCCGGGGCACCGCCGCCCAAAGACGCGACCTCCCCCCGGCGGATGCCGACGATGCAGTCGCTTGTCAAGCGGGTGTCCATGGTGGCCACCAAGCGCGGCTCCACCGCCACGGTTGGCGACGCGGCGCTGGCAGAGGCGCAGACGCGGCTCCGCCGCGTCGAGAAGTCGCTGCGCGCGTCGGTCGAGGCGACGGAGGCGGCGCGTGGCACGTGGGCGGACGTGCTCGTCTCTCAGCGGGACTTTGCGGAGCTGTTCGCGGCGGGCTACCCGGAGGAGGACGTGGTGTCGGCGGCCGCCGCGTCGGCCAAGGACGCCACCGCCGCCGCGCACAAGGCGTTTGTGTCTGAGGGGCGGGCGCCGCCCAAGCTGAGCTCTCGTCTCTCGCACCGCCTGAAGATGCCGGCTGTGCCCAAGATGCCCACGATGCCCAAGATGCCCTCCATGCCCTCCGTCAGTGTGCCCAACGTCCCGCCCAAGGTGAGGGGCGTGATTTCCAAACTGGGAAAGGACAAGGACGTTAAGGACCCGAAGGAGCCCAAGGAGGGTGACAAGGAGGGTGAGGAACAGAAGGAAACCGACGTGAAGGCGACGACCGACGCCACGGAAGATACCCCCGAGGTCAAGTCCGACGAGGACGTCAAGGCGGACACCCCGGCTGTGACTAGCGCGGCGACCAGTGGGGACGACGAGTCCTCGCCGGCTACTGGCGACACGACCTCCCGCGAGACGCCCTCACACGTGACCATCAACACCAAGGTGGTGGAGGCTTACCTGGCCGAAATCCGTACGGTTCTCGCTGCGTGCAAAGCCACGGACGCACTCAAAGCCGATGCGGAGAAGGCGGCGGCCAAGGCGGACAAGCGGGCGAACAAGGCCAAGCCCCCGACGTCGCCTGTCTCGCCCGCGGCAGAGGAGGGCGGGGATGCTGCCAAGGACGGCGAGGCGGCCAAGGTAGCTCCCACCTCCCCCGCCCCCGCCCCCGTGACCGATGCCAAGCTCTCTGCCGCTCTCGCGCGGTCTTCGGAGGCCGCGGCTGCCCACGCGGAGTCCCTGACCTCCTCGCTAGCGGCGGCCAGGTCGTTGTACGCCAAGCGGGCGCCGGTGTTCCAGGCCGCCTTTGTTGCGTTTTGGCTTGCCCAGCGTGGGCTCAGCAACCTCGTGGAGACTGCCTCAGGCGGGGCGCGCTCCTACGCCGCGGGTCTCGAAGAGGGGATGCTCTCGTTGGACTTGGCGTCGCTGGAAGTGGGGGCCAAGTCCAAGCCTGCGGCCGCTGCCAAGGAGGAGACCCCCGCCGCGGAGGAGGTGGTGGTGGTCGAGAAAGCGGCCGCCGAAGCCGAGGACTCAGCAGCAGTAGAGAAGGAGGTTGCTGCCGAACCCGTTGCGCCAGTGCCGCAGGCTGATGCCCCATCGGCTGAGACTGCCCCCGCGGACGCCGCCGCCGAGACGGCGGCCAAGGCCGAGGCGGAGCCTTTGGCCGAGGTCCCTTCCTCGGCCGATGCTGCTGCCGCGCCCGAAGCTGATGCCACGACCGAGGCCGCCGCCGCTGCCCCCGCCGCCGCTGCCCCCGACGCGGCTGACGTCGGCGCCACTGTGCCGGCCCCCTCGGCAGACCTGCCCGCGGAGGCGGTTGCTGCTAGCACCGCCACGGA
Organism: Pyropia haitanensis; assembly: GCA_008729055.1. NCBI lineage: Eukaryota > Rhodophyta > Bangiophyceae > Bangiales > Bangiaceae > Pyropia > Pyropia haitanensis. The sequence continues at coordinate 3,640,325 of SDUX01000004.1, read as the reverse complement.
GGGCTCGACCGCCCCACAGGTGGCGTCCGCGCCTGCAGATGTTGTGGCGGTCCCGGCTGCTGACGCTGTCGTTGCCGATGCGCCGGCGGCGGAGGCCGTCGCTCCCGCCGCCGAGGCCGTCGCGGTCGAGGAGGTGACGGTTGCTCCTGCCGTGGCCGCCGCGGCGACCACGGATTCCACTTCCGCCGGAGCCGCGGAAGCGACGCCTGCTGCCGACGTGGTTGACGTGCCGCCGCTGCCTGCTAAGCCGTCCGCCGCGGGTGCTGCCGAGTCAACATGAGTGGCGACAACCCTTGCAAGCGTGGCAGCGGCTGACCGGGTTGCGGTCGGAGATACGGCCAGGTGTTTGGCGGGTGTTGGGTCGTCGCACCAACGTTTTTTCGGGTGGAACGGCCTGGGTGGCTCCCTGCTTTGTCCTGCGTTCTTTTTTTCCTTCTTGGGTGTACCTTGTACTTGGATAGGTCGATGGGAGGTGGGAGGTGCGGATTGTGTTGTGTTCATCCTCCTGTCCTTGCGAACGTGCTTTTTGATTGCATGTGATGTGTGTCTCATGTGCTGTTGGGCGTGACTGCGATACCTACTCTTCTCTTGTGGTTCTATTTTCAACGTGCGTCTTTTCGTGTGCGCCAATACCACGTCCCGTTATGCTGAGCCATCCATTGCCCAGCGACCGTCTGGCTGACAAACAAGGAGAAGGGTGGCCGCGGATAGGGGGCACTAGCTTCCAATCGCAAAGTCTTCATGCCAGTAGCACGCACCCCGCTTCACGTCGCCCCTCCCATGCTCGTCGCGCGCGCCCCGTTGGGCATCGCCGCCATCCCACCGGCCGCCGCTGTCGCTGCGGGGGCCGCCGCCGCCGTCGTCGCCGTCTCCGCCACCGCCTGCCCCGCGTCCTCCTCGGTGGCCGCGTCCGCCTCCGGCTCAGGCTGGGGCGGCGCAGGCGGCGCGAAGAACGGGGGCAGCCCCCCCACGAGCTCGTAGCACCGCGCCGCCTCTGCCACCGCCTGGTCCGCGTCCACGCCGCCCGTCGCGGCACGGACCACCTCCCACCGTGGGGGGGTAGGCGACGGCGGCGGCGGAGACGGCGGCGGCGCCTCGCCGGGCTGCCAGTACAGGGCGCCCCACAGCACCCGGGGAGGGGCGCCGCCACGGTGGTCGCCGTCCCCCTCAGCAGCAGCGGCGGCCGCATCCGCTGGGCCGGCAGCACTGCCCGCCTCATCGGCCGCCGCGACGCCTAGGAGCGACGACAAGACAGCGACCAGGTCGGCCACCCCGCCACCCTCTGCCGTCGCCGCCGAGACGGCGTGGAGCCCGTCTGGCACCGCCCGCCCGCCGCTGTCCACCGACAGGACGGTCACGTCCGACGCGGTGCCACCTGTGGCGCCCGCCGGCACGTACACGATGGGCCGCGCGGCGGCGGGCAGCAGGCGGCCGTCGGTGACGCCCACCCACCGCCAGGACCCAGACGGGGGCACCGCAGGTACGGTGCTGCTGCCAAGAGGCGAGGCGGGCGGCGGCGGCGGTGGCGGCGGCGCGAACAGCCACGACGTAGTCACCACATCCCCTCCTGACAGCACCACCCCCACCACCCCAGGGGGCGTACCCTCTACCACGGCCGGGCCACCCGCGTCGGAAGCGGCCGAGCCTGCCTGGCCGCCCCCCGCGTCGCTCGCCGTAGCCGCCACCCCCCCCCCCCCACCACCACCCCCACCACCCCTGTGCGCAGCGCGTACACCGCGCCATGCACGGCGGCGACGCGCGCAAACGCCTGCGGCAGCTCCCCTGTCCCGTACCGCGGCACCAGCAGGGCGGTGGGGATGGTCAGCGCGGCCATCGACGCCACCGCCCGCCGCACGGCAGCTACGCCAGCCGCAGCCGACAGGGGCGGCCGGCCGCCGCCACCGCCGCCGTTGCCGCTGCTGCTGTCTGTACCCACCGAGGCAGCCGCCGACGGGCCCGCCACGGCGTGGCGGAGGAAGGCGCGCGAGACCGGCCCGAGGCCGGCGGCAACCATGTGTTGCTCAAACGTCTCGCCCGGCGGGAGGGCGACGCGGGCGGACGCCGCGGCAGCGACAGGCGGCACGGACGAAACGACCGCCGCACCGCCGCTCGCCGCCCCGTCAGCCGCGCACGCCGACAAGAAGCGCATTAGGAGGCGCTTGTCGACAGGCCCCAGCGCAGGGGAGCGGAACACGTCGGCGCGACTGGTGGGCACCCGGTGGAGGCCCGTCAGCGCGGAGGCGGCGACTGGCGCGGCCGCTGCGCCAGCCACAGGAGCGGCAGCGACGGTGGCGGGAGCGCCCGCCGCACCGCCGCCGTCGCCCGCCGCCGACGCGGCGGCGGCATCGCCAAAGTGCACGTACGCGCCGTCGACGGCCACAAACTCGACATAGTACCCCGCCGAGGTGGACTGGAGGAGGGGCACCAGCGCGCCGGCGCCGAGAAGCGGCCGCGGCAGCTGGTCGAGCGCGATGCGCCCAGCGGCAGCGGCGGGCACCCCCGCTGCCACCAACGGCGCTGCGGACGCCGAGGCCGAGGCCGAGGACGCCGCAGGCGCAGAGGGAGCCGTAGAGTCCAAGACGGGGGGCGCAGGTGGGCTCCCGCCATTGGCGTAGGCGGTGTTGACGCGGCCATCGACGCTGTCAGCGGGCGGAACATCCACCGCCGCCGCCGCCGCCGCGGGGGGTGGCCAGGCGGTCAGCGCCGGCGGCGGGAAGGCGCCCACGGCCAGGTGCGGCGTCGGCACCACCGCGGCACCCGGGCCAAAGCGTTCCGACAGCGCCGCCAGTGCCGGGGCGGCTAATGGCGGCTCGGCGGGTGGGGCGGCGGCGGCACCGCCATCGCCGGCCGCGTCGGCGGCCGCGCGGGTGGCCACCCCGACCGCCGCGCCCAGCGCGGCCTGCCAGTCGCCCAACGGGCGGGTGGACCACCTCCCCCCATAGCCGTCCCCCGCGTCCACGTGCAGCACAGAGCGGCCGGCAAGGGACAGCGCCGCCGCAAGCAGCGCCTGCGGGAGGTCCGTGCCGACGAGGACGGCGTCAAAGGTGGCGCCGTCAAGGGACGGCAGACCACCGCCCACGGGAGGGGGCATGAATGAATGCCCAAGAGGCCTCGTGACAGGCCGAAGAGAGTGGGTTGGCGACTGGTGCCGGCAAGAACTGATGGGTCAGCAGACGACTGTGTCTTGGCGGATGGTGCGGTGCGCGGGCAAGCACGGGACTGCGCGAAGTCGAACAACAGGTTGAGACAGCAGTAAGGTACTTATGTGGTACCCACGATGGACAGCGCATCGACGAAGCAAGACAAAGGAGACCGTGTTGATGTCAGAGGTGCGTAATTACAATAGGAACCATGAAGTAAACTGTATCAATTTGTCGTGGTCTTGCACCTTGAGCCCCAGGCGCAATACATGCATTCTTAGTATTGTTGTGCGGCGCGCTTTTCATCAGTGGGCCTGTGGCGTAATGGATTCACCTCATGGAACGCGTTTGGCTTCGAACCAAAAGATTGCAGGTTCGAGCCCTGCCAGGCTCGTCGAGTCGCTTTTTGGAGCATGCCCGTGCACTGTGGTGCCAGGGGAGATGACACCAAATTCGGACGTGGTCGGCGAGAGGGGCCTCCGCTGCTGAGGTGGACTCGACGACAGGCCGTCCTCGACGTGTGCGCTCCTCCCCCTCCACAAACCACAGCTCCTCCGAGGGGAATAACCTCCGCTGGAGATTTGTGGCGTCTACCGTGAGCGCTCTTCCTACTCGCACCTCATGCTGGACACAGAGTCAGCGGGCAGCGCGCTGCACCTGGCTTGACAGACCCGCAACGCAAAGCCGTGCGGATGTCGACAGTATCCACGCCTCGTGACGGTACGCGTCGCGCCCCGGTCGTCAACGTTCAACGTACACTACGTGTCGGCAATGACGGATCTCCCCCTTATGGCATGCCCTATACACCTGACGTCCGCTCTCAATCCGTATGGGAAACTGACACTAGACCGGCCAGCGCACGGGCTGCCCCGCAAACGACGCCTTGCGTGACCCGGCAGTCCAGCTACAGCTGGCAATCCGTGCCACGTGTGGGGCGGTCGGTGGGGCGTGCGGTCACAGTTGCTGCCCTCCGCGGCTGTGTCGGCCACATCAGCCCCCCCCGCTGCCTTGGCGACCACAGCTCCGCCCTGCCTCCCTTGGCATCCAAGCCACTTTCTGCGCTTGCGCGCTGGCAGTGCGGTCAATAAAGTGGGCCCCTCTTGCAGGGGATGCACGCCCACGTGCCGGCGGGTCATCCGTCGCTGCCGAGGTCGCCTGTCTCTCGTGTACCTCGCCCAAGCACCCCACCGTCCCCCGCCTGCCGTCCCTTCGAGTGCGAGGCGGGGACCACGCCCTCAGACTCCACGCCCCATTCTCCGTCCCCGCGGGCACGCGCTGCGTTCTCGGCACGCACCCAATCCAGACGACGGCGGGGGGCAGGCGCGCGCCCCCGCCCAGTGGGGTGTGGCTGCCACTGTCGGGCAATTTCGGTTCTGTCGTGCCGCCTAGGCACACCCAGCCGTACTCTCCAGCACACTGCTCGGCAAACAGACCGCCTTGCGAAGACGGCGGACCACCCGCCCACACCGCGCGGACTGTCCGAAAGGTACTCCCTCGCCGCGACTCTTTTTTTATTCAGCCTCCCGTGTCCCTGTTCTCCCCTCCTTGGACGAGGCCTCAACGGACCTGTTCACGCCACCGCAAGCCAGAGAAGCGACGACGAAGAGAAAGGGCCAAGAAAGGGCCCACTCCGGTCTCTTCTGGCGGCAGAGGGGTGTGGGGGAAAGTGCCGGCGGCACCGGAACATATGCGTGCACGCTCACCGTCATCCGTCGGTTTCGCGCGGGGCGCCGCCCACCCTTGCCCTGGCCGCGAACGCCTCGTCTCCCTTGAGGCGCGCACGAAAAGAGGGGCGAGGTGGGGTGCTCGGCGTGTGGGGCGTTCTTGACAGCTGACCGGCGCTCCAACTTGCCGGCCGTGAGCCCACCTCCCGCGTGTCCGCAGCCGCCCCGTGTCGACACGCAAGAGCCCGTAGGGAGCGCGCCACCACCGCACCAACAGCACATCCGCGGCGCGGAGTGGGGAGCTTCCAAGACTCTCCCCTCCGCCCACCTCCCGCCAGCAACTCTGCCTCGGGGGGTTGCAGAATGAGCCAGTCGCCGTTGCGGTTGGCAGCCGGCCTCCACGACCTCGTAAACCGACCGGTCGCGGCGTGGGGCCGCCGGACACCTCCGTGGGGTCTCTGCTGGGTTCGTGTTTGCACGTGAACGCGGCGGGGCGAGTGTGAGGACCCGGCAAGCCCCTGCTGCCTCTCCGCTTTGCCACGGATCGTCCGTCGCCCGCAAGACCCCGCGAGGCCGGCGCGCGTTCGTGGCGGCACACTCCCGCGCGGCGGCGTCGCGCGCCCACCCGGGCTGGTGCGTTGCCCGATAATCATCGTCGGAACCGCCGGCCGCCCGCGCGACAGCCCGCAGGCGTTTCACACGAGCCGTCTGTGGGGATCGGCAGCGCCGCGGGCAGGCCCCCACCACTGCGTTGTCCCCCGCCTCCCCGCCGCGGTCGTACCACGCGGTTCCCCCACTCCTCCCGCAACCCTCCACAACAGACAACTCCGAGCACGCAATCCACGACTCGCTGCAGCTGCCACCACTATACCCGCCGCTGACTGAGGTGTGTGGTCCCGTCGACCGTCGGTGGGGGGGGGCAGCGACGCGTCGGCGCGGCACACGAACCGCCGCGACTGGCGTGACTGGGACGGGCCTGCCGCGGAGGAGGGCTTGCCGCGGTCCGAGAGAGCAAGGGGGGGCCGGGGACGGGGGGGGGGCGGAGCGGGCGGACGGCTGTCGTTGATCGTGGCGTCCACCTCACATCATGCGCGGGCCGTGCGGCGCGCCACCCTCACCCGCCGCCGCTGCACGCGCCCGCCGCTGCCGCCGTCGCACCGAGCCGCCACCACAACCGCTGCCGCCGCGGCCACCGCCGCCGCTGCCGCCGCTGCCGTTGGCGCCGGGGCGGGCTCCACCGCGGCGCCACGGCCGCGACGGGTAGCCCGACCGCTGCGGCGCCCTCCGCGGCTGCCACCGGAGCACGCTGGTCGGGTGGGACCGCCGCCGTTGGTCAGGGGGGACCTCCCTGTCGGGAGAAACGACACGCGGCGCGGCGCGTTGGGGGCCCGTGCGGGGGGCTGCCGAGGCAGGCCGCTGCCTCGGCAAGAGGGCCGGCCCCGCAGGTTGTGGCGCCGCCGCCGCCACGGCGGCGCGTCCCCCTGCCCACCCGTCTGTCGTTGACGGAGGGACGGACCGCCGCTGACGCGGCCTGCTGCCAGACAGCCTCGGCTGGCGGCGGAGCGGTGCTGCGCCGCGCCACGCCACGCCGCGGTCGCCTCAACCACGACCACGCCCGACCCCCCCCCGCCAACCGCAGCCGACGAGGCGCGGGAAGGCTGGCCGACTCGCGCGCCACTCCCGCCGGGGCCTGCACGGAGGGAGGACAGGGGAGAGGGAGGGGGGGCGTCCCCGCCGTGCCGTCGGGAAGAGAGACCTCCGTGGGATACCCGCGGAGGCGGCGACGGCCGACGTCGCCGCGGCCACGACGGACGCAGACCACGGCGGGGTCAGCGCGGACACCCGCTAACGTCCCGTTCCCCTCTCAACGCGGAGCGGCAACCAGACGCTGGCGACAGCAACGACGACGGGCGGCCGTGATGCGTGGGGGGCCGCCCCATTGGCGAGGGGGAGCGGGGGGGGGCGGGCGCGGAGGCAGCGGCGTGCCGCCCCTCCCAGAGCCCCCACCCCCAACACGTCACGAAGATGGCGGTGGCGGTGGAGGCGACGGCGGCGGCGGCGGGAGGCGCGACGATGGGGCAGCTACGGCGGCGGCGGCGGCGGCTGCGGCGGCGGTGGCGGCGGCGGGCGGACCGTACGCACCCCAGCAGCCGCTGCCGACGCCACTGCTGCAGCCCCCCCCGGCTCTGCCGCCATACCGCCAAGGGCAGCAGCCACAGCAGCCGCAGCAGCAGGTGCTGCCACAGCCGCAACAGTCGTTGCCGCCGCACCTTGGCTATGTGCCACCCCCGCGCCCCTCCCCGCCCATGCTTCCCTTCCGAGGTTCTTCCCCTGTCCTCCCCTTGGGTGCCACCACCTCCACCTCTACTCCCACCACCGCCGCTGCTCCCCCCGTCCCCACTCACGGTGCCGCAATCCTCCCCCCCCACCCCGCCCCCGCCGCCCCTGATGACCCCGCCCGCCCGCCATGGCTGACGTTACCCCCCCACGACGCCGCTACCTCGAGCGCGGCGCCCGGGGGCGTACCGCCGCCCTCCCTCCGCGGGCCGCCGCCGCCGCTCTTCACCCCTCGCACCCGCACGTGGCTGCGCACCGCGTCGGAGGGAGGGGCAGTGGGGGGGGGGGGGGTGGCGACACCCCTGCCGCAGCGGGAGGGGGGGGGGTGGGGCGTACTGGGCCCCGAGCGACGGCACGAGGACGGCTGCGGTAGGCGGCGGGTGGGCGTTGACGCCTGGTCTAGTCGGCAGCGCCGCAGATGATGGTGGCGGCGCGGGCGCAGGCGGCGCAGGCATAGGCGGCGGCGGCGGCGGCGGCGGCGGCGGCGTCGGTAGCGGCGTTGGCGGCGGCGGCGTCGGTGGCGGCACGGGCGGCGGCGGCGGCGGGTGGGACGATGCCGGCGGCGGTGGCGGGCCGGCTGGCGGGGGGAGCCCCCACTGGGGCCTTCTCTCTCCCCCCCCCCCGTGGACCCGCCCGGTGGGCGATGGGGGGGAGACGCCCCGGTGGCTGGCGGCGGGGGAGGAGGGGGGGCGAGCGCGGGAGCCCCCGCCGCCGCAGGCGTGCCATGGTACCTCCCCTCTGCCCCCGTGCCACCGCCGTTGCCGCAGCCGCCTCTGCCGCCGCCGGTACCGCCCCCGGACTCTGCCGCCGACGAGGCGGCGGCAGCCGCCGCTGCCGCTGCCGCGGCGGTGCTGTCCTCGCAACCTCCACCGTCACATTGGACGGCGGGCGCAGCGGCGGCGGCGAGGGGAGGGCCGCTGCCACCCGCGGGCGGCGGCAGCGGCGGCGCAGGGGTGGGGGGCGCCCCCCCGCCCCCCCCCCTGCTCGGCCTTCCCCCTTCCTACCCGCCCCCCCCCTACACTGGTGGGGGCGGGGTGTTGGGGGCGGCCGGCGGCGGCGGTGTCGGGGCAGTCCCCCCCCCCTCCCGGCTTACCTCCCCGGCGGCGTCTACCGCAGCTGGCACGGGCGGGGCGTCTACTATGGGCGCCCGCGCCGGGCCGACATGGAGCGCGAGCGCGCCGACCTCCGCGCCTACCTCGCGGCGATGGCTGCCGCCGCCGACACGCGCCGACGCCGCGACGCGGTCGTCCGTGCGTTCCTGGGGCAGCTCCGCGACGAGCTCGCCGAGGATGGTACCGCGGCAGCTGGGAGGGGAGCGGGGGCGGGGGGGGGAGAAGGGGGGGACGGGGAAGACCCGCCCACCGCCACCGCCTCCGCAGGCGCGCCGGCTGCTGCCGCGTCCGCCGCCTCGGCCGCGTCGGCCGCGTCGGCCGCGACCGCCCCCCGCCACGAGTCTATGCCCGCTTTGGGCGCCCGGGCCACGCCTGGCGGTCGGGGCACCTCTCGAGGCGGCCGCGGCCGTGCCCCGAGGGTGCGGAGCGCCGCCGCCGGTACGAGTCGCGGGGCGTCGGCGGCGGCAGCAGCGTCAGCGGCGGCAGCGTCGGCGGCGTCGACGGCAGGGGCGTCGGCAGCCGATGATGAGGATGAGGAGGAGCCGGCTGCTCGGGGGCGGCGGCGGAAGCGGCGCCGCAAGAGTGGTTGATGGTTGATCCTTATCGGCGTGGCGGTGGTCGGTCGCACCAGTGGGGGCTGGGCAGGCGCGGCTTGGCGGCCGGTTCGGGGTAGGAGGAAGCCAGTGAGGGAAGGGCCGGAGGCAGCCGCGGCAGCAGCGACGGCAAGGACCGTAGCGGCGTCCGTGACCGGGGTACCCGTGGCTGTTGGGGAAGGGGGGTGCCAGGGTGGAGCGGGGAGGCGAAAGGGCGGGGGAAGGGCGCGTGGCGGATGAGGGTGTCTAACTGAGCAGCGACCGAGGAGGGTTTTAAGGCGGTGGGGATGGAGCCGGGGGAAGCCGGTGGGCCGACCCCGCCGGGGGGGGAGGCGGGGAAGGCCGGTGGGCCGACCCCGGGGTCGGGGGGGGCGGACGGATGCGTTTCGGCGGCGAGACGCAACGACGACCGCCGCGGGCGGCGCGCCACGGCGGCCACACGGATAACAGCAGGGAAAAAAACACAACGGGGGGGGGACACGCCCCGCCCATCGGCCGCCGGTTGAGGAAGGGAGGGGGACGGGGGTCGCGCGGTGGAGGGGGCGGCAGCACTGATTGGTAAGCGCCCGCATCACCCGCCCTGGCCTCGGCGACATGTCGCCGCCACGCGGGCGTGACGGCCGCTGACGCCGCCGCCGCCGCGACCACGGCGGCCACACTTCAGCAGCGGGGGGCGTCACCTCGAACGCCTCCCCCCCTCCCATTTGCCTCGTCGAGCGGGTCCCATGTGGGGGGAGGAGCCATGCGGGGGAAGGTACCGCTACGTAGCCTCCCTTCCCCCCCCCCCGGCGACCCCCTCCCCGTCTGGTGACGGCAGTGGCAGCGGCGGGAAGGCAGCGTAGAAGCGTGCCTGCCACGTGGGTTTCCCCCCGTATCCCTCCCCCCCCTCCCTCTTCTGCCCCAAGCCTTCGTCTTCCCCGTCAGCCAGCGCCGCATCAGTGAGGCGGAGCAAGTCGAGCGCGAGGAGGTTCCACCCCACAAACCCGCCCGCCGCGCCCACCGGGCACACGTCCGGGGTGGGCGCCAGCGGCGCCCCGTCCTCACCCGAGTAGTTTTCGTGCATCCCACCGTGCGCATCGAGGTCGGCGAGGAGCGTGGCAGCGAGGCGGGCGGCGACGGTCGCCGCCAGCGCCGTGTGACCGTAGCGTACGAGCCCGACGGCGAGGAGCCAGTTGGCGATAGGCCAAACGGGGCCGCGCCAGTTAGAAGCCGGCGCAATGATGGGCACGTTGGTGTAGGCGGGATCGGACAAGGAGAGGGACCGCAAGCCCGCGGGGGAAAGCAGGTGCGCGGGAGAGCTGACATAGCGGGTAACCATCGCCGCCGCCTGCGCAGCGGTCGGAACCCGCACGTACAGCGGCGTGTAGTTGGAGTAGGTAATGCGCCGCACCCACCCGTCGTCGCCGTCGTCGCCCGTGGACGTGCCGCCGCCACCGCCGGGCGTCACGGCCGCCGCTGCTTGCCGGTTGTAATAGGTGCCATCCTCGGCGCACCACAGCCACCGGCGCATCGCCGTGGCGATCGCGTCAGCGTCGGTAGCCCAGGCGGCCGCCTCGGCCGCCGGCCTGCCCAGCCGGGTGGCTACCCTCGCGAGCGCCCGCGCCTCGGCCACCGCCCAGGCCGACGCGTCAACGGCCAGGATGGCGCCCCCCCCGGGCGGCTGCCCGCCTCCCGCCGCCACGCTGTGCGCGTCGCCGCACACCAGCGCCACGTTGTTGTCCGCCCCGGACGCCATCGCGTTGGCCCACGTGTACAGGCCGGTGGGGGGATGCCGCCGGCGCGCGACGGTGGCCTCGGTCAGGGCGACAACGCCGGCGTAGAGGTCCGCGGCGGTGGACGCGTCGACGGGAGCGCCGCCGTCAAGCGCCGCGGCCAGTGCCTGCGCCATAAACGGCTTTGTCCGCCACGTCTCGTCCACGGGGGCGGCCGGTGGCGGCGGCGACGGGTCGGCTGTCGTCGTCGGCGGGTCACCACCCCCAGGGGCTACGGCGCCGCCGGCGCCGCGGACGCCGTCGGGCGTGAGCACTGCCGGCGGGAAGCCCACTGTGCGGAAGGCGGTCACAAAGCTGGTCGCCGCCCAAGTCGGACCACCACGAGGAGAGGGGGATGGTGGGAGGCAGGCCACCCGCCACAACAGATGTCACGGGTCGGTGGCCAAAGCACACGCGGACAAGCAGCCAAAGCACAAGAACAATAGACGCCCGTGCGAGGCAAAAGAGGACACAAAGAATCGAGTGCAGCTCGCGGTTAGTGTGATGGCCCCTTCTCGGCCGCACACGAATTCTCCCAGCCGGGGTGAGACCCGCAGCACAGCGCCCCGCGCCGCCACTCCCCAACGGCCGTGTCGCTCCCCCTCGCGGACCCCCACCGCACCCCCCCCTCAAAAAACAAAACGCACTTGGTAACCAGGTGGACCAAGTGCTCCGGCGCGCCTTCGTGCGCCAGGTGCACGCCGATAAAAAAGCCATCCCAGTCCCACAGCTGGTTGTAGTACCCCCCCGGGGTGGTCCATGGCGCCGTCAAAATGCCCGCAGCGGGGCGGTGGACCGTCGGGCGGAGCGCGTCAAAGTGGGTGGCCAGGCGGGCGGTGAGGCGCGCCCGCTCCGCGGGGGAGGGGGGAAGGGGGGGACGGCCCCGTCGGGGGCGGTCGCGGCGGCGGGGACGGCGGCGGTGGCGGCATCGGCGGGTCCGCCGGGCGGCAACGGCACGGCCGCCATGGCCGGTGTGCACGGGCGGGGGTGGGCACCAAGACGGCGGCGCAGCAGAGGGGTGACGGGGCAGCCAGTGGGTCAGCGAGAGGGAGCAGGCAGGACGTCAGAACCCGGCGGTGGCCAGACGTCGGTCGCGTTCGCGGCGGGGGAGGGAGGCGTGCAGGTGCAAGCCGACTCCCAACAAGGCTGTGCATCCTACGGTGGCGCTGACGGTCTTTCCGGGTGCCTCACCACGTGGCCCACGCCATCATTCATCTGCCGCGCCGTGGCTAGACTGTGGAATGACCTCCAGTTATATGCGATGATAAAGTCCGCTGGGTGATTGGTCGAGTCGATCGATTCAAAACTTCAAAGCCGCCCCCTCGCAGCGGTGTATGACTGGCCGCGGTGTGACGAAGACCGCGCGGCACTCGCGCGCGCGCTGCGACGGCCACCTTGTCACCCACCCCACTGGGTGTGACACCCTCTGCGTTGTTCCGCGGTCTCTGTGATAACGGCAAGGCGTGCGTCCGCCTTGGCGACACCCCTGAGTGGGCGGCCTGGCCCGGCCGCCCCGCACCCCGCCCTCCCCTCCGCTGTGCTCTGACCGTTCACCATCCCCCCCCCCCTCCCATCGCCACCATGTATCTCATGGAAGTCATCCTCGATGGCTTCAAGTCCTACGCCACCCGCACGGTCGTCTCTGGCTTTGACCCCGCCTTCAACGCCATCACGGGCCTGAACGGCAGCGGCAAGTCCAACATCCTCGACTCGATCTGCTTTGTCATGGGCATCACCAACCTGTCGGCGGTGCGCGCGGGGAGCCTGCAGGAGCTCGTGTACAAGCAGGGCCAGGCGGGGGTGTCCAAAGCGACCGTCACCCTCGTGTTCAACAATGAGGACACGGCCGCGTCGCCGGTTGGCTACGAGGGCGCCCCGCGGCTGTCGGTCACGCGGCAGGTGGTGCTGGGCGGGCGCAACAAGTACCTCATCAACGGGCACGTGGCGCAGCCGGCGCGGGTGGCGAGCCTGTTCCACTCGGTGCAGCTCAACGTCAACAACCCGCACTTCCTCATCATGCAGGGGCGGATCACCAAGGTCATCAACATGAAGCCGCCGGCGGTGTTGGCGCTGGTGGAGGAGGCGGCGGGCACCCGCATGTACGAGGTGAACAAGGCCGCCGCGCTGCGGACGATTGCGCGGAAGGACCGCAAGGTGGAGGAGATTGACGCCCTCCTCGAAGGCCACATCACCCCGTCCCTGGAGCGCCTCCGCCGGGAGCGGGCGGCGTACATGGCGTGGGCGGCGGCCAACACCACCATCGACGCGCTCGAGCGCTTCACCATCGCCGCCTCCTACGCGCACGCGTCGTCGGTGGCGGAGCTGTCGACCGGCCAGGCGGCGGACCTGCAAGCGCAGCTGGCCGCCCTCGACGGCACCGCCGACGACCTCCGCGCCCGCCTCGACGCCGCCACCGCCACACTCCGCGCCACGACCGCCGCCCGCTCGTCGTCGGGCGCGTCGGCGGTGGCGACCGCCGAGGCGGCCGCCGAGGCGGCCGGCCGGGTGGCGGCCAAGACCACCTCCGCGGCGACGGCGGCGGCCGAGGCGGCCACCACCGAGGCCGCCGCCGCCGACGCGCTCGCCACCGCCGCCGCCGACGCGCGGGCGGCGCTCGCCGACCGCCGCGCCGCGGCGGACGCGGCCGCCGCCGCCGCCACCGCCGCCGCCGCCGAGGAGGCGCGCACCAAGGCCGCCGCGGACGCGGCGCAGCGGGCGCTCCTCACCGGCACCTCTGGTGGCGGTGGCGGCGACGGCGACGGCGACGGCGACGACGGCGGCGGCGGCGGCGGCGGCGGCGGCGGCGGCGGCGGCGGCGGGGCGGTGGGCTCGTCGGCGGTGGACCGCCTCGAGGCGGCCAAGCGGGCGGCCGCGGCGGCGGCGACGCGCGGGGAGGCGGCGCGGCTGGACCTTGCCGCGGCCAAGGCGGAGCTCAAGCGCCTCCGCGGGGCGGTGCGGGCGGACAAGGCCGCCGCGGACGCGGCGGCGGCGGAGCTCGCCGCCGCCGAGGCCGCCGCCCGCGCCGCCGACGTGGCGCTCGCGGACGTGGACTTTGACGCGGCCGCCGCCGAGGCGGCGACCACCCGCCGGCGGGCCGCCGAGGCGGGCCTCGCCGCCCGCCGCGACGCGCACGGGGAGCTGGTCGCCCGCCTGGCGGGCGTCGCGTTTGACTATACCGACCCCGAGCCGCGGTGGGACCGCCGCCGCGTCCGCGGCCGGCTGGCGGGCCTCGTGCGGGTGCCCGAGGCGCGCTGGACGGGGGCGGTGGAGGTGGCGGCCGGCGGCCGGCTGTACCAGGTGGTGGTCGACACGGACGGGACGGCCAAGGCGCTGCTGCGGGGCGGGCGCCTGCGGCAGCGCGTGACGCTGCTGCCGCTCAACAAGGTGGACGGCAAGGCCGCCGACGGGCGGGCGGTGGCGGCGGCGGCGGCGGCCGCGCCGGGCACCCGCCTGGCGCTCGACGCGGTCGCGTACGACGGGGAGCTGGGTGGCGTCATGCGCCACGTCTTTGGCCGCACCCTCCTCGTCGAGGCGCTCGCCGACGCGCAGCGCGTCACGTTTGACCCGCGCGTGCGGCTGCGGTCGGTGACGCTCGAGGGGGACGTCTTTGACCCGGCAGGCACCCTGTCGGGGGGGGGCACCGGCGGCGGCGGTGGCGGCTCGCAGGGCCCGCGTGACCCGGCGAGCACGCTCCTCGGGCGCCTCGCCGCCCGCGACGCGGCCGAGGCGGAGATTGCCGCGCTGAGCCGCGCCCTCGCCGCCGCGACGGCGGAGGAGGCGGCCGCCGCGGCCGCGGCCGCCGCGCACCGCAAGGCGGCGGCGGCGGCGGAGCTGGCGCACCAGCAGGTCGCGCTCGTCACCGCCCGCCTGCGCTCATCCGCGACGGGGCGGCTGGTGGCGGACCTGGAGGCTGCCGAGACGGCCGTCGCGACGACGCTGCCCGACGCGGCGGCCGCCGCGGCGGCCGACGAGGCGGCGGCGACCGCCGAGGCGGACCGCCTCGCCGCGGAGCTCGACGACGCCGACGGCGCGCGGGAGGCGGCGGCCGCGGCGGCGACCGCGGCGGTGGCGGCGGCGACCGCCGCGGCGACGGCGGCCGCCGACGGCGGCCGCGCGGCGCGCTCCGCGTCGGAGCGGGCGGCGCTGCAGGTGGCGGCGCTCGCCGCCGAGGCCGCCGACGTGGACGCCCGCCTCGCCGCGGCGGGCCCCGCCGTCGAGGCGGCGCAGGCCAAGGCCGACGCGGCGGCCGCCGCGGCGGCCGACGCGCGGGCGGCGGCCGACGGCGCGGCGGCGGCGCTCGCCGACGCGCGCGCGCGGCTGGCGTCGGCGGACGCGGCGGTCGGCCGCGCGTCGGCGGCGGTGGCGGACCTGACCGCCCGCCGCGACGCGGCGGACCTGGACCGCCGGCGGCTGTCGCACGCACACGCGGCGGTGCTGCGCGACGGCGCCGCGGCGCGGGCGTCGGTCGCGGCGCTCCGCCGCAAGCACCCGTGGATCGACGCTGAGGCGCCGTCGTTTGGCGTGCGGGGCGGCGAGTACGACTTCCAGGCGCGCTCCCCAGCCGCGGCGGCGAAAGAGCTGGCGCGCCTCCGCGACGTGCAGGCGGGGGCGGGCAAGCGGGTCAACAAAAAGGCGATGGCGCTGACGGACAAGGCCGAGGCGGAGACCGCCGAGCTGCTCCGCAAGAAGGGGGTGGTGGAGAAGGACAAGGCCACCATCCAGGACGTGATTGCCGAGCTGGACGAGAAGAAGGCCGCCGCGCTGACGGCAACGTGGAAAAAGGTGGACGCGGACTTTGGCAGCATCTTCTCCACGCTCCTGCCGGGCACGTCGGCGGCGCTGCGGCCGCCCGACGGCGCGACGGGCATCGAGGCGGGCCTGGAGATCCGCGTCGCGTTTGGGGGCGTGTGGAAGGCGTCGCTGTCCGAGCTCAGCGGCGGCCAGCGGTCGCTGATTGCGCTGTCGCTCATCCTCGCGCTGCTCCGCTTCAAGCCCGCCCCCGTCTACATCCTCGACGAGGTGGACGCGGCGCTCGACCTCAGCCACACCCAAAACATTGGGCGGATGCTGCGGACGCACTTTCGGTCCTCCCAGTTCCTGGTGGTGAGCCTCAAGGAGGGCATGTTTGCCAACGCCAACGTCATCTTCCGCACGCGCTTTGTCGAGGGCGTCAGCACCGTCACGCGGACGGTCAACCGGGTAGAGGGGCGAACCGTGGGGGGTGGGGGGGGGGGGGTGCCGCCGCCGCTGGCCGCCGCGGCCCCGCGGCTGCCGGTCGCGCCGCGGCGGCGGCGGCAGGGGGGGAGGAGGAGGAGGGGGACGCGTCGGGGGGGGAGCCGCCGTCGCCGGCGTCGCCCGCGTCGACGGCGTCGCCGGCGGTGGCGCCGTCGCGGACGGCGGCTATCCGCGGACGCAAGCGGCGGCCGACGGCCGAGGCGGGGAGCCCATAGCGTCGGCCACCTGGCGGGGGGGGGGGGGGGGGGAGGGGGGGCGAGTGCCGACGCGGCGGCCCATGTACATAAATAACTTTAGTTGAGGGGCTGCGTGTATGGCACCATAGAGTCTACGACGCGGTGCCGTGACCAGGCGGACGACACGCCGCCGGCCTGTCCCGCCCACGCACACCACTGCCCCGCCGCGTGTCCCGCCTCGACGACGACCACGCCGCGTCGCGCAGACGGGCGCGGCACGTATCAAACGGCAGTGCCGGGCCCCCAGGCGCCGCTCTTGCGGCGCTTCCTCGGTCGCCGCCCCGGCGCCGTCTGCCGGGCGTCGCACGCGGCGGCGGTCGACCCCCCGCCGCCCGCCCGCCGCCCTTGCCCCTGCGCCCGGCGTATCCGCACGACCCGGATCGCGGCCGACGAGACGGCCGGGTCGGCGAGGCTGGCGCCCACGTCGGCGAGCTCCCACCCCCCCGCCGCCAGCGCGGCCTGGAACGCCGCGATCGGCTCGGGGCGGTGCGTCTCTTGGGCCCACAGGACGCTGCCGGGGGACCCCGGCGGCAGCAGCGCGGACAGGGTGGCGACCAGCGGCGCGACCGCCGAGTCGGCATAGACAACGTCCGACGCGAGGACCACGTCGGGGAGGCCGCCGAGCGCGGCCACCACCGCCGCCATGTCGGCGGCGTCGCCCCACTTGCACTCGCGCACCGCAACGATGGGGGCGGCGGCGGGGGGGCGGGCGGCGGCGCCGCTGCCGCTGCCGCCGCCACCGCCCCCCCCATACGGAGCATTCCTCCTAACGTTTTGGCGCAGCAGCGGCAGCACGCTGTGCAGGTCGGTGAGGACGGTGGCGGCGGCGCCCGCCTTGGCGGCCACCACCCCCACCAGGCCGCAGCCCGAGCCGAGCTCCACGACCCGCCGCCCCGCAACGGTCGCGGCCGGGTGCGCGGCGACCGCGGCCGCGAGCACCAGCGCCCCGTCCCAGATGGTCGTGCCCGTATCGCCGGGATCCCGCGTCACGTCAGGCGCGTACGTGGTGGGCGACTGCGTGAGCGTCAGACGCCCGATGGGGGGGGGGAAGGTGGGCTTGTAGGGGAGCGCAAACCGGTCCTTCCACGAGAGGATGGAGCGGCGCCAGCCGTCGTCGGTCTCCATGATGGGGGGTTGAGGGGCTGCGCGGTTGGTGGCGGGGGACGGGCTTGGCGAGAGCAGCAACGGCAACGGCCGACTGCGCGTGGACGGCACGACGGTAAACGAGCGAGATGCATCGGCCGTTGAACATCGCTCACGACGAAGGACGCCACAATAGCAACTACTAGAAAATACAATTTACAAATCACGACAGCTGGTGTAGTTCCCATCCAGAGTCACGGAACTTGGCAAAGCTGGCTCCAAAACTTGACAAGGACGTGCGGTCACTGGCCACCGAGGGAGTCCGCCGTGGCCCACAATGGCCCCGTCCCGCCGCGTCGGCGCGGGGAATGGCATTCCCCGTCGGCCAGTCAGAGCGCGGCCGCCACGGCGCGGCCGCCCGTCGCTGACTGCGTGCCGCGCGACGTGGCGCCGCCGCCCTCGCGATCAAAGCCACTCGTCGCCGCCGCCCCCCCCTCCCCCCCCCCCCCCCCGCCCCCGGCGCTACCACCACCGCCCCCACGCGTCGTTGATCCCCACGCCACGCCCTTTGTCCGCTCCTACCCACTATTACTATCCTCTCCTCAACGCTGGGTCCCTCCCCCCACTCACCCCTTTGCCTCCCGACCGATCCTATGGCGGACCCAGTGGACCTGAGCGCCATGGCGTCTGCCGCCGCCGATGCCATCCCCGTCGCGTCCCCCCCCGCGGTCGTGGACGCGACGGTGCCCGCGGCGCCGACCGGGGATCTGGCCGCCGCGGCCGACAAGGGTGCCGATGCGGCGCCGGCCGCGGGCGGTGACAGCGCGGCGCCCCCGCCGCCCGCGGCGGACCCGCCGGTGCTGGCGCCGGTGCCCGCGGCGAGCGGCAAGGGCTCCGTCGTTGCCCCCGTAGCGCCCGCCGAGGCCGACGCCGTCTCCCGTGCGCTCGCCGACGTCAAGACCGTCTTCCTCTACCCGCTGCTGACGGGTGTGTTTACGGGCGTCGGCTTTGTGGCGGGCAAGCGGCTGGCCGAGGCGTGGCTGTACCCGGATGGCGTCGTCGCCGCGCCGGTGGTGGCGTACAAGTGAGGCGTGCGCTAGGCCCAGGGGCTTAGGGGGCCGGGGTGGGCGGGGGGCGGGGAGGGGGCGGTGGTGGTCGTCGTCGTTGGAGGAGGGCGGGGGGGGGGGGGGGGGGGAGGTGACCGGGTTCGCCGCCGCTGCGGAGTGGCAGCGTTGGGGCGATGGGTAGACCGACGCCGCTGTCGACCTTGACGCATGGCCACTGTCATGCTGATGCCGACGGCGGACCGCCGCGGCGGTGGCGATGGGGTCGCGGTTTGCCGCCGCCGCGCGCGAGAGGGCGCGCCGGTTTTCCGCAAGGGGGGACGGCCGCACGCGGCGCTGCCGCACGTCGAGGAGCCACGTCGGGGACGGCCGCCACCAGAGTTGGGTGGGTGGGGTTGGCAGCCGCCGCGCGGCGCTGGAGGGGCGGACCGTCGCAGCCTGTCTTTCCCATGCCGTGTGATGGTGGAGGCGCGCTGTGGGCGAGGGGGGGGGGGGTGTCGGTGCGGGCGGGTAGCGTGGGCGCATCTCTCTTCTTTGTAGTGGAGTGAATTCTTTTTTTTGGACGCACGTTGCGTGCGGCGGCGTCAGCGGCCTAGGGCCACGGCGGACATTTGCACGATCTCTTGTCGGTTGCAGCGTCTATCTCTTCTCCCCCGCGGCACGCCCTCTGACGTTGCGGTACACTTGGACGAGAGGCGGGAGGAGTGAGGCGGGTCGAGGCGGACCAGAGCCGTTGAGCGCGACGTCCAGGGACTGGGGGGGGTGAGGGCGACCGCCTTTGTGCTGTCGCACTGCCCTGGGTTGCTTCCGCGCCAATAGAACGGTGGCCATCCCTGTCACTGCCACCCTCATCGTCGCCAGAACGGTATCCAGGCGACCACGCCCTGTACAAGACCGCGCCCCATCGACCGACGGCAGCCCCGCGACAGCTCACGCAGCGCCGTCCCCCCCCCCCCCCCGCCGGCGCCGCCCCTGGCCGCCTCGGCGGCCCGCGCGTCGCGGACGTAGCGGAAGAGCGCGCCCACCTCCGCCGCGCCGTAGGCGCGGCGGAGGAACGGGTGGCGGCCGAGGTCCGCCACCCCCGCCCGCGCGGCCGGGTCGGCCTGCAGGCAGCGCGCGACAAAGTTGCCATACTCGGGGCTCCACCGGCCCGGGTGGCGGAGCCGCGGCGGCGGCGACGAGCTGATCGTCAGCATCGCCGCGAGCGGCTCCTGCGCCATGTGGGGGGGGACCACTCGCCCAGCTCGATGGCCAGAATGCCCAGCGACCACACGTCCGCGGCGTAGGCGTAGGCGCTGCCTCTGATGAGCTCGGGGGCCATCCGTGTGTCGGGGGGGGACAGAAGGGGGGGAAGGAGAGGAACAAAACGTACCAGACAAGAAGCAAGCACTCACGCAACGCCATGACAAGACGGAAAGCAGGTCCAGGCGGGTGGAGAGGTTAGTCCACGGCTTCCAGCACCAGGCACGCGGGTCTCGTCCACGTCTGCCCACCGAGCGCACAGCCCGTTGCCCGCAGCCCCTGCCACCTCCGCGCCTGTACCCGACCCCCCCCCCCCCCGCCCCTCTCCCTCTCCCTAATGGCAACGCGGTGCCCGCAAAACAGCCGTATGACCGCGCCCCCCACACCCCCCCCCCCCCCCCCTGTGCGACAGCGGCGGATGGAAAACGGTAACGTATAGAATGGGGTACCGACGACGCTCATCCGCACGCGCCGCTCGTCCGTCAGCTGCACGGAGAAGCCATAGTCCGCGACGCGCACCCCCCCCGCCCCGTCCAGCAGCACGTTGTCGCTCTTCATGTCCCGGTGCAGCCGCCGCCCCGCGTGGAGGGCGCCCAGCCCCGCGACCGCCGCGCGCAGGATGTAGGCGATGTGCCCCTCCTCGAGCAGCAGCCGCCGGCGCTGGAGGTAGGCGAGCACGTCCGTCAGGCACCCGCAGTCCATCCACTGCATGGACATCCACACGCCCCGCGCCCACGCGTACGCCTCGGTGCCGCTGACGACGTTGGGGTGGCGCAGCGCGGCGAGCGCGGCCGCCTCGGACGCGAGCGCGGCGGCCTCCACGTCCGTCGACGGGTGGACGGCCTTGAGGGCGACCACGTCGGGGGCGCCCGCGACGGGCACCCGCCGCACGGCGTGGTAGACCTTGCCGCTGGCGCCGCTGCCGACCTCGGTCAAGTGATAGACCGACCGCGGGTCCGCGTGGATGTACTGGACGGCGCCGCCCGCCGGGGGGGGGGCGGGACGCGGCGGCTTGGCCACCTCGACCGCCCCGGCGGCGCCACCCCCAGCCGCCGCCGCCGCCGCCGCCGCCGCCGCCGCCGCCACCGCCGCCCGCGCCTGCGCCGGGGTGAGGTTGCCAAGAACAGGCCGCTCCCCCCCCCCCCCCGACCGCCGTCCCCCCCGGGCGCGACCGCCTCCGCCGCCGCCTCCCCACACGGCGGCGCCACGCCCTGCGTGAACGTCCGCCACACCGCCCCCACCACCGCCCGGTTGTCGTCGGTGAGCGGCACCCCCGACGCGCGCGCGGCGGCGACCACCGACGGCGCCAGCGACGCGTCGCCGACCGCCGCGATCGCGCCGCCCGCCCCGCCGTGGGCGGTGTGTGTGACGCTCATGGGGAAGGAGATGTCGCCGCTGCTGCCGCCGCCGCCACCGCCGCCGCCGCCGCCGCCGCCGCCGCCGCCGCCGCCGCCGCCGCCCTTTGCCCACCGGCCAGACGAGGGCGACACGGAGGGGGACTGGCTGCCGCCCCGCCGCCCGCGGGGGGGCGTCAGCGACCGGAGGGAGCGCGGGGAGGGGAAGCCCCGCCGCGGCGGCGACGGGGACGCCGACGGGGAGGCGCCGCCGCCGCCGCCGCCGCCGCCGCCGCCGCTGCCGCCGTCGCCACCACCACCGCTCACGTCTGCCGCCAGATACGGGGGGCAGGCCCCCCCCCGGCCGACGCCACCGCCGCCCTCATCCCCGTCGGCGGCGGCAGGGGGAAGCCCGTCCGCAACCGACGTTGCGCCCAGCAGGGCGCGCAGGCGGTCCATTGCCGCTGCCGCCACGAGCAGGGTGGCGGCGGAGGTAGAGGCGGGGGAGGGGAGGGAGGGAGCGGCAGAGGACAAACGAGGGTGTGGGGGTGGTGCACGGGCGACGTCGGCAGGGGCGTGGGGAGGGAGGGAGAGCAGGGGGGCGGCGGCAGTCTCACGGCCCGTCCCCGTGGGGGGGTTACCGGCGGATACGGTTGGGCGGCCAAGGAGCTGGGCGAGGCGGAAAGGGGAAGGGGAGGAAGGAGATGGGCCAGGCGGGAAGGCGAGGGGGGCAGGGGCGGAGGAGAGGAGGGATGGGAAAACGGCGCGGGCAGCGGCCGGCACACACCCCCGTCGGCGCCGCGGCGACGGCTGGCGGCGGTCGCCCACCGACGGGGCCGCGCCGGTACGGGCGCCGCGCCGGCGCACCCTCTACCAAAAAGCCGGTGCCAGCGACGCGGCCCGCCGTACGGGGGGAGCCAACCCCTACAACGGGCCGACCCACCGCTATCGCCCGACGCTCCCCATCCGAGCGGGGCCGCGGCGGCTGCGTGCGGACACGCCCACGCGGGTGGCCACCCCATCCTGGCGCTCGAGGGGGGGGGGGCGGGGGGCCCGCGCGGCGCGGCCGCGTGGCCGCCGCCGCGACTGGCAGGGGCGCGCGGCCAGGCGGGCGGCGGCGCCAAGCGGCAACGCGCGGCGGCGGCGGCAATGGCGGCGCGGGCGGCGACGCCGGGCGGCGGGGGGGGGGGGCGGGGGGGGGGGCACGCGCCGCGCCGCGCACGCGGCGGGTCGGAAAACGCAAAACGGCGGGCGCGCCGCGCGCGGCGCGCCGCGGCCGCCATTCCCGGTTGGCCGTGGCGGTCGGCGGTCCGTGGCCGGTGGATCGGGGGGGTGGCGCGTATTTTTTTCGGGGGGTCCAGCGGGGCCACCCCTGCGAGCGCGGGGGGGGACCCAAACAAGAAGAATTGCAGATGGGAAGGGCAGGCGGCGTTGGTGTGCGGACAGCGCTGGCGATGCGTGTACGGTACAGGATGTACTGTACACACCTTCCACAGGGGCGGCGGCGGCGGCGCGCCTTCGGCGGCGAGCGGCAGCAGAGACGGGTGACCCGCGCGACGGCAGCCCCGCGGCGCCGCCGGCCCGCGAAATGGCGCGACGCCAACCACCACCCCGACCGCCGCCGCCGCCGCCGGCACGGTGGCCATGCCGACGCCGCCCCCCCCCCCGCCCCCCCCCATCACCTCCTCCTCCTCCTCCAAACCTGCACCCCCCCCCCCCCCCCCGCGCCCCCTCCTTGCTCGCCCCCACGGGGCGTTGTGCGCCCCCCCCCTCCATTGGCGGCCGCCGTCGCCGGCGCCCCCCCCCCCCCCACCCCCGCGGCGGCGCGGATGGCCCTCCCGCCGTGGGCGCACGCGGTCGCCGGTGCCGCCGGCGGCGTTGCCGCGACCGCCCTCCTCCACCCCCTCGACACGCTCCGCACCCACCGGCAGTCGCTCACCGCCGCGGCCGCCGCGGCGCCGCTGCGCGCGCTCGCCGCGTCGCCCGCCACGCTCTACCGCGGCCTCGGCGCGTCTGTCGTTGGCGGTGGCCTCTCCTGGGGGGCGTACCTCTCCCTCTACGCGGGCCTCCGACGGCTCGACGGGGGGGTGCTGCCGGCGGGTGTGGCCGCCGCCGCCGCGGGCGGCGGCGTCGCCCTCCTCACCACCCCCGTGTGGGTGGTCAAGACGCGCGTGCAGCTGGGGGGGGCGGGCGCGTCTGCCGCCGCCGTGGCGCGGGCGGTGGCGGCGGCGGACGGGTGGCGCGGGTTTTACCGGGGGCTCGGCGCGAACCTGCTGCTCGTCAGCCACGGGGTGGTGCAGATGGCCGCGTACGAGGCGGCCAAGGCGTGGCTGGCACCGCCGTTGGGGGGGGGGGGGGGGGGCGACGCCCTGCGTGGCCTCGCCACGGGGGGGGGGGGGGGGGGGGGGGGTGTCTGTCCGTGACAGCCTCCTCGCGTCGACGGTGAGCAAGGTGGCCGCGTCGGTCGCAACGTACCCGCTGCAGGTGGTGCGGACGGCCATGCAGGAGGCCGCCCGCGGTGGTGGCGCCGACCGCCCGGCCGCCGCCGCCGCCGCCGCCGCCGCCGCCGCCGCCGCCACCCGCGCCGCCCCTGGTGCGCCTGTCGGCACGGCAGCGTCGCCGCCGCGTCGGCCCGGCGTGCGCGCCAGGCCAGCCGCGGTGGCCGCTGCCGGGGGCGCCACCACCGCCACGACGGCGGCCACCACCGGCGCCGCCACCGCCACCGCCACCGCCGCTGCCGGCGGCACGGCCGGGGGCACCCCCCCCCCCCCCCCCCCCCCCAGCGGCCGCCCCCCCTCCCCCCCGCCCGCCGCGTTTGGGACGTCCTCGGCGTCGCACGGGAGGTCGTTGCCGTCCGCGGCGTGCGCGGCCTGTGGGCGGGGATGGGCGCCAACCTGGCGCGCGTCACCCCCGCCGCGGCCGTCACGTTTGTCGTCTATGAGCAGTCGCTGCGGCTGATCGCGGCGGTGGCGGGTGACTGAGGGGGAAGGAGCGGAAGAAGAAGGGGGCGGGGGGGGGGGGGGGGGTCTAGTAGGGGAGACGTGGCGTTGGGGGGGGAGAGCGATGTCGGTGGGGGTGGGGTGTGGCGGAGGCGGGGGGGGGGGGGGGGTGACGTGGTGCCCACCGCCGCTGCAAAGCTGCCGTCGGCGGCGGCGGCGGCGGTGGCGGTGGCGGCGGTGGACCTGCGTGGTGCGGGCGCCCCCCTTTGGTCTTGCCGGTGCGGTTGTGGGGCGTGCCACCGGGGTTGCCCTCGCCGGCGGTGGGGGCGCCCGCGCTCGGGCGCGTCGCGCCCGCTGACGCGGCCGCTCCGCGCCCGCCGCCCGCTGCCGCCGCTACCGCAGGGGCCGGCTGCGGCGGGTCGGGTCGGCCCCGCCGGCGCGGCTGCCCCCGCTGCGGCGGCCGCCACCGCTGCTGCCGCCGCCGCCGCCGTTGGCACCGCCCCGCCCATGCGGCCGCGGCGGCTGCCGGCGGGGATGCCGGGGGGGGGGAGGTGGCCGTGGCGCCGCCGGCCGCCGGCGGCGGCGGTGGTTGCCTGTGGGCGTGGTCGCCGCCGTCGCCGCCTCCGCTGCCCTCCGCTGCCACCCCGACCGCCGCGGTCGGACCGGCCCGCCGGCGGTCGGGGAGGGGGCGGCGGCGGGTGCGGCCACCCCCCCCCCCTCCAGCATCGCCTCACCGCGCACGGTGGGGGGGGAGGCGCCGCGCCGCGCCGCGCCGCGCCGTCGGGCATGGGCCCCTTGTGGGTGGCACCGGGGGGAAGGCGTGGGGGGGTCGCCGCCAGTGTCGTGCGCCAACGAGTCGAGCTGCGCCCGGGTGCGGGCGCCTCGGGCGTTGGCCACAGGACGGCCGCCCGTTTTGTGTTTTCTTTCCCTCGGTGCCAGGGGCGGCGCCGTGGGGGGGCGGCCGCGTCTATCGCCGCAGCCCGAGCCCCGCCCCCGTGTCGCGTCGGGCGCCACGGTTTGCCCCTCCTCGTTAGTGAACGGTGGACGGTGACAACATCGAGAAAAAAAAAATGGACGCGTAGTTCCGCTGCTGCTCGTCCGCTGCTCTTGACCACCGCCACTGCCCCCCCCCCCCCCCCCCCCCCTCCCCTCCCGCACAAAGCGGTCCCCCCCCCTGCCTCGCCGCACCGCACCTCACCCCAACCCTTCCCACCCCGCGTCAATCAATCACCAGCCGTGGCGCGCCCGTCGTGACCCACTCGGCCGGCACCCCCGGCGTGCGCCCACGCAGCCGCGACAGCAGCGGGTTGCCGTTGCGCGCGACCGCGGCGGCGCCCTCGGGCGGCAGCACAAACCGCAGCACCCCGCCGTCGGCCGCCGCCGCCGCCGCCACCGCCGCCGCCGCCGCCGCCGCCGCCGCCGCCCGTCGACCGCCGCTGCCAATCCCCCCCCCGCCGCCGCTGTCGCCGCCTTCGGACGTTGCCGACAGTGCCGACCCGGCCGAGCTGAGCGGCGACGTGATCGGTACGCACACCTCGGCCGGCGCCAGCGGGTCCCGCATCACCCCCGACGCCGTATGCACGACCCCAGCACGGTCGCCCTTTCGCTTGCCGCGGGGGGTGAGCTGCGGCTTGGCCGTGCCCGTGTTGCCGTCGCCGCCGCCGCCGCCGCTGCCGCCGCTGCCGCCGCCACTGCCGCTGCTGCCGCCTCTGTCAGGTGGCGTCGCCCGTGGCGGGTCGCCGTGGCCCCGCCGCCCGCCGCCGCTGCCACTGGCACTCGCTGGCGGTGATGGCTGCCGGTCCACCGGCGCGGGGGATTGTGAGCGGCCGCTGCGATGACGGAGCGACGACGACTTGCGTGGCCGCTGCGGGCGGGACAGGGTGGACCCAGGGGGCGCCGCCGCCGCCACCGCCGCGTCAGCGCCGCCTGGCGGGATGCCCCCGCCCGCCCGACGGTCATCCGCCGTGCACGCAGACAGCGCCTTGACGTGCGGTCCGGACTCGGGGCCCCCGCCACCGCCGCCGCCGCTGCCGCGAGACGCCGCCGACGGGACCGGGTCGGGGATGGAGCCCGACTCGGCGCTGCCCGCCCCCCCAAAGTCCTGCGACTCGCTGCTCCGGTCCGACGCCACGCGGCCGGCCGTGTCCAGGCGCTTCTTCTTGGTTCGCCCCTTGCGTCGCCGCCGCCGGCGCGCCTCCTCGTCCTCCTCCTCCCCGCCGGCCGACACGGGCGCCGACGACACGGGCACAGACGTGTCCAACTCCTCGCCCGAAAAGCCGACGAGGAACCACGGGTGCTTCTTCACGTCGCCAAACGACCAGCGCGTGACCGGGTCCTTTTCCAGCATTCCCGACAGCAGCTCCTTGACCCCCATCGACAGGTGCGACGGGAAGATGAGCTTGTCCTTGACAATCGCGTCGTACAGGGCGCGCTCGCTGTCCTCATCAAACGGAAGAAAGCCGCAGAGCATGCCGTACAGGATGATGCCACTGCTCCAGACGTCAAATTTGGCGCCGTCGTAGCCATCCTTAGCTGACGTGATCACCTCAGGGCTGGTATAGTGGGGCGTCCCGCAGACCGTGTGGAGCAGCTCCGTGCCGCTGTTGGCCGACTTGATGGACGACAGCCCAAAGTCCACAATCTTGAGCGCCCCGTCCTCGCCGAGCATGAGGTTTTCCGGCTTGAGGTCCCGGTGGTACACCAGCCGCCGGTGGCAATAGTCAATGCCGCAGACGAGCTGCTGGAAGTAGGTGCGCCCTTCGGCCTCGGACAGGCGGCCGCGCTCCGAGATAATGTCAAACAGCTCGCCGCCCGTCACGAGCTCCATCACCAGGTAGATGTGCTTGGAGCTGGTCAGCACCTCGTACAGGCGCACAATGTTCTTGTGCCGCAGCGCCTTCATCACCGCCACCTCCCGACGCACCTGGATGGTCAGCTCGGCAGTGGAGATGCGGCTCTTGGCCATAATCTTGACCGCGTACCGCACGCCCGTGTCCTCGTGGAGGCCCAGCTTGACCCTACCGCACACGCGGTCGCACGGAAAAGAAAAAGTGAAGAAAAGACACGCAACGACAGGCACGCGACACACAGACGAGACCGCGGACAAGACGGGGCAAGCCGCGTCGTCAGTTACCGGTGCGGTCTCGGGCAGCCGCCAGCACGGAGCGCGCTGGGGAGCGCCCCCGCCGCCGCTCCCAAACCCGCTACGCATGCCAGCCCCAAGAGTACCGCGCGCCAGCGGCTGGCAGTGCTCCCGCATCCACCCCCTGTCCGCCGCACCCCTCACCGCCAAGGAAGCAGCCGTCCTGCCTGTGGCCCGTCTCCCCCGCCTCCCATCGCCCCCCCCCCCTTCCCCAGCCCCCCCGCCATCGCCCGGCCGCGGCCAACAGTGTCCTCCCCCCCTCGCCCCTTCCCCCGCCGACCACGTCTTCCCCCCCCCCCCCTGCCCCCCACCCCCGCCGCACCGCACGTACTTGCCAAACGAGCCCTCCCCCACCGTGTCCAGCAGGATATACTTGCCAACCTTGAACATGGACTTGGACGGCTCCCCCGCCGCGCCCGCCGCCGCCGCGCCCGCCGCCGCCGCGCCCGCGGCGGCCGCACCCGCGGCGGCCGCACCCGCCGCCGCCACCCCCGCCGCGCCCGCCGCCGCCACCCCCGCCCCCACCCCCGCCGCCATCGTCGCCGCCGCGCCCGCCGCTCCCGCCACGGCAGGGGCGCCCCCCCCCCGCTTGGCCGCCGCGTCCTTGCGGCCGCCGCCGCCGGCCGCCGGCCGGCCCGCCGCGCCCCGCCCCGCCGCCGCCGCCGCCGCCACCGCCGCCCGCGCGTCGACGCCCATCGCCGACGCCGCCGCCGCACCGCGCTGCCAAAGCGGCCGCCACCGCTGCCACCGCTGGCGCCGGCGCCGGCTGCATGAACGTCACCGTACAGTCCGTATTCGACTATGTGCGGCTTGATTATATGACCCCCCTCACATAACCGAGCCGCACATCGCACGAGATCCGTCCTCAGGTTGACAGAAATGTTCCACGACAAAACCCAACACATACTTGAGTCGACAAATGCGCGCGCAGTTACGAAGTCCATCCGAGCAATACGGCAGCGACAAACAGGATGCGGCAGCGTCGTCCGCTGCGCCGCCACCCGCAACGTCACCTGCTACTGTACATACATGTATCCGCCGGCGTTCGCCGCAATCTATTTCGGGGTGCTTCCCTGACGCTTCATCATCCCACCACCCCCACGATACTGTGACAGATATCACCAGTTGTCTCCCTGTTCGGCCTTGCCAATTGGCTGCGCTGCCGATCTCTGCCTGGCCCGTATCTGTGGCAACTCCGTCGCGGTCCCTGAGCGGTCACGAGAGGAGCGCGCGCAACATCTCCGCTGCCGATAGATGATGGCAAACGTCTCGCTCTTGGAGGAGTTCCAGGGCATTGAGGCCTCTGACCGCGCACGGGCTGTTCGTCGGTGGCTGGCTGCTGACAATGTGGAGGCCATAGACGAAACGGTGGATATGGTACTGGGTGGGGAAGATGACGGGGAATAAAATGTATACATTTTTTTTCTCTGGAACGGTTCTTTGCTGGGGTGCAGCAACCTCTCTTCTCTTTCTCTGTCGCCGCCTCCCCCTCCGCCATCAAGCACTTGGTCGGAACGCAAGGTAGCTCGCTTTCCAGCAGCCCCGCAGTGAAAGGCAGGCCTTGGCTTGCAAAAGTAAGTTCTGTATTTTAATGTACAGGTGACCCGAGCAGTTGTGTACACGTGGTGTACAGTGATGAACCTCAGTGGGCTACTTGTACACGTGGACCTGTCATATAACCGCGTACACACTGTAGCAGTCCGCCACGCAGGGTTGGTGGGGGGGCGATTCCATTCGGCGTTCGGTTTCGCGAATACGGCGGATTCGCCGAACTGCGTAGACGTTCGACCCGAACGACACATGCAGCGAATACACGTGGCACCAACTTGGCCACGTTGTGCTGTTTTTGAGGACGTCCACACGTGCGTCGCAAGGTTGTGCCGGGCCGTCCTGGAATATTCATCTTGCACACAGAGTCGCAGCACACAAACTGCGCGGCACAGCGGCGGGAGCAGGTGCACCGCCTGGCCGTTTCTAGGACCTCGCCGCACTGCCTCGGCAACCGCACACGGGGGATACGTTGCTGGAGCGGCTTGTGGCCGCTGCCAGTCGGTTGTCACTGAACAGCGCCGCGCGGCAGCTCACGATGGACACTCCGCATCCACTGCGCTCTGTTGACAGGTCCAGGTGGGGGCGATATAGAGCCGCCGCCATTATTTTATTTTTGTATGCTCCTATTATGAATAAGACGGTTGGTAGAATTGTAATAACGCTGTTGTAATTCTATCCGAACCGCGTTCGGTTTCGGAAACTGCAATTGCACCGTATTCGCGTAACGCTGGTCTGGTTCGGGTGTAACGACGCAACCCTGCCGCCACGCGGGGCGGCCGCGGCGATCGTCAGAAGTTCGCGCAAACCTAACAACGCCTGCGCTCGCTATGTCCGCGTTAGGGTGCCGTGCGCCTTGCGAAACCATTCGCTGGGTTTTTTTGCAGGCTCCCGTCCCATGCACACACGCGTTCTGAGTTTTGAATAGGACCCTTTAGCTGAAATTTGATTAGCCCTGGACGAGCTCCCACATTTTCGATACATTTTTTAATGTTTAGAACACTAGTCAATAATTCATATAAGTACATAATTTTGCTGTTGTGCTGGGCTTATCAGGCTTTCTCTTCTATTGATTCCTCTATGCTTGCAGCTGCCGCCCCTTCCGCGTCTGACTGGAGAGGCAGCCTCTGCGCAAGCAGCCACCGACTGTACCCTTCGGCCGGTAGTGATGCGGAACGCCGCATTCCAACCCAGCGGTCGCTGATGCGGCCGGCGGGCGACGGCCCCTCCCGCCCCGACCGCGGGTCGCACCTTCTGCCGCCAGGTACCTCCCACCCGGCACCCAGCGCCACCCGCTCGCAGCCCCCGCCGCCCTCTCCCAGCCCGCAACCCCGCCACCGGTCCATTTAATGAACACCAGTCTCCAGGATGGTCTGAGGTCACCACTCTCCAGCTAGCGCCCACTCCCTCATTTGCCGCCGTTGGCTCCCGCCGCTAGCCCCTCCCCGCGCCTGCAGCTGCCGCCGACGAGGCAGACGCTCTCCGCGGGCTCAGATCTCTCCCCCCACCCGCATACACTTCCGCCCGACGCTATCCCCCAATCCCTCTGGTAGTGGCCGCCGACCGCCACC
Organism: Pyropia haitanensis; assembly: GCA_008729055.1. NCBI lineage: Eukaryota > Rhodophyta > Bangiophyceae > Bangiales > Bangiaceae > Pyropia > Pyropia haitanensis. The sequence goes on along the minus strand of SDUX01000004.1, from coordinate 3,610,334 downwards.
AGCCGCCAGCGCGACGGGCGCACACCCTCCACCGGCCGGCAACCGCTGCCGCGCCTGCGGCCACTGGCGACCACCCTTACTACTTTCTATCCCCGCTGCGAGCTTTGGCAGCGGCAGTCAGTCGCCCCGATCCGGCCGGCGCCGACCTCTCCGACAGTGGAGGCCGCGGCCCGCCACCAACCTCAACCCCCGCCGGCAGCTGCTGCCCCCGGCCGCCAACCGCGAGCGCTACCGACACCCAATTCCCACTGGCCGGCGGCCGCCCGCCAGCCTGTGGGCGTTGCTAACCGTCACCAAACTTTTTCCCTTTGGCAGACGGTGCCTGCTCGCCCCATCCTCCCGCCGCCCGCCCCGCCACAGCCGCCACCTCTGGCTGCTCACCCTTCCCCGCCGTTGCCTCTGGCTGCCACCATATCCAGTCTTCCACCGCCCGCCCACCATCGCCATCACGACGGCCGGCTGGTCACAGCCGCCCGTCGCCGCCCGCCGTCGACCGCTGCTACTGTCGCGGACAGCTCGCCGCCGCCCCCCCGCCGCTGCTGCGACCGCCCCCAGTTCACTGCCGCCGCTCTGTCGCCGCCGCGGCGGCGGCTGCGGCTTCCGGGTGGCCCCCGCCGCTGCGGCCAGCTGGCCGTCGCTCCCCTGCCGCTGCTGCCGACGCCGCCGGCTGTCTGCCGCCTCCCGGCCGCTGTCGCCACTGCCGCCAGCCAGCCGCCGCCTTTTCCGGCGTCGCCGGCTGTCCGTCGCCTCCCGGCGGACCGCTCCCCCCTCGCCGGCGCTGCTGCCGCCGGCTGGCCGAAACACCCCCGCCGCTGCTGTCGCTGCCGCCCGCAGACCGCCGCCCCGCCGCGGCCGCCGCAGCCGCCGGCTGGCCGCCACGCCTCCCGCCGCCACTGGCTGGCCGCCGCCTCCCCGCCGTTGCTGCCGCAACCGCTGGCTGTGCGCCGCCTCCCCTCCTCTTCGCCACCTCCACCGGTTGGCCTCTTCCCCAGGCTGGCCAACGCCGGCATGCCGCCGTCGCCGCTGCCGGATGGCCATCCCCCCCCTGCGGTCGCAGCCGCCACCGCCGGTTGGCGGCCGCCATGCGACTAGGCGCCACCAACTCGACTGCGCCGCAGCCTTCTGCTGGCCTCTTGCGCCCCGCCGCTGTTGCTGCCACCGCCGGCTTGCCTCCGCCGCTGCCGCCGCCCATCACGCCGTCATCGGCTAGTCACTGCCTCCCGGCTGGCCGCTCTCCACGCGCCGCCGTTGCTGCCACCAGCTGGCCGCCGTCCCTTCGCCGTTGCTGCCGCCCTCGTCAGGTTGCCGCCACCCCGCCGCTGGCGCTGGCGCCGCCGGCTGTCCGCCACCTCCACGCGGCTGCCGTCGCCGTCGCCGGGTGGCCGCCGCCCCCTGGCTGGCCACCGCCGAGGTGGCCGTGGCGGCTCCGGCGGCCGGCGCCGGCGGTAGTTGCCTGTGGGCGTGGTCGCCGCCGTCGCCGCCGCCGCTGCCGCCGCTGCCGCCGCTGCCACCCCGACCGCCGCGGTCGGACCGGCCCGCCGGCGGTCGGGGAGGGGGCGGCGGCGGGTGCGGCCACCCGCCCCCCCCTCCAGCATCGCCTCACCGCGCACGGTGGGGGGGGAGGCGCCGCGCCGCGCCGCGCCGCGCCGCCCGGCATGGGCCCCTTGCGGGTGGCACAGAGGGGAAGGCGTGGGGGGGTCGCCGCCAGTGTCGTGCGCCAACGACTCGAGCTGCGCCAGGGTGCGGGCGCCTCGGGCGTTGGCTGCAGAACGGCCGCCCGTTTTGTGTTTTCTTTCCCTCGGTGCCAGGGGCGGCGCCGTGGGGGGGCGGCCGCGTCTATCGCCGCAGCCCGAGCCCCGCCCCCGCGTCGCGTCGTGCGCCACGGTTTGCCCCTCCTCGTCAGTGAACGATGGACGGTGACAACATCGAGAAAAAAAAAATGGACGCGTAGTTCCGCTGCTGCTCGTCCGCTGCTCTTGACCACTGCCACTGCCCCCCCCCCCCCCCCCCTCCCCCCCCGCACAAAGCGGTCCCCCCCCCTGCCCCGCCCCACCGCACCTCACCCCAACCCTGCCCGCCCCGCGTCAATCAATCACCAGCCGTGGCGCGCCCGTCGTGACCCACTCGGCCGGCACCCCCGGCGTGCGCCCACGCAGCCGCGACAGCAGCGGGTTGCCGTTGCGCGCGACCGCGGCGGCACCCTCGGGCGGCAGCACAAACCGCAGCACCCCGCCGTCGGCCGCCGCCGCCGCCGCCACCGCCGCCACCGCCGCCGCCGCCGCCGCCGCGCCCGGCCGCCCAGCCGCCCCAGAGGGGACACCCCAGGCGGTGGTGGCACCGCCCCCACCGCCCGCCAGCCCCCCGCCACAGCTGCCGGCCCATGTGGCACTGCCGTTGCCGCTGCCGCCGCTGCCAATGCCGCCGCCGCCACCGCTGCTGCGGGCGGAGGTCCCCCCACCGCTGCCGTCGCCGCCACTGACAACCGCCCGGTCGACGGCGCGCCCCCCCGCGGCGCCTCGACCCGCCACGGGCGGCGGCTGCCACCCAACGGTCAGGTGGAGGTCCGAGTCGCTCTCGTCGAGCATCGCGTCGAGGTCGTCGACAACCGCGGCGAGGTGGTCCTGGATCACCCGCACCGACGGGGTCGCGACCGCCGACGCCGACGCGGCGCCGCCCGCGTCGCCGGCCGTGGCCGCCCTAAGCGGAAAGAGGCGGTTGGCGGGCGTCGCCGCCGCCGCCACCGCCGCCCGTCGACCGCCGCTGCCAATCCCCCCCCCGCCGCTGCTGTCGCCGCCTTCTGACGCTGGCGACAGTGCCGACCCAGGCGAGCTGAGCGGCGACATGATTGGTACGCACACCTCGGCCGGCGCCAGCGGGTCCCGCATCACCCCCGACGCCGTACGCACGACCCCAGCACGGTCGCCCTTGCGCTTGCCGCGGGGAGTGAGTTGCGGCTTGGCCGTGCCCGTGCTGCCGCCGCCGCCGCCGCCGCTGCCGCCGCCACTGCCGCTGCTGCCGCCTCTGCCAGGTGGCGTCGCCCGTGGCGGGTCGCCGTGGCCCCGCCGCCCGCCGCCGCTGCCACTGGCACTCGCTGGCGGTGATGGCCGCCGGTCCACCGGCGCGGGGGACTGTGAGCGGCCGCTGCGATGACGGAGCGACGACGACTTGCGTGGCCGCTGCGGGCGGGACAGGGTGGACCCAGGGGGCGCCGCCGCCGCCACCGCCGCGTCAGCGCCGCCTGGCGGGATGCCCCCGCCCGCCCGACGGTCATCCGCCGTGCGCGCAGACAGCGCCTTGACGTACGGCCCGGGCTCGGGGCCCCCGCCACCGCCGCCGCCGCTGCCGCGAGACGCCGCCGACGGGACCGGGTCGGGGATGGAGCCCGACTCGGCGCTGCCCGCCCCCCCAAAGTCCTGCGACTCGCTGCTCCGGTCCGACGCCACGCGGCCGGCCGTGTCCAGGCGCTTCTTCTTGGTTCGCCCCTTGCGTCGCCGCCGCCGGCGCGCCTCCTCGTCCTCCTCCTCCCCGCCGGCCGACACGGGCGCCGACGACACGGGCACAGACGTGTCCAGCTCCTCGCCCGAAAAGCCGACGAGGAACCACGGGTGCTTCTTCACGTCGCCAAACGACCAGCGCGTGACCGGGTCCTTTTCCAGCATTCCCGACAGCAGCTCCTTGACCCCCATCGACAGGTGCGACGGGAAGATGAGCTTGTCCTTGACAATCGCGTCGTACAGGGCGCGCTCGCTGTCCTCATCAAACGGAAGAAAGCCGCAGAGCATGCCGTACAGGATGATGCCACTGCTCCAGACGTCAAATTTGGCGCCGTCGTAGCCATCCTTAGCTGACGTGATCACCTCAGGGCTGGTATAGTGGGGCGTCCCGCAGACCGTGTGGAGCAGCTCCGTGCCGCTGTTGGCCGACTTGATGGACGACAGCCCAAAGTCCACAATCTTGAGCGCCCCGTCCTCGCCGAGCATGAGGTTTTCCGGCTTGAGGTCCCGGTGGTACACCAGCCGCCGGTGGCAATAGTCAATGCCGCAGACGAGCTGCTGGAAGTAGGTGCGCCCTTCGGCCTCGGACAGGCGGCCGCGCTCCGAGATAATGTCAAACAGCTCGCCGCCCGTCACGAGCTCCATCACCAGGTAGATGTGCTTGGAGCTGGTCAGCACCTCGTACAGGCGCACAATGTTCTTGTGCCGCAGCGCCTTCATCACCGCCACCTCCCGACGCACCTGGATGGTCAGCTCGGCAGTGGAGATGCGGCTCTTGGCCATAATCTTGACCGCGTACCGCACGCCCGTGTCCTCGTGGAGGCCCAGCTTGACCCTACCGCACACGCGGTCGCACGGAAAAGAAAAAGTGAAGAAAAGACACGCAACGACAGGCACGCGACACACAGACGAGGCCGCGGACAAGACGGGACAAACCGCGTCGTCAGTTACCGGTGCGGTCTGGGGCAGCCGCCAGCACAGAGCGCGCTGGGGAGCGCCCCCGCCGCCGCTCCCAAACCCGCTACGCATGCCAGCCCCAAGAGTACCGCGCGCCAGCGGCTGGCAGTGCTCCCGCATCCACCCCCTGTCCGCCGTACCCCTCACCGCCAAGAAAGCAAGCCGTCCTGCCTGTGGCCCGTCTCCCCCGCCTCCCATCGCCCCCCCCCCTTCCCCAGCCCCCCCGCCATCGCCCGGCCGCGGCCAACAGTGTCCCCCCCCCCTCGCCCCTTCCCCCGCCGACCACGTCTTCCCCCCCCCCCCCCTGCCCCCCACCCCCGCCGCACCGCACGTACTTGCCAAACGAGCCCTCCCCCACCGTGTCCAGCAGGATATACTTGCCAACCTTGAACATGGACTTGGACGGCTCCCCCGCCGCGCCCGCCGCCGCCGCGCCCGCGGCGGCCGCGCCCGCCGCCGCCACCCCCGCCGCGCCCGCCGCCGCCACCCCCGCCCCCACCCCCGCCGCCATCGTCGCCGCCGCGCCCGCCGCTCCCGCCACGGCAGGGGCGCCCCCCCCCGCTTGGCCGTCACGTCCTTGCGGCCGCCGCCGCCGGCCGCCGGCCGGCCCGCCGCGCCCCGCCCCGCCGCCGCCGCCACCGCCGCCCGCGCGTCGACGCCCATCGCCGACGCCGCCGCCGCACCGCGCTGCCAATGCGGCCGCCACCGCTGCCACCGCTGGCGCCGGCGCCGCCCGCATGAACGTCACCGTCGCCGAGTCCGCCACGCGGGGCGGCCGCGGCAATGGCCCGCGCAGCAAGACGCCGCCACCGAGAGTGCGGGCCACCCCCCGTCTTCCCCCAGCGGTCCCCACGCCGGCGACGCTACGCGCCGCCGCCGCCAGTGCGGGCGCCGTCACCACCACCCCCAGCCGCCCGCGCGGGGTGGCGCCGTGGGGCCCCGCCCGCACCGGCGTTGGAGGGGGCGCCGTCCGCGGCGGCGGCCGCCCGGGACCCCCCAGCCGCCCCCCCCGCCCCCGCAGGCGCGTGCACGTCGGGGGCGGCGGCACCCCACCGGCGGGCGGCCGCGGCGGCGCCCACCGCCGCGACGTTGTCCGCGCCTCCGCCAGCCCCCGCTCCTCCCCGGCGACGCGCACACCCCCCAACCGACACCAAGTCCACCCACCCCCCCCCTCCACCCCCCCGCCCCCACACCCCACCACGGACGGCCACGGCGGTGGTGACCCGCCGGGTGTACGCGTCCAGCGGGGGGATGGGGGGGGGCAGATGGGGAGACAAGACCCGCGGCGGGTCGCCGGGACAACACCCCCCACCGACCACTTGGCCCCCCCCCCTTCATCAGGCACTCTCGCCTTCCCCCCCCCTCCCCTCCCCCCCACCTACCCCAGCGACGGCGCTGCCATGCGACGTGGCTGCCGCGGCACGCGGCGGCGGCGGTGGCGGCTCATGGCGCAGCCGCCACAGTGGGGTGGGGGGTGGGGAGAGGTCGGGGGGGGGGGGCGTGGCGTACACTGCCGAGCTGGCGTCAGTGGCAAGGAGGGCGGCAGGGGCGGGGAAGCGAGGCTGCTGGCGGGCCCGCCGCGCGCGTGCGTGCGTGCGTGCCCCACAGTCGCGGCGTGGCGCGGCCGGGAGCGGCAGCCTGTGGACGTGGACGACGACGAGGCGGGGAACACGTGCGGGAGAGGCGGGGGGTGGGGAGTGGGAGCAACGGCCGGCGGGGGTCGGCGCGGCGGGGACGGCGGGGGGGGGGGGGCGGGGGGGGGGAGCGCGGGAGCAACGTCACGGGCGCTGGCCGCCGCCACGCCACCCGCGGGCACGACGGGGAACGCGGACGGCGGCGCGGCTCGCGGGGCGGCGGCGGACCGGCGCGGGGGTCAGCAAAGGAGCTGGCGCCCGCGAAAAATTATCAGCGGGATGGCCGCCCCGGGCGAGCCTGTGGCAGCGGTCCGCGTGGGTACCAAACCCGGATCGCCCGGTCCCTGTGTAGTGGTGCTAAAACCGGGATCCATGACCAGCCACCGCCGCCGCCGGCCCGGCTCCCACCCGCCGGACGACTCCGACCCACCGCCGCCGCCGCCACGGCTAAAAACAAGCTTGTCATGGATCCTGCGTTTGTGGGCACTGCGCTGGGCCTAGCTTTTTGGTGGTGGCAAAAAAACAAGAAAAAACAGGCTTGTCATGGATCCCGGTTTTAGCACCACTGCGCTGCATCGGGTGATCCCTCGCTGGGGTCTCCGCCGGCCGCCGCGCCCCCCCCCCCAGCGCGCCGGGACACGCGCACCCGCCCCGCTGCGTGTCGGTGACGGGGGCGAGCGGCGGCGGGGGGTCCCCTCCCCGCCGGCATCGTCTGTGGGGAAACGCCGCAAGTCCCCATTGTGGGGCGACCTGTTGAGGGGGAATGCAGCGGGAGGCTGCCGCCACCCGCGTCTGCGGTTGGGGAGCGAGGAATAGCGGGCGGCATGCGCGGCGGCGGCGGCGGTGAGACGCCCGCCGCCGCCGCCCCACCCGCAGGGCGTCGGTGGTGGCGCCCATCAGCCGCGGCGACCCGTAGCGGCCGCGGCGCCCGCCGCTCGCCCCCGCCTTTGCTCCACCCCCGGCGGGTAACACCGCCGCGGTAACCACGGCCATGGCCAACGGTGCCGCGCCGCGGCGACCACCGCCGCGCACGCCTTTCCATTGATGAGACGGTGGCGAGTCGCGGCCGCCGCCGCCACCACCGCCACCGCCGTTGCCGCCGTCACCGCTGCCGCCGCCTCCACAGCGGGTGACAGCGGGCCAAAGACAGCAGCGGGCGGGACTGCCGACGGGACAGCAGAGGAGGGAGGGGGGGCGCGGCGGCACCCGCCGTCGGTGGTGTCCCCTGCCGGCCGCCCGCGGCGCGCGGCCGAGGCCGGGCGTGTCGCCCACGGCGCGGCGACTGAGTTGGCCCAGCCCGAGGGGTGGACGGGCACCGCGCGGGTGCGCAGCGGCTACCCCATCGACGGCGGGAGGGAGCCCGACGTCATGGATGTGATCGGCCGCCGCCGAGGCCGCCACCCCGCTCCACCCCCGGGGCGTGGGCGTGCGGCGAGCGCGGGAGGGCAAGTCCCGCTTGGCAGGAACGCGCGCACCCTCCGCCGCCGGAAACCTCCTCAGACGAGGAAAGGGAGCCATGCATCCGCCTCACGCGGACGGGTCAAACCACCCGTTGCTGCCAAGACGGCCACAGCAGGAGCAGAGAGCCAAAGCAGCCTGTGTGCGGGCCACGTCCCCGATGACCCCGCTTCCGCGAGCACAGTGCCGGCAATGGGTACCGGGGGAGACGCCGTCGGCACGCACAGAGGGCTGTTCAAAACATATCGGCACGGCGGGGTGGCGGCACTGGCCGATGCCCCGGCCGCGTCCGCACGTCGACAGCGCGGGGCACCACCTCGGGGAAGGGGCTCTTGAATTTTGGTTGCATTTTGTCGATATTTTCTGCACCCATCCACGGTCGAAACTCTTCCATACCTCTCTGCATAGCCCGCTCTCCACGTACGGGGCTTCCAGGAGGGGTCGAGTAGGCTACTGAGCGAGCTTTCTGCAAAGGGCACTGCGCAGGGACACCGACGTGCGGGGCGGTGGCGGCAACGTGGGGAGGGCCGGCGGGACAGATTGAGCGGAAGGACGCAAGGAGTGCCCGCCACGTGTAGGGCCTGTAAAACTTCAGGCTGCTGCACGATTGTTTAGTAAATTTCAAACATGCCTGAGCACCAATGCTTTCGGCATCGCATAAAGCCACGTTGAAAGACTCCCTTACGCATCTAATTTGTCTAGGATTGCAAGAGCAGAGCGCTTGGCAATGACTGCATAAAATTTTTTCAATTTTCTCTGCCAGCAGTGCGTGTGAGCTAAGGTGTCTGCCGCTGTTTTCCGGGCCCTCACCACAACCCCCACGCGCCGCCGACCGCGCACTTGCGTCGCCGGCCGTCCATCACAGGCCGAGCCTCTCCCGCCAGCCAACCAACCGGCGGCGAGGGGCGGCGGCGGCCGCCGGCCCGGCGGCGTGCACTCGCTGGTGGGGGCCCGGCGGTGCCCGTCGTCGCTGGCCCAAAGTGCGCCGCTGGCCCCCCCCCCGCGCGCCGCCAACGTCCCCCTCCCCTGTCCCTCCCCTCGCACAACGGCCTCCCCCTCCGTGGCCTGCCCTGAACCGACCCCGCGTCACGCGCGGCGCGTGTCCCCGTCACAGGCAACCCTGTCACGCTCCCCCGCCCCTCTCACCGTCGCTGTGTGCCGGGGCGCACTCGGCGGCCGGGCCGCCACAGCACGGCACCGCCGCCGCCGCCGCCGCCGTGACCGCCGCGCCGCCGCCGTCGGCTCGGCGTGGCGGCGTGTGGTGCACCACGGCACCGGTGCCCCCTGGCTGTCCGCACCGCTCGGCACCCCCCCCCCCCCCTCTAGCACCAACCCCATTCGTAGCGTGCCGTGCGCACCAGGCGTGGTGCGGAGACCCCCCCCTTTCTCCACCCAACCCGCGCGTCACCCCCCCCCCCCCCCAACGGCCGCGCCCTCTTTGCGCCCTTCCCGGCCGGTGCCGCCCCGCCGTGCGTGCGCGCCGGGCGGGCGGTGCGTCGGCGCGTGCGGGCGCGCATCCGCTCGTCGGCCGCATCTGCTGCCGCCGACGCGCTGCCGCGCCCGCGCCCGCGCCCACGCGCCGCCTGCCCGTTGCCACGTCGGCGCCGCGTGCCGCACGCTGCGGTACGCGCGTCACGGCGTGTGCCGTGCGTGCGGGCGTGGGCGGGGGCGTGGGCGGGGGCGGTGGCGGGGGCGTCGGCGGGTGTGTTGGCGGGGGCGTCGGCAGGGGTATCGACGGGTGCATCGCCTGCGGGGGGGGCGGGTGGTAGTGGGGGGAGGGCGTAGGTGAAGTGGGGGGTGCGGTGCTTGGGGGGGGGGGGGGGGGGGGGTGGCGAGTGCTCGTTTCGGTACTGCGACGGTGACGACAGCGAGCGCGACGGTAACTGGAGCGGCCGCTGTCGGTACACGCTAGTGTACTCCCCCGTCCCCGCCGTCCCCGCCGTTACCATCACCGCCGTCGCCGTCGCCGTTGCTGCCGCCGCTGTCGCCGTTGCCGTACCTGCCACCACCACCCATCACCCTCGATCACGGCCCCGTCGCTGCCCGCGACGCCGTTTTTGGGCTGCGACCCGGCCCTGCGGTTTCGCGCTGGGCACTCCCCGCCCCTGTTGAGGGTGACCCGGCGCTACTGACGGACCCGCGCGCGCGCGCGCCGTCGCGGTGCGTTCTGCTGGCGTGTGCCGGCACCCCCCCCCCCCCCTGTCGGCTGTCACCCGTCCCCGCCGGGGAGTTCTGTGGCTGCGCCGCCTCCCCGCGGAGAGCTCCCCGCGGCGCGGGGTCCCTCCCGCCCGGCACGCGTTATGCCGCCAGAAGGCCCAACCGGCGGCGGGCCGGTGCCGGCGGTGGTGGTGCCGACGCCACCGGCGGTGGTAGTACCGTCGTCCCCGCCTGCGATGGCGGTGCCGGCCCCGCCTGCGGTGGCGGTGCCGGCCCCGCCTGCGGTGGCGGTGCCGGCCCCGCCTGCGGTGGCGGTGCCGGCCCCGCCTGCGGTAGCGGTGGCGCCGCAGCCGCCGCCGTCGTTGCCAGTGGCCACGACCGGGGGGGATGGTGGTGCGCCAATCGCTGTTGCTGCCGCCGCCCCCGCCGCCGCCGCGCCTGCGGCTGCCGAGGGTGCTCCGGGGGCTACGAGCGCGGCCGCACCGTCGCCGCCCGTCCCAGAGGAGGAGCCCGAAGGCAACGCGACGGCTGAGGCATGCAAGGCCGCCGGCAATGAGCACTTTAAAGCGGGGCGCTATGACGAGGCCGCCGCCCACTACACCGAGGCGATTGGGCATGACCCGACCAATGCGGCACTCTTTAGCAACAGGTACGTGGGTTGGTCTGCTCTTTTCATCTTGGTCTCTGTCTTTCTTTCGTTCCCCTCTGGTTTGCGATCCGTGGTCATCCCGACTGGCGACCGAATGGTCGTTGGGTCTGATACCTAACGGGGGGAGGGGCAGGTGCCGGGCGGGTGGGTGGGGGAGACGGGGGGGGGGAGGTCGTCGGTGTGGCCCTCTGGGGCTCTCGAGCGTGGTGGCGTTTGAGATGTGCGTGCGGCATGACGCTGCGGTGTAGCTGGTGGGCTGGCCGGCTGCCGGGCAGGGCGTGCGGTCTTGGCGACGGGGGCACGGGTGGTTTGCATGGCGGGTTGTTGTGGCAGCGAGGTGGCGGAACGGGGGGGGCGGGGGTGCTGGAGCGCGTGTCTGGCGGGCCACGCCTCTCGCGGGTCTGGCATGCGGTCGGGGGGCGAGCTATGTGGCCGGCTGCCGCAGATGGTGGCGCTGCCGACGCGCCAGATGGCCGGTTGCACGTGAGTACGGTGACGCTCACGCGTTTGCTCCGCCCACCCTGTTTTTTTTTTTTTGCGTACCCCGCGTCTGTCCCCTGAATCCACTCGTCTGCGGTAACGACGTCGGTATGCTGTTGTTGACGTGTGGTCTGTTTTTCCCGCTGCGTCCGCTCCGATGCTGTATTTTTGTGTCACTGTACTCACAGGGCCGCTGCGCACACCAAGATGGAGCTCTACGATAGGGCCGTGCGGGATGCGGACATGGCGGTGGCCCTCAACCCTATGTGGGGGAAAGGCTGGTGGCGTAAGGGCACCGCACAGCTGGAAGCTGGCTCGTACGCCGCCGCCCTTGCTACCTTCACGGCAGGCCTGGACAAGTGCCCCGGCGACGGGGCGCTGCTCAAGGGCAAGCGCGCGGCACGCGCCCGCGTGTCCGCGTATAACGCGGTTCAGGGGCCGGGCGCTGCACAGGCGGCAGCGGCAGCTGACGAGGTACCGGCCGAACGGGTGGCGCCGAGTGGCATTGGCGTCGGCCGGTCGACCTCGCAGAGGCAGACCGGCATGCCCGTGGGGCTTGCCGGGAGCTGGATCCATACCGGTGGGCCCAGCATGGGGCTCGACTCGATCCCGTCGACCGCGTCGGTGGGGGTGGACTCTGGCAACGTGCGGCCACCTCCAGTGACGGGGAATGCTCCCCCTCCGGAGGCGGGGGGCGGTGGGACTGGAGGGTATGGCGCCGCGGGTGTGACGGGCCCGGCGTCTGGGGCCCCGACGGGTGCGGGCGCGACGGGCGCGAGTGGCGCCGGCGGCGGCTCGACTGGTGCTGCAGCAGGGGCTGCCGCGGCCGGAGCAGCGGGCGCCGCTACAGGGGCCACGGCAGCACCGGCGGCGGGTGGTGGGGACACCAAGGGCGACGCCACGGCTTCGGTGGGCTCCTTTCCCGGCACTCCCGAGGAGGAGGTGGCGCGGATCCAGGCGGCTGCCAACTATTACGTGGTCCTCCACGCGTCGCCGGACGCGTCGCCCGCGCAGCTTAAGAAGAACTACTACACCCTGGCGCGCCTGCTGCACCCTGACAAGTGCAATGTGCCCGGTGCGGACGATGCGATGAAGGAGGTGTCGCTCGCGTACGACACCCTCTCCAACAGCCTCAAGCGCACCCTCTATGACAAGTACATGACGGAGCGGAAGCCCCCACCCGGCGCCGGAGGCGACGGCGACGCCTCGGCCGAGCAAACCTATGCCGAGTGGGAGGCACGGCAGGAGCCCGTCCAGCTGCCCGGCTGGCTGGTCTGGCTCCTCAGTGTTCGGGGCGTCAACTGGGTGGTGACGGGGGTGGTCTTGGCTCTGCTGCTGCCGCTGGTGATCCTTGTCTTTCTCGTCTTTCTCATCCTCTACCTGCTGTGCCTGCCGTACCGGCTGGTCCTCCAATGCTGCTTCCCGGAAAAGTTCGCGCAGATGCGCGCCGACGCGGAGCGCCACGAGGCTCGGAGGGAGGAGATGGAGCAGGACGTGCGGTACGCACACGTGTAGGGTGGGGCGGGCGGGAGGGGCGGAGTGGGCACAAACGGACTCGGCGCGAGGAAGGGGACTGGGGATGGGAGGAGGGCCGATGGTGGCAGCTCACGCCTGCTTTGGGGCAGGGTGGTTTTGTGGTCTGAGCTCACTTCCGTCGTTTGTGCCCATGATTATCTTTTCTTTTTGTCCGTTTCTTGTCGCTGTCATCTCTTTGACGGGCGTTTGGTGGGGAGTGGCGTCGAAGGGACCTACGCCCATCTCCATCTGTGCCTGGTTTGCTTGTCGTCTGTCCCGGCCTCTTTGCCCTCGACGCGGCACACCCCGTAGCGGGCCGCCCCCGTGACGCCCGCCACGTTGCGGACGGGCGTGAGGAGCCAACGGTCTACGCATTCGCCACACGCAAAGCACTAAACGCGGGTGCGAGCGCGCACGAGACAAGGACGGGTGGGTCCGTACAGAGGGGGGGGAGCCGCGACGAACCCATTGCGGCCGAATTCATCGAATGGAGCACTCTCCCTGGTGGGACACTTGTGCGCCGCGGTGCAGGAGCTGGGGGCTGTGGTGCAGAACAGCACCAACCAGGACGGCGGTGATGGGAGCCCGGCGGCACCACCCATGAGCGGCATCCCCCAGGTGTGAGCGGGTGATGGCAAGACGGAGTCGATAGAGACATTGGTGGTGCAGTTGCTGCGTAACTTGGACACACCGAGACTGACCGATGTCGAGGACTTTCCCCGTATCGCATGCAATCCAGGCATGTTTGCGGGAGGCTGCCTGTCACCAGCGCTGACGAGCGCGCGAACTGGAGTTCTGCACTCGCCTGAAACCACTGAACACGTATGGCGATGGGGGTGCTGGTGCTGGCAGCGGTGGTGCTGGCTCTCGCCGTGGCGCTAGTGGTGACGGGCCGCTACGTATTCGTTCTTCTCCGCGGCGGCGGGGCTGACGGCGTCGGGGTCGACGACAGCGGCGACCGCCGGGCGGTGGTCCTTGTCACCGTGCGAGATGGCGGCCGCGGCAGCGGCGGTGGCCGCGTCTCGTCGACCGCTGACCTGCCCGCTTTCACGCCGCCCGCGGCGTGCGGGGTGAGCGGGTTGGGGACGGGGGGCGGCAGGCGGGAGGAAGGGGCAGGGCTGACGGGGCGGCGCGCCGTCATGGACAAGCGCGGCTCGTATCGGGCCGTCATTGGAAACGCACTCGGCCGGTGGCGCGAGAGCGGGGCGGCTGTCTGTGGAAGTGGTCGGAAGGACGGGCGGTGGGGACGGTGGGGGAAGATGGACAGCGGGTGATGGCTGGGGGAAGAGGGGCAGAGAGGGGTCGCCGGCGCTTCGGCTGGCGCGGTGCCACGCGGCGGCCACGCGGAGGGTGCATCGCGGCTCTAGTCACGCGGGGTGGATGAGTGTGGCGGTGGTACGGTTGCTTCTTCACATCCCTCCCTGTGCGACAGCGGGGGGGGAAGGTTGATGGGGGAGGCCGCTGCGGGCGAGCCCCCGCCACAGTCACCCACACCGCCGTCGCCGCTGCCGCTGCCACCGCCATCGCCGCTGCCGTTGCCACCGCCGCCACCGCCGGCGGGGCTGGCCGCGGTGCAGGTGGCGGCGGCGGTCCCCTTCCGGGACCGCCACGGCGAGGGGTGGGGGCGTCGAACGTCGCCCCCCCGGCTCAAAGGCCCAGTGCAGCAATGGACCGCCGTGCCGTGCCGCCAGCGTCGTTTCCGGCAATAGCATGGAGCAGTGCGCCGTCGGGGTTCCGCCGCCGCTCTCGGCAGGTGACACAGGCGCATGGAAAACGGTTGGAGGTGCCCCCCGTCTCCATGTCGCTGCGTCTCTTTGCTCTGTTCGCAAGCTGCCACCGTGCTCAGGCGTGGCTGGCGCACAAACAGCGGCGGTGCCCGAGAAAGGGGGAGGAGAGGCGGCGGAGGATGGACGGGGGGTTAGCGGTCGGCAAAGCGGTCGCCCGGCGGCCCACCCCCCCGCAGCCAAAACTGGTAAACGGCGCCCGCGTGCCGTGTGGCCGCCGCGCGCACACGCGGCGGCAGTGGGCGACGCGCGCGCCACGGCGCTCGCCGTCGCCGCCCGCCGTTGTCGCGTCACCGGCGGCGGCTGTCGCCGCGGTTCTACGGCGGCTGCGGCAGCGCTGCCGCCGCGCAGAAAGGACTGCCGGCCATGATGGCCCAGTTGGCCGCCTCCGTGCCAGGTCCGCCACGAGCCGGATAGGCGTGTATCCTCACCATACAGATGGGAGGGGGGCGGAGGGGGGCGGAGGGGGAGGGGAGGGAAGGCCATCCCGCACCACAGCGTGTACGTGGCCCCCGTTTTCGGGATGCCAGCCGGTACGACCCGGCGGCCGCCGAAGCCAATGACTGGCCCTGACGTCACGGGCCTGGCGCGGCCGCGGCCGCCACCGGGCCTGCTGCGTCATCACGCCGCCGGTCGCACCAACCGCGCGGCGGGGGCATCCATACCCGACGTTCGACAGTCGAGTCTCCCAGACGCGGCGCCGCCACTCGAGGACGGGCACCCGTCGCGGGCGGGTTCACACGCGCGCCGCAGACCGCCACGAGCAGGCAGAGCGCCGACGGCCGGTCGGCCTGGCCAGCTGCGTGCATCCCGCGCGGCGATGGTCGTGATGGCACTTTTTCCTCACCACCACCAGAGTCGCGCAGTCCTGCAGAAGGACGGTTACATCTGGGGGGCAGCGGCGAGGCTGCAGGCGCAGCCTTGACACCACCGCGACCGCGGAACGGCGGCTACACTCACCTGGCGGGCGAGTGCGTGGAGCCCGTCTCCTCCCGCCGGCTGTAGGGCGGCACCGTGCCAGAGAGGGGACCTTCCCGCGACCGTGACCGGCGGGCGCGGACACATCGGTGCGAGAGGCCGGCTCGCGGCGGCCTGGTGGCCACACAAAAGCTACGATGAATCAGTGTCAGCATCAGCGGCAGGTGTCCTGAAATCGAGCCAGTCTTGCCGTGCCGCACAAGATCGTGGATGACCATCGATGAGAAGAAACTTGCACGGAAGGTGAAATCCTCACACAGAAAAAGCCATCGAGAGCCTGAGACGTGCGCAACAAAAAAGTAACGACTTTCAAGTGCACGTCCTGAACTATGCCAACAAATACGGCTTTTGCTGATGGTTTCGGAATTGGCAGCTGCGTGGGGCACGCTTGCCGCTGCCGTACGAGCAATACGCGTGAGAAAGCGAAAGCATCATGCTTTTGGAAAGAAGCGGTAGACAGACTCGACGCCCGTATGGATGTAACACCGCCGTCGCGACCGTCCAAGCGCCGCAGCATCTGGTCGTGGTCGATGTACGCATCGCTAGAAAAAAAAAGCAAGGCCTCCTCCAACTGCCGACTGGGACCTGTGCGTGAAAATCCATCTTTCTCTTCAGGGAAAAATGCTGCTCAATCAGATTATGTTCAATGTTAGACACATGTTCCATTTTTTCATAGCAACAGTTCCAGAAGGTGGCAACGAGATTGTAGGCGTACGATGAGGGCTGATCATAGCCTCCAACACTGGGCCGCTCCTCGATTCTCATGGAGTCGTTACAGCGCTCATGGTCGATGATGCCCTCCTGCTTTCGTTACAGGAGCTGGACTCGCTCCAGCGGGGCCGTGAGCCACTGTCTTGTACGCAGAAGCCGGATCGAAGTTGGATCCCCCTAACCGCCGCGCATTGCGTGTGTCTCGGCTGGGGGCGCGGCTCGTGCGCCGGCTGGCCGCCTTCTGGTGGCGGGTGGCACGCCGCCTCTCCAGTCGGGGCTGGCCTACGTGCGCCGTGCGCGCGCCGCTCGCCGCCACTCGGCAAGACGGCCGGATCTGGGTTGGAAGCACGTGGCGGCAGAGCGAGGGGGGCGGGGGGAGGGGAGACGAAACTTGACGTCGCATTTGGTGTGGGGTTGGCGTGTGCAGGCCGCGTTTCACAGGGGGGGGAGCGGCAGCGGAGGGGGCTTGGGAGGGCGGCCGCGGCCTGCAGGGTCCACCCCCCGTCCGCCACCCCCCCGCGCCCTCTCCTTCCTGTGTTTCCGTCTACGCTCGACCCGGTTCCTTTCTGTCTAGCAGTCCCGCCCCCCCTCACTGGGTACTCCAAAAGGGGTGTACCCCCACAGGGGGCCACAGGGGGGCACAGCGCCGCCCCTCGCCCCACCAGCGTGCGGCAGCATGGTCGGTCGTTCGAGTCTGTCGGGGTGACGGCCGGGTCGCAGGCAGAGGCCCGCCCGAGCCGCGCGTCCCACCGCCCCCCTCCCCGCCTCTCCCCGCCCGAGGGTGCGCTGCGCCCCCCCCCCCCCCCCCCCCCCCGCCACGCCGACGCACAGCCACGAGCGAGCCTGCGCGTTGCGGCGTGTGCCACCCGCCGCCGCCCGCCCCACCGGCCGCCGCCGCTGCCAGCACTGGCGTGTGGGCGTGTGCCGCACGCGCCCCGCCCGCGCGCGGCGTCCCCGCCCGCCCGCCCGCCTGCCCGCCCGCCTGCCCCCGCGCGGGGCCGTGGGGGGTGCCAGGCCGCAGAACCTGCGGGGTGGGCGCGCCCAGACGTGCGCGCCGGGCCCGCGGTGGCTCGCCCGTTGTGGCTGGGACTGGCCGCCACCAGCGACGCCCGTCACGCCCTCGCCGTCGCCACCTTCGTGCCGGCCACACCCTGCGCCGCGGCGTCGCGGCAGCTGCGGGACGCGGCCAGCAGCAACCGGCACCCCGACCGTCGTGACGAGGCGGCGCCGTGGGAGTGGGGGCGTGTGTGCCACTTTGGGACCCGCGCGGGTGCGGAGGCGCCGCCGCCGGCCCGACGGCAGGTCGGCGCTTGGGAGTGCCCGCCCGCGCGTGGTCGCCACGGCCATCGCTGTTTCCACCCCAATCGGCGACGGGCGGATTTGTCGGCGTGGAGGTCACCCCTGCCGCGGCGGGCCGGCACTGGCGTGGAGCCTCGCGGCGCGTGGCGGACGGCGGGTGGTTGACTCGGCTTGCCCCGCTCGAGAGGGGAGGCCGCGGCCGGTGCCCGCTGCCGTGACATCTCCCGACACGCCGCGCCACTGGTAGCGCCGGACCTTTCGCTCCTCCCCCTTTCCCTCTTCGCCCCTTTCGCCTCCTCACTCCCACTCACTGCCGACGCCCCCCCCCCCCCCCCCCTTCTTTCCCCCCCTTGCCCCTGGGTCTCACACCATGTTACTCAAGCGCATGTTCCGAAAGTCCCGCCGCGGGGAGGATGACCCCGACGGCGCCGCCGCCGCCGACGGCGACGCCCCCCCGCCGTCGGACGTCCTCCGCCGCGCCGCGACGAGCGGCTCGGGCGGGGGCGGCGGCGGTGGCAGCGGCAGCGGCCGCCCACGGGCGTCGGGCTTGCGGCCGACCGATCTCGGCCGCCTCTCCCTTGACGGCCAAGTGACGGCGCGGGAGGTGGCGGTCGCCGCCGCCGGAGGCCCCGTCGAGTCGGACGCGGACGGCGACGACGGCGGCCGGCTGCCGCCGCGGCGGCGGCGGGGCGGCCGCGCCCGCCGCGTCGACGGCGCGGACGAGCTGGACGACGCGGACGAGGCGGAGGCGGAGCGCGGAGAGCTCAATGGCGGCAGCCGGAGGGGAGGGCTGGACGCGGACGCGCGCAAGGGCAACGGCGCCGTCCTCAGGGACGGCCGCGGCGGCATTGCCCGGGTCGACGATGACGATGACGATGACTATGAGGAGGAGGAGGAGGATCTGCTGCCCGAGGCGCGGCTGTCGCTCGACGCGGGGCCGACCCCGCAGACGCGGGCGGTGCAAGAGTCGGAGCGCAACCAGAACCGGCGGCTGTCGCTCGATGGCATCCTCCCGCCCGCGGCGGTGGCGCCAAACGAGCGGCCGGCGCGGGGTGCCGGCGGGGGCGGCCGCAAGGCGTCGTCGCGCGGCAGCAAGGCCGCGTCCCGCGGCAGTGGCGGTGCGGCCGCCGCGGGGCGCGCGTCGGAGGGGGGTGGCGGCAGCGCGCGGCGGCTGTCGGCCGAGCGGGACCGGCGGGGGGGGGGGGCGGCTCGGGCAGCCGCCCCCGCGGCGCCGAGGCGGTCATGGACGTGGACGTGGACGCGCTGACGCTGCCGGTGGAGCTAGGCGGCTGCTCCCGCGCGGGCACTGAGCCCGTCCGGGGGGGGCGCAGCGTGACGGAGGTGCGCAAGGAAAATCAGGTATGTTGGGGGGTGCGGTGGGACTTGCCGGTGCGAGCAATGGGATTGGTGGGGAGGGCGCACGGGGTGGCGCACGGGCTCTGTGTGGTGGTGAAAGAGACTGCGTGTGGATGAGGGAGTGCGTGGCGGCAGTGGGGCAGGTTGTGGTGGTGTGTGGTGGTGGAATGCGTGTCGCTGCAGCCTTTCGCGTTGCGCTTTGTCGTGCCAGTGTGCGGTTGTCGTGCTCTCGGATGCTGACCTGTCGTGTTGTCGACTACGGGACACTGGCGCGATGGGTCTCTGCTTTGGTGGCTCTCCCCTGTGCTCTGCGCTGTTTGTGTCCTTGCGTTGCCCTGGTGTGAATTTTGTTCTTGCGTGTGATGGTCCTCTTCTTTACAGGATGCCTACTTTGCGCATGGACCGTTCATGTCGCAAGCAGGTCAGCTGTTGCTGGGCGTCTTTGATGGCCATGGCGCACAAGGTCGGCCGGTTGCCCACCTGGTCCGCGACGCGATCCCTGTGGCGCTGGAGAAGGTGCGATACCGGGCGGCATCGCCCACCGCGTCTGAACATTCGTCCTCGTCGGGGGACACGACGCTGCATGCAGACGGCACGGCGGCGGCCGACGGCGCGGCGACAGACGGTGCGGCGGCGCCCAACGGACGGTCCAAGAAGAAGGCTGCCGGCGGTGCGGACGGTGCGGACCGGGCCGAAATTCACGCGTCGCGGGCCAACGCACTCCGCGCCGCCTTTACGTCGGCCGAGGCGGTTGTGCGGCGGTCTGGGGTGGACCACGTGTTTTCCGGCACCACCGCGGTGGTGGCGTGGCTGTTTGGCTCTGAGATGTACGTTGCGTGGGTGGGCGACAGCCGCTGCTCGGTGGGGCGTGCCATTGTAGGCGGCGACAGCGTGTCGTCGGGCGGCGCTGGCGCTGGCGCCGTGGCGGCGGCGGCCGCCGCCGCCGCCGCCGCCGGCGTGCCCTCCTCGTCCATTTCCTCTGCGTCGTCGGTGGGCTCGCCCGCCCCCCCGTCGGCCTCGTCGGCCGCGTCGGCCGCGGCGGTGGCGCGGCGGCAACGCTTCCGCGCGGTGGACGTGTCGCACGACCAAAAGCCGGTGCGGGCGGACGAGAAGAAGCGCGTCCGCGACGCGGGCGGCCGCGTCGCCCGGTGGCGCCGCAACATGGGGCCCCTCCGCGTGTGGCAAAAGGACGAGTGGGTGCCGGGCCTGGCCATGACGCGCAGCATTGGGGACACCTGCCTCAGCGGCTGCGGCGTCATCCCCACCCCCGAGGTGGCGTACGTGCGGCTTAACGGGGCGGACAGTTTTGTGGTGCTGGCGAGTGACGGCGTGTGGTACGTTGCGGGGAGTGGACTGTGGGGGGAGTGGGGCGGGGTGCTGCGTGCACGACCGCGGAGTCATGTTGGCGGGGGGGTCGGTCGTCCTTGTTGTCTTGCAGTCTCGGGTCCTCAGAGACGGAACGGGTGGATGCGCTCATGCGGGTGGGTGTCCCTGTGTCGAGTTGCGGTCGACCATCCTCTAACCGTCGTTGTCCTGCCCGTCTTGTCCTCTGTTTTTTGCTGCGAGTACTGTATTTTCTGCTCACGCTCACACTCTCTCACGCCTCTCCTCGTGTTGTTTGGCCATGCCGCAGGGAGTTTATGACATCCCAAGAGGTCATTGATTTTGTAGGCAAGTACCGCCGACAGCGGAGGTCTGCCCAGTCGGCGTCTGACGCGCTCGTGCGCGAGGCGATCAGCCGCTGGCGGCGGAACGAGGCGGTCGTCGACGACACGACGGCGGTGGTACTCTACCTCGAGTGGCAGCACCTCCGCACCCCGTCTGGGATGCCCCTACCGTCGGCCGTCGCGGTCGACGATGGCTCCTCCTCCGTCACTGGGTCGGGCTCTGGCAGCGCGTCGGCTGCGTCTGGCGCCCCGTCATCCGCCTCCCGCCGCTTCTTTGGCGGCGGCGGCGGCAGCAGCGGCACCCCGTCCACGTCGGCGGTGACCTCCATCGACGGCTCGCCGGTCGTGGTGGTGACGGCCGACCAGCCGCGGCTGGTTGGCCGCAGCGGCCGGCTGCAGCGGTTTGAGCCCAAGAACGAGCTGCTGCTGGCGCCCATGTAGGGGGGGGGGGGCGACGGCCACCCGGAGCGGGCCGCGCACGGGGCAGCGACGGCCGGGTGGGGGGTGGCCCGCCGTGGCGGTTCACGATGCGGACTGGCAGCGCGCCGCACCCCAGCCAGGGCTGGGCGCAGCGGTCGCAGAGGACTTCTCACTTGCTTGTCTCACCTCCTCGTCTCTTTTTTTTTTTTTCGCTTTTTTTTTTTTACTTGTTGGTTCTACCCTCTCTGCCTGGTTTCTCCACGCTTGGCAAACCGACCCGCGAGCCGCGCCCGCCGTCGTCTACTCTTCCGGCCGACGGCGGCGGCCGCTGTGGCTCTCCGTATGGGCTCTCATTCGTCCAACATAAATCAACTACATGCAGCTCTGCCGCCGGTTCGGATCTTGTGCACGTGCACGGGTGAGGTGGAGGGGAGCAGCGCGTCCTGCAGGCGGGAGCCGCACCAGGGCGGGGCGCTCAAGCCAAAGCCGGGCGCTCTCACCGGCCAGGCGGCTGCCAACAGGAGACTGTGCAGCAAGGCCGCTGTCTCCCCCACCATGATGGACGACAGCCACCGGCTCCCCGCCGCTGCCGCCGCCGGGAGCGCCTCGGTCCGCCTCGGTGACCGCCGCCGCGGCCGTCACAGCCGTCGCGGCGGCTGATGGGCCGCGCCGCCCCCACCGCAGCGGCCGCACCGACGGCGGTCGCCGCCCCGGCCGACGCCGCCGCCCACGCCGCGGGCGCAGCCGCGCCGTCCCGCGATGCACGCGCAGCTGGCTACTAGCACACGTGACGGCGCGGTGGCCCAGGCAGCGCCGGGCAGGGGCACAGCTGCCAACCGTCGCTCTGGTGCTTCCCCCCTTCGCAGGCGATGCAGTACTCTTCCGTGTGCTAGGGGTGTGCAATGTCACGATCTGTCATGAAATTTCATGGAAATGTCCGACCCCTCTCACTGTCGCCTTCCTACGCGATGTCGTGACAGGAAATTTCTTTCCGTTTCTTTCCGACACGTGGCTTGCACACGGGAATGGAGTATATATCCCCACCACGTGTCCACAACTCCGCACTGCCGCTCGCCCTCCTTCCTTGCGGAACGACTGCTCGTCGTCGCCATCACTGTCCCTGCTTCCGTCTTCGTCCGCCTCGGATACTGAGTCTCACCTCCCACACCACACCCCACCTCAACCAAACACCATGGTTCTTCATCCCCTACGCCCCCCGCGGAGCCAGCGGGCTGTTAACAACACCTGGGTGGGGCGGTGGCTGGGGCGACGGCGGGGGCGATACCCGCCGGGGCGGCGGCGGCGGCAGCGGCAGCGGCAGCGGCGGCAGCGGCGGCGGCGGCAACCCATATGCGGTGTCGGGTGGTGGCGGCGGTGGCGCCGGCGGTGGTTCCATTCGGCTGGGCGCGGCGCCCGCGGCGCCCGCGGCGGCGGCCACGTCGGCGAGCGCCTTCTACCCCCTTTCTTCCTCCTCCTCCTTTTCCCCCTCCTCCTCCTCTTACCCCCCGGTGGGCCGCACGTGGAGCGACAACCGCCGGCGGTGGGGGGACCCCCCCGCGGCGGCGGTGGGGGTCTCTTTCAGGGACCTTCCCGGCCGCTCCCTTCGTGGCCGCCGTGCAACCACGGCGCCCGCGTCGTGGCGGGCGGCCGCGTCCCGGTGCGGGCTGCCCGTCAGGGCGGGGGGGGTGCTGCGGCTGGGGAACGACCGTCGCGTGCCAGGGGGCGGGGGGGGGGGGCGGGGGATTTTTTTTTTTTTTTTTGTAAGGAGGGGGGCAGTGGCGGTGAGGCGGTGACAAGGGAGCGGGTGCTGTGGAGCTGTTGTGCGTCAGACTGTGCTGAGCCAATCAGGGATGGAATTGGGAACGCTCCTGGCTCAGAAGTCCTTTTTGGCTTCAGGAAGGGACGTCCCTCTGTCGAGCGATGTCCCCCTCTTTCCGACAGCGGGCAGAGAAAGACAGCAGCAAATCTGTCCCGGGCCTTTCTGCACATCCCTACCGTGTGCCCAGTGCAACGATGACGCCATGGCGGTCGTGACACACAGGACAGGAAGGGTACCCTACAGTTTTGGTGCTGTGCGACTTCTTACAGCGTGATAAGAATGGCTTAGTCGGCTTGGCCGCAATTGCAGCTCCTTAACAGAATCGTAAGTCCCGTACAAGTAGATTGCAAATCACTGAGCCTCGTTCGCGTGTTGGGTCACGAACATCGTGCGCCAAGCTTAGGGCGCCCCCACGTGCTTGCACGCGAGCGCCGCTGCGTCACCACCCGTCGAGCGCTGTGTGGCACATTGGACCGTCCCCCTCTCCCCGCCGGCTGCAGCGGTGGGGGGGGGGCGCACCACCTTGCCTGCCTCGCGGCGCCTCGTCGACGGGCTTCCCTCTCACCCCGCCCTTCTTCCTGGTCGCCCTCGGCAGCGGGCGGTACACCACCCGGGATCCGTCGCTGTTCCCTCCCCGTTTGCCCCGCTCTTTTTCTCCCGCTCTGCCATCCGGCGCCCCTCCCCTGGCGGATGGCGTCCCTCATGACGTCCCTGTGGGGCGCCTACCTTGGCGCCACTACCCCCCTTTTCCGCCACACCGTGGGCACCTTTGTGATCCACGAGGTCTTCTACTGGGGCACGTACCTCCCCTTCCTCCTCGCCGCCCGCATCCCCGCCCTCGACCGGTACCGGCTGCAGCCCGACGCGCCACCGCCGGCGGCGGTGAAGTCCAACTGCGTGCGCAAGGTGCTCACCACGCACGCCCTCCTCGTCGCCCCCATCATTGTGGCCACCCACCCGCTGTTGCAGGCGGTGGGCGCCGGCGACGGCCTGCCCCTGCCGTCCGCGGTGGAGGTGGTGACGCAGGTGGCCCTGTGCTTCCTCCTCGAGGACTTCTTCTTCTACTGGGGCCACCGCGCCCTCCACACCCGCGCCCTCTACGCCGCCGTCCACCGGGTGCACCACGAGCACGCGGCGCCGTTTGGGGCGGCCGCCGAGTACGCCCACCCCGCCGAGGTGCTCTTCCTGGGCGCCTCGACGATTGCCGGGCCGGCGCTGCTCGGCCCCCACCTGTTGACGCTCTACGTCTACCTCGCGCTCCGGTGCATGCAGACCGTCGAGTGCCACAGCGGCTATGAGTTCCCCTGGTCCCTCAACGTGTGGGTGCCCTGGTACGGCGGCGCCGAGTACCACGACTGGCACCACAAGACCTATTTTGGCAACTACGCGTCGACATTTACCTGGTGGGACGCGGTGTACGGGACGGACGCGGCGTACCGGGCGGATGCGAAGAAGCGGAAGTGAGCAACGGGTGTGGGAGGACGAATGGGGGGGGTGCCTGTCGTGACGCGGTCAGTGGAAGAGGGATGGTCGATGCGGGTGGAGCGACCGTCGGCCCGGCCGGCGGGCGGCGTGGGGCGTGCGGTCAGGCTGGCTCTCTGTTTGCCTCTTTGTCCCTTTTGTCGTCCCGCCCGCCGACGCGGGCGGCAGCGTCAGCCAACAGTCCGTCACGGCTGGGCGGTACCCGCTGGTCGCGTGGCCATCGCGTCCGCAGCCGGCGCTGCCGCGGCCGCTGGCGCTGCCGTCGCCGCCACCTCCGCCGGCACCCCTCCCTCGGCCGCTGCCACTAGAGTCGGCCGCGGCGGCGACGGAGGCCCCTCAGTAGCGGCGGCCACCGCCGTGGTGGCCGCTGGTACGGCCGCCGCCGCTGCCACCGCCATTGCCCTCCCCCCGGCCGCCGGCATCCCCCCCTCGGCCGCCGCAACCGGCGGCAGCAGCGGCAGCGGCGCCGCCCCCTCGGCGGCGGCGGCGGCAGCACCAGGGGCCGCCACCACGGCGTCCCCCGCCGCCGTGCCTACCCCCCCCGCCCCCCCCCCCGTGGCGGCCACACCCCGTGCCTGCCGCGCCGCCGCCGCCGCCGCCGCCGCCGCCGCGGCGCGCTCGCGCGTCGCGCCAAAGCGCCGCACGTGGCCGCACCCGCCGCACGTGACCACCAGATGCACGCCGCCGCGGCCCGACACGCGCGCGCGGCTGCCGCCGGCGGTGCCCACCGCCGCCGCCGCCGCCGCTGCCGCCGCCGCCGCCGCCGCCGCCGCCGCCGCCGCCGTCTGCTCGGCAGCCACCGCCGCCGTGACTGCGGGCGTGGCGGCGGGCGCGGCGGGCGCGGCGGCCGGCGGGGGGCGGCCCCCCCCCCCCCCCCCCCAAGCCCGCCCGGCAGCAGCGGCGCGTCGCACGACGGGCAGAGGCCGCGCTTGACCGTTGTCGCGTCGAGGCCGAGGTTGATCCGCCGCCCCGCCTGGCGGAGGACGCGCGCGTAGAGGCGCGCCGCGGCGGGCGCGGCGGGCGCGACGACCGCGGCGGCGGCGTGGAGGTAGGTGAGGCGGGCGGCGGCGTCGTCCTCGCGCGTGTTGCGCTTTTTGCCCTTGTTGCGCGTGTCGTAGCGTTTCTTCTTGGCCATCCTGTACCGGGGGGGGGGGGGGGGAGGGCACTGGCGGAGGCGGCCGGCGGGGGGGGGGGCGGCGCCAGCAGCGGGCAGTGGACGACGCGGCTTGTCAAGAGCTGTCTGCAGACGACCAAGCCAAGAGTCAAAGATCCCAGCCGCGGCCGCCGAGTTGATCAACTCCCTCGGCGGTGGGGCACTTGGCGAAAGTTCGATGCTGCGTGGTTCCACAATCATTGCGCAGCCACGTCACACCAGACAAGTGACCCAGGCGGACATACAATTCCAATCCCAGAGCATCGCTGGCCGCGCATTGCTGTCAGACCGCCCCCCTTCCGCTCCCACACCTACACTGGCCGTTGGGACCCCCCCGCTGCGTGGCCCCTGCGCGCCATCCAGCGCATAGTTTGGGCGGGGTGGCCGGCCTCCAGAGTCTCACGGGATCGCGGCGCACCCCCGCCAGAGCCCCCTCTGCCGCACAACTCGGTGCCCCCATGGACGTGCGCGCGACCGCCACCGCGACCGCCACCGCGACCGCCGCCACCACGACCGCGTCCCCGTCGCTGGCACCGCCGTGAGGGGACACGGCCGCCGCGCCGACCGCGCCGTCGCCGCGGATCGCGCTTGCCGTTTGCGCTGGGCGGCCGCTCCCCCGCCCCGCGCGCTGCCCCTCCGCTACCCGCAGAGCAGTGTGCTGTCCCCGCGGCGCCGCGTCGCGCCGCGGCGCCGCGGTGCGACGCGGACAAGTCCCGCGGCGGCTCCTCCCCCCCCGCCCCCCAACTTGGACCCGCATCCCCTCCCGCCATCCACCGCCCCCGCCCCCGCCGTTCCCCCCCACCGCGGTGACTGCCATCTATCCGCCCCCTTCCTACCCCTTTGCCTCCGCCCCCTTTTCCATTGGTTCGCCACGGGAGCCGCTGCTGCCGTCGGGACACTTCCCCCCCGCGCCCGCCCGCGGCTGTGCGTTGGCCCCCCGTGGGCGTGGCGGGGGCGCGCCGCCGCGCATCGTCGGACCGCCAGTGCGCGCCGCGACGGCCGCGCCGTGCGCGCGGCACTGCCAGTGGGGGTGTCCGCCGCGGCGCACGTGGCGCCTCTCCCCGTGTTGCAACCCTCAGTTCGCCGCCCCCCCCCCCCCCGCCGTCCTAGCCCATTGTTGGCTGCGGCCATCGTGACGCGTCCGCCGCGGCGGTCCCCCCCCGTCCCACCTGGTAGCCACGCGGGCAATGGTGGCTCGCCCCCGGCGGGCGGCAGCGGATCGGGTGGTGTGCCCACGGCGCGGCGGCAGCGGCAGCGGCGGGCCCTGAGGCGGGCGGGTGACGTGCGGGAGTCGCCCCCGCGGTGACCTCCCCCACCTTGGGCACCCGCCTCGTTCCGCTTCCGTCGACGCCCCTTCTCGCCGTTGCCCTCCGCTTGCCGCCCCCTCTTCCGTGACCGCTCCCCCACGGCTGCCTGGTCCCGACCGGTCCCCCCCCCCCTTCCCTCCCACCCCCAACCATGCTTTCCGCTATCCTCGCCGTCGTCCTCTTCCACCTGTCCCTGTCCGTGGCGCTCGGCCACGCAGCGTCGCACCCCGGCACGCCACTGGCGCGGTTCCTCGCCACCCACGGGGTGGCGTCCCGGCTGGGCCTCTCCTCCTTTACCACCCCCGCCGCGAACCGGCGGCTCGCCGCGGTCGGCGCCCGCCACCGCCGCGGCCTGTCGGCCTGGTTTGCGCTCGGCGTCGTGTGTGGCCTCGGCACGGCGCTCTTCTCCGCCGCGGCGCTGGCGGCCAACGTGGCGCTCGCGCTTGTCGCCGCCGCGGGCTGGCGCGGCGCCGCCGCCGCCGCCGCCACCGTGCCGCTGCACCCCGTCCCGCCGGCCGCAGCGGCGGCGGCGGCGCCAGACGTTGCCGCCCATCGGGGGGGGGGGCCCGCCGACGCGCGCATCCAGGTGGACGCGGACGGGCGGGTGGGCGGGCTGCCGCTCGAGGCGTTCCTCCGCGCCAACCCGCTGCTGTCGCCGTCGATGTTTGTCACCCCGCCGCCTCAGCAGCTGGGGAGCGGGGGAGGGGCGCCAGCGGCGGGGGGGAACGGTCGCCGCCACTCGCGCGCCCTGCTGGCCGCGGCCCCCGGGGGGGGGCGCGTCCGCCGGGTGGCGCCGGCGGTGACAGCCGGTATGACCTCTCCACTGTCGGCCGGTCCGCGGCGGCGGCGGGGAGGAACGATGATGCGGGCGGGGGCGGTGCGCCGCCGCCGTACGGGGCGGCGGGGGGGCACCCGCCTGGCAGCCCCGACGCATTCACCCACGAGGCCCACGAGGTGATGGTCCACGTGGAGGCGATGGCCAAGGCGGGCCTCGCCCACCTGGCCACATACGGGGACACGCTTCTGTCGTCGGCAACGACGGCCGCGCGGCGTTCCGAGGCGTCGACCTCTATCCTCCAGCCGCTGGTGCCTGGCGTCAACCTCCCGCTGTGGCACGCGCCGTACCTCCTCCTCGCCGCTGCGATTGCCACGGTCGTTCACGAGGCGGGCCACGCGCTCGCCGCGGCGGCGGACGGGGACATGCGGGTGGTGGGGGTGGGCGGCTTCCTCGCCCTCTTCCTTCCGGGCGCGTACGTGCGCATTGAAGGGGTGGACGACGCGGGGCGCTGGCGGGCGCTCAAGGTGTGGTGTGCGGGCGCGTGGCACAACATCGTGGCCGCCGTCGTGGCCGCGGCGGCGACGCTCGCGTTGCCCCTCCTGCTGGCGCCCTTGTACAGCGCCTCGGGGGGCGCCCTGGTTGTGGGTGTCCCGCAGTCGTCCGCCTTGGCCGGCCACCTTCACGCAGGGGATGTGATTGTGGGGCTGGGCCGCCACCCTGTGACGGGCGTAGCGGACCTGGCGCGTGCGATTGGCAGCATTACGGCTGGGGAGGACTCGTCAGGCTTTTGTGTCGGCCCCGGCCTGATGGCCACCGTCGCCCGCATCGACGCCGACTCCTCGTCCGTGTCGGCTGGCGCCGCCGACGGCGAGGCAGGGGGGATCTGGCGGACGAGCAACAAGTGCTGCCAGCACGTGCTGGAGCAGGGCCGCGAGCACCCGACGCTCGCCTGCCTGTCTCCCCAACGCAACCGGTCGGTGGCGGCGGCGGCGCTGTGGGCGGCGGGCAGCTTGTGTCTGCCGCTCGACCAGGCGGGGAGCCTGCCGCCCTGTCACGACGGGGGTGCGTGTGAGTACGGGAAGGGGGGCGGCGACAGGCCGGGCGCGGCCAGTCGACGCGCCGGTGGCGGCTATGGCCTGTCGCTTGCGGGCCGACTGGGACGGGTAGGCGGTGGCGCTGCCGCGTCAGGCGCGGACGGCGAGGCCTCGCATCCACTGCCGCCTGGTGCGCCCGGCTGCTACTATCCCGTCCTTCCCCCCGGCGACCAACTGATGGACATCGCGGTCGTGTCGCCCGCGGCGGGCGGCGCCCGCCGCCACCTCTTCTTCCAGGGCCACCCGCTTATCCTGTCCCGCTCGGTGGCCCTCTCCCCCTACACCCCGCGGCTGGCGTCGGTGGTGGCGCCGCTGGCGCCCGCCGCGTACGCCGCCGCGGCGGCGGCCGACGGTCCGCTGCACGTGGACATAACGCTCCGCTACCTGGTGTCCCTGTCGCTCGCGCTGGCGGTGGTGAATATGGCGCCGGTGGCGCGGCTGGACGGGGAGGCGGCGTGGGCGCTGTTCCTGGGCGGGCTCCTCCGGGGCGCCCGGCCGGGCACGCTCCGCCGCGTCCATGGGGGGGTTGTGGCCGCGGGGACGGCGCTGCTGGTGGCCAACATTGGGGTTGCGGCGCTGTCGCTGGCGCCCGCGTGAAGAGGACGCGGTGAGGCGGGGACAGGGTGTTCGGAAGTGAAAGCCATTTGGGGTCGGGGTGGAGACGGTGGGTGGGCATCGGAGGGGGGCAAAGCCAGAGCTTGAGTGCGGGGGAGAACGGGCGCGCAGTTGTGCCAAGCTGGCGGGTGGCCGCTAGAAAAGAACACCCCGTGTGGCGCGGTCCTCTGTTCACCGCCGCCGCCGCCAGGCCACCGCGGGTGCGCCCACGCCCCAGCCGCACCGGCGCGCACCACGGTCGTCCAGACGATGGCTGAGCCCGGCTGCGGGCACGGATCCTGGCCGGCGTATCCCCCGCGACGGCGGCACGGCAGGGACGACCCACCTAGGCGCACGCTCCGCAGCATTGGGGCAGTAGGTAGCGGCCGTGGTGGGCGATGCCCCGCGGCGGTGTGGGGTGCTGAGCAGGAGCGTCAAAGAAGAGGGACAGGCGCGGCGGTGGCCGCCCCCCTCCTTTCCTAGACCGCTCGATGGGGAGGTCGGGCGCGCCCGCCAGACCCGCCGCCCGCTGAGAGATGCACGGCCGATCCGTCTGCACCGGCATCCCTATCACGGACCCCACGCGCAACAAGATTCTTGGCAACCGTCCACCGCTCCTCTTTCGCGCGCCCGTCGGCCCTCGACATCTCCCCCTGGTGCGATGGATGACCCCGTCCCCTTCCCCGTCTCCGCCTCACTCTCGTTGTCCTCCCCAACTCCTTCACCGTCCACGTCCACACCGTCGTCCGCGGCCTCGCCGCGGCACAGGCGGTCGACACTCCCCGCCTTCCCTTGCGGAGCATCCCGCCACCCGTCTCGTCATTGGCGCGGCCGCCACCCTAGGGGCGCGTCCAGTGTGGCGGCCGCGTTACGGCGTAGCACGGCAGCCAGCGTGGTGGCGGTCCCAACGACGGTGCGGCCGTCACCGCCTCCAACAGCACGGCCGCGACGGTGCTGGCGAGCAACGCCGGCGCGGGCGTCAGCGCCGCGAGTGCGACTGTGGCAACGGCCGACGCCGGGGCGGCGGTCACCGCCCCGGGTGCCACCGCGGGTGCCGCCGCAGGGGGCGCGGGCGTGGCCGCTGCTGCTGCCGACGGCAGCGCCGCCGTGGCCGGCGGCAGCGGCGGTGGTGGCACCGCCGCCGCCGCCACCGCCACCGCCGCCGCCGCCGCCGCGGGCGGCGGGGAGGCCGCAGCGGGTGTCGACGGGAGCGCCCCCACCGACGCCACCGCGCGCGGCGTCCACACCGGTGGCAACACCGCCCGCGGCGGCGCCGCGGGGACCGCAACGACCGGCCGTTGCTGTAGGGGTGGCACCGCCCGACGCCGTCGGCGTGCTGCGTGCCACCACCGTCGACGTCGACGCCGGCGGTGGCGCCGGGTCTACGCTCGTCACGACGGGCGGCGTCGGTCGGCTGCCTCCGCACCCCCCGCCGCCACCCCGGTCCACGTCGGCCGTCAGCCGCCACGGCGCAACGGCGGGCTGGCCCGCACGCAGCCATCGACGCGGCACACGTTGGGCGTGGCCGTCCGCGCGCTCTCGCCAAGGGGCTCCCCGACCGCCGCGGGGTGGGCGGCCGCCCTGCGGCGGCACCTCGCGCCACGGGGTCGTGCTCGCCACGTCGGGGGTGAAAGAGGCGGGCGGCAAGCCGCAGGCCGACGGGCGCAAAAAAAAAAAAAAGGACGCCTCCACAAGCACCACGGCGGCGCCCCCCCCCCCCCCTGCTCTGCCCCCCAGCGGCGCACCGCCCTGCCGCCGTCGCCACGCGCCTGCCACAGCCGCCACCACCTGGTCCACCAGCTCGGCCACGCCGCCACCCGCCAGCGTCGCGCTCGGCAGCCGCTGCGCACGCGCCCGCCTCTCGCCGCGACCGCGGCGAGCGCGTTGCAACAGCCGGGGCAGCGCGACGGGAAGCGCACCGCCGCGTCCGACGGTCCCGAGGACGCCACCCCCCTCCCACAGCGTCCCACTCCACAAGGCGTTCCGCCACCCCCCCTGCGTGCCCCCCCCCCCCCCCCCCACCCCACCCGCCGTACACGCGGCATCAGCGTGCCCACTCGGGCAGCGGCGCGACAAACCGCCACCCCCCCCCGCGACCGCGTACTCGGCCGCCCACAGCCAAATCGACCGGGGCCCCCAGACGCCGTCGCCGCGGCCGGGCCAGGCCGCGCCGGGCGGCGGCGCCACCGCGTCGCAGACGGTGCAGCCGAGCGCCGCGCCCGCCGCGGCCATGGCCGCGCCGCCGGCCACGTCGCCCAGCCGCAGGCGGTGCGGGTGGTGGGGGTGGTGATGGCCGTAGAGGTGGTGGTGGTGGCGGCGGTGGTGGTGGTGGTGGTGGTGGTGGTGGTGGTGGTGGGCACCAGCGGTGGGGGCGCCGCCGCCGGCACCGACGGCTGCCAACGGCGGGGCTGCGGGTAGGGGTGGCGGCGGCGGCGGCGGCATCATGCCCGGCGGGTGGAGGTACCGCGCGTCGTTGGCGACCGGGTGGCCGACCGCCGCGAGGTGCGCGCGGATCTGGTGCGTCCGCCCCGTCCGCGGCGTGGCGGTGACGAGGGAGGTGTGCGTCTGCGGGTCGTACGCGGTGCGGCAAAAGTGCTGGTTGGGGGAAAACGCACCGCCGGGAGGGGGGGGGGGGGGGGGGGGGGGGGGGGGGGGGGCACGCTCGACCACACCGCGTCGGTCCCCGCACCGAGCAGACCGCCACGGGCGGGTCCGCGGCGGCGGGCGCGCGTCAGCAGTCTGCCGCGTGCATGCCGGCCGCACCGCCGTGGCGGCGGCGCGGCCGCCACGGCGGCGGCACGGCCGCCACGGCGGCCGCCGCCGCCACGCGCCGCCGGCCGCCGCGGCGGCGGCTGCCGCCCGTCACCGGCCGGCGACGCTGGCGCACGGCGGCCGGCCGTCCTCCCCCCCCCCCCCCCCCCCCACCGTCCCCCCCGTCCCCCCCAAACGTACCGTCTCGCACGGCTTGCCGTCACCGTCCGCCACGGCCATGGCCGTGCCCGTCTCTGGGTGAGGCGCCAGCGCGGCGCGGCTGCAACCGCCGCCACGGACGGCGCGCGAGCGGGGCGGCGGGCCAAAAAAAAAAAAAAAAAAAAAAAGAAGACAAACCGGGGCGGCCACGCGTACCGAGGCGGGGGCGTGGGTGGGGGGGGGGGGGGGAGGAACCGGCCGGCCGGCCGGTACCGCCGCGCGCAGCACCGAGACGGCGCCCCCCGCAGCCGGCGGCGGTTGCCGCCCACCCCGCGCGCGCCCGACCGCTCGACAGGCCATCGTGGCGGCGTGTCAGTCGGGACCGCCGCCACCAGCGGGCGGCGGCGGGCGGCCACGCCGCGGCGGCCGCGGACCGCCGCCGCCGGTCGCGACCGCCGCGGCGGGGGCGCCGCCGCGGCGTCGCGGGCGGCCGCCGGCGGCCGCGGCGGCCGCCGCGGCGGGCGGGGCCTCTTGCACGGCCGCGGCCGCCCGTCCGCCCACCCCCTCCCCCCCCCCCCCCCCCCCCACCCCACAAGAGCGCCGTCACCCCCCTCCCCCCTCCCCCTCCCCCCCCCACACCGCCGCCTCCACACAGACCCGACCGGTTCACCGCCCCCCTCCCCCCCCCCCCCCTCCCCCCCCCAACCAGTGCGCGGCCGCACGTACCACACGAGCTCCCCTTTTGGGAACCGCCCCGCCACGCGCGCAACGTACACCTTGCGCACCCGGCCGGCGGCAAGGTCCGCGGGGACCCCCCCCCGCCCCCCCCCCCCGGCCCGGCGTCAGCAGCAGCACCACCCCCCCCACGTCCATATCCAGCCGGTTCGCCACCGCCCAGCCCGCCGCGTCCACGCCCATGCCCACGCCGCCGCCGCCGGTGCCCCCCCCCCCCCCCGGCGGCCAGCACTCCCGCACCACCCCGAGCAGGCTGTTGCGCCAGTACGGCCCCGACGGGCACGTCGGCAGCCCCGGCGGCTTGACCACCGCCACCAGCCCCGCGGCCGCCGCCGCCCACCCCCCATTCCGCAGGCGCCCGCCCACCGCCCGGTCGGCGGGGCCGCCCCCCCCACCCCCCCCCCCGCCCCCCCCCCCGCCGCGACCGCCGCGACCGCCGCGGCCGACACGGGCGGCTCGTGCGCGTGGCCGTCCAGCCGCAGCTGGTCCCCCGCGCGGAGCACCGCGTCCGCCGCCACCGCCGCCGCCGCCGCCGCCTCGGCGGGGGTGCCCACCCGCGCGCCCGTCGCACGGCGGAGCGCGCCACGGGCGGCGGCGGCGGCAAAGTAGGCGGGCGGTGCGGAGGGGATGGCACGGCTGAGGACGGCCGCAAAGGGGGCCCCAGCGGGGGGGTGGGGGGGGGGGGGGGGCGCCGCCGCCGGCCACCGCCGCCACCGCCGCCGCCGCCGTCGCCGCCGCCGCCGTCGCCGCCGCCGCCACTTCCGCTGCCGCTGCCGCCGCCGCCGCCGCCGCCGCCGCCGTGGACGGTGGCGGGCGGCGCGGCGAGCCACGCGGGCTTGACGCCAATGGACCAGGTGCGCGGGGTGGGGAGGACGTAGCGGAGGCCACCGGTGGTGACGGTGCCGTTGGTGACGGCGAGGAGGGGGCGGGGGGGGGGGAGGGGCGGGCGCCGCGCGCCCGTCGAGGCGGACCGCCCGGAGCGCCGGGGGGGGGGGGGCCACCCGCGGGGGGGGGGCGCCCCCGCCACACCATGGCGACGGCAGGGGGGGAAGGGGGGGGGGGAGGCGACCGCCGCGGAAGGACGGGCGGCGGTGGGGCGTGGCGCAGGAGGCGTGCGTACCGCCGCCGCTGTCGCGACGCGGCCGCGGTCGTCGCGTCGCGGTGGCGGTCGTCGCGTCGCGGTGGCGGTCGTCGCGTCGCGGTTGCGGGTGTCGCGTCGCGGTAACGGTTGTCGACGCGTCGACCGCCGTGTAGCGATGGGGTGCTCGCCGAGCGGATCCACGAGATCTCGCCGGCTGCGCCAGTCCCGCGGGTCGTCCCGCCCACCGCCGCCATCCCCGCGCAGTGGGGTCTAACCCGTGAACCTCTGGCGGCAGTGCGTGCGCCCAAAACAGCCGTTTCGGGCGCACTCCGACCCCCCGGGAGTGCAAAAATCTGAGCGCACTCGGAGTGCGACCGCCCGATGCACTGGGAGCACTCCTCGCACGCGGCGCAAGCCGTCTTCGGAATTAGTGGGCGTCCGGCCGCAGTTTCGGCGAAGCACACGACAAGCCCCGAGGTGTGGCACTGTCAGTCGGTTGGATTCACACCTACGAAGGCTCCTAGCCAATGATATTCTGTCAGGAGATGGAGACATAGTATTTTCGAGTGGGGAACGAGGACATCATTCGCCGTCAATCCCCACGGCCTTGCACGGTCGGCTCCAATTCGTCGGCTGCCCGGATGCACACGGCGCATGTCAGCCCGACGCACTCGTCGCACTCGGGCTGCGCGTCGACGACCATTTGCACTGCGAATGCGACCTTGCGTCCTACAACGTGCTGCAGGTGTGGCGAGAACATCCTCGAGCACGTAGAGGTGCACCAGTATGCCGACCATGACCAGGAAAGGACAGCACGCTCCGGAACGACGCCAGACTCGTTTAAACGGATTTTGTGCGCCCTGTGCAGCCAGTGCAAAAAAAAAAAACCGCCCTACGGTGTCAAATTCGGCGATTCCGCGGACCCGTTGCACAGCGTGCACGCCCCGCAAGGCCCGATTTTTGATCCTCGCACGGGCCACGGGTTAGACCCCACTGCGCCGGCGCATCATCCCCCCCCCCCCCCCCCCGGCGCATCCCCCCACCGCCCCCCCCCTCATCCCCTCCCGCCACGACCCTCAGCACGCCCGACCTTCCCCCCCCCCCACCCTCCCCCCCTCCACCGGCGCCACCCCACCCCTACAATGACGGAACAGGAGGGTCGGCGCGCCACTGCCGCCGCCGCCGCTGCCGGCGGCACGGCCGGTGGCTGCGGCGGGGGTGGCGGCGGCTGGCGCCGACGGCGGTGGCGGCACTGCTAGTGACGACGGTGGCGACCGCCCCGGCGGGGGGGGGGGGGGGGAGAGACGCCGCTGTGGCTGCCGCCGCCACCGCGTCGTGGGCGGCGGCGGCGGCGGCGGCGGCGGCGGCGACCGTCTGGGGGTGGTGGGGTGGCGCCGCAGACGCCCGCCGCGAGCGGGTCCGTGGACAGGGGGCTGGGGGGGTGCGCGTGGCCGGCGTCACGGCCCTGCCGCCGCCTCCCGACGCGGCCGCCATTGCCGCGGTCCGTACCGCCGGCCGTGGCGCTCGACGGGGGGGCGGCTGCGCGCGGGCGGCGGGCGGCGGCGGCGGCGGCGGCGGCGGTGGCGGCGGCGGCGGCGGCGGCGGCGGCGGCGCCGCCGCCGCCACCAGCGGGCTGGCGCGCCGACGGCGGCGGCGGCGGCGGCGGCGGCGGTGCGGCCGTCACTGCCGCCGACGCTGTCGCCGACGCGGCGGGCGCGGCCGACGCGGCTGGCCGCGTCGCGTGCACGCCGCGGGCGGCGGCGACGCGCGCCGCCGGGGGGGGGGGGGGTGCCGTCCGTGCGTGCGTGGTGGTCGACTGCGGGGGGGGGGGCGCCGCCGCGACGGCGCGGCGGTGTGGACAGGCGCGGCGCTCCTCGCTGGGAGGGGGCGCGACGCGCACGGAGCAACGTGTGCGGCGTGCCATGACGCCGCGTGTCCGTCCGCGCTGGCTTGGGATTGGTGTCGCTGCACCGCCCGTGTCTGTCGGTGTCCCCCGCTCCCCCTCCATCCCCTCCTCCCAAGACCTTCTTCAAGACCGCCCCCTCCCCGTCGCGCCCCTCGTTTCCATGGTCAGCACCGTGTCCTCGGCACCGCGTTGACCGGCACTGCCGTCTTTGGAGATGAGCCTGGCGCTGCCGCCGCCCGCGGCCACCCGCCCCGCCTCGGCCGCCACCGTTTGGGGCGTCCTCGGGGGGCCTCGGCGGCGGCGACGCCGCGTCGTTTGGGGCGCTCCGCTGCTGGGGCCGCGCCGCGGGGCTCTGCCCGCGCGCGCCGTTCTTGCGGTCGCCGTCGCTGCTCGACGCGCTGCCGTCATGGGCGGAGGGGGGGCGGGCAGGGCGCCGACGCGGCACGGGCGGCAGAGATGAGGCCAACTCTACTAGGGCGGTGGCGGCGGAGCCGCGGCTGCCCGCTGGTGCAGGCGGATTCGTCGACGCCCCGCACCCCCCCCCCGCCATTGTCCACCGCCCACTCTGGACGCGCTGCCGCCAACTGCGCCCCGCAGCGGCAGCTGCCCGAGAGAGGGGCGGACGACGGGCGGGGCGCCCACCGACCCTCCGGCTAGTCAGCGTGGTCGTCGTCCCCAGCCGGCGCTGCCGCAGGTGCCGCCGCCGCCGCCGCGGCGGCCGTCACCCGCGACGGCGGCTGCCAAGGCGGCAACGCCGGGACGCCCGGCGGCTGCGGTGTGGCGGGGACGCACGGCGGCCGCCGCCGACGGTTAACGCCGCCCGCCGGGGGGGGGGGTGCCGCCAGCTGCAGGGGCGCCGCCGCCAGCGCCGCCCGCGCGGGCCGCGCGCCCCCTCTGCCCCTGGGCAGCGACGGGGAGGGGTGGCGGCGGCCGCCTTCCCCAGTAGACACTCCCGGTGAGTTTGACGGCGGTGGCGGCGGCGGCGGCGGCGGCGGCGGCGGCGGCGGCGGCGGCGGCGGCGGCGGCGGCGGCGGCGGCGGCAACGTTGCCTGCGGCCACCGCGAGCGGAGCCGTCATGGGGGGTAGGGGGAGCGGAGGGGTGTGCAGGAAAGGCCGCTCCCGACGCTTCTGCCTACCCTCAGCGTCAGCGTCCTCGACTGGGAGAATGTTTTTTTTTTGTTTTGGCGGTGGTCACCCTTGGCGACAGCTCGATGCGGCAGCTGTGGCGGCGGCAACGACGCTGCCGGGACTGCCGCCGCCCCGACCACGCCCCGCCGCTGCCTCTATCGGTGCTGGCCGCGGCGGCCGCCACGCCGCGCGCCATCACTCCCCAAAGCGCCTGCTCCCGGTGGTGGCGTCCCCGAGCGCGGCCGCGCATCCCCAGCGAGTGTGTGCCATCGCAGCCGCGCCGGGTGCAGCCACCCCCCCACAGAGGTGCACGCGGCGACACGCGCAGGCTGGCGCCGCACACCGCGTGCCCCCCCCCCCCCCCCCCCCCACGTGCCCAGGTCCCCCCCCCACCCCGAGCCGCCGCGGGCCGGTCTGGACCGCGGGAGCGCGGGCCGCAGCGGCAGCCAGGCGCCGCCACGGGCGGCGGGGCGGGCGGCGGCGGCGGCAGCAGCGGCGGCGGGCGTGGCCGCGTCCGCCGCAGCCGCGGTGGCGGGTTTCCGCCGGTGGCGCGGCCGCCGTTGGCTGGTGGGGGTGGCGGCGATGGCGGCAGCGACGACAGCGGCGGCGGCGGCGGCTACGGGCGGCGGCGACGGCGACGCGCGACGACCAGTCCCCGTCGCCGCACGCCGTGACTACACGCGGTGGTCACACACAGAGGGGGAGGAGACTGGGGAGGGCGAGAGACGCCGCACCGCCGTCAATGGCGGCCGTGTCGCCTCCCGGCGTCGGGGGCGCTGCACGCGCCACCGGCGCGCGCGGGGGGAGCCGATGGCACCGACGCGACAAAGTGGTCGGCGGCAGCGGGACGCGCGCGGTGCAGCGCTGGCCGTCGGCAGCCCCAGCCAAGGCGGGGGCGCTTGAGCGACCGAGCCGGGCTCACGCTTCACAACGTGGTGCGCTTGACAGGGCCGTACCACAATACGTGATCAATGCTTGTGTATTTGTAGGACCATCAGAAAAAAAAAAAGGCGTCCCAGACATCGAGTCGCGTGCCGGGAGTGGGGGTCAACGTCGTCGCTCCCGCCATAGATCGAGGGTGGTACCGCTGGCCACTGCCGGGGGCGCTGTCCCCCAACACGGGCGCAGCGGGTGTCACCCCCTCGCCGCCGGCCGGCGCCACCCTTACGCCGCGGACCCCCCCCCCTCCACGCCAGTGGCACTGGCCGTGACGGCGGCGCCCGTCGCGACGGGCGGCGGCGGCTGCGGCGGCGGCACCGCTGCCGCCGCCGCCGTCGGCGCGCCGCCGGCGGCTGCGGCCGCCGCTGCGGCCGGCACGCCCGCCTGCTCGCCGCCCCGGCGGCGGCGGCGGACGACGAGCACCCCCCCCGTCACCGCCACGACCGCCACGGCGGCAACGGCGGCCGCCGAGCCCAGCGCCACCGCCAGCGTCTGGCCGCCGCCGCCGTCGCTGTCGCCGAGCGGGTCCCCATCGGGGCCACCCCGCCTCCCCCGCCCCCCCGAGCCCGTCGCGCGGGCCCCCCCCGTGGTGCCCGGCGGCGGCGCGGTCCCCCCCCCCCCCACGAGCGAGTCAATCCACCCCGCGTACGCCGACAGCCGCGTGTACACGGTCGGCTGGCGGGCGCCCGCGCAGCCCGACGACCAGCTGGTGAGGCCGACGAGCACGTACAGCCGCCGCCCGCCGGGCGCCACCGCCGCCTGGTACAGCGGCCCGCCGCTGTCGCCGTTGCACGCGTCGCAGCCGCCGCCGTCGACGCCCGCACACAGGTGCGCGGCGGGCCGGAGGAGCGCCGCCGCCGCCGCGCCGCCGCCGCTCCCCGAGGACAGCTGCGAGCGGCACGCGGCGGCGGCGACGACGCGCACGTCGACGGAGCGCTCGTCGGGGTGGCGGGTGTGCCAGCCTTGGGAGACGTGGCCAAAGCCGGCGACCCGCGCGCCCGAGCCGACCGCCGGCACCGCCGGGTCGTGGTTGACCGCCGCCGGCCGCGGCGCCGACGGCGGGGCGGTGCCGCCGTCCCCGTCCCGCCCCGGTTGGGCGGGGTAGCCAGGCGCGTCGGCGGCGAGGAAGAGCACCGCCACGTCGCCGGTGAGGCGGGTGGGCGAGTAGTCGGGGTGGGCGACGACCCGCTCGATGGGGACGGTGGGCATGGCCGCGACGGCCGCGGCCGTCCGCGGCGCCGCGTGCGGCGCCGGCGGCAGCACCGCGACCGTGTCGCCCGCCGCGGCGCGGCAGTGGGCGGCGGTGAGGACCGCACGGGGGGCCACCAGGCAGCCGGTGCACGAGCCGTTGGCACCCCGCACGTGGACCACAAACGAGCGCGCGAGCGGGTCGTCCAGGCGGGTGCCGCCAACAACCCGGACCGTGGGAGGGGGGGGGGGCGCCGCGGGTGGACTCCCCGCCCAGAGGCGGTGCTCATCGGCTGCCGCGAGGGTGGCCCGGGTAGCCATGTCCGTGTCTGCCCCCGTCGGTCGTGCCCCTGCTGGTGCTGCGCCCCCGGCCGGGCCTCTGGCCGCCGCCCAAACCTCACCCTGCGGGCCTGCTCGTCGACCCAACAGTCCGGTCAAAGGGGCCGATGGGGACTGGCGCATGGATGGTGGTGCTCCGCCGCCCCCCACTTCCAGCACCTCCCCATCCCCGCCCAGCCGGATGTCACGCAGCGGGCACACCGGCTCGACAGGCTCGAGGACGAGCAGCACCTCTGCGGTGCAAAACGCCCCCGTGCCACCCGCGCTCGTATTGTTAGCGGTGACGACCAAGTCTACCGTGACGGGGTAGGAGAAGAGGAGCCCGCGCCGGGCGACAAAGATGGTCTGGCCGCTCCGCAGCACGACGGGCGTGCTGGGTCGTACGGACAGGACGGACACGGCCGCCGCCGCCTCGGCGGCGGCAGTGCGGTTGGCCGCCGCCGCCGCCGCCGCCGCCGCGGCCGCGCCAGAGCCACCCGCCGCTGCGGGCGGCTGCGCGGACGACAGCGAGAGGTTGACGCCAAAGGTCGGTCCGACCGCCAGGGTGCCCACCTCCCAATAAATGTAGCATGGGCAAACCACGCCGGTGCGGCGCACCACCATCCCTGGCCGGCACACCGGGTAGTTGTTGACGGTGACCCTGGCGGTGGTGGGAAGGGCTCCGCCCGCCGCTGCGTCGTCGTCACCAGGGGGACCCCACGAGGAGAGTGTCAATGGGACGGCGGCGGGAGAGGGAACGGCAGCGACCGCTGCGGCAGCCGCCGCCGTAGCGGTGACGGCCGCGGCCACCACCCACAGCACAACGCCGGCGCAGACAACAACCTTGGCGAGGGCGGTCGCGGGACCGTGTCGCGGAGTTTGTCGAGATGAACCACCAGGGCGGCGGCGGTCACGGGTTGCCCCCATCGTCTCCCAAAGCTTCTGCCTTGTAGCCGCGTGGCGCGGTCAACGCGCGAAGCTTCACCCTGGCACCCTTGGCCGCCTCAAGCCGCCGCTGCTGGGTTTAGGCAACGCCAAAAGGGGAAAGAGCCACGCCCTCGACTGGTGTCTCCTACCACCAGCGAGTACAAGATGCGCTCCTGCTCCACCCGCTCCCTGTGGTCCTCTCGTAGCCCTGGAGGTCTCGAACCGCCTCCATCACCGTGTAGCTGCCAAGCCACCCTCGTCGTCGGACCTCCCTGGTCGTTGGCATGCGCCTCCCTGACTTGCGCGAGGCGTGGTTGTCAGGGACACCCGCGCGACGCAACAAGCGCGGAAGACGATTGGACGCTCGCACGTCCATTGCCGCAAGGCACAGGGGGAGAGCCCCAGAAGCGGCAGCCACCGTCACGTCGCGCTGGGGCGGGTGGAGTTGCTGCCGCTGCGGGCCAACCGCGGAGCGAGCGTCATCGAGATGTATGTAGACGAGACGGATGGGTGGAGGCGGGGCGTGCGCCACTCGCGCAGGCCGCGGCACGCGCGGGAGATAGGGGAAATGGGATGACATCGCACGCCGGAGAGAGTCCCCTGTCGGAGGGAGCTGTCAACGGCGGCGGCGGTTGGTGGATGGCGCGACGCACGGCGGTGGCCGTCCTTTTCTCGGTCCGTGGGGCGGTGGCGGGCGACCACTCGTTCTTGACCCGCGCTCCCGCGCTGGTCCTTGCTGCAACAGACGATATGGGAGCACAACGGGCCCAAAACTCTGACTTGAGCCGCGCTGCGCCCACGAGGTTGAGATTTCGTGCTGGTGCCCGACAACTACGCAACAAAAGTCCCTTTCGATCGGGGGTAGGATTCGAAATCTGGACGCGCAGATTCAGCCGCGCACGGAAAACGGGCCGCCCGCCGCACTCCTCGATGAACGGCCCGTCCTCGACGCGACGAGTCGGGCCCACGGGCGAGCCCCGCCGGCCCGCGCCGGTTTTCCAATGGGAAACCCGGGAAAACGGCGTCGCGCTGCGCGCCCCCACCGCCGCTGCCGTTGCGCCCAGACAGCCGACGGGCGCCTGGCGGGCCCGCCCGGTGGGTGTGCCAGCCCCGCGCCCGCGTGGCCGCCACCGGCCGCCGCCACTTGTCCGCGACCGAAACGGCGGCCACGCTGGTGGCTGCGCCAAGAGGGGCGCCTCTGCCACGCGCTCTCGAGGGGGGGGCGCTCACCTGGCGAGTGGAGACCTTGCGCGCGCGTCTGGCGGCGCGCGTGGTGCGCCGGGTCACGTCCCCCTCAGCAGCCGCGTGTGCACGGGGTGCGGGCGGGCGGCGGGGGTGGCCTCAGCCCGGGTTTGCGCGTAGCTGTCCGTGGGGCATTGGGCGTGGCCGGCAATCGCGGGCGCTGCGCGGGTGGCCGCGCGCTTGCCAGCCGCGCGCCCCTTTTTGAGCGCGCTGCACGCGCTCGCAGTATCGGGCTCCGCCGTGTCGCCACGCCTCCGTAGGGGTGCTGCTCGTCCACTTGCAGGTGCAGTTGCTGGGTTTGTCGTGCTCTTCCCCTGCCTCTGCGTTTGTCGAGCGGCACCTTCCTTGTCCGTCCCCACACTTCCCGCACGGCGGCTGGCTTCCCGTTTCCGACCGCGCCGGTCGGAGCCTCCACGTATGCCCCACTGGCGCCGCCATCGAACGCTGGCGACGTCGGCCTTGGTGCGCGCACTCGGCTGGGGAGCCATGGCCGACGGCGGTAGCGGCAGCGACGGCGGCGGCGGCGGCGGCGGCGGCAGCGGCGGCAGCGGCGGCGGCGGCGGCGGCGGCGGCGGCGGCGGCGGCGGCAGCAGCGGTTCCCCCTCCGCCCCGGCGCCAGTGGGCGCCTGGATGGGCGCCGCCGCGCCCGCCCGCGACGACGCGGCCGGCGCCGACACGGAGGCCGTGGCCATGACGGAGGACACGGCGCCCGCCGACGGCGGGGCGGACGTGCTCATGGCCAACGTGGCCGCCGCCGCCGCGGACGCGGCCGGCGCGGCCGCCGCCGCCGCGACCGCCGCCGCGGACGCTGCCGCCGCCGACGCCGCCGCGGCGGTCGACGACCGGGCGGCCACGCCCAGCATCAGCGCGGTGGGCGTCGCGTCGGACGGCGCGTCCGCGTCTCCCCCCTTTGGGCTGCCGCCGCTGCCCGCCGTCGACGCAGACGCCATGACCACCACCGACGACACGGCCGGCGCGACCGTCAGCGCGGCTGGCCACCCTGCGCAGCCGCAGCGGCGGCCGACGCCGCCGCCGCCGCCGTCGCCGCCGCCCACGCCCATGGTGCCGGCGGCGGCCGATGAGGGCGGCGTCGCGCGCGCCCTTGCCGCCGCCCGCGCAGACGTGGTCGCCCTCATTGACGGGTCTCCAAAGAGGGCCGCCGCCGCGGGCGGGTCCGACACGGCCGACGGGGCGGCCGCTATGGTGGCGGCGGCGGCCGCCACAGAGACGATCCCCGCGGCAGATGTGGCGGGCGGGGCGGGTGGCCCGGCATCGGGCGGTCAAGGCGAACCAGGCGCAGTTGCCGCGGCGGACGACGTAGAGGAGCCCGCCATGGAGGCAGCAGCCGCCCCAGCCGGTGGGGCCGACAAGGCCGACGCGGCGGCAGCAGAATCAGACCCACCGGCGGGCACGGCGGCGGCGACAGCCGCGGCGACACCCGCGTCGCCCTCCCCGGCGGCACCCCCCCCCCGCCCCCCCCCCCCCCCCCGGCGGCGCCCCGTGTGTCCGCCGCCGACCGCCTCGGCTGGACGCCCCTCCACATGGCCGCCCTCGCCGACGATGGCGCCACCGCCACCGCCCTCGCCGCCGGTGGCTCGAGCCTCCGCGTCCGCGACGGCACCGGCCGGACCCCCCTCCACACCGCCGCCGCCGCGGGCGCCGCCGCCGTCGTTGGTGCGCTCCTCGCCGCGGGCGCCGCGCCCGGCGCCGCCGACGACGCGGGCGGCACGCCCCTCCACGCCGCCGCCCTGTGCCCCGCGGCGTCCACCCCCACCATCGTGCGCGCGCTGCTCGCGGCGGGCGCGCCGGCAGCCGCCGCCGACGCGGGCGGCGGCACGCCCCTCCACGCCGCCGCCGCCGCCGACGCGGCGGCGGTGGTGGCCGCGCTCGCGGGCGCGGGCGCGCCCGTCGACGCGGCCGACGCGCACGGCTGGACGCCGCTGCACGTGGCCGCCGCGGGCGGCCACCGCGCGGCGGTGGCGGCGCTGCTCGCCGCCGGCGCCGACGCGGCCGCGGCGGACGGGCGGGCGGGGTGGACGCCGCTGCACGCGGCCGCCGCGGGGGGGTGGGCGCCGGTGGTGGGGGACCTGCTGTCCCGCCCGCCGGCGGCGGCCGTAGCGGCAGCGGGGGACTCGGCGGCGGCGGCGGCGGAGGGGGGGGGGGGGGGGTGGGTTGCCCCGCCGCGGCGGCCGCGTGCGTCGACGCGGCCGACGCGGGGGGGCTGACGGCGCTGCACTGGGCGGCGGTGGGCGGCCACGCCGCGGCGGTGCGCGCGCTGCTGGGGGGGGGGGGGCGGCCGACGCGGCGGACGGGGACGGCCAGCCGGCGGCGGCGTGGGCGGCCGCGGCGGGGCACGCGGGGGTGGCGGCGATGCTCGAGGCGGCGGCCAAGGCGGCCAAGGAGGGGAAGGGGGAGGGAGGGGGGGCGGAAACAGTGGGGGGGGGGGGGGGGGGCGCCGGCTGCCCCCGTTGCGGGTGGCTAACGCGCCATATGGTGGTGGTGGGGGGCAGTCTTGCGGCGGCCGTAGTAGCGCTGGGCAGGCGGCCGGGTGGGGACGGACGGGCGCGGACGATTTTGTTTTTGGTTTTTCCAGTCTTGTTCCCTCCTCCTCGCGCTCTGTTTCTTCCCAGCCTC
Organism: Pyropia haitanensis; assembly: GCA_008729055.1. Taxonomy (NCBI): domain Eukaryota; phylum Rhodophyta; class Bangiophyceae; order Bangiales; family Bangiaceae; genus Pyropia; species Pyropia haitanensis. The sequence goes on along the minus strand of SDUX01000004.1, from coordinate 3,566,540 downwards.
GTGTCGGCGTCGCTGCTTGTCTTTTCTCCTGTTCTCCTCTGGGCAGCCGCGCGCCGGTTCGCAACGAGGATCCGTCGACGGGGGTGTCCCGCGAGCGCCGCCGCTCCACGCGCCTCCCCGCAGACCTCGCCACGCGCCCCCCGGCGGACCTCGCCACGCGCCCCACCGCAGACCTCGCCACGCCGCCCCCCCGCGGACCTCTCGCCACGGGTGCACCGCTCCACCGCCTCGCCACGCGCACCCCCCGTGACGCGGCGCGCGGCGCGGCCGCCCATTGGGCCACGGCGGTCGGCTGCGCCAGGCACGCCTGGCGCGGCGGGGGCGCCCGCGGGCCACGGGCGGCTGCCGTCCTGGCCCCGTCCTATCTCGACAGCGGGGCCCCGGCGGCCGCTCTCGAGGCGCCCCGCGGTGGCGTGTGGGTGCGTGCGTCGGCCCCCGCCGGTGGGGGCCACCCACCCTTCCACGCCCTCCCTCCCGCACCCCGTCGACGCCCCCACGCGGCAACGTCAGCGGCGCGCGATTTTTTCGTGCGCTACCGCTGCACCGCCGCCCTCCCCCCCTTTGCTCTTGCTCTCGCCCCCCGCCCCTCCACCTCGGCGGCCGCCGCTCCTCCCCGGCTGTGGCGGACTGCTGTGCCCCCCCCCCCCCCCCCCCCCCCCCGCGGGCCACCCCCCCCCTCACCCGCGGTAGCTGGGTGCGTTTTTCTCCTCCCCCCCCGCCGCCGCCACCATGGCGGCGGCGGTGGTGGACGTCTTCCCCCCCCCCCCCCCCCTACCCCCGTCCGGCAACCCCCCCCCCTCACGGCGGCCCCCCTCCCCACGACGCCCGTCATTCCCCCGCCCGACGCCCCCGCCGACGAGGTGCCCGTCGCGGCCGCCACCGGCTATGGCTTCTCGCTGCTGCTCACGTCGGCGGGGCGCGTGTGGGCGACGGGCGGCAACGCGTTTGGGCGGCTCGGCGTGGGCGTGTCGCCGCCGCCGCCGCCGCCGCCACCACCGCCGCCGCCGCCATCACCGCCGCCGCCGCCACCACCGCCGCCGCCGCCGCCACCACCGCCGTCGCCGGCGGCGGCCGCGGCGACCCCCCCCCCCCGCCGGTGCCGCCACGGTCACGGCGGCGCCCCCCCCCCCCCCCCCCGCCGACGCGGCGGCCGTTGCCGCCGGCACGGCGGCGGTGGTCGTTGCGCTCCCCCCCCACGCGGGCGCCGCGGTCGCGGTCGCGGCGGGCGCCAACCACGGCCTCGCGCTGACCACCTCTGGCGCGGTCACCGGCTGGGGCCTCGACGACGATGGCCAGGTGGGCGGCGCCGCCGACGACGCGGACCCCGCCGGCGCCGTCATCCGCGTGCCGCAGGTGGTGGCCGCCGTTGCCGCCGCCGCCGCGGCGGCGGCGACGGCCGTGACGGCCGTCGCGGCGGGGTGGGCCCACTCGCTGGCGGTGTGTGCCGACGGGGGGGTGCTGTCGTGGGGGGATAACCGTGACGGCCAGCTGGGGCGGGGGGGGTGGGTGGGGGGGGGCCCCCGGGGTGGGTGCCGGGCTTTGGGGGGCACGCCGAGCTCGGCGCGCCCCCCGCCGCCGCCGCCGCCGCCGCGGATACCGACGGCCGCGCGGCGGCGGCGGCGGCGACGGTGGTCAGGGTGGTAGCCGCCGCCGCCGGCCGCCGGCTGACCGTCTTTCTCGACGACACTGGCGGGGTGTGGGTGGCGGGCCTGGCGCCCGTCGGCCTCGGCGGCGGCGCCCTCTCCATGGCCGCCGTCACCCCGCGGCGCGTGGCGGACCTGGTCGGCATCCGCTGCACGGGCATCGCCGCGGGCTACGACTTCCTCCTCGCCCTCTCCGCGTCGGGTGCCGTCTACGCGGCGGGCGACGATGGCGGCGGCGGCGGCTCCCTGGGCGTGCCGCCGCCGCCGCCGCCGCCGCCGCCGCCGCCCCGCGGTGGCGGTCGCGGCAAGGCGGCCCGGCCGCCACGGTCGGTGGTGGTGGTGGCGGGCCTGCTCGGCCGGCGGGTGGTGGCGGTCGCCGCGGGCGGCCGGCTGGGCGTGGCGGTGGACGCGGAGGGGGGGGGTGGGCGTGGGGGGGGGGGGGGGGGTGGGGGGGGGGTTGGGCAATGCCGGCTGCCGCCGCCTGTTTGGGCCGGGGGGGGGGGGGGGTGTCCCCCGCGGGTGCGGCTGGCGTGGGGGGGGGGGGCTCGAGGTCCGCCTCGCGCCGGCGTTTCATGGCGTGCTCCGCCTGCGCCGGTGGCTGCCGCCGCCGCCGCCGCCGCCGCCGACGCCACGGCCGCCGCCGCCGTGGCCGACAGATGCCGCCGCCGCGGCGCGCGTCGACGGCGGCGGCGGCGTCGTTGGTGGTGACCGCAGCAGCCGCAGCAGCAGCAGCAGCAACAGCAGCAGCGGCGGCGGGGGCGGTGGCGGCGGCGGCGGTGGGGAGGGCGGCAGCCATCGCGGCGGCCGTGGCGACCCTGCCGGCGGCGGTGCGAGCGCCGGTGCCGGTGGCGGCGGCCGCCACCCGCGGCTGCCGCTCGCCGTGCTGCCCGCGCTCCCGCCGCCCGGCCCGCTCGGCGCGGCGCTGGCGCGCGCGCTCACCGACCCCCGGCTGCGGCCGCTCGCAGACGTGGCGGTGATGGCCACCGCCGACGGCGACGGCGACCGCCACCGCGACGGCGACCGCAGAGACGGCGACGGCGACGGCGACGGCGACGGCGGCGGCGGCCGCCCGGCGGTGGTCATGGCCGCCCACGCGGCGGTGCTGCGCGCGCGCTGCCGTGCCGCCGCGGCGCGGCTGGTGCCCGTCGACGCGGCGGGCGGGCGTGGCGGGCCGCCGGGGGACCCGCGCCCGCACTACACGCTGGACCTGCGGCCCGCCGGGGCGGGGGCGGTGCGGCTGCTGCTGCGGTACCTGTACACCCACACCCTGACGGTGGGGGTGGGCAGCGAGGGGGGGGACGCCCCCAGAGGGGCGCCCGCCGACGTGGGCGGAGGGGGGGAGGGGGGGGGGGACGACCGCGCCACCCGCCCGCCCCGCGCCCCGGGCGGCGTGTGGCGTGGCGCGGCGGCGGCGGCGGCGGCGGCGTCGCCGCCGCCAACGGCGGCGGACGTGGCGGGCTTGGCGCGCCTCGCGCGGCGGCTGCGGCTGGGCTCGCTGCGGAGCCTCCTCGGCGCCGCGGCGGCGGGCGGGCGGGCAGACGCGGGGGGGGGGGCGGCCGCCGCCGCCCGCGGCGGCTCGCCGCCGTCGACCGCCACCGCCGCCGCCGCCGCCGCCGCCCCCACCGAGTGCGCCATCTGCCTGACCGGCGGGGGCGGCGGCGGCGCCGCCGCCGCGGCCGCTGCCCCGTCTGGGGACGGCGGCGGCGGCGGCGGCGGCGGCGGCGGCGGCGGCGGCGGCACGCGCTCCCCCCCCTGTGACCGGCGGCCCGCGGCGGCGGCGGCGGCGGCGGCGGCGGCGGCGGCGGCGGCGGCGGCGGCGGCGCTCGTCCCCCAAGCGTGTGGCCACGCCTTCCACCCGCCGTGCATCGCCCGCTGGGCGGCCCACCGCAACGCGTGCCCGCTGTGCCTGCGGCGGCTGTCACCCCGCGGCGGCCCGCCGGCGGCGGCCGCCGCCGCCGACGCCACGCCGGCGCTGCTCGACGTGGCGCTCGCGGCGGACCTCGCCGCCGCCGCCGCCGCCGCCACGCCGCCGCTGCCCGATACGGTGCTGCGCGTTGGCGGCGGCGGCGGCGGCGGCGGCGGCGGCGCCGCCGCGCGGGTCGTTGCCGCGACCGCCGCGACCGCGTCGCCGCGCCTCGAAGCCGCCATCCTCGCCGCCCTCGCCCAGCCGCCGCGGCCGTCGCGGCCGTCATTGCCGCCCCGCCCCGCGTCGGCGGCGGCGGCGGCGGCGGTGCTGGCCGGCGGGGCGGCGGGCGGGGCGTGCGCCGCCACCGGCAGCCTCCTCGTGGCGGTCGCGCGGCTGCCGGCCGACGCGGCGGCGTGTGTCCCCCCCCCCTGGCCCCCCCCACGCTCGCCGCCCTCTCCACCTACCTGCTGACGCGGACCCCCCCCCCCGCGGCGGGCACGCCGGCCGCCCTCTTGGCGCCCCTCCTCGCCACCGCCACCGCCCTCGGCGTCGACGGCCTCGCGGCGGCGGTGGCGGCGGCGGCGGTGGCGGCGGCACCCGCGGCGCCGCCGCGGGTGCTCGCCGCCACCCTCGACGCGGCGGTGGTGGGGGGGGGGGGGCAGCCCCGCCTGCGGGCCGCGCTCGTCGACGCTGCCGACGCGCTGCTGCGGGCGGCACGCGACGGGGGGGGGGGGCGGCGTGGGGTCATGGCGGCGGTGGCGGCGGTGGTGGGGGTGGCGGCGGCGGTGGGGGTGGCACCGCGGCGGCCGCCACCCGCCGGCGGCCACGGCGGCCGGCCGACGCGGCGGCGGCGGCGGTGATAGCGGCGGCGCCACAGCGTGCGCGGCGGGTGCTCCCCGTCAACGCGTCGGACGCGGCGCTGCGCGCGGCGCTGCGGCGGCTGGTCGACGCGGACGATGCGCGGGCGGCGACGGCGACGGCGACGACGGCGACGGCGACGACGGCGACGGCGACGGCGGCGGCGGAGCGGGGCGTCTGGGGGGGGGGGGGAGGGTGGCCGTGGCGCTGGCGCTGGCGGCGGCGCGCCGGGCGGGGGGGGAGGGGGGAGAGGGGGGGGGGTGCCGCCGACAGCCGAGCGTCGCGTGAGCCGACGGCCGCGACGCTGCCGCCGCGCCGCGCGCGGCCGCGGCGGTCCCCCGCTTGCCACGTCTGGCGGCCACGCCGGGTGGGCGGCGGGCGCGGGGGCGCGCATCCGAACGAACCGTGGGGGGGGGGGGGGGGGGGGGGGGGGGCGTACCGGCGCGCCGCGGTGGTGGTTGCTGGCGGCGGCGGCGTTGATGGTGGTGGCGGTGGTGGTGGGGGGGTGGTGGTGGTGATGGTGGTGGTGGTGGTGGTGGTGGGGGGGGTGGTGGTGGTGGTGGGGGGGGTGGTGGTGGTGGTGGTGGCGCCGCCGACGCCCCGGCGGGCGCGCGACGCGGCGGCGAGCGCCAGGCCGGCGGCCGCCGGGAGCGCCGCGGCTGTGGCGGCCGCGCGGCGGCGGCGGGCGCGGCACCCCAGTTTGGGGTGCGCAGGATGGGCAGCCGGCGCTGGCGCCGCCATCCCGCCACAGCGGGAGCACCCAACCGTGGGGCACCCCCCCCCCCCCCCGCTGCCGCCGCCTGTCGCCGCCGCCGCCGCCGCGCGCGCCCCACCGCGGGCGGCCGCCGACGCCCGCGGCAGACGCGGCGGACCGACGGCGCGGGCGGCGCGGGCGGCGGCGCCGCGACTGTGGGCGCGGCCGCCACGCGCGTGCGGCGGCGGCTGGGGGGGGGGGGACCGCCGCCCGGCCGACGGCGGCGGTGGCGTGACGCGCGGGGGGGGGGGGGGGGGGGGAGGGGCGGGGGGGGGGGGGGGGTGGGGGGGGGGGGGGGGCGTCGCCGCTGGCGGCGGCCACCCCACCGGCAGGCGCGGCACCCCCCCCCTCCCCACCCCCCTCTCCGCCCCCCACCCCGCGAGGCCGACTGGCAGTGACCACGCCGGACGCGCGGGCGCCCGCGGGCGGTCCCGCCGGCCGCCGTGGCGGCGCGTCACGGCTGGCGGTGGCGGCGGCGGCGGCAGCCGCCGTCGGCCGCCGCCGCCGCCCCGCGCCGCCGCCGCCGCGGCGGTGGTGGTGGCGGCGGCGGTGGGGGTGGCGGCGGTGGCGGGCGGGCGGCGGCGGGTGGCCGCCGCGGGCGGGCCGGGCCGCCGTGCCGGCGACGCGGCGGCTGACGCCGGCGGCGGCGGCCGCCGTGGGGCGGCGGCGGTGCCGGTTGTTGTGGTGGGGGCGGCGTGCCACCCCGGTGTGGCGGCGGGGTACCCCGCACCCGCCGCTGGGCGCGCCGGTCTGTGGCGGGTGGTGGTGGTGGATGGGGCGGCCGGGGTGGTTGGCAGGTGAGAAGGGGGGGGAGGGGGGACTTACGCGGCCGCCGCGGGGCGGGCGCCCCGCCTGTTTGGTGGGACGGCACGACGCCACGGCCGACGGCGGTGGCAGAGGGCACTCGATGTGGGTGCGCACGGCGTTGGCACGTCCACGCGACGGCGGACACAGCGCCGGTCGTTGGGTGGACGCCCGCCGCCACCGACGCGGCCGCCACGGCGGACCGGGGGGCGACCGGTGGTGACGAGACGGCTCTTGTCAAACGCTCGTGTCGTACGAGGTGGGTGCTGCGTGCGGTGTTGTCAATCCGCGTCTCCCGCTGCCGGTACCTTGACCACCTCCGCCGCCGCCCCCCCCCCCCCCCCGCCCCCCCACCAGCCCTTGCGCATCCATCGCCACTCCCGTCTCTACCTATACACAGTCCACGACTACGCGTCCACCTCCACCCACACCTCCGTGCGTCGGAGGAGCGGCGAGCCCCACACGCCCGGCACCACCACCACCACCGTCACCGCGTCGGCCGCCGACACCGCCACCCCCGCGGCGGTGAGGCGCGCGACCAGCCCGTCCCGCGCGGCCGCCACCGCCGCGCCCGTCGGCGCGCCACCCACCCGCGCCACCGCCACCGTCCGCGGCGGCACGCGCCGGCCGCCGTCGACAGCGTCGGCGGCAACGCCGGCCGGCAGCGCGGCGGTCACCAGCCCCGCGCCGCCGGGCGGCACCTCCACCAGCAGCGGCAGCCGCGACGGCGGCGACGACGGCGACGACGACGACGACGACGACGACGACGACGGCGACGACGACGGCGACGACGGGTCGGCGGCCGCCACGGCCGCCGCCCACGCGGCGCGCACCGCGGCGGCGACGGTGGCGTCGACCCCCCCCCCCCCCCCCCCCCCCGCCGCCCAGCCGCCGCCGCCCGCGGCGGCGACGGCGGTGTACCCGTCGACGCGGCGGACCTCCCACGCCGCCTCCCGGCGGAGGGTCAGGTAGGGTGGAACGCCCGGCGGGGCGTCCCCCCCGCTGCCCGCCCGCGCGACCGCGGCGCCCGCCGGCGACAGCTGCCGCACCAGGTCCGCCACCGCCTCGGCCGACGGGAAGCCCTGCGCGGTGATCGAGTCCCACGTGTCGACGTGGCGGTTGACCCCCCCCGCAGCGGCGGCGTCCGCGTCGCCGGCGGCGGCGGCGGCGGCGGCGGCGGCGCGCACGTCCACGCCGTACACCGACTCGCCCGTAAAGACCACCCGCGGCGCCCACGGGAGGAAGGCGGCGGTCATGGCGAGCGTCCAGCGGGTGACCACCTCCGCCTCCCCCGCGACCGTGTCGTGGAGGAACATGGCCGCGTTGCGGAACGCAAACGACTCCTTTAGGAAGCGGATGTTGGCGCGGTACTTGGCCACCCCGCGGAACCGGTTGAGCGGGTCCTCAAACAGCACGTCGGGGGTGTAGAGCGACCAGTCCGGGTCCGCGTCGGCGCGGAAGAGGGCGGGGAGCTCGGTTTGGAGCTTGGCAGCGAGCGCCGCAACGGCGGGGGGGGGGTGGGGGGGGGGGGGGTGGCGGGCACAATCCGCGTCACGGGCGAGGCGGCCATCGTCGGGGGGGGGGGGGGGGGGCGCCCCGCCGCGACGCGGCCGCCACGGACGCCCCGGCGGGGGGGGGCGCCGACGCCAGCGGCAGCCGCAAACGCAACGCGCGCGGGGGAACCACCCCGAGCCATGTCGTGTTTGGCGTGAGGCGCGCCAAGGAGAGAAGGAAGGGGGGGTACCGTCCTCCGTACCGGTGGTCGACGGTGCGGGGGGGGGGGGGGGGGGAAGGGGGAGCCGTGTGCAGTTCCACGCGCGCCGCGGGCGCTGGAAGGTGCCGGCCCGCCTTGACGTGCCGCGCCACGTGGGGCGGGGGGGGGGACCAGGCCCGGATCACGAGGGGCCACTGACACGGCCAGGTCGATCGTTAAACGATGCTGCTCAATTCCTCCGACCCAACTCGCTGCGCTCGACGGGACACGTGGTCGTGGACGCGGCAGGCACGGCTGCGCCCGCTTCGCCACCGCCGCCGCCCCACCTCCCCCGCCCGCGGCCGCAGCGCCCCCACCGTACCGAGCGGCGGCCGCTACGCCCGCCGCGGCGGCTGGACCAGCCGGCGGGGCGTGGAGGGGGGGACACGCGCCTCGCCGCCACTGCCAGACCGTCCAGGGACACCCGCGCCCGCCCGCGGGCGGCGGCCCCAGCGGCGCGGGCGCGGCCGCCCCAGCCGGCGGGGACCCGCCGCCCACGTCTGTCGGGTGGCAACGGCACGCCTCCCCCACCGCCTCGCCCGTGACGTTGGGAAGGGCGCGACGGCCGGCAGACACCCGCTGCCGCGGTCTGCTCCCGCCCCGCCGTCTGGCCCGCCGCGGCGGGCCGGCCCGCTTCCCACGCTGCCCCGCACCAAACCCGCTGCCCACGACGGCCACGCACACATCCGCGCCCGCCGCTCACCCCCCAGACCCCTCCCGCCCACACCCGCCGCTCGCCACCCAACCCCCCCCCTGTTTACTCAGCAACCCCCCCCCCCCCCCCCCCGCCCTCCCCCCCGCCCCCCCCCCCCCCCCTCCCACCACCAACAGGCGGCTACCGACCGGCAACCCCCCCCCCCCCCCCCCCCCCCACCCCCCCCCCCCGCCACTCCTCCCACCCCATCACCGTTGCGTCGGCGTGCGCGGCGCGCAGCGCCGAGATGAGCACCCACAGGTGCCCGTTCGCCGCGCGCACCGCCGCGACGAGCGCGTCGCGGCGCGCGACGAGCGCCGCCACCCCCGGCCCGCCGGCCGCCGGCCGCCGTGGCCCGGCCGCCGGCGACGGCGGCCGTGGCAGCGGCGGCGGCGGCGGCGGCGGCGGCGGCGGCGGCGGCGGCGGTAACGCCGTGGGCGTGGCTGGGCGCGGGTGGTTGCCGGCGGCGGTGAGGGCAGGGGCCGTGGCGGCGGCGGCGGCAGTGGAGGCGGTGGTGGCGGCGGCGTCATTGGCGGCGGCGGCGGCGGCGGCGGCGGCGGCGGTGGCGGTGGTGGTGGAGGCGGTGGTGGCGGCGGCGGTGGCGGGCGGCGGCGGGGGCTTGGCGCCACTGGGGACGGCGGCGGGGGGTGGCGGGACGGCGGCGGGGGTGGCGGCGGGTGCCACCGCCGGCGCTGCCGGCCCGGCCCCCGCGGCGGCGGCGACGGCGGCGGCGGCCGCGCCGCCGGCCGCCGCGGCGCCCGTCCCGGTGGTGCCGACGGAGCCGCCGCCGCCGGGGGTGCCCCGCCCGGCCGCGGGCGGCGCGGCCGTCCCCGCCGCCGCCGGTGACGCCGCCGCGGGCGGCAGCCCCCCGACGGCGGCGGCGGCGGCGGCGGCAGGGGTGGCCGCGCCGGCGGCGGCAGCGGCGGCGGCGGCTGCCGCGGCCGACGGCGGCGGCGGCGGCGGCGGCACGCGGCTGGCGTCGGCCACCGCCGCCGCGGCCGGCGGGGCGGCCACCGCCGCCGCTCCGGGGCCGGCCGCCCGCAGCGGCGCGGGCGCGGCGGCGGCAGCGGCGGCGGCGGCGGCGGCGGCGGCGGCGGCGGCGGCGGCACCCGCCGCCGACGCACCGTCGGTGGCGGGCGCGGCGGTTGCCGCGGGCGTCGCGTGACTGGCGGCGGGGGCGGCGGCGGCCGCCGACGGCGGGCCGACGCCCGCGGCGGCGCCGGCCTGGGCGGCCGCCGCCGCCGTCGCCGCCGCCGCCGCCGCCGCCGCCGTGGACGGTGGCCGCGTCGCGGCGGCGGCGGCGGCGCCGCCGCTGACGGCGGCGGCGGCACCAGCGGCACCCCCCCCGGCGGCGCCACCCGCCACCGCCCCCACCGCACCCGGCGGCGGCAGCGCGCCGGCCGGCGGCTCTGCTGCTGCCGCCGCCGGGGCGGCGGCCGCGGCGGCGGCCGCGTCCGAGCCCCCCCCCCCGGCCGCCGCTGCGGCCGTTGCCGCCGCGGCGGCCGCCACCGCCGTCGGCCCGCCCGCCGGCGCTGCCGGTGGCACGGGCCGCGGCGGCGGCGGCTCCGCCTTGGCCGCCACCGCCACACGCGGCGCGTCACCGCCACCCCCACCGGCGGCGGCCGTCGGCAGCGGCAGCGCCCCACCGGGCGTGCCGCGGCCGGGCGCGCCGCCGCCGCCGCCGCCGCCGCCGCCGCCCGGCTCCCCCTTTATGGCCTCGGCGGCAGCGGCGGCGGCGGGGGTCGGGGCGGCGCCACCGCCGCGGCCGCCCCCCCCACCGCCGCGGCTGCTGCCACTGCTGCCGCCGCTGCTTCCGCTTCCGCTGCCGCGGCGGCGGCCGTTGCGTGCGCCTCCACCTCGGCGGCCGCCCGCTTGGCCGCCGCGGCGGTCAGCGCGGCGGCCGTCGCGGCGGCAAGGTCCGCCAGCGCGCGGCGCAGCGCCGCCACCGCCGCCACCGTCGATGGGGACCGCCCTGGTCGCCGCGCGTCGCCGCCGCCGCCGCCGCCATCCCGGGCGCGGGCGGTCCCCGCGGGGCGGCCGCCGCCGCCGCCGTCGCCACCAGCTGCCGCCGCCACCAGCGCGCCGCGTAGGGACTGGTGGACGCGGCGGAGGGTGCGCCGCGCGGCGGTGATGGCGGCGTCGAGGTCGGGGGGGGGGGGGGGGGTCGTCGCGGGGGGGGGCGCCGCCGGCGTCGTCACGCCTTGCATGGGCGTGCCGCCGCCGGCGGGGGTGGCGGTGGGGGGGGCGGCAGCGCCCAGGTGGGGCACCGCCGTCACGCCCTCCATGGCGCCCGACATGCCGAAACAAACAGGGGGTGGGGCGAGGGGGAGAGGGAGGGGGGGCGGCAGAGGGCGCGGGGCTGGTGGGAAGGGCGCTCCGCGGGTGGCCTGAAGGAGGCGCAAGGGTCAAACCGAGCGAGGGGAGGAAGTGGGGGATGAGGGGACGTCGACGGGGAGTGGCGATGGCCCCCCCTCAAAGGGGCACGCCCCTTTGTAGATTCCGAGTTGCCGCGACTACGCCTAGAAGCCAGCAGGAGGGCAGCCGTTCCCCGGATGGGCGGCGTGGGGTCACGGGGGGGGTACAAAGAAGAGCACAGGCGGCCGCGCGTGGCGCGTAAACCGCTGCAGGAGGGCACGAGGGGGAAGAATCCCGGAAGACACAAGCGGGAGGGCCACCGGGAACAAGGCAGAAGCGAGGGGGGTGCAGGAACCACCTGATAAAGGCGCAGAGGTGAGGATAAGCACCAGGTGAAGGAGCCGAGGCGGGTTGTGGATGCCGGCGTGGAACCGGGGGACGAACCCCCGCCCGCGCGGCAGGGGCGCGCCCGCATCCCCTCCCGCTGCGACCGCGCGGCCGGCGTGTCCCAGCGGGGGTTTGCCCAAAAAACGAAACGGCCGCGTGGCCTGGAGCCGTGGGGGTGGGCTGCGCGCCGCCGCGCGCGCTTCTCGCCGCGGCGCGACGGCCGACCGTCGCGGGCCAAAATAAGACCACTGCCGCCGGTCGTGGAGGCGGGTCACTCGCCGAGGGGACTGGCCGAGGGGAAGGGGGGCGCGTGCTACTACACACAACCGATCGTCGACAGCCGAAAATCTTGTTGTTGACGCACACGTGGCTGCACTGTTCCATGTACTTTTATTATTAATTTGTCCAATGTGGCGAGCGCCACAACGTGTCTCTCACATTGCAACGTGGCAGTCGCCACCCTGGACCAACCGCACTTGTGTCCACGTGGCACAGGACGACGAGTCGATCCGCCCCACGCGGGACTCGGTACGGCGCATGGCTTCATGCCGCTCGCCGGCGTCGCCGTCGTGGGCATCCGCGCGGACCGGTCCATCCGCCCCCCCGGCCGCCGCCGCCGGCCGCCGCCGCGCGGCCGCGGCGCGGCGCGCCCGCCCGCGCGGGCAGGCGGGATGGCCACCCCGCCGCTGCTCGCGGGAGTGCCCGTCGCCGCTGCCGCCGCCGACGGGCCGCCCTATTTTACCCCGCAGTTTGGTACGTGCTGCCGCGGGTGGTGGTGGCCCACCGCTAGGGGGAAGGGGGGGGGAGGGGGGGGGGGGGGGGGGCGGGCGGGGGCGCGGCGGGGGGGGGGAGCAGCTGCGCCCTCGCCGAGACCGGCCGCGGGCGCCAGCCTCGACCCGCCACGGCACGCCGGTGCACGCCCGCCGACACGTGGGGTGGCGGCAGCTGGCTGACCCGCCGCGCCGCCGGCCGTGCTGTCGTCTCCCCGCCCCCGTCGAATGGCACGCTGCGGGTGCGCCTTTCCGTTTTCGTTTTTGCTCCCTCCTACCCCCGCCCCGTCCCTTCCCTGGGGCCCCTCGCTGCTCTCTCTGGTCAGTGGCGCCCACCGCGGCGGACCTGCTCGACGCCGACGACCGTGGCCGTGGCGGCGGCGGCGGCGGCGGCCGCCGCCGCCGCCGCTCGCACCTCCCCACCACCGTCGCGGCGGTGGACGGCGCGCTCGGCGGGGGCGTCCGCGCCGGCCAGCTGACCGAGCTCGCCGGGCCCCCGGGGGGGGCAAGACCGCCCTGGCGCTGGCGCTCGTTGCCGCCGCGGCGCTGCTGCCGCCGCCGCCGCGGGTGGTCCCGGCCGGCTGGGGGGGGGACGCTGGCGGGCGCGGCGACGGCGGCGGCGGCGACGGCGGCGGCGGCGACGGCACCGTTGGTGACAGCGGCAACGGCAACGCGGGTGACAGCAGCGACGGCGGCGACGCGGTGCGCGCGCTCTACATTGACGGCGACGGCGGCTACTGCGCGGCGCGGGCGGCGGCGGCCGGCGCGGCGGTGGCGGCGTCGCTCGGCTCGGGTCCGCCCGCGTCCGCCTCTGCCGGCGGCGTGCCCGTCACGGGTGCCACCGCCGCGGGCGAGCGGGTGCTCGCCGCGACGGCCGTCCACCGGGTGACCGACGCGTCCGCGCTGGTCGCCCTCATCACCGCCCTCGACGCGCTGCTCGGCCGCCACCGCGGGCGCGTCGCGGCCGTCGTCCTCGACGGCTGTGCGCTGCTGCTGCGGGCGGCCGAGGCGGCGCCGCCGATCGCGGGCGGCGGCGGCGGCGGCGGCGGCGGCGGCGGCGGCGGCGGCGGCGGCGACCACACGCGCGGCGTGCGGGCGGCGCTGGCGCAGCGGCTTGGCTCCGTCGCGCGTCGCTGGGCCGTCCCCGTGGTGTGGGCCAACCAGGCGACGAGCCGCTGGGGCGCCGCGCCCGGCGGCGGCCGGCTGCTGGTGCCCGCCCTCGGCGACGCGTGGCTCCCGGCGCCGGCGGTGCGGGTGTGGGTGGCGCGGCCGGGGGGGGGGGGGGTGCCGGCGGGGGTGGCGTCCATCGCACCCCCGCTGCCGCCGCCGCCCGACGGGGTCGGCCCGCGCACCCGCGCGGCGGTGGTGGTCAAGAGCCCAGAGGTGCCGCCCGCGGGCGTCTGGTTTGAGCTCCCCGCATGACCGCACGCGCGGCCGTGGGCCGTGCCGTGCCACGGGCGGGCGGGTGCGGCCGTGCTGCTTTTTTTTTTTTTTGTCGTTTATTGTTTTTCCTCCCGGCGGTGGCCTACAGGTCGCTGTCTTCCCCCCCCCACGGGCCGCCCATAGCCATGTACGACGGCACGTGCTCCTCCTCGTAGAGGACGCGGCGGCCGCCGTGGCCGCCGCGGCCGCCGCCGCCGCCACCGCCCGGCGGCTCCTCCCCACCGCCCCCCCCCCCCCAACCACCGCCAGGGCCGCCGCGGGCGGGGCGGCTGGCGGCAGAGCCGCCGCCGCCGCCGCCGCCGCCACCGCCCCCCACCCCCCCTGCTCGCTCCGCACGGCTGGGGGGGCCGGGCGCCTTGAACGGCGTCGGCGGCGTCGTCGACGGTGTCGTGTCGGGCAGGCTGCCGGGCCCGCCGCTGCTGCTGCCGCCGCCCGCGCTGCCGCTCACGTGGGGCGCGTGGCCGTCAAACGGGTGCGGGCGCGCAAACGCGGCGCCGCCGCCGCCGCCGCCGCCGCCGCCGCCGCCACGGCCGCGCTTGCCGAGCATGTTGAGCTGCAGCGCCCGCTGCACAACGTTGGCCGCCCGCCGCGCGCGGCTCACCTGCGCCCGCTCCGCGGTGCCCGCGCCGTACGACGACAGCGGGCCGCCGGCGCCGTCCATGCCGCCGCCCATGCCGCCGCCGCCGCCGCCGCCGCCGCCGCCGCCGCCGCCACCGCCACCGCCGCCGCCACCGCCCGAGCCGCGGCCGCCAAACCCTTCAAGCGACACCGACGCCGTGGTGGTGTGCGCGACCGGGTGGTTGTACATGACGCCCCTCGAGTCTGGGGCGGTGAGCGAGCTGGGCCGCGCCGTCGGCGCGCCGCCGCCGCCATAGCCGCCGCCGCCGTACCCGTCGCCGCCGCCGCCGCCGCCGCCTGCCGCCGCGTCCGCGCCCGGGTCCCACAGGCCATCGTCGAGGCTGCCGGCGCCCCCCGCCCCCGCGCCCCCCCCCCCACCAAAGAGGCTGCCGCCGAGGCCATCATCCCCATCGGCCGCCACACTGTACACGTCGGTGGAGCGGCGGCCGTCCTTGTCGCGGAGGACGGGCATCTTGTACATGACCGCGTGCGGGTCGGGCACGTCCTTGATGCCGTAGTGCGCCCCGCCCATGCCGCCGCCGCCGCCAATGATGGACATGGCGTCCGACTCGGAGCACGAGTAGTCGCTCCCAATGCCGTGCACCGCGTGGTGCACGCACAGCAGGCCCAGGACGGTGGCCGTGACGGCGGCGGTGACGGCCGCGATGACGCCGGCGGTGCCAGCCGCGGACAGGCCCGCGACGCCGTCCAGCTCCCGCGTGATGTCCGCGACGCCGGGCGGCAGGCGGATCGCGTCGGCGGCCTCGGCGCGGGTGCGCGTCGATGGCGTGGCCGCGAGGGCCACCTGGGAGGGGAGGAGGAAGATGGACCGGTCGAGGCGTGGGGCGGACCCCGTGGGCTGCCGCTCTGCGGCCAGCACCGCTGCGTCGTCGGCCTTGGTGGAAGGCGGGCGAATAAACGCGGTGAGGGCGGTCGCGAGGGGCGCCACGTCCAGAGGTTTGCCCCCAACGGCGGGGGCGATGACGTAGAGGACGCGCAGGCCACGGAAGCGTGGCTTGCGGTCCTCATCATCGTCCGCATCTTGTTTCTTTGCTTTGCTGTCGTCGTCATCGTCTGTGCTCGCCGTGGTGAACAGGCCATCGGCCGTCGTCGACGCATCGTCGTCATCGTCGCTACTGCCGTCGTCGTCATCGTCGTCGTCGTCGCCGTCGTCACTGCTGGCGCCGTCGTCGTCGTCGCTGTCGTCCCTGCCCGCTACGGCTTGCAGGCCCGGGAAGCGCTGCGGTGTGGCAGCAATCAAGTAGATGGAGGCCGGCTCGACGCCAACGGCGGCCGCGACCGCCGCGGTCAGCTGGTCGCTCTTGTGCTGCGAGAAGGTCAGCTCTGTGTAGGGCGCCAGGTCCACCTCAAACGCCAGCACCGTGTCGTTGGCGCCCGCGGTGGCCGACGCGGGCGGGGGGGCCTCCCCCGCCGGCGCGGTCGCACCGGCCGGCACCGTCTCGGCGGCGGGCGACCGCGGCAGCGCCACCCCGTCAGGCGCGACGGCAAAGCGGAAGCGGTGCGGGTCCTGCTCCGCCTCCCGCAGCAGGTCAATCGACACGAGCGACGACAGCACGCGGACGCAGTAGAGGTCGTCGCCGCCGGGGGAGAGGTCCGTCAGCACGGGCGTGCGGAACGCGACCGTCTGCCACGGCTGGGCGGTGAGGCTCGACGCGGCCTGCACCCACGGGAAGCTCAGCGCGGCGGTGCCGTCGCCGTCACTGCCGCTGGCGCCGCCGGCCGGGCCGACCGCGTCGGCAGCGTCGCCGCCGGCGCCGCCGTCGAGCGCGTCGAGCGGGTCATTGTCCTCGTCGCTGCCGACGGGGCGGCCGCCGTCGGCGGGGCACACCGACTTGACGAGCATGGACAGGCGGCGGAAGCGGAACGGCTGCACCGGCGGCGACGCCACGTTGAACGCCGACATGGCGAGCGTCTCCCCGCCGTACGCGTCGAGCAGCGAGTCGTACCCGGCAATGACAATGGGGGGGGGCGGGCCCGTCGCGAGCGCCACGTTGAGCGTGTTGGTGTACTCTCGTGACGCGGCGTCACCGCCACCGCCGCCGCCGCCGCCGCCGCCGCCGCCGCCGGTCCCCCCCCCCACCGCCTGGGTCAGCCCCGGCCACCGAAAGACCACCGAGAACGCGCCCGTGCCGACGCGGAACAGGTTGAACCGCAGTGACAGGCGGTCGCCGTTGGCGGAAAAGCCCAGCCCGCACTCCTCGGGCAGGATGTCATTGACGTGCGCGGCCGCCTCGGGCTCCACCGCCGCCGCGGGGTCGTTGCCGTCCGCGTCCGGGTCGTCGTCGGCGGGGTCGCCAACGGTGCCGTCGCGGCCGCCGCCGTTGCCGCTCAGTGACGACGACGGCGGCCCCGAGTGCGCGCGCGCGCCGTACGCGGTGGGCGGCGTCAGGTCATCGTCGCTGTTCGTGTCGGCGCCGCCCAGCAGCGTGCAGCCGCTCGCGTTGAAGCTGATGACGTTGAGGTACACGTCGCCCGACTGTTCAAACAGCGTCGCGTTGAGGGCGGCCGCGTCGGCGCTGCCGTCGGCGCCGGGCGGCGGGCCGACGACGCGGCTGCGGAGGGTGACGACCGGCCGGGCAACAAACGTCAGCCAGTCACCGACGAGGAGGCCGTCCCGGTCGCTACCAGTGAGGACGGTCGCGGCGCCGCCGTCGGCGGCGCGGGTGTACACCGCCACCCCCACCGCCGTGTAGTAGCGCGTGACGGTGAGGGTGGTCGTGCCCCCCCCGTCGCCGTCGTCATCGTCATCATCGTCGCCGTCGCCGTCGCCGTCGTCCCCCCCCCCGCCGGGACCCCCCACCTCCACCTCCAGCGTGTACGCGGTCGTGCCCGGCAGCCCCTCAAACGCAAACGTCACGACCACCTCCACCCAGTCGGTGGGCGCCCCCGCGGGCGGGCGCACCTCCCCCACCTCCACACCCGTCAGCACCTCCTCGTCCGCCACCGCCACCGACACCCGCCGCACCGGCGCGCCGCCATCCGGGCGGAGCCAAAACGCGACCGCCTCGGCGGCGCGGCCGTCGGCGAGCGCCACCACCCGGTGGCCATTCCCGTCGGCCGTGCCGTCCGCCCCCGCCGCGGCGTCGCCGTCAAAGGCAGACGACCGGCCGCCGCCGCCGCCGCCGCCGCCGCCGGTCGCGAGGCCCGCCTCCACGTCCAGCCCCTCTCCCGAGTGGCGAACGGTGGCGGGGGGGAGCCCCGCGCGCCGCGTCACCGCCGCGGTGCCTGCCGGCAGCGCCGCGTCCCCGGCCGGCCGCCCCGCCCGCGGCTGGCGGCCACGCGGCGGCAGCAGCCGCGCGGCCGGCCGGCCGCCGCGGGCGGCCACCACCCCACGCGCGGCCAACGGCAGCGCGCCCCCCCCCCCCGCCGCCGTGCCACCGGCCGGCACCGCCACCGCCGCCGCCGCCGCCGTCGCCGCCGCCGCCGCCGCCGCCGCCGTCGTCGCGACCGTTGACACCGCCGCCGCCGCCGCGGTCGCGGCCACAGCAAGGAGCGTCGCCGCCGCCGCCGCCGCGGCCGCCCGCCCACCACCACCACCACCACCGCCGCCGGCCGCCGACCACCACCGCCGCCGCCGCCGCCACTCGCCACGCCACGCCGGCCGCGGCGGCGGTCCGCCCCTACACGCGGCACACTGGCCGGCACGGCCGCCGCCGCCGCCGCCGCCGCCGCCGCCGCCGCTGCCGCCGCCGCCGCCGCCGCTGCCGCTGCCGCCGCCGCCACACCCCCCACCCTCACCCCCGCCGCCGCCGCCACGCGCGGCCGCCGCCGCCGCCGCTGCCGCCGTCATCCCGCGGCACCCCGTGCCGTGCCGTCGTCTCGTTCCAAGTGCTGCCGCCGCGGCGCGACCCCCCCCGCTGCCGCCGGCGCGTCCCCCCCCCCCCCCCCCCCCGACCTCACCCGCCGCGGGGGGTGGTGGCCCGCGCAGCCGTCGCCGCCTTTGGCGGCCGCACGCCCCCCGCCGCGCACGCACCGGCCGGCGGCGGCGCGGGCCTCGTGGGCGGCGCGGCTGCCCGTGGGCGTCGGGCGTGGGTGTGCTTGCTCGCCACCCACCAGGCGGGGGAGGGGGGGTGGGGGGGGGGGGGGACGCAAAGGAGGGGGGGGGTGGGCGGTGGGCGGTGGGGGGGCGGGGGGGGGGGGGGGGGACCCGCCGGTTGCCCGCCGCGGCGGCCTCGTCGATGCGGCGGTGGCGTTGTCGCTGCCGGCGCACCCGCGTCGCCCCGCGGCGGCACCCGCCGACGCGGTCAACCACCCCCGCCACCCGCGGCGGTCACTCCCCACATCCCCCCCCCCACCCCCCCCCCCTCCCCCCCCCGCCCGGCCGTCGCCGCCGCCGCGCCCGTCACGCGCGGGGCGCTGCGGGAGGGGCCGCGCCGCCGCCCACCGTCGGCGCGGGGCGGACCCGCCGCGGCGCCGGCCGCGTGGCGGCCTACAGTCGGCCAACCGGGCGTTGGGCGGGGGCGGCTGCGCACCCCCCCCCTCCCCCCCCCCCCCCCCCCCCCGGCGGCAACCGCCTACACCCCCCCCTTCCCACGCTCCCCTGCACACACACCCCGGCGGTGGCGACACCCACCGCCGCCTGCGCCTGCGGTGGTGGGGGGGGGGGGGCGCCGGCGGTGGTGACCCCCGCCGGCCCGCCACCGCCGCGCCGTGACGCGCGGGCGGCGCTCCCCCCCCCCCCCCCCCCCACCCCCACCCCCATTCCCATTCCCACCCGCAGACGGCTCGGCCGGCCGCCACGGCTCCGCCGCCGCCGGCGGGTGGTGGCAGGCGGCGGCGGCGGCGGCGGCGGCGGCGGCGGCGGGCGGCCGTCACCCCACCGCCGCCGCGGCGGGGGCCTCTCGCGCGCACACACCACCCGGGCGGCGGGGCGGGCGCCCCCCCCCCCCCCCGCGCGCGTGGCCGCCGCTCCATCACAACGCCGACACGCACCCCGGCGGCGGCGGTGGCGGCGCCCACCGGCGGTGGCGGTGGCTGGCGGTCGCACCACCCCCACCCACCCCGGCGGTGGTGGCGCACGCACGCCCGGCCGGGGAGGGGAGGGGGGGGGGGGGGGGGGGAGGGGGGGAGGGATGCCCCGACGCCCCTCCCACCGGCGCGCACGCGGCCGTGGGCACCTCTCGCCACGGTGTGCGGCGCGAGCACGCGGCACCCCCCCCTTCCACCGCCGCCCGCACCGCCCCACGCCTCGTCCGGGACAACCGGTCGCGAGGCGAGACGGCGGCGGCAACCGCCGGCGGGACCCCGCCGGGGGGGTGCCACCGCCGCCACCCCCACCCCACCCCCACCCCCACCCCCACCACCGCCACCGCCGCCGCCACCGCCGCCGTCACCGCCAGTGGCGGCCACCCCCCCCCCCCCCCACTCCTCGCCGGTGGTGGCGTCGAAAGAGGAGCGCCGGCGACAGCCACCGACGACGCACCGCGTCGGGGCTGTGGCGGTCGGGCCCCCGCCGGCCGGCGCGGCGTGGACCGCGGGGGTGCGCGCGGGGTGGGGGAAACGCCCCACGCCGCCAAGGGCAAGCGCTATCGAGGGGTGGGGGGCGGGGGGGGTGGGGTGGGGGCGCTCCGCCGTTGGCGTGGCGGTGCGTGGAAGGGGGGGGGAGGGGGAGGGAGGAGCCGAAAAAAAAAAAAAAAAAAAAGGCAACTGGCCAATGGCGGGGGTGGGCGCCCTCGGGGGGGGGGGGGTGGAGGGGCATGCCGCCGCCGCCGCCGCGCCGCGCGGCGGCGGGTCTGGGAGGGCGGCGCGTCGCGGCCGCCGCCGCGCCGCCGCCACGCCACGCCGCGCCGCGCGGCGCGGCGCGACGGAATTGGCTTGTGCGCGCCGCGGCGGGCGGGCGGCCGCGGCGACACCGCCCGCCGCCGCGCCGCGGCCGCCGCGGCGGCGACAGCGTGCACGCCGGCGGCGGCGGCGGCGGCGGCGGTGGTGGTGGCGGCGGCGGCGGCACCGCCGCGGTGGGGGGCGGCTGGGCGGTCGCGCGAGCGGCGGCGCGCGGCCGCCGCGGCGCGGCCGGCGGGCGCGCCCGCCGGCCGGCCGGCCGGCCGGCCGGCCGGCCGGCGGCGACACTCGCCGCCCGCCCCCGCCCGCCGCGCGGACCGGTGCCGCCAGACGCACCGCCGGCGGCAGCGGCGGCGGCGGCGGCGGCGGCGGCGGCGGCGGCCGACCGCGGCGGGCACCGCCGCGGCGGCGGGGGAGCCCCCCCCCCCCCCCGCGACTGGCTGTGGCCGCGCCGCCGCCGACGGCGGCCGCCGCCCGCCGCCGGCCGCTGCCGCCGCGCCCGCCGCGGCCGCCGCGCGGCGTGTGGGCGCCGCCGCCGCGGGCCGAGCCGCCGCGGCGCGGCGGCAGCCGCCGCCGCCGCCCGCCGCGGGGGGGCGCGCCGACACGCGCAGACGCCCGCCCGTCGTGGGTGTCTTACCGCGCCGTGGGGGTGGGGGCGTCCGCGGGAGCGCCGCGGGGGGGGGGGGGGGGGGGGTGCCACCGCCGCTCGCGCGCAGTGGAGGGCGGGGGGGGGGGGGGGGAGGGGGGGAGGCCGCCGCCCGCCCGGCGCCGGCGGCCGTGCGCGGCGTGCCAGCGCCAGCCGGCCGCCGCCGCCCGCGGGCGCACCCCCGTACAGGCGGGCGGTGCTACCGGCCGTGGCTCGCCCCCCCCCCACCCCCCCCCGGCTCCACGGCGCGAGCGGCGGTACCACCCCCCCCTTCCCACCACGTGACGGCCGCGTCCTTGGCCCGTCGCCCCGCGGGCGGCCGGGTGCGAGAGGGGAGGGGTGGGGGGCGGTGCGCGTCGCCGCTCCGGCCCCCCCCTCGCCGTCCTCTGCGGAAGCGGCGGCGTGGCGGCCGCAGCCGACCGCCGCCGCCGCGGGTGGGGGGTGCGGGCGCACGTGGGGGCGCCACGCTGCCGACAGCGGCGCAGAGGGGGGGGGGGAGCCGCGGCGGGCCCCGTCGCGGCCGTCCCCCCCGCCCAGCCCCTCCCCCCCCCCCGCCGCGGCACGCCCGAGACTGGCCCGCCACGGCGGGTGGGGGTGGATGCGGGTGGGGGTGGCCGCCGTCGTGGGGGAGCCGCACTCGGCGGGGGGGGGGGGGGGGGGGGGGTGGCCGCCCGTGGCGCGGCGCGGGGGGGGGGGTGTGCCCCGGCGGGGAGGGGCGGCCGCCATTGGGGGGGGGGGGGGGGATGGTGGGGGGGGTGGCCGACGACGCCAACGGCGGCCGCCGCGGCGCGTGGCGGTCCCGGCGGGGGGGACCCGCCCAGCCCCGCGCGCCGCCGCCGCCGCCGACGGTCGTTGCGGCCGTCGCGGGCCGACCACGCCGTCCCGGTCGTCGTCGTGCGCACCGCCCGCGTCGGTTGCCATGGGCGGGGGGGGGGGGAGTCGCGCCCGCGCTGGGGGGGTGGGGGGGTGCGCGTGGGGGGGGGGGGGGGGGGGGGGGGCGCCCGGCGGGTCCCCAGCACGCCGCGGCGGCGGCAGCGGCGGCGGCTGCCGCCAGGCCCGCGCCGTCGCGACGCCGCCGCCGCCCATGACCGTACCACCGTCGAGCGGCTTGCGCGCGGTTGCGGTCGGCGGCGCCCTCCACAAGAGGGGCGGCCGCACATGGCGGCGGCTGTGGAGGTGGCCAGCGGCAGGGGCGGCGTCCGCGTCGGCCGGCAGCGGCGGCGGCGGGGGGGGGCGTCCCGCCCGGTGCTCTCGACCGCACCGCCGGCCGCCGGCTGCCGCCGCCGCCGCCGCACCCGCCGCGCGCTGCTGTCGCCACCCAGCGCAGGCGGCACCGTCGACAGCGGTCGTCGCTGCCGCCCCGGGCGTGGAGGTGGGCGCCGTCGTGGCCGGCGCCGTCGCCCCCCCCCCCCCCCCATCCCGTGCTGGCCTCCCCTGCCAGCGGGTAGCCCATCCACCGCACCGTCGCGACCGACGGCCACCGTCGGCGCCCGTCGTTTTCCCGTGCGGCGGCCGACGGGTGCGCGCGGCCAGGCGGACAAGGACGCTGGGGACGGCCGCGGCGGCGGCGGCGGCGAGCGTCTGGGGGGACGCGCCCGCCGAGGTAGGCGGCGGCGGCGGCCAGAAAGGCGGTCGCCGGGCGGCACCCCCCCCATCGGCCGCCGGCCGACGCGGTGCGCCATCCCAGCACCCCCCCCGCCGCGGGCGCCGCCGCCCACAACGGCGGCGGCTGCGTGCGACCATCCCCCCCCCCCCCCCCAAAAAAAATACAGGGAGTGCTCGTGCTGGGGGCGCAACGGGGGCACCTCCCCGCCCGTCGCGGCGCACCGCCGCCGCGCCGCCGGCGCCGCGGCCAGCGCGCCGCGGTGGGGCGGCGCGGCGGGCGGCGGCGGCGGCGGCGGCGGCGGCGGCGGCGGCTTCCCCCCCCCCCCCCCCCCCCCCCCGCCACCCCGCGGGTGCTCCTCCCCGCGGTCGGCCCGACCCGTGACCCACCAGCGGCGGTTCCCGTGGCGGTGGGGGGGGGGGGCGCCGGCGGCAGACGTTGCCGCCGCCACCAGCGGCTGCCGGCGGCGGCCGCGCCACGCCGGCGGGCACCGTTGGGGGGTGCCGGCGGCGGCGGCCGCGGCGGCAGCGGCGGCCGGCGGGCGGGCGTCGCACGCGCCATCTGCCGGTCGCCGGCGGCGGCGGTCGGGCGTTGCCGCCGCGTGCGCGGCGGCGGGCGCCTCCCGCCGCCCCACGGGCGGCGGCGGGCCGGTCGCGTCGTGGCGACGCCGCGCGGGTCGGGCGCGGCACCCCCCCTCCCCCCCCCCCCCCCCCCCCCCCGGCCACACCAGAAAAAAACAGAGAAAGGGGCGGCCGCCGCGGCTCAATCGATCGGTGCGGGTGCCGTGCCTGGGGTGGGGGGGGGGGGGGGGGTGCCCCGCCGGTGCGCCCCCCGCCGCGGTGTCGCGCAAGGGCGGCCGCCGCGACCGCCGCCGCCCGCCCGTCGCGGCGCGCGGCCGCCGCATCGCCAGCCGGGATTGCCGCCGCGGCGGCCGCCCGCGGTGTCGTCCGCCCGCCCGCCCGCCCGCCCGCCCGCCCGCCCGCCCGCCCGCCCGCCCGCCCGCCCGCCCGCTTGCGTCGGCGGCAGCGTGCACGCCTCGCCCGCCCGCCGCCGCTGCCCGCCCGCCCGCCCGCCCGCCCGCTTGCCTCGGCGGCAGCGTGCACGCCTCGCCCGCCCGCCGCCGCCGCCGCCACCGCCGCCGCCGCCGCCGCCGCCGCCGCCGCCGCCGCCACCCGCGTCACCGCCGGCCGCGCCGCTGCCGCCGGCGCGCGTGGCGACGCAGCGGGCGTGTCCCGCTCGACGCTCCCCCCCCCCCCCCCCCCATTGCATTCCATCGGTTTCGGCGCCCCCCCTCTGCTGGGCGGCGCGCGGCGGTCACCGCGGTCCCCCGCCCCCCCCCCCCCCCCCCACCCCCCCCCCCTCCCCACCCCCCTTCCGTCCTCCCCGGGCACCGCGCTCTCCCCTTGTGCCATGGACGAGCGGTCGTCGCTGCTGACGCCGACCCCCCCCCCCCTGGGGCGGGCGGCGGGGACGGGGGGGCGGCGCCCCCCCCCCCCCCCCCCCACCACCACCCTCGGCCGCCTGCGCCGGTGGACCTACTACGCGGTGGAGGGGGAGATGGACTCGGCCGTCGAGTACGCGCTGCTGGCGCTCATCTTTGTCAACGTTGCCGCGCTGATGGCGTCGACGGTGCCCACGTCGGGCAAGTGCTTTGGCAGCGCCTGCGAGCGGTGGGGCGACACGTACGGGGCGGCGTTTGAGGCGCTCGAGGCCGCGTCGGTGCTCGTCTTTACCGCCGAGTACGCCGCGCGGGTGTGGGCGTGCGTGGAGGAGCCGCCCATCGCGGCGGCGGGGCCGCTCAAGGGGCGCCTCGTGTACGCGTCGCGGTTTTTTTTGCTCGTCGACCTGGCGAGTATCCTGCCGTGGTGGGTGGCGGTCGCGCCGGGCGTGCCCGAGTCGCCCGACTTTACGACCGCCCTCCGGGTGTTTCGGCTGTTCCGGCTGCTCAAGGCGGAGAAGTATATCAGCGCGTTTGGGCTGCTCGCTGAGGTGCTGCGGGAGAACTCGACGCTGCTGATTGCGACGGTATGTTTTTTTTGGGCGGCGGCTGGGGGAAGAGGGGGGGGGGGGGGGGGGGGAGGTGGGGGGCGGGCGGCGGCGGCTGGCGCAGGAGGAGGAGGCGGCATGGTGGGGGGGGGGGGGGGGCTGCCAATGGCGCTCATGCTTGGGGCGACGGGTCGATGGGGTGCTCGGGAGCTGCAGTGTCACTTTGGGGCTCTGGGTGACGCCTGCGACGGGGAAGGAACCACGAGTCTGCTGCGGGGGGCGACACAAGCATAGTGTCTGTTTCTGCTGCTAACGTGGGTGTCACTGTGGCTTGGGCGTTTGCGTCGAGCGTCCGGTGCTGGTTCTCCGCCTGCGTCCTCGCCATGGCCTTGACCGTGGCGCCCGTTTCCACCCCCGCCCCCCCCCCCTCCCCCCCAACCGCAGTCCTTTTACGCGTTTATGTTTTGGGTCACCTTTGCGACGCTCCTGTACCTGACGGAAGTGGACAACCCCGCGCTCGGCAACTTTTTCCAGTCCATCCCCGCGTCGCTCTTCCCGACGCTCCTCATGCTCACCGGCGAGTACCCGCTGGCCGAGTTCACCGCCAAGGGCCAGGTCGTCGCGGGCTTCATCGCCATCGTCGCGGTCGCGGTGTTTGCGGTGCCGACGGCGGTCATTGGCAGCGGCTTTGTCAAGGCCGTCCAGCGGGCGTCGGGCCAACAGTTTAGTGTGGACATGTGAGGACGCGGGGGGGGGGGGGGGGCGGAGGTGGTGGTGGGAGCGCCGGCGGGCCACCCAGGCTTGCCGTGGGCGACCAGCGGTACCGCACCCGCCTGGGCGGCAAGTGCACGCTAAACACAATGATGGACCATGACCATGGCGCTGGTCGCCCCACACGCGACACAGAGCGCGTTCCCTTTGCCCAGACGCTCCGAACAAGACCCACGGTTGCCGTGCAACAAAAAACAACAACGAAAACCAGGGACAGTGAGTGTGGGCAGCCTGTGGTATGTACAAGCACAAGCAGTCGCTCTCTCCCCCACCCCCTACCCCCGCCCGCACGTTCAAAACCGCGCTGCCGCCACCGCGTCGGCCAGCGCCCGCCGCGCCGTCTCCACCGCCGCCAGCCGCCGCCGCCGCTCCTCCCGCAGCCGCCCCACCGCGTCCTCGCTCGCCGACAGCGCGGCGACGTAGCGGGCGCGCAGGGCGGCCTCGGCGGTGGACGGCGCCCCCCCCCCAGCGCGCCCAGATTCGACCGCAGCCGCCCCTGCATCGCCGCCTCCTCCGCCGCGTCCGCGTCGAGCGCCGCCACCCCGCGCTGCGCGTCGGCGAGCCGCCCGCGGCCCGCCGCGAGCGACCGCACCGTCGCGGCCGCCGCCGCCGACAGCAGCCGCCCTTCCACGCACGCCGCGACGGCGTCGTCGGGCAGGTCCGCCAGCTGCACCCGCGACCGCCGCTCCGCCCGGGACGTGACGGTGAGGGTGGTGACGGAGCGGACGCCGGCGGCGGCGGGCGGGAGCGTCAGCCGGAAGCGGAGCGTCGACGCGTCCTCCTCGGCCGGCGCCACCGGCGTAGGCGCAGCGGCGGTGGCAGCGCCGCCGGCGCCCCCATCACCGCTGGCGGCATTGGTCGGCGTTGCCGCCGGGGGGGAGCCCGCCATCGCCGCCGCCGCCGCCGCCGCCGCCGCCGCCGCCGCCGCCGCCACCGCCACGGTGGGTGGCGCGCCAGGGCGGCCCGCCCGCACGTCCGCGGCGTGGAAGCCAAAGCCGCCGCCCGGCTTTTCGTGGTCCACGTACAGCACCACCGGCCGGCGGCGGCGGCTCGTAAACGTGTACGCCACCCGCTGCAGCCGGTACGCCCGGGCGGTCAGCACCCCGTGTGCGAGCGTCAGCTCGTGCACCTCGTCCGCGTCGGCAACGCCGGCCACGCCGAGCCGCCCCGCCGGCCGGCCCGGCAGCGGCGTCGGCGGCGGCGGCGACACGGCCGCCGCCTCCGCGTCCACGTCCAGGTCGACCGCGTACGGCAGCAGCTGCACGTCCCCCGGTCGGCACGAGCGGAGCACCGCCTCCCCCGCGAGCACCCCGTCGTGCAGCACCGTCACGGGGCCGCCCTCGAGCGTCCCGCCCGTCGTGTTGGTAAACAGGATGGCCGACAGCGGGTTGGCCCGCCGGATGGCCGCCCGGTACACGGCCACCCGGCCGCCCGACACGGGCGCGCCGAGGATGGGCACCACCGCCGACCGCCGCCGCGGCACGCTCACCGGCGCGTCGAGGGTGTAGGCAAAGTGCTCGCCGGCGGCGCGGCTCGCCGCCGCCACCCCCGCCGTCGCCGCCACGCCGTCGGCAGAGCCGCCAAACGCAGGGGGTGGGGGGGGGGGCACCGGCGGCACGCCGCCGCCGCCGCCGTCGCCGCCGTCACCGTCACCGCCGCCGCCGCCGCCGCCGCCACCGCCACCGCCACCACCGCCAGCCCCCTCGCCATCGTCGACACTGGCCAGCGCGTACTCCCCGGCCACGCCCCCTGTTGCCGCCTCGCCAGGCGCGGCGGCGCCAAACGCGACCGCCGCCGCCGCCGGCGCGGCGCCGCCACCCGCCCGCCGCGACCGCAGCGCCGTGGCAGCGTGCGCGCGGCGGGCGGCCGGCGGCGGCGCCTCGGCGCGCGCGCCAAACAGCGCGTTGGCGTTGGACACCCGCCCCGTCGCGGGCGCGTCATCGCCCGTCGGCTCGGTGACGCGGGCCTTGAAGCGGCGCTCAAAGAGGGACGTTCGGAACGACACGCCCATCCCTGACAGCAGCGACAGGCGCACGTCGGTGAGGTCCACCTCAAACCCATTGTCGATGATGGCCCAGCCTTGGATGACCAGTGGGGGGGGCGGGGGGGGGGGGGGGAACCCGCCTCCCCGCCGGCCACGCCGTCGCCGCGGTCGCCCGCGGGTGTGCCGCCCGTGGCGTCATCGCCGCGGGCGGGGGGGGCGGCGCCCGCAGCTGGCGCGCCCGTGGACGCGTCGCCCTCCGCCCCACCAGCGGCCGCCGGGTGCACGTCGTCCCCCCCGTAAACAGCCGGTACGTCGTCTTCCACACGGGCGCCTCGACACACCAGCGGGCGACGATGCGGCGCTCGCCGGCGCCGACGCAGCGGACGGTGAGGAGCGTGCGGTCGGCGGTCACGCCCGCGGCGCGGCCGCCCAGGACGTCGCGCACCGTGGCGGTCAGCGTCGGGTCGGCAAAGCGCAAGCCCGTAACAAACGCCAGCGGCACCGCCACCACCGTGCCGTCGGCGGTGAGGAGCAGCGCCGCGACGTGCTGCGGGGCGCCACCCGTCTTGGACGCGCCCACGCCGTCCGTGTCGAGCGGCTCAACCATCCCGTACGGGCCGAGCGCGCTCCCGTCGGGGCCCGCCTGGGGCGCCGCGGGCGGCGGCGGCGGCGGCGTCGGCGGCGGCGGCGACCCCGGCGGTGGCGGCGGCGGTGGCGGCGGCGGCGGCGGCGGCGGCGGCGGCGGCGGCGGCCGCGGCGGCCGCGGCGGCCGCGGCGGCGAGACGGCCTGCGTGCCCAGCAGCGTCCCCGCGACGGTGCCGTCGCCGACGCCCGCCGTCGTCAGCACCACCGCCGCGCCCTGCGTCTCGCGGAGCAGCGACAGCAGCGACGCGGTCGGCGACAGGCGCAGCGCGGTCGCGGCGGCGTCCACCCCCCCCGCGGGGGACTCGTAGCCGACCGACGCGATGCGGCCGCCACCCCCAGACGTGTCTGTCACGGACAGGGACTTGAGGACGTCGCTCATCGCGGCGGTGCGGACGGGGATGGACAGCGTCGCGTCTCCGTGGACGGTGGCCTCGGCCTCCAGGTGCGCCATGCCGTTGCTAAACAGCCGCACCGCGGTGACGCGCATCGGCGCACCGCCGGGGGCGGGGGGGGGGGGGGGGTCGCCGACGCCTCCATCGTGGCGGCGTCACGACCGCGGCGGCAATCAAGGACGGGGGGCGCGGCGCCGCGGCGGGCGGCGCGGGAGGAGGGCGGCGGCGGGCGGCGGAGCCGAGGGCGGCGGTGGGGGGTGCAGCCGGCGGGCGGTGTGGCGCAGCAGCTGGTGGTCCAAGGCGAGCCGACGTTGACGGCGGCGGCGACGCGGTCATCCAGGCGCGGCCGCTGCGGCGGCGCGGGCGACGCGATCCGCCGCGGAGGGGAGCCACGCGGCGGAGGCGGGCTGGTTGTAGCGCGGGCCGCGAGAGGCAAGAGCAAAGGCGCGACGCAGCCAGCAATGTCGCGTCACGGGCGCTGAGGTGTAAGCTGCAAACGGATGACCAGGCAGCGCAGTGATCCGTTGCCCGGGATCCTCCACAAACGTGGTCGCATCAAGTAGCACTCCCAGAACCTCTGTCAAATATCAGTATCACAGCAGGAAAGTAAATTCAGTGTAGTCGATTTCTCGACTTTATGCGATGGCATCCCAGTGCGAAATCCAACTCTGTGGGCTGTCAAGTGCTCTTGATCTCTCGATTCTTTCTCAGTACTTGGAGACGTTTGTCCTCCAACATCCTCAGGGGAACGCGTCGAATATCTCATCGCGGTACAATCCATGGGGCTCGATGCCCCGCGCGAGCGCACGCGGTCACGCACGACATTGTCCTGTCGACCTCCCTCGCCTCCACCCGCGGCCAACGTTCACCTGTGCCTCCCCCCCCCCTTCCGCCCGCGCGCCGCGCCCTCCCCGCGGGCCCCAGCCCGGCGCACGGCCATGGCCGCCGCGCTCCCCCTCCCCCCCCTCCTCGTGGCCATCCTAGCCGCCACCCCCACCGCCCTGGCCGCGGCCGCGCTGCTCGGCCTGGTCCTCCTCCCCGCCGCCCACTGGGCCGCCTACCCCCGCGCGCGGGCGGTGGTCTTTGGCGTCCAGCGGGTCAACGTGGACGCGCCGGTGGCGGTCGTGTCCGCCTACCTCCGCACCGTCGCCAACCTGCCCACGTACGAGCAAAAGGTCGTCGCGTCGCTGCTCGTCACGCCCGCCGCCGCCGACGGCGGCCGCGGCGGGCGGGCGGGGGGGGGCGCGCGCGCCGCCGCCGCGGCGGCAGCAGCAGCGCCACGGCCGCCCGCTTCGTCGCGGCCACAAGGCGGCGACGCTGCCCATGACGCGGCGACGCCGCCACCGGCGCGCCCGTCGGGGCGCATCCAGTACACGCTGTTTGGGTTTTGGACGGGCCTGCCCTGGCGCGCGACCTTTACCATGACGCCCACCCGTGACGGGGGCTTCCACTCGGCCCTCGCTCCGCTGTCGCCGACCTACACGGGCGCCGTCGCGGTGCTGCTGCGCATCACGGGCGGCTTTGTGCTGCGCGCCCGCCGCGACGGCCGGCCGGGCACGCGCATCGTGCACTATGAGCGGTACGAGTGGCCCGCCGCGTATCCGCTGCTGCTGTGGGCGGGGGGGTGGGTGCGCCGGTGGCACGCCCAGGGGATGGAGGTGGAGATGGGCATCCTCCGGCGGGAGGTGGAGGCCGCCGCCGCCGCCGCCGCCGCTGGTGAGGCCGCCGGCGAGGCCGGCACGCTCGGGAAGGGGTGGGGGGGGGGGTTGCTCGCAGCGCCCCCGCAGCCGCCGCCGACAACGGGGGGGTGGGTGGGGAGCGCCCTCCGGTACGTGACGGGCGTGCCGCTACACTTTGCCAGGTGAGGTTGCCCCCGTGGGGTCGCGCCTGCAGCGGCAGGCGGGGGCGCGCTGTCGATGGGCGGCCATCCCCGTTTGCCGTTGGCTGCTGGCCGGTGCCGAGTACAGACGGGCGTGCAGGGCTGCCAGTCGCGACCGCGGTGTGTTTGTGTACCGTACCGGGCATCGACGTCGGAATGGAGGTTTGGTCGGGTGGATCCGCGGGATCCGGCGTGGTCATTTCGCCGGGGGCTCGTGGCGCACCGCTCGTGACGCGGCATTGCTGGCTGGCGGTGGCGCCCCTGCGCTGGCCTGGCGGCCCGTGCTACACCACCGTGGCGCGGGTTGCTCCCTCCCGAGCGCGCCAGCCGCTGCCGCGGTGGCCGCCCCCTACCTGTGCACGCGCCGTGGCCCGTGGCGTCGGCAGCCGCTCGTTTGGGACCCCGCCAGCTGCTGTGCCACGACGCTCCACTCCTTGCACCCTCTGTCACCGCTCGTACCCCCCCCCCCGCGCTCCCCCCCCTTCCCTCGCCTGCGCCGCCCGCGGTGCACCGCGCTTCCCCTCCGGGCCGCTTCGCCGCGCCCCCCCCCTGGATCGCCGCCGAGGTCGTGCCTCCCCCGGCATGGAGCCGGCGGCGAGTCCCCCCCCCTCTCCCCCCGGCGGGTCCCCCATGCGCGTCACCGCGGTTCGGCTGTTTAGCAACGGCATGGCGCACCTGGAGGCCGACGCCACCGTCACGGGCGACGCGACGCTGTCCATCCCCGTCCGCACCGCCGCGATGAGCGACGTCCTCAAGTCCCTCTCCGTGACAGACACGTCTGGCGGCGGCGGCCGCATCGCGTCGGTCGGCTACGAGTCCCCCGCGGGGGGGGTGGACGCCGCCGCCGGTGGCGGCGCCGCGACCGCGCTGCGCCTGTCCCCGACGCAGTCGCTGATGCGACTGCTGCGCGAGGCGCAGGGCGCGGCGGTGGTGCTGACGACGGCGGGCGTCGGCGACGGTACCGTGACGGGAACGCTGG
Source organism: Pyropia haitanensis (assembly GCA_008729055.1). Taxonomy (NCBI): domain Eukaryota; phylum Rhodophyta; class Bangiophyceae; order Bangiales; family Bangiaceae; genus Pyropia; species Pyropia haitanensis. The sequence continues at coordinate 3,535,871 of SDUX01000004.1, read as the reverse complement.
TGGGCACACAAACAGTGTCGCCGTCGTGGTATCAAAAGCGGCCGCCGCCAGGATCGTTGGCTGCTGGCGCGCCCCGCGTCGGGCCCGACTTTGACGCGCTCGGCCCGTACGGGATGGTGGAGCCACTGGACCTGGACGCTGCCGATTCGTCTCAGGACGCCGCCTTTCCCAAACGCGTGGCTCTGCTGCTGCTCACCGCCGACGGCACGGTGGTGATGGTGCCGCTGGTGTTTGTCAGCGCGTTTCGCTTTGCAGACCCGACGCTGACCGCCGCGATGCGCGACGTCCTGGGCGGCCGCGCCGCGGACGTGACGGCCGAGCGCACGCTCCTCACCGTCCGCTGCGTCGGCGCCGGCGAGCGCCGCATCGTCGCCCGCTGGTGTGTCGAGGCGCCCGTGTGGAAGACGACGTACCGGCTGTTTACGGGGGGGGACGACGTTGACCCGGCGGCCGCTGGTGGGGCGGAGGGCGACGCGTCCACGGGCGCGCCAGCTGCGGGCACCGCCCCCCCCGCCCGCGGCGATGACGCCACGGGCGGCACACCCGCGGGCGACCGCGGCGACGGCGTGGCCGGCGGGGAGGCGGGTTCCCCCCCCCCCCCCCGCCCCCCCCACTGGTCATCCAAGGCTGGGCCATCATCGACAATGGGTTTGAGGTGGACCTCACCGACGTGCGCCTGTCGCTGCTGTCGGGGATGGGCGTGTCGTTCCGGACGTCCCTCTTTAAGCGCCGCTTCAAGGCCCGCGTCACCGAGCCGACGGGCGATGACGCGCCCGCGACGGGGCGGGTGTCCAAGGCCAACGCGCTGTTTGGCGCGCGCGCCGAGGCGCCGCCGCCGCCCGCCCGCCGCGCGCACGCTGCCAAGGCGCTGCGGTCGCGGCGGGCGGGCGGCGCCGCCGCGCCGGCGGCGGCGGCTGTCGCGTTTGGCGCCGCCGCGCCTGGCGAGGCGGCAACAGGGGGCGTGGCCGGGGAGTACGCGCTGGCCAGTGTCGACGATGGCGAGGGGGCTGGCGGTGGTGGCGGTGGCGGTGGCGGCGGCGGCGGCGGCGGCGGTGACGGCGGCGGCGGCGGCGGTGACGGCGGCGGCGGCGGCGGCGTGCCGCCGGTGCCCCCCCCCCCACCCCCTGCGTTTGGCGGCTCTGCCGACGGCGTGGCGGCAACGGCGGGGGTGGCGGCGGCGAGCCGCGCCGCCGGCGAGCACTTTGCCTACACCCTTGACGCGCCGGTGAGCGTGCCGCGGCGGCGGTCGGCGATGGTGCCCATCCTCGGCGCGCCCGTGTCGGGCGGCCGGGTGGCCGTGTACCGGGCGGCCATCCGGCGGGCCAACCCGCTTTCGGCCATCCTGTTTACCAACACGACGGGCGGGACGCTCGAGGGCGGCCCCGTGACGGTGCTGCACGATGAGGTGCTCGCGGGGGAGGCGGTGCTCCGCTCGTGCCGACCGGGGGACGTGCAGCTGCTGCCGTACGCGGTCGACCTGGACGTGGACGCGGAGGCGGCGGCCGTGTCGCCGCCGCCGACGCCGCTGCCGGGCCGGCCGGCGGGGCGGCTCGGCGTGGCCGGCGTTGCCGACGCGGACGAGGTGCACGAGCTGACGCTCGCACACGGGGTGCTGACCGTCCGGGCGTACCGGCTGCAGCGGGTGGCGTACACGTTTACGAGCCGCCGCGGCCGGCCGGTGGTGCTGTACGTGGACCACGAAAAGCCGGGCGGCGGCTTTGGCTTCCACGCCGCGGACGTGCGGGCGGGCCGCCCTGGCGATCCACCCACCGTGGCGGCGGCGGCGGCGGCGGCGGCGGCGGCGGCGGCGGCGGGGGCGGGTTCCCTCCCGGCGGCAACGCCGACCAATGCCGCCGGCGGTGATGGGGCCGCGGACGGCGCTGCCACCGCCGCTGCGCCTACGCCGGTGGCGCCGGCCGAGGAGGACGCGTCGACGCTACGCTTCCGGCTGACGCTCCCGCCCGCCGCCGCCGGCGTCCGCTCCGTCACCACCCTCACCGTCACGTCCCGGGCGGAGCGGCGGTCGCGGGTGCAGCTGGCGGACCTGCCCGACGACGCCGTCGCGGCGTGCGTGGAAGGGCGGCTGCTGTCGGCGGCGGCGGCCGCGACGGTGCGGTCGCTCGCGGCGGGCCGCGGGCGGCTCGCCGACGCGCAGCGCGGGGTGGCGGCGCTCGACGCGGAGGCGGCGGAGGAGGCGGCGATGCAGGGGCGGCTGCGGTCGAATCTGGGCGCGCTGGAGGGGGGGGCGCCGTCCACCGCCGAGGCCGCCCTGCGCGCCCGCTACGTCGCCGCGCTGTCGGCGAGCGAGGACGCGGTGGGGCGGCTGCGGGAGGAGCGGTGGCGGCGGCTGGCGGCGGTGGAGACGGCGCGACAGGCGCTGGCCGACGCGGTGGCGGCAGCGCGGTTTTGAACGTGCGGGCGGGGGTATGGGGTGGGGGAGAGAACGACTGCTTGTGCTTGTACATACCACAGGCTGCCCACACTCACTGTCCCTGGTTTTCGTTGTTGTTTTTTGTTGCACGGCAACCGTGGGTCTTGTTCGGAGCGTCTGGGCAAAGGGAACGCGCTCTGTGTCGCGTGTGGGGCGACCAGCGCCATGGTCATGGTCCATCATTGTGTTTAGCGTGCACTTGCCGCCCAGGCGGGTGCGGTACCGCTGGTCGCCCACGGCAAGCCTGCGTGGCCCGCCGGCGCTCCCACCACCACCTCCGCCCCCCCCCCCCCCCGCGTCCTCACATGTCCACACTAAACTGTTGGCCCGACGCCCGCTGGACGGCCTTGACAAAGCCGCTGCCAATGACCGCCGTCGGCACCGCAAACACCGCGACCGCGACGATGGCGATGAAGCCCGCGACGACCTGGCCCTTGGCGGTGAACTCGGCCAGCGGGTACTCGCCGGTGAGCATGAGGAGCGTCGGGAAGAGCGACGCGGGGATGGACTGGAAACAGTTGCCGAGCGCGGGGTTGTCCACTTCCGTCCGGTACAAAAGCGTCGCAAAAGGTGGTGACCCAAAACGTAACTGTGTACCGAGACTGCGGTCGCAGAAGGAGAGGGGGGGGGGGAGGGGCAGCGCGCCTCGGCAACGCCATGAAACGGAGCCAGACACGGAACCACAGCCTCGCAGCGCACGTCCAATCGGACGCGCGCGCGACGGCTACCGCGCTCGCCCCGTCGGGACCAGTCGCTCCACCATCCACGCGGGCAGATACGGCGCTACCCGCGCGACCAGGGACAGGGGACAAGGCGGAGGGCGCGGGTGGGGAGACCGTGTCGGCTCCCACACCCGCCATCCGCTGCACGAGGCGGCGGGTACACACCAGGACGGTCATGGGCGGCGCATCTTGGGGGGAAGGAAGAAGGGGGGGGGGGAGGGTGGGGTGGGGGGTGGAGAGGGGAGCGCCGCCACGCAGCCGAGCGGCGGGGGAGGCACGCGGCGCCGACGGCGGCGCGCCATGCGGTGCCAAGCCGTGGCGCGGCGTGGAGCAGCAACAGCCAGCAGCAATGAAAAGTGATACAGACGGGGGTGGGGGGCGGCAACGTGGGGCTGCGCTGCCGCCAGTGGTGCCGCCGCTGGTGCCGCACCGTCCGCATCGGGGGTGGTAGGGGAGGTGGGCGGGTGGGGGGGCGGGCCGGGGGCACTCGCGGCACGCTTAGCCAAGTTACGATAGAGTCAAGGGAGGGGAGGGGTGAGGTAGGGGAGGTGGGCGGGTGGGGGGGCGGGCCGGGGGCACTCGCGGCACGCTTAGCCAAGTGACGATAGAGTCAAGGGAGGGGAGGGGAGAGGGAAGGGAGGGGAGGGCGATGGGGAGAGGACAGACAAGGGAGCAGTTGGGAGGCCGGTGGGCAGGAAGTGGGAGGGACGCGGGAGGGACGTGGGTGGGAAGCGGGTGGGACGCGGGAGGGACGTGGGAGGGACGTGGGAGGGACGTGGGAGGGACGTGGGAGGGACGTGGGAGCGACGCGTCGGTGGCACAATGGCGGGCTGCCGACCGCCCTGGTCGCACCGCAACACCCGCCGCCCCCCCCCGCCCCCCCCCCCGGCGACGGCGCTCCCGACCGGTGCGGGCGTGCTCAGTGCGCTCAGTAAGGGTGCACCCAGCGACTGTCCAACGAGGACGAGGAGCACCCCCACCCGCAGCCGTCTGCCGACGCAAACGACGGGGAGGAGCTCCGCCCCAACCCCATGGCCGATGCGGCCGCGGCGTCGAGCGCCCGGCCGCCGCCGCCGGGCGCGCCAGCCGCCTGTGAGGCCAGGGCGGCGGCCGCCGCGCCCGGCGCGGGCGCCGCCGCCCAGCCGCCGCCGCCGCCGCCGCCGCCGCCGCCGCCGCCGCCGCCGTCGGCGGTGGCGGTGGCGGCGGCGGCGGCCGTGGCGGCGGCGGCCGCGGCAGTGGTGCACACCGACACCCACACCCGCGCGTAGCCGCCGTCCACGTCGCGGGCCTCGGCGAGCGTCCCGCCGTCGCGCACCGCCGCGGCCGACGCGCGGCGGTGCGCCGCCCAGCCGACCGCGGGGTCACCCCACAGGGCGCCCACCCGGCGCGACGCCGCCATCGCCGCGTCCGCGGCGGCGGCCGCCGCGGCGGCCGACGCGACCACGCCAACGGCCGCGCTCTCTGTGGGCGAGGCGGGGTCCCCCTCCTCGGCGGTGAGGACGTACACCGTGGCGGGGGCGCCCGCCGCCGCCGCCGCCGCTGCCGCCGTCGCCGTGCCGCCCGCCGCGTCGGCGTCGCCGCCGCTCGCGTCGAGGCGCAGCCGCCGGGCACGGGCGTGGAAGTAGGTGCCGTCGCGGGTGAGGAGGTCCACCAGCGCGGCGCCGTCGGCCACGTCGCGGGGCTCCCGCACGACGGCGTGGACGGCAAACGCGGCGGGGGCGGCCGCCCAGGCGGCGCCCCAGGGGGAGTACGCCGCCGTGGCGGCCGCCGCCGCGGCGAGCGCGGCGGCAGGGGTGGACACGACGCCCACCACCGCGGTGCGGAGGCGGCTGGACGGGTCGCCCACCTCCACGGTCAGGACGTAGACGTCCCGTGGGGGGGGGGGGGGGGGGGGGGGCGACGCCGCTGCCGCCGTCGCGCCCGCCACCACCGGCGGTGCCGCCCGGCGCGCCGTGACGCTGGCGGGCGCGGCACGGGCAGTCACCCGCCCAGCCGGCCCGACGGCGGGTTTCTTCGCAGGTGTCGCGACGGATGTGGACGCCCGCGCCGCCGCAGCCTTTGCGGCAGGCGCGATGGCGTTCCTCTTGGCCGGCGCCGCGGCAGGCTTCTTGGCAGGCGCGCCGGCAGTCTTCTCGGCCGGTTCTACGGCAGCCTTTTTGGAAAGCGACTCGGCAGTTTCCTTGGCAGGCGCCGCCTTGGCGGGTGCCCGCTTGGATGTCGCGCCGGCGGCGCTCTGCGCACGCCCAGCCGGGGCTCTCCTCGTTGGCGCTGCTGCCGCCTTCTTGGCCGCCGCCGCGGCGGTCGTCTTGGCAACCGCCCCGCTGGCCTTTTTGGCAGGTGCACCAGCCACCTTTTGGGCGGGCGCCCTCGCGGTACCCCGCTTGGTCGCCGCCCCGGTGGCCTTCTGCACCCGCCCCGCCGCCACCGCCACGCTTGGCCGACTCGGAGCCCCACTCGCGGGCGCCGCGGGTACCACCTGCCTCGTACGCCCCGTGGCCGCCTTCTTGGCCGCCTCCGCCGCCGGCCGAGCCGCCACGCGCTTGGCCGGCGCCGCCCCAGCAGCCTTCCTCCCAGCCGCCGCGGGGGTGGCCCGCTTGTCGGCCACCCCCCCCGCCGCCGCCGCCGCCCTGCCCGACGCCGCCTTGACCGCCCGCCCGGCGGCGGCCACGACCGCCGCCCCCGCCGTCGCCGCCGCCGCCGCGCTCGTCGCCGACCGGGCCGACGCCGCCACCGGCAGCCGCCCGCCCGTGGCGCTCGCCGCGGATGGCGGCGACGCCAACGCCCGCCCCGCCGCCGCCGCCGACGGCCGACCCGCGCGCGCGCCCGCGCCCGCCGCCGCCGCCGCCGCCGCCGCCACCCGCCCAGCGCGCGTGGCGGGCGGCAGGGCCGACCGCTTTCGCGGGGCTGCCGCCCCCTCCCCCTCCCCCCCAACCAACGCAATGCGCACGCGGCTGTACAGCCCCAGCGGGTCCACCACGTGGATGACCGTGCCCGCGTCGGGGCAGTCGGCCGCCCGGGCGGCCGCCTTGTGCACGTCAAACCCGTGGGGTTTGGCCCAGGCGGCGCCCCACGGGCACTGGGCCGTCATGGCCGCGGCGGCCGACCGCACGGCCGCGGCCTTGCTGTCCACCGTGCCGAGGGGGACGGCCGTCGCGGGGCCCGCGGCGTTGCCAGCCTCGTAGGTGAGGGCGAAGTGGGGGGGAGGAGGGGGGAGGGCCTTGCGCTTGGGTGCCATGGGGATGCGTTCGAGCAGCTGGGGAGGGAAGGGGTGGAAACGAGGACGGAAAAATAGGACACAAGAGAGAGGGGATGGAAGGGAAGGAAAGGGCAGATGGGACGGATGGGCGCACGAGAGACGCGCGGGGAAAAAAGATCAGCCTTGCACGCGCCGACGTCTGCAACCACGACTCGCAGGCAGCCACGTGCGCGCGTTGCCAGCATGTAAAATTTCGGCACAAGTGCGGACAAGAATTAGTTGGGGGCAGTCTTGTGGAAAAGCATTGCACCTCATTATTTCATGGAACGGACACATCACCAAATCTCACGCCGCTGCCTCAGTACTGCGAGTGTTGCTTTCTGTTGGTCTTCTTGGCCCCTCTGGCGCCGCTGCCCCGTCTTCTCTGCGACCCGGCGTCGCGGTCCTCATCCCATCCGCACCACAGCCGAGCGGGACGGGTGGGACGCCACGGTGGCTCCACCCAGAGGCGGGGAAAACTGTCTTGCCCAGGAGCGCCCTGGCCAGCGCCGACGTAGATACGCCCCGTGGTGCTCGGCTGTCACGCCCTTCCCCGCTGGTCATCGTGTTCGCCGAAGCCCCCCGGCCGCAGCCGCCCCGGCGGCGGCCGACGACGCAGTGGCCGCCTGGGGGTGCGCCACAACCCCCGACGCGGGCATCTCCACGTTTTATGGAAAACTCACTCCAGGCGCAGCCTTTGAACCATCAAGACACACGCCACTCCCGCTCTCGCCAAGGAGATACCCCGTGCTTCGCCGCCCCTGCGTTGCAAGCTGGTGCTCCCTGACTCCGCCTCCGACTGCGCCCCGCACGGTAGTTTCTTCCCCGCGGTTTTTCTTGTTATCGCAGTCCGCGTCGCTCGCCACGTCTCCCGCGACGGAAACGGGCAGGCCGCCCCGAACAGGTCCGCCGGCAATGGGGCCACGCCGCAGCTGGTGCACGGGACCCCGCTTTTCCTCCTCCCCCACGCCGGCCGAAAGCCGCGGCGCCCTTAGGCTCATGGATGGAGGGGGAAACAAGGATAATGGAAAGGGACAGGTCTGCTACGGACCTCACAGGCAAACCAACAGCATCACCGAGGTCGCCGAACCCCCCGCAACGCGAATTCCGGCCCTCTAGCCTCTGCTTTCTTCCCCCTGGACCGGCGAGATCCCCGTCTGCCCCAAAGTGTGGCCGGCAGCCGTCGGCGGCGGCGGGCCCGCACGACCCACCGCCGCCGCTATCCGCCCCCACCGTATGCGCCCAGCACGGCACGAGGGGGGAGCGGCGGCCGCGGCGGGGATGAGATGCTTGCCATGATCTGCGGGTGCCCACCACACACGCACGCCCAGGCGTGAGGATGGCGAGCGGCGGGGCGCGCGCCCGCCGCGTGCCGGCGCCACACAGTGGCACGCCTCCTTCCTCTGCGGCACCCCAAGGGTGTGTGGTCTGGGATCAGAGGCGGCCGCGCTCGGACGGCAACGCCCGCGCCCGCGCCCCTGTGGCGCCCATCGACAGCAGCCGTCCTCAGGTTCTTGGTGTGGAGGGGCAAGTGCCAAGAGACGGCGCTTTCACGGATACCTACGTCCTCATCCCCCCCTTTCGAGCGGTGGGCACCTCGCCCCGGCTCGTGCGTTCAATGGTATGAGCAAAAGGGGTGCCGGCGTTGGCGCACCGTTCAAAATTTCCCGCTGCCTCGGTGGGCGGCGTCTCCCCAAGGGAGCGTCCGGCACGCCACAGTCCTGGGACGGTCACGCCGCCCCGCGTTCGCGGCGCACGGCCGCCACACACCCGCTGCGGCCCGCGGGACGCGGCCGGCCGTGGCGCCCCTCCTCGGTCGCTGACGCACGCCCCAGCTCGGCCGCCGCCACATTGGGGGGGGGGGGGCGCGGTGGGGCTGCAGGTCGCGTCGCCGCGGTGCGTGAGGGGGGGGCCCCGCCCGCGCCGCGCGCCGGTTGGCGTGTAGTCGCTCGCACGTGCGGGCCGCTCCCCCCCCCAACCAGCGGTCAAGATTTAATGACGGTCGGCTCGACCAATCCGAGTGCGCGGCTGCCGGCCCGCGAAGCGGCGCGGGCAGTGGCCCGCGCCTCCACTGCGGCGGGCCCGCCGCGGGGGAGATCAGCGGCCAAGCGCTGGTGGTGGCCGTCGGCATGGTGCCGCCGACGGGGGGGGGCCGGGGCGGGTGGCGCGCCGTGCGCCACTCACCGATAGCTGTGGCCACCAGGGGAGCGCCTGATGCCTCGGGCGAGGCAACAGGGGAATGCCTCGACCCCCGCGCCAGCCGTTGGTTACTGCCCCCTGCTCCCAACTCGGCGGCGGCGGGGCCCACGCCTCTCCGATAGGGTTCAAGCTTCGGCTACTTGCTCTACTGGAGGACCACAGAATTTCCCTTTGCACCTTTCGAGGGAGGCGCGTCGTTTCCTGTGGCACCTACCTTCCCCGTGCCCCCCCCGCACCCCGCCGCCCGTTCCCCACTCGGTGCGATCTCCACCACAAGGCCCCACCCAGCGGTGGAAACTGCGCCGTTCCGGGTGAGGGCTGCAGTTAGTACGGCGAGAGCTTGAGGAGGGGGGAGAGGAGGGGAGGGAGGCGTCGCCCGGCGCAACGCCCCTCCTCCACGAGCACCTCCCCACACATCCTTCCCCCGCCAAGAGCGGCGGTCTATCTGTGGTCGAGAACGCGTGCTTCGGCATCTGCCGGGGACCACAGCCCTACCGCCCTCCTCCTTCCCGTTCTACTTTGTGCCATGGAGGGGGGCAAAGGGGGGCCTGCGCAGCTGCTGAGAGGTTTCCGCCTCCCCACCTCCCGCAAGGCCATTGCCTTTGGCCGTTTTCCGTCGCGACCTATGGACGCCTATGGGCGTCCAGCACAGGACGTATAGGCGGTCGGGATAGGCGTCGTCGGCCGCCCGTCCGCCTGCTCTCCTCCCCACGGTGAACCGTGGGGTAGCGGCATGCGGGATGGGCGCTCGGCAGCCGCAGCTGCCGGGAAGTCAGAGGCCACCCCGTGCGATGATGCGGCTACGAGCGTTGAGCGGTGTGGGGGGGGGAGGTCAGAGGACTCAGTGGCGAGCAAGGCGCCGGCCTGTGACGGCCGCTGCTCGCGCGGGCGCGGCGGCAGCGGTGGAGGGGGTTGCTCGCGCGGGAGTGCCGCGCACAGCCTTTGGAGCAGGCACCCGATGGCGAGCTGCTTGCTATAAAGGTCGCGGCCACGGGGGTGGCAGTGGTGTGAGCGCTACCTTTCCAGCACACCTCACCGAGCACCGACCAACCGACTACCCCGCGGCGTCAGTACCTTCTCTGTCCTCCCCCACCCCCCTCGCTCGAGTGGCGCCCGCACCAAGGCATCTCCCGACCCGCCTCCCCAAGGGGCCGGCCGCCTACGGCGGTTGTGCCCACCATGTCCCGCCGCGGGAAGCTGGTGGGAGCCCTCGTGGCCACCACCCTCTTTGTCGCCACTGCCGGCGCGGCGGCGGGCCAGACGATTGCCGAGCTGGCCTCCTCGACGCCCAACACGACCATCCTCGTCAAGGCCCTGACCGCCGCCAACCTCATCCGCGTTGTCGACGACCCCTCCGCCACGCTCACCGTCTTTGCGCCGACGGACGCGGCGTTTGGGCGGCTGGCCCGCTCGTTTGGCTACCGTGGCTCGGCAGACCCCGACGGCACGTTCACCGCGATTAGCAAGGTGCTCATGGACACCACCGGCGGGGACCCGATGCCGCTCCTCACCTCTGTCCTCCGCTACCACGTGGCGCAGGGCCGCGTGTCACGGTCGATGCTGGTGCGGGAGCGGGGGTACACGCCGCTGGAGGGCCCCCGCGTCCGCCTCGGCCCCGACGAGCGGAGCCTCATTGACGGCGCGCCGCGGCGGCCCAACCCGCGCATCGTCACCGCCGACGTGCAGGCATCAAACGGCATCATCCACCTGATTGACGGCGTCCTGCTGCCGGCGCCACTGGGGACGCCGCGCCCACGCCCGCCGCCGTCGCGGCCCGGCCCGTCGCCGCCGGCACGCCCGTCGCGTGCGCCGTCCGCCTCGCCACCGCCTCGCGGCAGCCAGCCTCCGCCGCGGCCATCGCCTTCGCGCACGCGCCGGCCTCCGCGGCCGCCGCCGCCGCCGCCGCCGCCGCCGCCGGGTCAGCTGCCGCCGCCGCCGCCGCCGCCGCCGCCGCCGGGTCAGCTGCCGCCGCCGGGCCAGTTGCCACCCGTGCCGCCGCCGCTGCCGGGCCAGCTGCCGCCCCAGCCGGGCACCCTACCGCCCAACCCTGTGGGCTGGCCCGCGCCTGCGCCGCTGCCCGGCATGCTGCCGTGGCCCATTCCCGGCCCGCAGCCCGGTCCGCTGCCCATGCCCGGCCCTGGTCCCGGCCCCATCCAGCCCGCCCCGCCGCCACTGCCCTTCCCGGGAGCCCCCATGCCGGCGCCAATCCCCGGGCGCGGGCCGCCGCGGCCGCCGCCGCAGGGGCCGGCCCCTGCCCCTGGCCCCGCCCCGCCCATGCCGCAGCCCTTCCCGCCGGCGCCACTGCCGGGCCAGTTCCCCCCGCTGCCGCCGGGGCAAGGACCGTTCCCGCCCGGGCCGCCGGGGCAGCCCGCGCCTGGCCAAGGCCCCGGCCGGCCGCTGCCGATTGGCCCTGGGGGCCCCGCGACCATCGCCGCCATCATCTCTGCGGCCGACGGCTTTGCGGTACTGGGCGAAGCGCTCGAAGCGTCTGGCCTGCTGGCCGCCCTTGGACACCCCAGCGCGGTGTTGACGGTATTCGCGCCGACCGACGCGGCGTTTGTCCGGCTGGCGCGGGTGCTCGGCTACGCCGCCGCGAGTGACCACCCAACCCCGATCTTCAACTTCCTCATCACGACTTTCACGCGCATGGGCGGCGGCAACCCGCTGCCGCTCTTGCAGCGCATCCTCTCCTACCACATCCTGCCGGGACGGCTGGGCACCCGGGACTTGGCGGGCAACACGGTGCGGACGGTGGAGGGCGGGCTCATCGCCGTCCGCCCGTGGCTCCGCGTCATTGACCTGGCGCCCGCGGTGCGCATGAATGCGCAGATTGCGCCCGGCGACCTGGGAGCCTCCAACGGCGTGGTCCACGTCATTGATGCGGTGCTGCTGCCCATGCCCATCTGTCCAGTCAACAGGGTCGGGTATTGCCAAGCGATTGGCGCGCGCCTGGACCAGCGGACGTGCAGCTGCGTTCGCAACGGTGGCGTCTGAGCGTAGAGAGCCAGAAGGGATGCTGTCGAGCATTTGTCGCGCTCTTGGACCAGCGTGCATGCAGCTGCATACGGAATTTGAGGGGGAGGGAGAAGCGCAGAGGGCAGGCGAGCGGGCGACCTTGAGAGAGGTGGACCGTCGGGATTGACTGGGGGAGTGCTGCCGGCAGGAGCATCCTCAATAAACTGCATTGATGATTGTGTGCGCACGTGCCACCACGCGGGGTTGGACCTTCTGGCCGAGGCGCGTGTGGAGGTGCTGGGCTTGACAGCCAACCACCGTGTCCCGCGATAGGACAGCTTCTTGTGTTGGAACTGGGAGGGGTCTCCGAGGTGCTACGGATTGACGACGCAGGTGGGACTACGGCTTGGCGGGTGCATGCCACATGGTATGGGAAACACCGTTGCTCCGCAGCACTTCATCGTACCCCCTCCCCACGCAGTGAGGGAACAAGGGGAGTTGCAGTACTCACGACCTCAAGCAGTTTCTGTCCAAGTACAGCAGAGTATAATTCGCGGAGGAAGTCCAACGCCACACGCATGCACAGCGCCCTGTGCTGCGCAACATGCACGCGATGTCCTCTTGCTGGTGGCACACCAGATACAGCCTGTATCGTCCGCTCGACGGACGTCTGGTCGCCATGTGGACGGTGACGTCCGACCCGCAGCCCGCCTTTTGCAGCTTGTACCTGTGTCCGCGGGCTGCCGCGTCACCCCGGTGTGCGTCGCCGCCGTCCCAGCCAGCGGCCCGCTGCTTGCCCCGCCCCCGCTTGGCGTCGTCGGCGCGTCTCTGCGGACCACCGCAGGCTGCTAACCCTCGTCCCGGCCGGCCGTGTCGGTGTCTCCCCGCCGCTGCCCCTGCCGCGACGTCGGCCGTTCCCTGGGGCGGGCGCCTCCTCCACCCATCCCCGGCTTGCCCTGCTCCCTCCTCGGCCGCCCCCCCCCGACGGCCCACCATGGCGGCTGTGCTGTACTCGCATTATCTGGTCTTGACCGCCCTCCTAACGGTGGGCTACCAGTTAGTTTTCTTTGCCATCACCGCCACGCTTCGGTTCGACAGGCTGACGGACTTTGCCGGCGGCACGGGCTTCGTTGTCAATGCCCTGGTGACGCTGGTGGTGTCGGCCGGCAACCACCCGCGCCAGGTGGTGTTGTCGGCCCTGCAGATTGTCTGGGGAGTCCGGCTGGCCCTCTTCCTGTTGTTCCGTATTCTCAGGTGGGGGGAGGACAAGCGGTTTGACCGCACACGAAATAGCTTACCCAAGTTGATGGTGTTTTGGAGCCTACAGGCCCTCTGGGTTTACACCGTCTCCCTGCCTGTGATGCTCGTCAACGTCGACGCGCGCGGGCTGGCCGGCTCAATCGGCCTGGGCGTCGCTGACTATCTTGGCTGGGCGCTCTTTGCAGCCGGCCTGGCGCTCGAGGCGGTGGCGGACCTGCAGAAGCTGACGTTCAAGTCTGCCCCGAACGCCAAGGCGTGGTGCGACGTGGGTGTCTGGCGGTGGTCACGGCACCCCAACTACTTTGGGGAGTGGCTCATCTGGTGGGGCATCTTCGTCTCTGCTGCTCAGCAGCTGCGGGGCGGCGAGCTGGTGGCGGCCGCCGCGTCGCCGCTGCTTGTCATGGCCCTGTTGCTGGGCTTGTCGGGCATGCCCATCCTGGAGCGGGGGTGGAACAAGAAGTATGGGCGGATGGCCGGCTTTGACGAGTGGAAGGCGTCGACGAGCCCGGTGGTGCCGCTGCCGCCGGCCGTGTACCGCGCCCTGCCGAGGGTGGTCAAGACTGTGCTCCTGTTTGAGTGGCCCCTCTTCGCGGCGGGCCGTAGCAAGGGCAGCAGCGCACAGGGTCGGAGGAGATGATGCGGGGACAGCTGCGACGGCAACGTCATCGGCGCGGCGTGTGGGTCGGGCGCAACCAACGCGGGCGGGAGAGGCGGCAGGTCAAGGGGCGGTGGTGGCGCTCAGAAGCAGCGGTGACGATGAAGGGTGGGGCGGCGACAGGGACAACGACTCTTGTGATTGGGCGTGTGACTGCAGTTGCACTGCTGGGATGGGGAGGCGCCAATCCTTCTCTGCAGGGATGATGGAGAGACTCGCTGCCTGGAGCGCAGGTTCCCCACCCCTCCCTCCCCCCATTGACCGACACGCGCAGCCGGTTGTCTGCGTTGAGTGGACCTTGCCGTGAACGTGCCGCCGACGCTACGGACGGGTGGCAGTTGTCTCTGGCGGCTAGCCGGGAGCACTCGTGGCGGCTTCACTCCCGACGAGGTGGGCTCGGTCCTCTGCGGCATCCGACTGGGATACCCACGGTCGACGGTTTTTCGTCGCCAGGGCTGTGGCTGTGGCTCCCATCTGGCAACCGCATCGGCGGCGTTCCTCCGCGTCGTTGGCGGGCGTCGGCGTTCGTCCTGCTGTGGCAGGCAGGTTAGGAGCCCTGGGCGGCACGATGGGAACGCCCCTCGATACCCCGGCGCGCCGCCCGCCTGGTGTCGCGGGAGGGGTGCGTCCCCCCTCCCCCCCTCCCGCCCCGTGTGTGGTGCCTTTGCGGCCGTGGCGCTCACGCGGTGTGGCGTGCCGCGCGCTTTCACCGCCGCTCCGCGGTGGTGACGGCGACGTGCAGCGTTGGCCGCGAGGCGCCGCTGCGGGGTGACGCCGCCAACCCCGGTGTGCCGGGGTTGCCGCAGCGGCGGGCTGCGTCGGTTTTGGTTTGTTGTCTTGTTCTATTTGTCCCCTGGTGGGAGACGGGCTGTTGATTTTCTTCCCCGCAGGGACTGCTCGCTGCCACCGGCGATCAAGTGCCGCGGTCTGTTCGTGGAGGGCACCTCGGGTGGACATGAGGGTAGGATGAGAAGCAAGGGGTTGGTGTCCTATGGGGTATGGTTGCGTGGACTCGGTGCTTGAACGGACTTTTTCCCCTTTTTTCATGCGCCCGACATGGTGCGCGTCAAGTAGAGTTTGCCTATGACGTAGCAATAGCTAGTAGCTCATCGGGGGGGCGCCAGCGGATGAGCTGTTGGCCGACACCTGGTAGAGCGGGGCGTGAGGCGTGGGGCCAACGGGGGAGCTGGCTGGGCGTCCGTGCGTACGTCAGACGGGAAGCCGTTGGTGACAGTGGCGCGCAGCTGCTGAAACCAGCAGTCGTGGACTGGATGGCAGTCACCCGGGTTTGCGGCTGGTGGCCGTGCGGCGGCGAGCGGGGCACATGACGTCGGACCAGTGGGCGAGCCGGGACGTGGCGGGTGAAGTGGAGTCGGTCGAGAGGGTGCCGGCGGCGCAGGGTGGGGCGCACGAACGTGCCCGCGGGAGAGCCCGTGAAGAGTGCGCTGGACGACTGCAGGTTTGTTGGGTGCGTATGTGGGCGTTGGCCGAGACGACGTGGGTGCAGGGAGACAGGCAAGGCAAAGCCCTGGCGAGGGCACGTGGCAGGTGTGGGCACGCGGGTGTCTGGGGCGTGCGAGGGAGAGGGGCAACATGGGGACCCGTAGGAGAGCTGTGAATGGTCGCGCCTGTGAACTGGGGCACGAGACACAAGCGTGTAGGCGGGTCTACAAACAAAATACTGTATTGAAGGGAAGACAAGATAAACATATCACAAACATCATCACAACAACACTGGGGACAAAGAGCAACAAGACGAGCCAAAGCACCAGTCACCTGGTCCTTAGCCGTAGCACCGGATACGAGCGGTGGCGCCCTTGGTTGCCACCTGCCCCCGCTTCTCCAGGTATCGCTGATGCGCCTCCTCCGCAGCCCAGAACGGCACCTCTGTCCGAATCTCGGTGGTCACGGGCTTGCCGCGCTTGGCCGCCACCCGTGCCGCCCACGCTCGCACCTCGTCCGCCTCGGCGTCCGTGTCGACATAGACCGCCGAGCGGTACTGGGTGCCAACGTCATTGCCGACGCGGTTGGCCACCGTCGGGTCGTGGCGGTCCGCAAAGACCTTGAGCAGCTCCGCCAGGGACACCACCGCGGGGTCATGGACGACGCGGACAACCTCAGCGTGGCCAGTGGCACCCCCACATACAGCGCGGTAAGAGGGATCCTTGGACGAGCCGCCTGCGTAACCGACAGACGTTTCCACGACGCCGGGCACGCGCGCAAACGCCAGCTCCACCCCCCAAAAGCAGCCCGCCCCAAACTGCACCGTGCGCAGGCCGGTGGCGGGGGCGGCGGCGTCCTTGGCAGCCGCGGCCGTCGGCGGGGCGGCACACGTGGCGGCGGCGGCCGCAGCCGACGATGAACCCCCCTCGGCGCCATTT
Organism: Pyropia haitanensis; assembly: GCA_008729055.1. Classification (NCBI taxonomy): domain Eukaryota; phylum Rhodophyta; class Bangiophyceae; order Bangiales; family Bangiaceae; genus Pyropia; species Pyropia haitanensis. Next base: position 3,520,033 of record SDUX01000004.1, on the reverse strand, counting down.
GCCTGTTGCACGTCGGCCGCGGTGGTAGCCCCACCGTTGCTAGCCGCCTTGGCCACCTTGGCCGCCGCCTCCGCATTCGCCGCCGACAGCGTCTCGGGGGCGGCGCGGAGCATCTGCTTGAGCACCCCCGAGCGGCTCAGGGCGGCAACGTCGTCCCCGCCGCCCACGGAGGTGCCACCGACAAACACGTTGGGCACCGTCCGGCGGCGGGTGAGACGCGCGAGCGCCGCTTGAACCGCCGCCCCATCTGCGCGGCGGTCGAGCTCGACAACGTGCGGCGTCGGCGCGTCGACCACCGACCTTGCCGACGTGGCCAGCGCATCCTTAGCCTTTGAACAGTAGGGGCAGTAGGTCTTGGAAAATACGACCACGGGGTGGGCGGCGACGGTGGAGGCCACATAGGCGTCAGCAGCAGCGGCAGAGGTGATCGCGCCGTTGGAGGCGGCGGCAGCCCCAGCAGAGCGGGGAAGATGCTGCCCCATCTTGGCAGTGGGGGCGGGAAGAGGGCGAAAAGAGGAGGACAGGAGCGGAAGGAGAGGAGGAGAGTGGGGGAAAGGGAGGACGAGGGCGGCGGAGGGGGAAGCGTGGAGCTTGACCAAGTGGCGGTGGAGCGGGGGACAGGAAGAAGGGCGACGAGGACAGAGAGTGAGAGCGATGGAAGAGGGGAGAGGACGGCAATGATGAAGGCGAACTGGCGACGACCAGCAACGGAGAGGGCAACACTGAAATAGGGTTGCACAGAACAGAGCACACACAGGCACTGTGCGGCGAGACTGGGATGAGGAGGTCAACGGGACGATGCCCGTCCCTCGACCCAGACGGCCGCAGGTCCCACACCAGCCAGAAATTCTCTCCCCGGAGGCATGGCGCAGCGATGGACAAAGAGAAAAACGGCAGCGTCGCGTGGGCAGTGTGGGTCGGGACGGAAGTGGCTTCGCCTCGTTGTGCGTAGAAACGAGGTGAGCAGCCAATCATGGCGCGAGAACGCTCCCGTGACTGTGACCATGCAAGATTTCGTAACGAGCGAGGCCCCCTTTCGGAGAAATTCCGGGCAGAAGTTTTGCTCCCCACGAAACCGACCTGGACATAGTAGGCAGTGACGAGAAGGGGGGAGGAAATGATCCACGGTGAGGTAGAAGACCAGGAGAGCTGCGTCTTGATGATGGAAGTGGTGCAGCAGTTGGGACTCTCTAAGAAGAATGGCCAGGCTGTCATTGACAAACGAGAGTGACGACCCCCCTGCCGCTGCCTGTTGCGTTGCGAGCACAGGCGTGAGAGCATCTTTGCAGCGGACGAGGAGGAAGAGGCCAAGGTGCCCCTTCGTTGTTGGAACGGGGCTGGCCACCTTCACCACGTGCTTCGTTCTGTGTCCTGCGAGAGGTTCCATCGCTACTCATGACTGACTGCGTGCAAGAACACAAAAAAATCCACTACGTATTTATCCAGCGAGTTTGTGTGTTCAACTCACTCAGCAGGCATTTATCCAGCGCTGGGAGCAGTTAAGTTCACGTGAGCGACGGTGCCCCATCGGCCTCGAGGGCTGCGCCTAAAGGACGGCGTCGATCTGCTGGCCAATCGGGGCCCACCATTTCGTGAATGCACGCTCACGGGCGTGCAGTTCAGGCGGGGCTTGACAGACGGGACGGGACCAGAGTAGCATGTTGTCGATGTTCGTCCGACCGTGCGTCGCCTCCCCACCTCACCCGCCGTCGACTTTCTCTCATCATGGCACCCAAGCCCCCGCAGCTGGCTGTCAAGAAGCGGCATAAGCATGCCCCCCCTGAGCTGTCTTCGGCACGCCCCACCCCGCCTGGCCGGGATGACCTACTCGTCTCCACCGTAGCGCTACCGCCGCACTTGGCGGCCGCCGCCCGCGACGCGAGCCGCCGTCGCTTTGACCCCCGTTTTGACTCTGCGTGCTCCACCGGCGACGCCGCCACCGCCGCGCGCTCCTATGCCTTCCTCCGGGACATGCGGGCGGCAGAGGAAGCGGAGCTGGACCGTGCCGCGCGCCGGGGCGACGACGCGGCCGCGCGGCGCCTCAAGTCCATGCGCAGCGTTGACGAGGCTGCGACAGAGCGTGCGCGGGAGGAGGACGTTCGCCGCACCCTGCGGCGGGAGGAGCGGGACCGGGTGGCGTCGGGTGGCAAGCGCGCGTGGTACGTCAAGGAGAAGGTGGTGAAGGAGAAGGTGATTGAGCGCAAGTTCGAGGAGCTCAAGTCGTCGGGCAGGCTTCGAAAGTACGTGGAGCGGCGGCGGAAGCGGGAGGCCGGGAAGGACAAGCGGCTACTACCGTCAGAGAGGCAGGCGTAGGGTGGACAGTGTCCGTTGGCGGGCTCTGACTGAGGGGATCCAACCATGGTTGGGGCGGGGGGACCGGGCTGGGGGCGGTTGTTTTCTCATGAGTTCTGTTCACGTTGTATGAAAGCGCCGGCGGTCGTCCATGGGACGTTGGTGTTGTGATCAATCATGGTCGCGTGCTGCCAGTTTCGCCAGCAGCAGACGGGTGCTCAGGCTACGCGCCTCGGTTTTTCGACAGTTCACCGTCTGGGCAAGACATAAGGAGGTATAGAGTGCTGACATTCGACCTAGCGAAAGGCTGAGTGCGAAAGAGGATAGTGGGTGTCGCATGAAAGAAGAGATGCACATACAACTCACGCCAACACCTACATGCCTTGCAAACCTACACCACCGATCACAAAAAAGGGGGAGGGGGGGAAACAAGTGCACCACCAATAGAAGAGGCAGCCCAATCGCAAGACCCGTCTACAAGGTCAATGAACGAAGCAGTTGACCCGTCCCCCGGCTTAGAGCTTGTTGAAGGCGGCAATGTCGCAGCTCTGCACGTAATCCTCAAACGCCTCAATCTTCTCCGTAATGTCGTCGGTAGACGGCACCAGCTCGTCAATGATGGTGCACATGATCACCAGCTTCTTGATGCCATACCCAATCTCCTGCAGCTTGCTCGCCCCCCAGGTCAGACCGGGCATGTCAATCCCGCGCACCGACGCCTCCATCGCGGCCATGTCCGTGTCCGACTCCCACGGCTTGACCTCCAACACCACCGAAGACTTGGCGACCACCTTCTTGCCGGCCTCCGCCTTCTTGGCATCGCGCACCGCCTTGGCCGCCAGGGCGGCCTGCGCACGCTCCTCCTGCGCCTTCAACGCCTCCTCGTCGTCCGAGTCAGTGTCACCGAACAGGTCATCCCCAAAGTCCTCGTCGGTCTTCTCCTTGGGAGCCTCGCCAGAGAAGGCGGCGCTGTTTTGGGAGTCATCAGGGAAGGGCCACGAGCAACAGCAAGGCACACCAGACCAAGGACCCAAACAAGCACGAGCAATACAGCCAGCACGTTAGTTCACGCAAGCTCAGGTTGAAAAGCGAAACCACACGAGACCGCCTCGGTGTTCATCGCTCTTGGCCACAGCACGCAGACGTCACCGCTGCGCAAGACCCCTGGCCGCTCCAGCCGCACACCGCCCACCACCTGCGCACGCGCGACTTGCCACCGCATGGCGCCCTCTGCCCCGTCTGCAAACGTACACCTCCAGAGCCGAGTATGACGCAATGTTCTTGTACCACCGCGCCACGTGCGGTGCGTCAGCGGCGTCGGGCGCGCGGGGGATGGACTTCATCAGGGCCACATCGGCCTTGGTGGGCAGAGCGCTACACAAAGTGCCCCATCACCGAGTAACCGCAAAAGGAGGGTACAGCACAGCGCACAGCGGGCGAGGGTTAGAAAACGGATCGACACGCGCCCGCCACCACACCGCACGGAACAAACATTGGGCTTGCCCCACAGACACCAAAAGGTTCCGTCCAAAGAAAAAAAAGCAACAATGCGCCTGAACCTCCCACACAGGCCCACGCGTCCACGGCGGGGCAGGGGGCAGCGGCGGGTAAGCGCGACGCACCCATCGACAAAGCTGGCCGACGCCAGAAAGTCGTTGAGCTTGGCAACACCCGAAGGCGTGTCCAGGTCCGTAAAGGAAGGCATGTTGGTGACAGGCGGGGAAGGGGAAAAAAAAAACAAGCAGCCACGACCGCAGCTGCCGATGGGGTGGGGGGCGGGGAGAGCGGGGTCAGCGGGGCAATGGGGCGCGTGATGGTCACCGGGACGACGGCGGCAGCACACGGATCAGTCCGACGCGCCGTCGGGGAGTGGGACCATTACAGTGTGGGCGCAGTGGCGCCGCCGCCGCCCAAATTGCGATGACACTGAAAGCACGTTTGTGAAAATGTCCTCTTGATATAGCGTTCTGCGGACTCTCTGTACGTCTCGGCTGCGGAGCGCAGGGACCGATCGCCGCGCCCCGCCGTCCTCCGTCTTCCCTCTTCCCCCACCCCCCCCCGCTCCCATGCGGCCGCCGCCGCGACAGCGATGCAAGCAAAGGCTTCCCCCACGCCCTCGCCCGCCGCCGCCGCCGCCGCCGCCGCCACGGCGTCGACAACGACGGCGAGCGCACCCCCGCCGCGTGTCGTCGACACCACGGGCGGCCGCCCGCGGCCCGCCGCCCGTCGCGCGCCGACCGCGACCGCGGTGTCCAGGCGCGCCGACGCGGCGGCGGCGACGGCGGCGCGCCTTGGCCAGTGGGGCGGCGGCGGTAGCGCACACCGCCGCGCGCGGCGCGGCCGCCACGCGCCGGCGGCCGGTGGCGGCGGCGGCGGCGGCGGCGACCGCCACGGCGGCCGCCGCCGCGTCGGCCCGCGTGGGTGGGCAACCGCCCCGGCGGGTGCCGCGCCGCCCCCCCCGCCGCCGCGGTCATCCGTGCACCCGTCGTCGCCGCCGGTCTGGCGGCGGCGTCCCACTGCCGTTGCCGGTGGGCACGTGTGCCGCCGAGGGAGGGGTAGGCCGTCACTGCTGCTGTCGCCGCCGCCGCTGCCGCCACCGCCGCCACCGCCGCCGCTGCCGCCACCGCCGCCACCGCCGCCACCGCCGCCACCGCCGCCACCGCCGGCGGCCGACGCTGCCGGCGCCGCCACGGGCACGCGCCACCGCAGCGGCGGCGGACGCGGCCACGCCCGCCGCCGCTGCTGCCGCCGCGGCCAGCCGCCCCGCCGCCCGTGGCGGCGTCCGCCTGTCCGCTGCGTCCTGCGCTCCCGCTGTCCCGGCCGGCCCGCGGCGGCTCGGGGTGGGTGGACCTGGGCTCGCGGGGGGGGGGGGGGCGGCCAGGTGATGCGCCGCACCAGCCTGCGCGTGTCGCCGCGTGCACCCGCACGGGGGGGTGGCGCCACCCGGCGCGGCTGCCATGGCACACCCGCTGGGGATGCGCGGCCGCGCTCGGGGACGCCACAACAGGGGACAGGCGCTCTGGGGAGTGATGGCGCGCGGCGTGGCGGCGGCCGCAGCCAGCGCTGATAGAGGCAGCGGCGGGGCGTGGTCGGGGCGGCGGCAGCCCAGGTAGCGTCGTCGCCGCCGCCACAGCTGCCGCATCGAGTTATCGCCAAGGGTGACCACCGCCCAAGAAGAGAACAAACTCCACCTTGTCCGTGTTGCCGCTGCCGGGTGGGGGCGGGCCGCCCGCCTCGGCACGGCCGCCTCCACCCCCCCCCCCCCCCCGCTTTCGCGCACCCCCCTCTCCCTCTTGCACACCCGACGGCGGTCTGGTCTCTACGCTGGGCAACGCCCGTCGCCGTTTGGGGGGGCGTCCCCACCGGTGGGGTGCGGCCGCGGTGGCGGTAGCGGCGGTCGCGTCGGCGGCGGTGCGGGTTGTGAGGACGGCCAATGTTTGGGCGGGCTGGCGGACCCTGTGCACCCCCCCCCGCCCCCTTTCGCAAGCGGGGTTGAGGCCACGGGGACACGGCCGCGCCGACTCGTCGCGACGCCAATGGCGGGTGCGGACGGCGGTGGCGCTCCTTCCCCCCGCCTCCCCCCCTCCCCCCCGGCCGTACGCAGGGAAGGCGCCCGACGGCATGGACCTCCCGACCGACGCGACGCTCGGTGCGGTGCTGCCGTCGCGGCAAGCGGCGCGCTGGTGCGCCGCGTGCACGGGGATGCTCCCTGGGTGGTTGGCGGCTGTGGGCGGTGCCCCGCCGGCAGCGGATGGTGCCGGGGACACAACCGTGCCGGTGGGGGTGATGGCTGTACCGTGGGGGCGGCGGAGAGGCGGCCAAGGCGGCGGCAGCGGTCATGGCGGTACCGGTACGGTGGGCGGCGCCGACGCCAAGGCAGAGATGGCGGCGGCGGCGGCGGCTGCAGCGACAGCGGCGGTGGCGGCGGCGACGGCAGCGGCGACGGCGCCCTGCCGGCTTCATGCGGGTGGTGATGACACGGCCGAGGGTGCGTCGGCGGGGTGTACCCTCCCATGGCTGGTCGTCGGTGCTGGTCGAGGACACGCCAACCCCGACGGGTGGATGGCGTGAGAGTTAGGTACGGTCTCGGTTGTTTTGCTGGATCCTCCAAGAGAGAGTGCTGCGACTTGCGGCAGGGGGGAAGAGGGCAAGCCTCAATCACTCGACCAGCCCCTCACTCCCTGTTCAAAGCACGTCCGGTGGGTGCGCACACTTACACAACCAACGACCAGTGGCCGCCATTATCGACATGGCCGCCGCTGCCGTGACCACCGCGGCCGCCGCCGCCATCACTGTCGTCGGCCATGAGGTCTCCCTCTCCTAAAGCCCGTGGGGCGGCAGTGCATGCCCGCGTCCGCAGCGCGCCCGAGGGCGGGACGGGAGTGGCGTCCACCGCGCGGCTGTCTTCGTCGTTGTCGGGGCGTCGCCGGCGCTGCCACCACGTCACTACCGACCGCACCAGCACTGCCACCACCAGCACGGCATAGGCAACGACGGAGCCCACGAACAGCCGCCGAGTTACGTGCGGGCGGTAGCCGGAGCGGGCGACGACAAAGAGGCTTTCTTGATACCACGTCAAGCGGCCACGATAGTCGATCTTATCGGGGTGCGTGTACTTCTGCTCCGTCGTGTTGACGGCGGTGTGTAAGGCAACACGCACAGTGGCAGCGCGCCACGCATGGCCCTCTTGCTCTTGGCGGTCCAGATAGCCAACGCCTACCAGTACGACGGCGCCCGCCACGACAACGAGCGCCGCCGACAACCCGGCCCTCCAGCGCCAACGGAACATGCGTTGCGATAGGCGGCGCCGCCGCAGCAGCAGCAACAGCACCGCCATGGCCTCGGGCACCACCACAAGCACGGCTAGGATGAGGCCGGTGTCGGAGACGGGATCGACCGGAGGTCCCACCCGGAAGAGGTCCCGGCGGAAGCGCTGGGAAAGCTCTACAGTCAGATCAGCGACTTCCTGTGCGGGACCTGAATAGGGGGACAGGTCCCACCGCGTGCCGTTGAAGGCGCAGGACGACAGGTTTCGGAGTAGCGCCATCTCTGTCTCCCTGTCTCCCGGCCCGTTTGTGTGTAGTTCCCCGCTGCCGCGCCCCAGTAGCCATATGGGCTGCCGTAGTAGTGTCGTGTTGTCGATGTTCTCAAACGAGGGACAGGCCGGCGCTGACACTTGCTGCACGGGCCAATCGAGTACCCAATAGGTGGACAGCTCGACGCTTCCCAGACGGTGCCCGCCGCCAACACCAACAGAGTTCTTGACCGGGCGCCCCCCCGCTCGGAGAGAGGAAGGCCTGGAAAGCGGCGGCTCCTTCACCCCGTCGCACAGGCTGCTATCAGCGACAAATGACGAAGAGGGGGACAGACACAGGACAGACGCTATGTCGGACAGCCAGCGGGAGGAAGAGCTGGTGGTCTCGTTGTCCTGGCGCAGGGACCAGGTCGCTGTGCGCAGCCGAGAGTCGTACCCGTACACGTCTTGCACCACATAGGCGTGGATGGTGCCTGGGAAGGAAGCGCCCAGCCACGACGCGTCCGCCATGATCCCTCGGCCCAACGATAGCAGCGCCGCCTCTCCTACAAGCACTGGTCGCGTGTGGTTGTCGCGGGTGGTGTACATCACGACGACAGAGCTGTGGTTCTCCAACGAGCTTGTCAAAATGTCATGTGCGGCCACCATATTCCCTGCTTTGTTGAGCACGACGCCACTTGACAACCGCGATACGCTAAGCACATCGTAGAGTCCGCGGTGGCGCAGCACATCGCCCTCTCTCTGGTTGCGCTGTACCGTCAGCAGGCGGGCAACCTCGTCCGCACACACCAAGCCTGGGTGCTGCTTGGCAGATGCGCACGGGTGGCTTCGAAAGTACTCCCCCAAAACCATCCCATCGGGGCCCTTGTCCAATAACGCCACCATGTTCATGCGTACTGGAACGCCGTTGCCCGCCCATTCAAACTCGGCGCCCGGCACGCCGCCGGTGGTCACGTTGGGGCTGGCAGAAACGGGCCACTCCAGGGCCATCGCTCGGGGCGCCTCCAGGTACTCGAGCTGAAGCGCGTCGTCCAGTGGCGTCGCGCACGTGCCGGCACCATACGGAATAACCACGGCGGGGGTTGTCGTGTTGGCCTGCAGCACCCACCCCGTGCCGCCCCTTCCATAGGGGTTGACAACCGCGTCGGGGTCTGGGGAGACCCCGTCCGGCGTGGCAGGGTGCAACCGACACTGCAAAGCGGGCAGGGTGTGGAGGCGGCCTCTGGACTCTCCTGCCGGTGGGGCGGGGAAGGGGATGATCACTGGACCCGCCGCGCGCGCGGCGAGGGCGGTCGAGCTGGGGCGGGGCGCCGCCACCGCCGCCGCCACCACCACCGCGGCGGCTGTCGCGGCCACCACCGCCGCCGAGGTGACCAGGCGCGGCCCAGGACGGCCGCGCATGGTGTACTGGGAGGGCGCGCCGCCCGACCAGCTGCCGACGGCAGCCTTACGGACGGCACGACGTCCGCGAAAGACGCCGCGGGAAGCGGAGATACACCGACGATGACAGACGGAGCAGGCGCAGCCACGGGAAGGGGGCGCCAGCGGCGCGACACTGGCGGCGGGTGGACGCGGCGAGGTCCTCCGCTGATGGGCGGCACGAATGATGGGCCGCCGCGGCAATGTGCGACTGGTGCAGTCGATGCACGCAGGTAATGTAGAGTGCGGGTGGCCGCGGTACGCATCCCGCGTCGGGGGGGGCAGCGGCTGCCCGCCAAATATGTGGCAGCAGGCGCCCCCGCGGCGCTGTTCCGCCCAAGGGAGCCTGCCGGGCCGTGAGCGACGCCACGGCGGGCACGCACCTGGCCCAGGCGCGGCCCCACGGAGGCGGTGTCCCCAGGGCCACGCCGCACCAGGTATGATACCACCGTCCCCTAACAGTCTGTTGGGGCACGCAGCAAGCGGGTAGGGCGCTGGCAGCGTCCGCTGGCTCAGGCGCCACGCCGCGGGTCACAATGTGCTGCACACGCCCCTCCGCCAGAGACGCGGCGGTCGATTGTGCGCTATCCTGTGCTGGTGGGTCCTGCGCTGACCGGGGCGGATCCTATGCTGGCCAGGATGCCAGCGGGGCGCCCGCGCCAGCGGGGGACCCTCTTGTGGGGAGGCGGCCCCCGTTGCGCAGCTGCCAGCGTGGGCCCGCCACGCCGTGGCGCGGGTCATCCGCGACGCCGCGCCACCCGCCGCGGCCGCCGCAACCGACGGCGGACCCGCTGCGGCCGTGGCGGCCGCGTCGACCCGTGGGCGGCGCGGGTGCGGCTGGACCGCCCGGTCCGACGGCAGGGAGCGCCGGCTCGGCGGGGGCGGCGGCGGCGGCAGCCGCCGCGGGCGCGCCCAGACGGACGCGCCTCCGCCCGGCGGCGGCGGTCGGCGCCGCTCGCGGTGGCCGCAGGCGACGTTGCCGCCGCCGCCGCTGCCGCCGTCAAACTCACCGGCAGTATCCACTGGGAAAGGCGGCCGCCGCCACCCCTCCCCATCGCCGCCCAGGGGCAGGGGGGACGCGCGGCCCGCACGGGGTGCGCTGGCGGCGGCGCCCCTGCAGCTGGGGGCACCCCCCCCCCGGCGGGCGGCGGTGACCGTCGGCGGCGGCCGCCGTACGTCCCCGCCGCACCGCAGCCGCCGGGCGTCCCGGCGTTGCCGCCTGGACGGCCACCGTGGCGGGTGACGGCCGTCGCGGCGGCGGCGGCAGCAGCTGCGGCAGCGCCGGCTGGGGGCGTCGATGACGCTGACCAGCCGGGGGGTCGGTGGGCGCCCCGCCCGTCGTCCGCCCCTCTCTCCAGCAGTTGCTGCCGCGGGGCGTGGTTGGCGGGAGCGCGTCCAGAGTGGGAGGTGGACAAAGGAGGCGAGGGGGGCGCGGGGCGTCGACGAATCCGCCTGCACCAGCGGGCAGCCGCGGCTCCGCCGCCACCGCCCTATAGTTGGCCTCATCTCTGCCACCCGTGCCGCGCCGGCGCCCTGCCCGCCCCCCCCCCCCCCCCGACGACAGCGCGTCAAGCAGCCACGGCAACCGCAAGAACGACGCGCGCGGGTGGAGCCCCGCGGCGTGGCCCCAGCAGCGGAGCGCCCCAAACGACGCGGCGCCGCCGCCGCCGAGGCCCCCCGAGGACGCCCCAAACGGCGGCGGCCGAGGAGGGACGGGTGGCCGCGGGCGGCGGCAGCGCCAGGCTCATCTCAAAGACGGCAGTGCCGGCCGACGCGGTGCCGAGGACGGTGCTGACCATGGAAACGAGGGGCGCGACGGGGGGGGGGCGGTCTTGAAGAAGGTCTTGGGAAGGGGATGGAGGGGGAGCGGGGGACACCGACGGACACGGGCGGTGCAGCGACACCAATCCAAGCCAGCGCGGACGGACACGCTGCTTCATGGCCAGAGGCGGTGGTCGGTCCATGCGTGTCGCGTCACACCCTAGACAGGGCCGCAGGGCTCGTCAATGCCGTTGCGCCGCCCCCCCCCGCTGTCCACCACCACGCATGCACGCGCGGCACCCCCTGCCGGCCCGCGCCGCCGCCGCCCGCGGCAGCACGCGCCGTGCCCGGCCGCGTCGGCCGCGTCGGCCGCGTCGGCGGCACCGTCGGCGGCGGCAACGGCCGCACCGCCGCCGCCCGCGTCGGCGTCGGCACCGTCGGCGTCGCCGCCGCCGCCGCCGCCATGGCGCGGGGCGGCGCGGCGCCCCGCGGCGGCGGCGGCGGCGCCGCCGCCGCCGTCGACGCGCCAGCCAGTGGCGGGGACCGCCCCGCGGCCGCCCCGCCGCCGCCGCCGCCGCCGCCGCCGCCGCCGCCGTCGGCCGTCGGCACGCTCCCGCCCATCGTCGAGCGCCGCGGGCGGCCGTGCCGACCGCGACGACGGCGGCCGTGGGCGGCGGCGGCGGCCGCCGCCGCCGCGGCCACCGCGGCCGCCGTCACCGCCGCCGCCCGTGGTGCCGCTACCGCTGGGGGAGGCGCCGGCAGGGGCGCGGCTCGACCGCCCACACGCCTCCTCCCCTGCCCACTACCTGCCCACTGGCGGCTGGCGTCGCGGTCACCGCCACCCTTTGGGCGTCCCCACCGCCGTCACCGACACGCGCGCGGCGGCGGCGGCGGCGGCGCTTCTTCCCCCCCCCCGCCACCGCCACAGCCACCGCCGCCGCCGCCACCGCCGCCGCCAACAGCGCCATCGCCGCCACGCCACCCACAACCGCCGCCGCCACCGCCCATGTCGCCGGCAGCGACGGCGGCGGCGGGGCGGGGATGGGGCGGTGGAGCCCGCCGCGCGGTGCGGCCGGGCGCCCGCCGCGGCGCGCGGCCGTCCCCCCCCGCCATTGTACTGGCGGGTCGGCGGCGGTGGGGGCAGGCGGGGCGTGCTGAGGGTGGGGATGGGAGGGATGGGGTTTGGGCGGGGGTAGGCGGCATGGGGTGGAGGTGGAGGGGGGGGGCGAGGGGGGCGGCGGATGGGGGGGGGTGCAACGGGGAGGCGATGGACTGGACGGCCGGGAGCGACGACGTCGACACGCGCACTGCGCACCGGCGCACCAGGCATCAAAGGGGTGCGTTGTCCCTGATGATGCAATTACATTGATCACCTATTGCCGTATTGCATTGTCAAGAGCGTCACGTTTTGAAGCGTGAGCCCGGCTCAAGCGCACGCCTTGATCGTGCTGCCACTGGCCGGATCCGCCCAGAGGGCTTCCCGCTGCCGCCGACCACTTGGTCGTGGCGGTGTTATCGCCCGCCCATCCGGTGCGCGCGCCGTCGGCGAGTGCTGCGCCCCCGACTCGGGGAGGTAGCACGGCCGCCGTCGACGGCGCTGCGGGTTCACGCCCTCCTCTCCCTCCCCCCCCTTGCTCTTTGACCGCCGCTCGTGGTCGTGGCGTGCTGCGCCGGGGGCCTGCCGTCGGCCGTCGGGCGCCGCCGCCGCCGCCGCCGCCGCCGCCGCCGCCGCCGCCGCCGCCGCCGCCGCCGCCGCCGCCGCCGCCGCCGCCGCCGCCGCCGCTGCGGCCGCGGCTGCGCCGTGGGCGGGCCCCCACGATGGGCCTGCGAATGCCGAGTACGGGACAGCAGGAGGTGCTGCTGCGGACGCTCATCCTTGGCCTCATCTGCGGCGTTGCGTTTTGCACCCGCCTCTTCTCGGTGCTCCGCTACGAGAGCATCATCCACGAGTTTGATCCGTGGTTCAACTTTCGGGCGACGAGGTACGTGCGGCGCCGCCACCCGCCGCCGCCGCGGCGCCCCGGCACTCGGTCGGGTTCCGTCGGGGTGGTGGCCCCTACGCCGGCTGCCGCGTAGGGGGGTTCTCTGACGCGCTGGGTGTGTCTGCGCCTCGGCAGGGGTTGGTCTGGACGGATGCTGACCCGGGCGCTGCCGTCTTTGTGCGCGTTGTGTCCCCCTTGGCCCTTTTTCACTATTTTTGCGACGCAGGGTACTCGTTGAGCGGGGCTCGTACGACTTTTGGAACTGGTTTGATGGGCGCTCCTGGTACCCCCTGGGCCGCATCGTCGGCGGGACGGTGTACCCGGGGATCATGTACACGGCGGCGACGATGTACCACGCCCTCCACGCGTTTGGCTTCAACGTGGACATCCGGGACGTGTGCGTGCTGACGGCGCCTTTCTTCTCGGGCCTCACCGCCCTTGCCGCGTATGCGCTGACGCAGTCGGTGGCGGACACGTCGGCGGGTCTGCTGGCCGCCGTCTTTATCTCCATTGTCCCTGGCTACATCTCCCGCTCCGTGGCGGGCTCGTACGACAACGAGGGGGTGGCGATTACGGCGCTGCTGGTGACCTTTTGGCTGTTTGTTCGGGCCGTCAAGACGGGTTCCCTGCTGGCTTCTCTGGCAGCCACGCTGTCGTATCTGTACATGGTCGCCGCCTGGGGCGGCTACATCTTCATCATCAACCTGGTGCCCGTGTACGTGCTGGTCATGCTCGCGGCGGGGCGCTACTCCCGACGCCTGTACATTGCGTACAACACGTTTTACGTTCTCGGCACCCTCCTGTCCATGCAAATCCGCTTTGTGGGCTTCAACGCCGTCCAGAGCTCTGAGCACCTCGGCGCGTTTGGCGTGTTTGGGCTCATCAACTTGTACGCGGCGGTCGGGTGGGTGCGGAGCTTCACGTCTGAGCGCGTCTTCCGCGCCGTCGGGCGCCTGCTCGTGCTGACCGCCCTGACCATCGCGGGGGTGGCCGCCTTCTTTGGCACCGTCACGGGCTACATTGGCCCGTGGACGGGGCGGTTCTACTCGTTGCTAGACCCGACGTACGCGAGCAAGAACATCCCCATCATCGCGTCGGTGTCGGAGCACCAGCCGACCTCGTGGGGCTCGTACTTCTTTGACCTTCACGCGCTCACCTTCCTCACCCCCGTCGGCCTCTACTTTTGCTTCCGCAACCCAACGGACGAGAACATCTTCATCATTGTGTACGGCGCGTTTGCCATCTACTTTTCTGGCGTGATGGTGCGGCTGATGCTGGTGCTGGCGCCCGTTGCGGCGATCCTGTCGGCCATTGGCGTGTCGTCCACGCTGTCAACCTACATGCGCGTGCTGCGGGCGCCGCCGGCAGAGGCCGTCGCCGCGATCGCGTCGTGTTCGCCGACCCGCGCTGCAGCGGAGGAAGACGTTGCGGGCGCCGAGTCGGCTGCCTCGTCTGCCACGTCGCCGCCGTCTGGGCTGCGCCACCGCGGGGGCGCCGCGCCGTCCTCGTCGTCAAACGCGGCGTCCACGACAGCGGCTGGCGGTAGGCGCTCCAAGCCTGCGTCTGCCCAAGCCCGCCGGCGGCGGGCTGCAGAGGATAGCAGTTCGCGCTCGTCCAGCCCGCCAGTTTCGTCTTCTAGCTCGGTGCCGCCCACCCACCGGCGGGACGTGGCGGCGATCATGGTCCTGGGCACCCTCGTGCTGCTGGTGCTGTACGTGCGTCACTGCGTGTGGGTGACGTCGGAGGCGTACTCGTCCCCATCCGTCGTCCTCAGCGCGCGTGGCCGCGACGGGGAGCGCATCTTCTTTGACGACTACCGCGAGGCGTACTATTGGCTGCGTCAAAACACGCCGGAAGACGCCAAGGTGATGAGCTGGTGGGATTACGGGTATCAGCTGTCGGGGATGGCCAACCGGACGACCATCGTGGACAACAACACGTGGAACAATAGCCACATCGCAACGGTTGGTCGCGCGATGAACGCGCCCGAGCCGCAGGCGTACGCGATTGCGCGCAAGCTGGACGTGGACTACGTGCTCGTCATTTTTGGGGGTGTCGTTGGCTACTCGTCCGACGACATCAACAAGTTCCTGTGGATGGTGCGGATCCCCGGCTCGGTGGACCCGTCTGTGCACGAGAAGGACTACCTGTCCACGCAGGGGTCCTACGTGGTAGACGACCGTGCGGGCAAGGCGCTGAAAAAGTCCCTGCTCTACAAGCTGTGCTACTACCGCTTTGATGAGATGTCGACGGTTGCGGGCCAGCCGGCGGGGTACGACCGTGTCCGCAACACGGTGGTCGGCGTCAAGGGCATCAAGCTCAAGTACTTTGAGGAGGCGTTCACGTCCGAGAACTGGATTGTGCGGCTGTACAGGGTGAAGAAGCCCGACGACTTGGGATGGATGTAGGGGGAGGGGGGGGGGTGCTTGGGTTTCTTGAGGCGTCACCCTCGCTCGGTGCGGCCCTGCTCGTGGCGTGCGCGTCGTGCGGTGGGCGCTCCACGATCCGTAAACAGCAATACCGCAAACGCCATTTTGAGACGCACGCGGCTGTCTCGGCTGTTCGCCACCGGCGGCCGGCCGCCGCGGCCATCGCTGCGCCCGGACCCCATTGTCGCGTCGGGGCCCCACACCGGCGCTGCGCGGCCCCCCCAGCGCGTCGCGCGTGGGCGTCACCCGCCCCCGCGGTGCGGCTGCGGCTTGCACCGCCCCTCTAGCCCCTACCGGCGCGACCACACGACGCCCACCCCACCCGGGCTGCGCCCCCCGCCTACGCGCTCGCCCCCCGCCGTCGCCCAGGCGCACCGCCCACGCGCACGGACCCGCGGCGCCGCCCTCTTCCGCAGCAGGCAACTGCTGGGCGGCCCCATGGCCGCGGCGGCGGCCGCTCCCCCCCCCCCCCCCCCCTCCCAGTAAGCCACCAGCCGCCAACGCGCCGCCGCGGAAAGGACGACGCCGCCAGGCGACCGCCGTTCCCCCCCACCACCCACGAGTGCCCCACATCCACCGCACCCGCCCGCTCGCCCCAAAAACAGAGAAACGAGGTGACCACCCGGCCGGGCGGGTCGCCATTGTGTGCGCCTGTACGGCGGGCGCCGTCGCAAGCCGCCCCCCCCCCCCCCCCCCCCCCCCCTCCCGGCCCCCCTTACTCCCGCGCCTGCAGCCGCGCCTTGAGCGTCTCAAACGCGCCCATGGTGATGGCCGTGCCCGGCATAATCCACAGCACCCGCGCGGTGAGGCCGCGGCATAGGCCGCGGGCGCCCTCCTCCGCCACGATCCGCCGCACCGCGTGGGCGGTGGAGGTGTAGGCGCCGCCGGGGGGAGGGGCGGCCGCCGCCGCGGTGGTAGGGGTGGTGGTGGCAGCGGCGGCGGCAGCGGCGGGCGGCGTCGCCCCCCCGGCCGCGCCCACCCGACCGGCGGTGGCGCCGCCGGCGCGGCCACCCACGTCGCCCTGCGTCTGGATGCGGGTCTTGACAACGTCCAGCGGGGACGTGGCCGCCGCGGCGACCGCCCCACTCGCCGCCGCCGCCGACACGACCGCGTACAGCGGCAGCGGCGTGCCCGCCGGGCGCCCCCCCCGGCGCTCCAGCGCGGCCGCCCAGCCGCGCTTGCCCCGCTCGTACGCGACAAAGTAGATGGCCGAGTAGGGGCCAAACACGCCGACGGTCAGCGCGTAGCCGCGGAAGAGGCCGCGGGCGCCCTCGGCGCGGAGGAGGTCCCGCAGCACCCCCGCCGCCGTCGCGTCGGCGCCGCCGCCGCCGCGCACCTGCGCGCGCTGCTTGAGCACCTCCATCGGCACCCAAAAGACCGCCGACACCGCCTCGGCCACGACGCCCGCGGCGAGGTGCGTCGCGGGGTGCGCCGCGACCGCCGCGGCGCCGCCACCGCCGGCGGCGGCTGGCCACGCCGCCGCGACGCGCGCGGCGAGCGCCGCCTTGGCGCCGTCGTACGTGGACAGGTAGGTGGCAACGGCGGGCGCCTGCATCGCGGCGCTGACCGACAGGCCCCGGTAAAAGCCGCGGGCGCCATCCGCGGCGGCAATGGAGCGGGCGGTGGCGAGGAGGCCCCGCGGAGCGGCGGGGGGGGCGGGGGGACGCACCCCGACGGCGCCGCCGCGGCGGCCGCGCCCGCCGCGGGCGCGCGCGCGACCATCATCCGCGCGCGGATGGTGTCGAGGGGGTGCACCACGCAGCGGGAGAGGACGCCCGCCGCCGCCGAGGCGGCCAGCAGCAGCGGCGTTGGGGGGGAGCGGCCGCAGGGGGGACCCGCGCCGGGGGGGGCGCCCCGCCGCCGGGGGGCCGCGGACGACCGCCGCCGTCCCCCGCCGGGGGGGGCGCCGCCCCGGGGGGGGGAGCGCCCGCCGCCGCCGCCATCCCGCCGCCCCTCCCGCCACGGCCGCAGGGCCAGACGGCCAGCCGCGGCGGCGGCGGCGGCGGGCGCCAACGGCGGCGGGGGGGGGGGCGCGCGCGTCCGCCGACGCGGCGGGCTGCCCACGGCCGGCCGCCGCGGCCGTTGGCGTGGACCAAGGGCGGCGGCGGCTGCGAGGCGGCGGGCGGTGGGGGTGGCCAAACGTCGGGGGGGGGGGGGGGGGGGGGGCGGGCGGGCACGGTCGGCAGAGGGGGGGTACCGGACGTGGGGAGGGGGGGGGTTGGGGGGGCGGGGGGGTGGGGAGGGGGGGAGGGTGCCGGACGTGGGGAGGGGGGGGGTTGGGGGGGGCGGGGGGGTGGGGAGGGGGGGAGGGTGCCGGACGTGGGGAGGGGGGGGGTTGGGGGGGGCGGGGGGGTGGGGAGGGGGGGAGGGTGCCGGACGTGGGGAGGGGGGGGGGTGGGGGGGGGGAGGGAGGGTGCAGGCGGCGGCGGCGGCCGCGGGACGGGATTGTGGCGGCGCGGCGGCGGCGGCCGCGCCGCGGATCCATGGGCCGCGCGACGCGCGGATCGGCGGCCGCGCCGCCCGCGGCGGCCGGTGGACGGCGCGCGCCGCCGCCGCGGGCGACCCGGCGCGGGTGCCACCGCCGACGGCGGCGACGGCGGCGGGCGTCGCGGCGGGGCGGCCCCGCGACGGCCGCCAGCCGCCGCGGCTGGCGGCCCGCGGCGTCGGCGGTGGGCCGCCGGCCGGCGGGGGCGCCGCCGCCGCCGCCCCCGCGGGGGACCCCGCCGGCGCCACACCGCCGCGGCGGCCGCGACGCCGCCCGCGGGTGGCGGCCGGCACCGGCGCGGCGCGGGACCGCCGCCGCCACACCCCCGCCGCGACCGCGGCGGGTCATCAGGGCCACCCCCAAGCTCCCCCTCGCGCTCTCCCTCCCCCCCCCCCCCTCCCCCCCCTTGCTCAGCGCCCCATCCACTCGTCCATCTACCCCCCCTCCCACCGACCGGCGCCGCGCCGGGGACGCCGCGCGCGTGCGGTGGCGGCCGTGGCGCCCCACCGCACGGGGATGCTGGCGGGACGCACGACGGGGGAGCCCGCCGGCCGCCCCCGCCGTGCCGCGGTCGTGCGTGCGCCGCGGCGGCGGCGGCGGCGGCGGCGCCGTTGCACGGCGGCCGCCACAGCCGCCACGCCGCGGCGGTGCCGCGGCGGCCGCCCCGCGACGCCGCGTGGCGGCCGCCGTCCCGACACGGCGGCCGTACCTGCCGTTGCTGCTTGCCGCGGCGCGTCCGCCGCTGCGGCCGCCGCCGTTTTCCCACTGTCGACGGCCGCTGGGGCGGCGCGTGGGGCGGCGCTGGCACTGGCGGGGCAGGAGGCGCTGCTGGTGGGAGCGCGCTTTTTTTGGCCGGCCGCCCGTGTTGGCGTCGGCGACGGTTTTGGTCCCCGCGGGCGTGGCGGCTGCCACGGCTCGGGTGACGCGGCTGGCCGTCCGAGGCCGGCGGCGGCGGGGGGGACGCTGGCGGGCCGACCGCCGCCGCCGCGACGGGGGAGGCCCAACGCGGGATGCGCCGCCGCGGACGTTGCGGAGGACCCCCTCACCACGCACCCCGCCACGGCTCCCGCAGGTGGCTTCGCGTGGGTGGCGGACAGGGACCACCGCCGCCGCCGCGCCGTCGCCGCGTCGACGCTGCGGCGCGCCGTGCGCGCGCGCGGTCGGCTCGTGGCGCTTCCCGAGTGAGGGCGAGTGTACGGATTTTCTTGAGCGGAAGACACGGACGCAAATAGCTGCCCTCTGCGGGATACCCACTGAATCGAGTTTTTTTGTTGGAGAGCTCTCTTGTTCAGGCCGAACAAAGGTTGGAAGAGGCGTCTGCTCAGAAACGGACACACCAGCCAGAGAACTCCTTGAAATTGTGAAAGGGATCGCGTGTATTGGGGAGATGGCGCCTCGGGAGCGCGGCGTTGACGTGGGTCACCCGGCGTCTCGACCGCCGCGGCGCGCGCGCCGATCTGTGGACGCGCCGGCGGCGCGGGCAACGCGCGTCCAGCCCAGCGGCGGCGGATCGCGGGGATGCTGGCCTGCGGCGGGGAGAAGCGCGCCGCCAACCGACGACGACGCCGCGGGCGGCGCCGCCGCCGCGCGGCCGCTGCCGCGTCGATGGCGGACCGCCGCCGTCGCGGCCGGCCGGCCGGCCGGCCAAAGAGTCGGTGGCCACAGCACGTGACCCCCCCCCCCCCCCCCACGCACGCCTGCCGCCGCCTCCCCCGCTCTGCCACGCGGCGGCCGCGTCAGCCGACCCGACGGCGGTGCGCGTGGCGGACGCGCCGGCCACGTGACGTGCACAGTCAGCCGCGCAGGGGCGCCCCCCCCCCGCCTGCCCCCTCTGTCCGTCGCGCTCTCTCCCCTGCCGTGCCGCACCCGGGTACCCTCCACCGCGTGCGACCCGTCCCCACCCCCCCCTGTTCCTCCTCCCTCTTCTACCGCCACCCTCCCCACCCTCACCGCTCCTCCTTTTTGCGGTCCCCCGCCGCCACTCCCTGCCGCGCGCCCGCTTCCCGCGGTATGGACGCCCACCGGCGGCGGCCGTGGGCGGTCACGGCCACGGCGGTGGCCGCCGCCGCCGCGATAGCCGCCGCCGCCATCGCCGCCGTCCGCTCCGCCGGCACCCCCACCGTCGCCGCCGCCGCCACCGCCAGCACGGCTGGTGGTGCGACGGCGGCGGCCGGCGGCGGCGGCGGCGGCGGCGGCGGCGGCGGCCACGGCGCGGCTGTCGCGGCACTCCTGCGTGCCGCCCCTGGCGGCGCCGACGCTGCCGCCGACGCTGCCGCCGACGCGGCGGCACCGCCCGTCCCGACGTGCCCGCCCGTCGACTGCTCCGTCTACGCCGTCACCGCCGGGTGTCCCGTCGTCACCGCCCTCCCCTGCGACACGGGCGTCCGGCTCTTTTCGCTCGCGGGCGCCTGCTACCTCCCCGTCGACGATCGCGACGCGCCCGTGGCGGCGGTGTGCCGGCCGACGCTGGCCGTCCCGCGCGTGTGTGCGGCCGACTGTGGCGGCGGCGGTGACGCTGACGCGGAGCGGTGGCCGCTGCTGGGCGGCGCCGCCGTGAGGGAGGGGGAGGGCGAGACCAACCTGGGCGACGATGACGATGACGACAGCGTCGGTGACGACGATGACGACTTTGGGCCGCCCATCGGGCCGACCGCCACGCCGACGCCGAGCCCGACGCCGAGCCCGACGCCAACGCCAACGCCGACGCCAACGCCAACGCCGACGCCGACGCCGACGCCAACGCCAACACCAACGCCAACGCCAACGCCAACGCCAACGCCAACGCCAACGCCAACGCCAACGCCAACGCCAACGCCAACGCCAACGCCAACGCCGACGCCAACGCCGACGCCGACGCCACCGCGTCGCGGCGGGGGCGACGGTGGCGCCGGTGGCGCCGGCGGCGACGCCATTGGTGGGGGCACCGCCGGCGACGGCGGCGATGGCGGCGACGGCGGCGACGGCGTTGGCGACGGCGCCGTCGCTGGCGACGCGGGCGTGGGCTTTCCGGGAGGGGACGGCGGCGCCGGCGGCGACGGCGGCACCGCGGTTGGCGGCGGCGACGCGGGCGACGGCGGCCGCGGCGGCGACGGGGGTGGCGGCGGCTTTGGGGGGGGGGCGCCCGTTGGGGGCGGCGCGCCGCCGGTGGGTGGAGTGGGGGACGCGTCGGGGGGGGGGGGGGGGTGGGGGGGGGCGGTGGCGACGCGCTGGGTGGGGGTGATGCCGGCCGTGGGGGAGACGGGGGGACGGGGGGGATGGGGGGGTGGGGGGTGGGGGGGCGGGCGGCGTCATTGTGCTGCCGGGCGTCGACTCGAGCGGTGGGGGGGGGGGGGTGGGGGGTGCAGGTGGGGACGCGACTGGCGGGGGTGACGCGGGCCGTGGGGGGGATGGGGGGGACGGGGGGGACGGGGGGGACGGGGGGGTCGGCGCCGGGGGGGTGGGCGCCGGGGGCGTGGACGCCGGGGGGGTGGACGCCGGCGGGGTGGACGCCGGAGGGGTGAGCGGTGTGGTCTTTCCCCCAAGCGTCGACGCAGGCGGTGGCGCGGGAGGAGCGGGCGGCGCCGGTGGGGACGCGGTGGGCGGGGGTGACGCCGGCCGTGGGGGCGACGGCGGCGACGGCGGCGACGGCGGCGATGGGGGAACAGCCGCCGCGGCGGTGGGCGGCGTGCCCGTCCTACCCCGCGTCGACGCGGGCGGAGGTGCGGGGGGGTCGGGCGGCGCCGGTGGGGACGCGGTGGGTGGCGGCGACGCGGGCCGCGGAGGGGACGGGGGGGACGGGGGGGACGGGGGGGGCGGGGGGGTGCCCGCCGCCACGGCGGTGGCCGCCGTGGCCGTGCCACGCGGCGTCGACGCGGGCGGCGGCGCGGGAGGGGCGGGCGGTGCCGGTGGAACCGCCTTTGGGGGGGGGACCGCCGGCAAAGGGGGTGACGGCGGCGACGGCGGCGACGGCGGCGGCGGGGGCGGCGGCGCCCCCACCGCCGCGGCCGACGCGGCGACCGCCGCCGCGACCGCCGCGGCCGCCGCGGCCGACGCCGTCGCCGCCGCCACCCGCACCGTCGCCGCCCTCGCCGCCGCCGCCGACGCGGCGGTGGCGGCCGCCGCCGCCGACGCGGCGCGGCTCGCCGCCGCCGCCGCCTCGGCGCGCGCGTCGCTCGTCGCGGTGGCCGCCGCGGCCGCGCCGGCGGCCGCCGCGGCCATCGTGGCGGCCGTGGATGGCGCCCGCGTCGCCGCAGCAGAGGTGGCCGCCGCGGCGGGCGTCGCGGCCGACGCGGCGGCGGCGGCGGCGGCGGCGCGGGGGCGGCTCGCCGCGGCGGCCGCAACGCTCGCGGCCCTGCCGGCGACGATCCCGTCGCTGGCGACGCGGCCGGCGGCGGCGGCCGCCGGGGGGGTCCCCGCCGCCCGGCGGCCACCGCCGCGGGTGGACGGCCGCGGCGGCCGCCCCGGCCGCCGCCGCCGCCGCCGTGCCACCCCCCCCGCCCGCGTGGCGCCGGCGGCGCGCCAAGCGGCGGCGGCGGCGGCGGCGGCCGACGCGGCGGTCACCGCCGCGGCCGCCGCGGCGGTCGCCGCCGCCCGCCGGGCCGCGGCCGACGTGGCAATGGCGGCGGCGACCGCCGCCGCCGCCGCCGCCGCCGCCGACGCGCCCCGCCGCCGCCTCGCCGCGGCGGTCGCGGCGGTCGCCGACGCGGTGGCGGCGGCGCGGCCGCGCGGTGGCGCGCGGGACGTGCGCGCGTCGCCGCCCGCTCGGCTGGACTTTTGAGCGCCGCAGCCGCGGCCGCGGGGGTGGTGCGTGCGGCGGCGCCGCCGCTGGGCTGGACGGCTGCCGGTGCGCGGCGGCCGCGGCGGCCGCGGCGGCCGCGGCGGGCGCTTGCATGGGGTGCGGTATTGGTTGCAGTACGGGCGGGGGGGGGGGTGGGGGGGGGGGGGTGGCTGCGCGAACCGGCTGCCGTTGCGCTCCCCGCTAGAGTCGTGACACGGGCTGCGCGGCGATCGTCCATGCCGCAGACTCCCCCGCCTGTCTTTTGCACTGTCGCCGTAGCCGCCGCCACTGCCGTCGTTGCCGCCGCCGCTGCGGCCGCTGCTGCCGCTGCCGCCGCCGCTGTTGCCGCGGCTGCCGCCACGTCGCCGCGGCAAGGCACCCAGGGGTGGAAGGGGTGGTGTGCGGCTGGTCGTGCGGCGCTCGGCGCGTGCGCTGCTGGTCGGGTGGACGGGGGGAGCGCCCGTCCCACCCCCCTACTTGACACACCGACCAACTGCAAACCCGGGGCGGGGGGGAGGGGGTCACGAGCCGCGGGCGTCCCACGACGAGTGGGCGCAGGAGTGCCTGCCGCGGACGAGGCGGCGGCGGCGGGGCCACAGCGCAACAACAAAAGGCGGTCCGCGTATTTATCATGATGGGATGGGTGCCTGCCGGTGGGTCGGGTGGCGGCGCCAGGGCGACGTCCCGCGGGCGGCCATTGTCCGCCTCTCGCCGCCATTCCACCCCCCTCCTCCCCATGCTTCCCCCCCCTCCTCCTCCCCGCCCCTCCGCCCCTGCTCCCCTCCCCCCGTTGGTGGCCGTCGCTGCCGCTCGTGGGCAGGCGCCCACCACCACCACAACCGCTGGGCGCAGTTGCGGGGGGGGTTGACGGAGGCGGGGGAGCGGGCTCCCCCGAAAGTGGGAGCCCAGACAGCACCGAGCCCGCCGCGCCAGCGGGAGCAGGAGGAACAAGGCGAACAAGAAAGGGAAAGCGAGGATGGGACGGGTGGGACTCGTCGAGGGCCACCGCCGCAGCCGCCGTCACCGCCAACACCGCCGCCGCCGCCGCCGCCGCCGCCGCCGCCTTCCCACCTCCGCCTCTACGCGCGCTACACGGGTGGCGGAGACCCGCCACCGCCGGCTGCCACCGCGTCGACCGCCGCGTCGGCGGCCGCGCCCGCTGCTGGCGGTGCGCCCGCCGCCCCGTCCGCGGCGGCGGCCGCCGACCACGCCGGCGGCGCGTCGCCCACCACACCGCGGGCCCCACCGCCCGCGGCCGCCGCGCCGCCCATGCCGTGCGCCGCGGGGGTGTCACCGCCCGCGGCGGTCCCCGCCACCGCCGCGGCCGCCTCGTCGAGCGCGACGCCCGCGGCTGCAGCGGCGCTACCCGCATCGTCCCCCGCGGTGGCCTCACTCTCCCCCGCGCCTTCGCTCTCCCCCCCCGCCCCTTCAAACGACGACCCCGCGCTGAGGAGGCTCTTGGCCGACGGCCCGCCCGCGACGCCCGCGCCGAGCACCGCCGCCGGGTCGCCCGCCGCGCCCGCGGCGAGGGACTCGCGCAGCCGCCGGCCGTGGCTCTTGCTCATCGCGGGGCCCGCGCCCATGATGTAGTCAAACGACGCGGCCGAGACGGCCGACTGGCCCGACACGGCCGACACGATCACCCGCGGCTCGTCCGCGTCCGCGTCGCCGTCGGCGGCGGCGGCGGCCGCGCCAGCCGCCGCCGCACCCGCCGCCGCCGCCGCCGCCGCCGCGGCCGACGCGCTCGACGAGCGCGCCAGCGGCGGCACGTCGGCGGGCATGTCGCCGTCGCCGTCGTCGTCGCCGCCGCCGCCGCTGCCGCCGTCGCGGGTGGCGAGAAACGCGGCGGCGGTCGCGGCCGCCGCCGCGCCGGCGACGGCCCCGCCCGCGCCCGCCGCTGCCGCCGCTCCGCCGGCGCCACCCCCCGCGCCCCACGTGTCCATCCCGGCGGCGCCCCCCCCCGCGGCGGCGCCGCCCTCCACGTCGACGCCGTCGGCTCCCCCCGGCGGCGGCGCGCTGCCGACGCTCGACACCCCCCGGGACGCCGCCGCGTCGGCCGGCAGCACCTCCCCTGCCTTGTTCCGGCGGTGGAGAAACACGACGAGCGCGGCAAGTACCGCGACGCCCACCGCGCCGGCTACGGAGCCGCCGACGATCGCACCGATTGGCGCGCCGCCATCGTCGTCGCTGTCGCCGCCGCCAGCGGTGCCGCCCTGCCGCGGCGTGTCGCTGCCGCCGCCGCCGCCCGTGGCCGGCGACGCGGTCGGCAAGACGGTCTCAGACGGCGACGACGACGGGGAAGGTGTCGCCGGTGGGGACGACGACGGCGTCGGCGACGGCGACGGCTTTGGCGTCGGCGTCGGCGATGGCGGCGCCGTGCTTGGCGACGGTGTCGATGTCGGCTTTGGTGGCGCCGTCGTCGGCGCCGGCGTCGGCGTCGGCGTCGGCGTCACCACCACAATGATCTCGTTCCGCACGGCGGCGGCGACGTCGCCCGGCGGGACGACCGAGCCCCCCACCGACGCGGCGGCCGCCGACGCCGCGGCGGCGGCGGCGACGCCAATCCATACCGCCGCCGCGGCGGGACGGGCCCACCGGCGGCAACACCAGCGTTGGCGCCTCATGACGGCAGAGCGGGGACACGATGATGGCAAGGGGTAGGGGCGGCGGGAGGGAGAGCGGGACACAGGCGACTGGCCAGGTAGGGATGGGGCGACGGCGGCCGACGCCGCGACGACGGTGGGGCGCGGACGGCGACGCCGCGGGGGGCGACGCGCGGCGGCGTCCGCGACACCCACCGCCCGCGGGTCCCCGCTGCCGCGCGCGCGCGCGCGCGGGGCGGACAGAGGCGCGGGCGGGGCGGTGGGGTGGCACCCAAACCGCGCGCCAGCCCGGCCGGCGACGCCACAGCGGCAGCGGCGGCGGCCACCTGCACCCCACGCCGGCAAGGGCGGGGCCCGACCGATCGCGCCGCGGCCACGCACCGTGCCCCAGTGCGGCAATCGGGGGCGGTCGGGGGGGGGGGGGGGGGGGGGGGCGGGGACGGGCGCAACGACCGCCGCGCTGGCACACCCCGTCTGGGGGGCACACCCGCCACGCGGCGGCAGCGGCGGCGGCGGTCGACGCAGTGGTCGCGGTGGCGCGGCCGGGGGGGTGCGTTTGACCGTTGGGCGCGCCGCCCGCCGGCCCCCGCCCGCCCGGGCGCGCCGAGGCACATTTTCGGGGGACGGGAGGGCCCGCGTTGCCAGCCGACGCGACGACGTGTGAGCGGCGGGCCGTCTGGGAGAAGGGGGAGCGGGTGAGGTGGGGGGGGGGCGGGGGGGGGGGGGCCTCGTGGGGCGTGACAGCAGGATTTTGGGACGAAGAGGGGTGACCCCCGACGGCCGCCGCGCGCGCCAACCGCCAGCCGCCAACCGGCGGGTGGGTGTGGCGGGCGGGCGGGACTCTGGGTGGTGGACCGCTGGACGGGGGGTGGTGTCTGGGAGGCGCAGGCCCCGGCAGCGCCGCCGACGGTCGCGCCAGCTTACACGCCCGCATCCAGCCCGCCGCGGGACGGCGCGGCTGGCGTCACGTTGCGGCGGCGGTCGGCGGCGCGGCGCGTGGGGCGGCGCCAGCGTCTGTACGCCCTCCCCCCCCCCCCCCCCCGCCACGTATACAGAGGGGGGGGAGGCCACGGCGCGGGGCTTGCACCGCTGACGATGGCACGTCGCCACGCCACGGGCTGCTGGCGCGCCAGGCGCGGCGGGTTGGGAGGCCACTCGGAGCGGCGGCCGCTGCGCGACGCGGTGGCCCCCGCGCGGCCGGGTCAGCGGTCGCCGCGGGCGGCCGCGGTCGACGCGGACGCGACGCTCCGCCGCCTTGCCCACACTCTGCTGCCAATCCTGGCGCTGTGGCGGGGGCGGACCCGCCGCCGCTGCCGCCCGCCCGCGCGTCTGACAGCATTACATGGGGTGCCCCCCTGCGGCGGTGGCGAGGAAAGTGGGGACCACGGGAGAGAGACAACCAGAGACAAGAAAAAAAAATAAACAAACAACTCCTCGCTGGCCGCCCCTTCTCCCGCCCCCACTGGCTCGCACGCGCGTCGCACCTGCAGATGTCACGTATATAGAAAGACACGTCCCGTTTTGGATCAGGTATACACCCCCCACACGGGCTGAAATCGCAGATGGTGTATACCGCTCTCAGATGGTCTCAGAGGCGGTCGTGCCAGAGGTGTATACCTGCTCCACGGCCTGGAAGTGACCCACCGTGAGCCACACATTTTCGAATTGGGCATGACCCGTGGGCCAGGGAGGCGTGACGCAGGCGGCCCCGACGGCCGTCGCGGCCTCTGCCCCGGCAATCCGTCTGACAGCTGGACAGCTGGGGGCGGGTGCACACAGGTCGGGATCCCGGAGGGCGGGTGCACTCGGATTGTCCTCGGGCGGGCAATTAATTGTGGGCCGTCGGCATCCGCCGCCTCCGATGCTGGTGAGGCGTGCGACGTACCGCCACGGCCGCCGCCGCCGCCGCCGCCGCCCCCGCGGCCGCCCGCCGGCGTCGCCGCCGACCCCGCCGCCCGCCGCCCCCGCCGCTGCCGTCGCCGCCCCCGCCGCCGCCCGAGACCGCCGCCGCCGCGGCCGCCACGGCTGCTGCGGCGGGCGGCCACGGCCTCCGCCGCCGCCGTCGCCGCCGCCCCCGCCGCGGCCGTCGCTGCCGCCGCCGCCGCCGCCACCGACGCCGCCGCCCCCGCGGCCGCCCGCCCCCCGCCGCCCGCCGCCGCCGCCGCCGCCGCCGCCGCCGCCGCTGCCGCGGCGGGCGGCCGCGGCCGCCCGCCGCCACCGCCGCCGCCGCCCCCGCCGCGGCCGTCGCCGCCCCCGCCGCCGCCCGCGACCGCTGCCGCCGCGGCCGCCGCGGCTGCCGCGGCGGGCGGCCGCGGCCGCCCGCCACCGCCGTCGCCGTGGCCGCCGCCGCTGCCGCTGCCGCCGCCGCCGCCCGCCGCCACGGCCGCCGCCACCGCCGCCGCCGCCCCCGCGGCCGCCCGCCGCCTCCGTCGCCACCTCTGCCCCCCCCGCTGCGGGCTGCTGCCGCCCGGGCTGCCGCTGCCGCCGCCGCCGTTGCTGCCGGCCGCCGGCCGCCTGCCTGGTCGGCCGCGGGCCGCCTGCCGCCCAGGCTGCCGCCCCGGCCGCCGCCGCCGCGGCCGCCGCCGCCGCATCCGCCGGTTGGCTGCCGTCGCGGCTGACGCTGCCGCCACCGCCGCTGCCGCCGGTCGCCGCCCTGGCTGGGGGCGGCCGCCCCCGCCGGCCGGCTGCCGGTCCGTCCCCCGGCCGCCGCCGCAGCCGCCAGCTACTGCCGCCGGCATGCTGCCGTCGCTGGCGGGGTGCCGCCGCGGGCGGCCTGCCTGGCCGGCCGCCGGCCGCCTGCTGCCCGGGCTGCCGCCCCGGCCGCCGCCCCCGCCGCCGCCGCCCCCACCGGGTTGCTGCCGCCCGGCTGCCGCTGCCGCCGCCGCCTTTGCTGCCGGCAGCCGCCAGCAGGCTGCCGCCGCCAGCAGGCTGCCGCCGCCAGCAGGCTGCCGCCGCGTGCCTTTTGCCGCCAATCGCGGGCTACCATTGTCGGCCAGCTGCCCGGCCGGCCGCTCGCCGGCTGCTGCCCCGGCCGCCGTCACCATCGCCGCCGCCCCTGCCGGTTGGCTAACGCTCCGGCTGCCGCTGCCGCCTTCGCTGTCGCTGCCGGCCGCCGCCGATCCGCCCGCCACGGCAGCGCCGGCCGCCGCCGTCGCCCTTCGCCA
Organism: Pyropia haitanensis; assembly: GCA_008729055.1. NCBI lineage: Eukaryota > Rhodophyta > Bangiophyceae > Bangiales > Bangiaceae > Pyropia > Pyropia haitanensis. The sequence continues at coordinate 3,492,107 of SDUX01000004.1, read as the reverse complement.
CCGCTGCCCCCGCTGTCTCTGCCGCCACCGCTCGCCATCGCCGCAGCCGCGGCCCCCGCCGCCGCAGTGGCGGCTGGCGCCGTCGCCCCCGCCCTCGCCGCGGCGGCAATGGCTGTCGCCGCCGCCCCCTGCCGCCGCTGCCTCCGTGGCGGCAGCTGCAGCGGCCGCCGCCGTGCGGGGGGAGGGGTGACCGGCCACGCTGCTTGCACGCAGAGGTATTTGAGAAAACTTATATACCGCGAATATTCGATGTGGACACAAAAGTACACGCACCTCAGACTTAACACACATCACTCGGCCTGTTTGGCGAATCAAGTGTCTCGTACGTCTGTTCTGATAGGCTGTCACACTTTCTGAACTGCGACTCTGTAGCAATCAATACTACTCATATTCTTGCTTGACATGAGAGTACCAACTTAGGAAAAACACCTATCCTGGTCAACGACTTGGACCTGGCAACTCCCAACTGCTGAAGCGCCGGCGCCCGACGCCCCCGTCCACCCCGCCTGGTCGCCCGCTTCTCCACTTCCTGGCCACCCAGCAGGCCAGGTGGATACATAAGCCTTATTCACTTGCTCTATCCAGTCTTGAGTGCGAGTCTGCCGATATCTGCGAGAGCACAGCCCCGAACGACCACATGGAGGGGCGCCATGTCTTCACCATTCCCCCTGTGTTCCGTAGCTCAGCGGCGTCTGCGATGGTGAAACACTTTTCGCTATGGCTCTTTGGACATCCTGACATTTGTAATCCTGCAGAACGCAATCGTTTGTTCAGACAGTGCAAGAAAGTGCCTCCCGTCTGTTTCTTTGTCATCCGCTGTACAGTATGGGCCTGAATATAGAGAGCATGAGAGCCATACCGTGGGAAGAGGTAGTCATATCTGGGTAACATGATCACGCTGAACCTATTGGTGCACACATCTGGCGTCGTGCACCCGTACGGCCGACAGGAATGTCGAGAGGCTGGGTGGCAGAAGCGCTATAGGCGCCCGCTCCGAGCGCTTTTGAGCGCAATGGGTCTACCTTGATTAATGAACGCTAAGACCAGAGGTACCTGTTGGCCACTGAGCCGTAAACATGCAAAGAAAGCACTCTGCAGTTCACTCATTGGTGACTGACTCACTGCTGATACGGTGGTATGCATTGCGGCGCAGCTGGTTGCGCCCACAGCGCAGTTGAGAGTGCAAAAAGCTATGGAGGTAGCTGAGTACACTGTCTAGATCTGATAGATGTAGTTTTTGAAGGATGAGAGCGCTGTGGGGCGTTGGAAGGCCTATCACGCCTACCTGTCCAGAATGGACATTTTGGGGGCCCATATCACCCACTTCTCGACGTTTGCGACACTTTCTGAGCACATACTCGTGCTCAGCGTTATCGAATTAGTCTGATGGGAACAGCTTGAGAAATTTTTGCTTCACTTTCTGAAACGCGTTGTAGCGGCGTGTGACGCATTGCACCGAGGTGTGTGTGGGGCAGCGTCACGACGTGCAACACGAGCCAAGGACTAGTTCACCAACTTTTCTGAAGCATGCTCAATCGACTAAACCGACGTCGCTGAGCACGGTTATGTGCTCAAAATGTTTCGCAAACGTCGGGAAGTGGGTCGTACAGACCCCCAAAGTGACCATTCTGGACAGGTAGCCTCGACAGGCTGTCTAACGCCCCACAGTGGTCTCGCGCACTAGAAGCTACAGTTCTCAGATCCCAACAGTACAGCAGACCTCCTCCACTACATTTGTGGTTCTCATCGGCGCTATGGGCTTGTCCAGCTGCGCGACATTGCCCAAAGCGCGAACCTTTGCACAGGTTCAACAATGTCCGGACCCTGGCAAGCCGTCCAACCACTTTGAGCAATTGTACGCCACCAGGTACTCATACCCTCAGGGCACGTCCACCAATGTCGGCTATCAGTCTTAAATGAGTGGTTTTAAGACGCCACGTGTACATACGTGGCAGCGTCTGGGTGGTCGGGCTATCGGCGAGCTATCAGGCGAAGCACGTGAAGTGGACTTACGGTGGAGACGGGGGCTACCAACAGGCTACCTTCCAAACCACGGGTCCGTTCGTCGTCTTCGTTCCAGGCCGTTGGTGTTGACAACTCTCCACTATCACACTGTCGAAATGATGCCCACACGTGGCACGCTCTCAGCCAATCATCGCCCTGGCAATTGGTAAGGTCTGTTGGCTCCAGGGCTATCGCTCGGCCAAAACACCCTGTTTTGGCCCGGCGATAGCTCTGGAGCTAACAGACGTCAGGGTACGGAGAGGAAGTTATGTCGTCACTTATATCAAGTCTATTCGCTGAGGGGGGTTCGTTTTAGGCCGGAATAGCTCGTTGACATTGATGAACGACCGCATCAGTGCCACGTTTGGCCCGACGCGCCACGTTTTTCCTACGTGGCACGAATATCGGCGAATATCGACATTGGTGGACGTGCCCTCAGTGTCTGTGCAAGAAAAGAGGACGGTGAACCACCAAAAAGCTCTGGGAGGCGGGGCGTTTATAGCATGAAGCGCTTCCCTCCATAAATTCCTGGCTTTTTCTGTCCCCCATGATGGTGCAGAGCAATAAAAAAATACATCAATAGTCGCAGCGTCATCAGTTTACTCGGAAATGACGGATCCCTCCAGCTCCGCGGGTCCTATGTACTCCACATGCACGTACATACCGAGCAACAGGTCACACCATAACGGACCGGCGGCGCTTGTCAGCGCTATTTACTGAAAAAAAATTCATGGCTTTTGGAGCGTGGACCATTGGGGACGCCAAAAAGGCACAACTGACGGCGTTTCACCGTCACGAGCGCGCCCGAGCGGCGGAACCAGTGGTGTGAGGGTGATGCACTTCGGCCCTCCATGAAACCGTTGTGGTCGCGGCCGTGACAGACGTGTGTGCAGGCGCGCTCTCAACACTGATAGGAGTCGGAGACAAGGCATACATATCCACCAAGTCTGCTCGGAGAGCGTAAAACGGCGACGCGGGCGACCGAGGCGGGGTGGAGGGGAGCGTCAGACGCCGGCGCTTCAGTCTTCGGCGTTGGCAGTCGCAAGTCGCTGACCAGGATGGGTTCAGAGTCAAATATTGTAATCCCATCTCCGGAAACAATTGATTCAGTACTACAATCTTCATCTCGCCCAGTTCAGATTGTGCAACAGCCTATCAGGTTGGACGAATTGGACATCTGATTCGCCAGATAGGCCAGGAGATGTGAGTCAAGTCGGATTTGTATGTACTGTTGACCTCCATGGAATAATCGCTTGGATTGTAATTTTAATCAAATATCTCTGCCTGCCATGTGAGGAGCTGGTCGCCACAGTCGTCTTGCTGCCCGGCCGCCTCAACCAGCGTCAGGGGAGGCGGCTCGCCGCGGCGCGGGCGCCAGCCTGCCGCGGTCGCGTCAGGGGGGAGACCGCAGTGCGCGGCGGCGGCGTCAGCCCCCCCCACCGGCCGGGGCAGTGGCGGTGGAGTGTGGGAGTGGCGGCAGACGGCGCTGCCACGACGGTCGCGCGGGGGGGGAGCGGCGGCAGCCGCCGCCGCCGCAACCGCGATGCAAGCGGTGGTGCGCAGCAGCGGCGGTGGCCGCTGCCGCCGTGGCAGCGGCTGCAGGGGCAGCGTTAGCAAGCGGCTGCCGCCGCCGCCGCCGCCTCCACCGCTGCCGCCGTCGCCAGACCCGTGGCTGTGGGCGGCGGCGGTGATTGCCCCAGCGGCCGCAGCCGCAGCCGCGGGGGCAGCGGTGACGGGTTGCGGCGGTCGCGGCCGCGTAGGAGACACAGGCGGCGGAGGACGGCAGCGGCCGCCACCGGGGCCACCGCGACGGCTGCGGCGGCCGAGGCGGCGGCGGCCACTGCCACCACGGGAGCAGCGGCGTAAAGTGCGGCTAGGGTAGCGGCTGCTGCCGAGCGCCGCAGCCGGTGGGGCTACCAATGCTGCGCGGGGCGGCCGGAGCAGCCTGCGGCTGCCGGGGAGGCAGGGGTGGCGGGGGCGGCCGGGGTAGCTGGGGCGGCCGGGGTGGCGGGGGCGGCCGGGGTGGCGGGGGCAACCGTGCCGACCGGGGCGGCCGCGGGGACCGCAGCCGCCCCGCCGGTGCCGCCCCGCCCGCCGGTGACGCGCCATGGGGAGGCGATGCGTGGCGACCACGACGAGCGGGCCACCAGATCGCGCGCGTAGAAGCGTAGACGTACAAACTGGCGGGAACACACGGTTACCCGACGAGCGAGACAGCCAAAAAATTTCCAGCCGGGCAATTGCCAGCCAGGCGCGCCGGCCAACGAGGCGTGCCTCACGGTGGTGGGGGGGTGCCCGAGGTGATTTCGGAGGGGTGCCCCAGAGAGGCCGTGAGAGCCTGTATACTAAACCGGCGATTTGAGAGCCTGGACGCAGGTATACACTAAGCCCCCCTCAGGCACCCGTGAGAGGGTGTATACTGGACCGTGTCTTTCGCTCATCGATGTCACAGGGGGGATCGTCTCCTTGCAATGATTCTCCATCTTAGGGGGTTTGACGATGGAAAATCGATGTGGCTCGATTAGTCCATCTTAGCGGGGGCGCGTTGGACGTCGTTGGTCCCCTTCGATGGTCGATTGATAGAGACCTCCAGGGCTGCATTACAGTCAGATCCCCAGAAACGGAACGTGCGCAGACCGCCGCGTGCCACCGGATCTGGGCGGCCATGCACGGCGCGGCCCGGCGGCATTCTGCGCCGGGCGGCTGCACGGGCTGCCCGGCCGCCCGGACTGGCGGCCACCCGGCACGCCCCCCCGCCCACCTGCCTGCCCGCCCGCCCGCCCGCCCGTCCCCATGACGCTCTGGTGGTCGCTGAGTCCTCAAGCGTGCCAGGACTCTCCAAGCATTCACGGTAGCCGTGCCTGCGAGGGCCATTTGCCCGCGTTCAGCTGCCGATTGTTCCAGGCGGCGACGGCGGCGGGTCGGCGGGCGGCAGGGGCAGGGCGGCCGGCTGCCCTCCTTCCCCTGCCGTTCCCCTGCCATCCACCAGTCTCAGTTATTTCGCTGGACCCCTGTGACGCGCACGAGCGGACGCAAGTACGCGTCAAAACGCTCATGGGGCTCCCTCTACGAGCGGACCGGCGTGAGCCGACCACCCGGCGAGCTAGCAGGCCGGCCTCCCCACCCCTCATGCAGCCGAGCTGCCGTGTCAAAGAGATGCAAAGCCCGTCCCACTCCGCGTGGACGTCCCACAGCCACATCCAAGGGTCGACCGGGGCGACAGACCGCGCAGCCACCCCGCTCGTCCCGTGCCCCTCCCCCGACGCACAGAGCGCACGTACGAGCGGCGGTGTACACGTGGACGACGAGAAGCACGACTACGGCTACGGCGGATGGACTACAAGCGTTCATAATCATCGTACGACACGCATACAAACACTAACGCAAGCAAGACGATACAACCCAACCTGCGGACGCCGTGGGACGGAACCCAGCCACTTGACATTGATAACCGCCTCACTTATCGTCGGGCGACGGCACGTCGCTCTCGAGCAGCTGGCTCAGCCCTGCGTTAAACTTCTCTTGCTGCTGGTAGAGCACCATGGCTGTTTGCCCCTCGTCGTCGTCGAAGTTCATCTTGTTGTCGTCAGCAGCGTCGACGAAGACCATGCCGTAGTAGGCCTTCTCATCGGTCGGCAAAAAGCGGGCCGTCCGCATCCCCTCCGCACGATAACGCACGTACCATCCACAGTCCTTGCCAGTGCGCCGACGACCGCGATCACCAGCCGCGATGAGCTCAAGGTAGGCCCGCACAAAGCAGGAAGCCAGGTTGAAGTGCCCTGTGGTGCACTCCACAAGCTTGCCGACCCCAACCCCGCCGTCCTTGATGCGGTAGTCGGCACCCAGGAAGAGAAACCCATCTCGCACAGCGTCGCGGATGCCAGTCGCCCCGTTCATTGACGACGAGTACTTGTCGTCATACAACCACTTGATGGCATCGATCTTGGACATCTCCTGCATGTCGCAGCCGTTGCACGCGAACCAGGCAGGCACCATACGCTTCTTGAGGTTCTCAATGGTGTGCGGGAGGACCTGCGACAGCGGCACAGACGCCTTAACGGTCGGCATTGGCTTGTTTGCAAAGAGGTGGCTCTTCACCTTGGCAGGCTTGCAGATGTCCGACAGCAGGAACTCTTCAGCTTCCTCGATAGTGCCGCCGCGCTTGGCCTGCACGCTCACCAGAGTCATGTCCATAATCATCTCGGGCGGCGGAAACGCATGCTGAGCAACAACAGCGAAAGCGATGCGCTGGTTGACCGCCGTCTGAAGAACTGGACGGATGGACAACATGGAGTACAGTCCTTCCAGGTTGGTGTCCGCGCGCGCCCTTACCGCCGCCTGCACCTTGGCAAAGCCCGACTTGACAACGCGCGCCGTCCGAACGGCGGCGCGCTGCTTGCCGGCGTTGTTCGTTGTGCGCGGAGCCGCCATGATGCCCACCTTGTCTGAGAGGTCGACGTCCTCCTCCGATACGGCCACCTCCCCCGTGCTGCTCCCATCTTCGTCCTTGTCAGTGTCGTTCTTCTCGTGGCTGATTTTGGCCTCCGCCTTGCACGCGGTCGCCTGCAGCACGCCCACCGCTTGAGCCATCTTCTCCAGGGACGCTCCGTGGGTCTCCATGCCCTGCTGCAGCTTGTCCACTGACTGCTTCACAAACGACTCCAGGGAGATCATGCGAGACTCCAGCGCGCTCGCCGAGGGCGCCGACGCGGCAGTCGGACTCTGCTGACAAACACGCCCAGAAGAAACGCCGCGAAGGGAGGGAGACGAGCACGGTGCGGCGCGTGCTGCGCCAGCCACCTGATGCGGAGGACGACCACCGCTGGAGGGGGTAGGCGCGGGTGCAGGAGGCGACGGGCCGGCACTCGATGAGTTGGCGCCCTCCCGCGGAGTGGGAGATGCAGCGCTGCCCGTGACAGGCGACACCGCGGCAGACGGCACGGATGCAGCGGTGGAGACGCCGCGCACCAATGGAGGCAAGGGTGGCTGGGACGGATGGGTGCCGCCCGACACGGAGGCAGGGGGTGCCGGTTGCGCTGTCACCACATGACGACTCCCTTCAGACGACACAATCGGACGGGGAGCAATGGGCACAGGCCGCGCAGCCACAGAACGCGGCTTTGAGGCAGGCGGTGCACCAATGGTAGCCCGACGCGCGCCGCCACGCCGTCCAGGGCGCGCAGGGTTGACGGGCGGCACACGTGGCCCATCCGCTCGACTAGCTGAGCCCTCAACACGAGCGGGCGGCCCTTGCGCCGCCTGCTGCCCGGAAGAGCTCAGAGAAGGAAGCCCGGAAATGGTTGCCCGCCGAGGAGCCGCCATGCTAGACGAACGAATGCCGAAAAGGGCGTTACGCATGTTGGTTTCGGGGTCGGTGTCGAGAAGCGGCTCCGTCATGGGCGCGGTCTTTGGCAGGCTAGGCGCCGACAAAGGCACAGACGGTGCCACCGCAAGCTCGCCGTGCGCCGACTGCTGCGTATCCAGCACCATGGGAGCATTGAACAGCCCGGAAGCGTCGGTCATGGGTGACTCGTAGCTGTCAGGCACGTTCCCGTCGCTCGGCAGGAGACTGCCCACCGGAACAGCAGTGGGCAGCGCAGCAGTAGAGCCAACCAGTGCCTCAGTCTGCGCGCTGCCGTCCGGGCGTACGCCCCGGAACTCCTCAAAGTAGCTCGCAGGAGACGGAAAAGCGGACGGAACGCCAAACCGCGAGGTGGGCGTAAGAGTTGGGCGCGTTGCCGACGACGGCAGCAGGCGCAGCGGAGGCTGCACTACGGCGCCGCTTGTGCCAGAAGAAGCGCGCATCCAGTCCTTGACATCTCGGTCCGCGCGCGTAGGGGCTTGGAGGACTGCAAGCCGAGCCATCTTGGCCGGCGACACAGTCTTCGTCGCCGACTGCGCCCGCTTGGCACCATTGCCCGCCATGGTGCTGAGACCAGGAGGGCGCGCAGTCACAATGAAAAAAGGTGCAGGGGGAGCGCAAAGTGTAGCGGGTACACGGGGACGAAAGCAGAAAGTTGCGTGGGGTGAGCGAAGGCAGAAAGCGGTGCGGAACGATGGGAGCGCAGTGAGAACAGGCCGTGAAGCTCCCAACGGTCGAGTGATGTCCTTATGAAGCGCGTCGCGCCTGCGAGACGCCAACCATGGTCACCATAGTTGCGGAAGCACGCACAAGCAGCCGACAAAACGAGCGCGGGCACAAAACGACAGGCGTCCGGCTCATTGGCGCCAAGGCAGAGAGACAAGTCATTCGCTGCGAGCGTCAGGCTCTTCTTCTCTCAAGTACGCGCACAAAGCTGTTGAAAAAGGGCAAGCGGCAAGCGCACGTGGAGCACATCTGCGTTGCTTGCTTCGAAGGGAGATTGAAAGTGATCACACGACCAACCGCAGCCGTTGCGAGTGCTGGGATGCGGCCTCACATGCTGGTGGCGCGGCACAGCGGCTTGGCGGGGCAACCATGCCCGCCTGGCCCCGCGAACACCCACAGAAAGGTCGTGCACCCGCGCTCTAGTCCAATCAAGGGAGCGCTGGGCCCCAGACCAGTGGATTGCTGGCATTGGACGGCGACGAGGGTGGCGCAAAGAACGTACAGGCTGTGTGGCGTTGGATCGCCTCTTGTCAAGAACCGACAGAGGCTGGTCGCTCACAACGGTTGGCGCGATCGCCAGGGGACCCCGAGCGTGGAGGTGCATGTCGAGCGGTCTCGAGAAGCCCACGATTGGACCCAAAGGCGTGGCGCTCACGTTCGGAGGCCCGAAAGCGTTCCAAGACGAAGCACGGCAGACAGATCGTGGGGCGCCAGGGTACCCGCGCGACAAAGAAGATGGCTGCGTTGAGGCGCTCAAGCGCTGGCACGCGTCCGCCTTTGGCGCGCCCTTGGCATCCGGGTCGATAATGAGAGCGTCAATTTGACCTGATTTGCCCAGTTAAACAAGAATCAATTGCGAGATGCGACCCTCTGACACGAGTTATGGTGACTTGTCGCGTGAACCAGTTCGACTGTGCACTGCTGTCCGAGCAAAGTGCTCCGGAATTTGTCACGCTGGCAGGCGTTCCGCCGATTTGAGCTGCGGCGCCCGCGCGCGCTCTTGCCCGTCAGCTCTCGCGCCAAGCCTCTAGCTGAGCAGCTCGCGCCGTCCCCGCTCGTGGCCAAGTCTCGCCGGCTCGTCGCCGGCTGGTCCAACGTTGCCCACTTCCTCACGATGCCTGGCTAGGGAGCTTCTTGTGGCAGCTCTTGGCGCGACCTTGGAGCGGAGGAGCTCTCACGGCGGCAGCGCGGCCTGGAGCTGTTTGCGCCCACCTGCGCCACTTGTGTCGATGACCTTTGGCCGCGCGGTGTGCGCGCGCAGGTCTGTGTCTGTCAGGACACCGCCAGGTGGCGCCTTCCGAGCCTTCCCGCGCAAGTGAACGGTTACGCGCTCTGCTGGACGCGCTTTTTTACTTGGTGACCTGGCAACCACTGTGAGGTCGTGTGCCAAAGAGGTGCGCATGGGTACTCAGTGCTTGTACCTGAGCGGCGTGCTCTCTGCGGCTCGGTCGGTCCACGGTACCCGCAATGGCTGGTGCTTGGTGCGCGCGACCGCACGTTGCTAGCGCCGACCATTGCGGTGCGGCCGTCAGTAGAGAGCGGCGCACTAGGCGGCACTGGGAGCGAGCGGCCGCCAGCCGTCGATACGGCAACGCCTCGTTCCGGGTCGTCTCTCGTCGGGACGCTTCGTTTCGGCGCGTCGCCGCTCGGGACGGCTCTGAGAGGACGTCAGGCTCCGTGAGGGCGGGTAGCCGCGCGCGTCGGCGTACGATTGAGAGCACGCGTGCGTGAGGGATCGACCAGCGACGCGCACGGGGTATCGTTGTATGTGTTTCGCGTGAAGGTATGGACTCGCGGGGTTATCTGTGTGTCCAGCGCATCCATGCGCCGTGCACTTTCTGGGTGGCACTTGACCTTTGTCTCAGCGTGACTCTCTAAGCTGTTCCTCTACGTTCACTCCTTTGACCATGTGTCGTCAGATTGCCTGCTCTCCTGGTGCGTCTCTCACTGGATGCTTGCTGTTGCGCTCGGAATGCTGATGGACTGGTCTCACAAGGCATGTCGGATGTGAACGTCAGCCCCGAACGGCACAGGTGTTCCATATGCAACGAGACGTTTCGCTCTCAATCAGCTCTGGCATGGCACCGCCGCTCACGGCACAGGCAGATCCGTCCTCGGCAACCTCGTGGTTTGGCTGCATCCCGGGGAGCCCCCTCGAGCTCAACATCAGAACACTCAAGTCGCAAGAATGAGCGTGCTCGCTCAAGCACCCGTGCGCTGCCAGCTGGAGACGGGCGGGCGAGCTTGCGCCGCGGTGGTTCCTGTGCAGCACGTGCTGATGGCGCCGCTTCCGGGACCTCCCCAACGGCTGCCGACTTCGCCTTGATTGGGACGACGTCCATGGTGCCGGACGCGGGCATGTCTGATGCTGTTGCGGACGAGATGGAAGTCTTGGCTCGTATGACAGGCAATGCCGTGCAGGGCACAGAGCCAGCGCGCAAGAAGCGACGAGTGCGTGATGGACACTCCAGTGTTCCGTCAAGGATGGAGTACGCTACTCTTTCCACGGCGTTGCGGGCTGTCTACGAGGACAAGAAGGACTGGAAGCGTGCGGAGCCGTTGTTACAGAGGCGCAAGGGGTCGCGTCCTGGGCAATTCCGGAGCTTCCGGATGCGTGCACTTCAGCGTTTTGCGCTGAAGATCTGCGGGAGAGGGCTCTCTCGGGAGGAGCTGGCCGAGCTGTACGACCTCCTAGACATTTGGGATGGCACCAAGCCGGGGATGCCGGTCGACGATGGTCACATGCAGCGGCTCCGTGATGTATTCCCGTCTGTCAACTCTTTCCACGACGCCATCAGCGACGACGTGGACGACGCAGTGCTCAACGAAGGATGGATGAAGGTTGCCATTGAGGAGAACGGCCGTACCTACGTGGCGTACTTCCGGTCGGCGCTTGAGGTGGCCCTTTCTTCGATTGCATCCGCAACAGACCTGCGCCCCTGGAGCGGAGACGGCAAGCCAGCGGAGCCCTCAGCCAAACGTGAGACGCCAATGGATGGTGACGCCTTCCGCATGCACGAGAAGTTTGTCTACGACAAGCATGGGAACGCCAGCTTTGTTCTTGGCTTTCATCTTTTTAGCGATGCATGCCAGATATCGAGCTCTGGAGGTACGTGGTCAAGTTGTGCTGGACTGTTCTTCTTGAGAGATGGCGGACAGTGATGTGGCTGGACGATGTACTGCGGGCGAAAGACTGACGTTCTCTTTTCCATGCTGCGTGCTGTCTTGTCTTCACGCATCTCTGGCTGCCTCTTGTTCTTGAACCAGCGCACAAACTTTACCCCCTGCGTATGAGGATCGTCAATATGGCCTCGCAGGAGGAGGAGTGGGTAACGCTGGCTTACCTGCCTGTCATCCGGAAGGAGAAGGAGCCCGCAGCGAATGAACGAGCTCGCCAGCGACGCAGCGCAGTGCTGCAAAGGGTTCTCTACCTCATTTTTCGAACTTCCATTTCCGCAAGTCACCGAGGCGTTCAGTTCAAGTTCAATGGCCGCATTCTGCTGGCGTTTCCGCGGTTGCTTCTCTACATTTGTGACTTCCCGGAAGAGAAGGCCGTCATGGGACTCAAGTCTGGGAAATGCGCCAGCCCGTGCTCCTTGTGCAACGTCAGCGTTGACCACGCAGGCGCACCACGCGCCTTGGACGCGCAGGACCGGGAGTGCCTGCGCCTGCTACGACTGCAGCTCGATCTCCTTCACAATCAAGTCAGCCGGCGAAACGGGGGCGTCCCCACCGACGTCGACAACGAGGATAGCATGCGTGCCGTGGTCCCTTCTCTCGCCGCGTTTGCTGGACTGTCCACCCCGCCTTTCTTGTTCTTCAAGATTATTGGATTTGACGCCTTGCACGTACGTTCTTCCAACCCTCTTGACGTGTCGGAATAGCTATGGTCAGGTACTGTATGCGTGACTGTTGCCAGTGCTTTTGCTGCAGAGCAACCCTGCTGACACATTCAATCTCGCCGTCACTATTGCCTCTGTCTTTGTTACCGACTTTTGCAGGTCTTGGACCAGGGGGTGACTCGGTTGTTGACGGACCGCCTTGTGCAAGTCTTCCCGCTCGTGTGCAAGGATCATTATCCAAGGTGCGGCACGACCTCAGCAGCGTGCCGGACTGGCAACAGGCGCCTGGACTACATGGGGCGCCGCAGCAAAGCAAGCAAGATGGCACCTGGGTAAGTACTACTCCTGTTCGTACTACTCGTTGTCGACGAGCTCTGTGTGCGCATATTGAGTCAATTGAACCCTGCGTTGTGGTGCTGACCACGCTCGAGATGCTCATGGTTCCTTTGCAATCAATGGTCTGTGTATGGCACCAACAGGTTCCTGACAGGCAAGAACGAAAAGGCAGCCACTTTCACAGGCGCAACGCAGCGCGCCGGAACGTACATCTTACCATTCATCATGCCGGCCATTTTCGCTCTCGGACGCCTGCGCCGCCAACCTGCACCTCCATCTCTTCCCTCCGGCACGGCCCCTGCGCAAGCACTGCTGCGCGCGCGTTCTGATGGTCGGCGAAAGCGACGCGAGCCTCTCGTCAACACCACAGCGGATTGCGCGGAGACTCTCGACAGCGCCGGAGAGGAGGAGGAGCTTGTGCCGCCCGGCGCGACATTCAACTGGGCGGCGTACAGAGCGGCTTTCGGGGAAACACCGTACGAGGACGCAGTCACGCACATGTTTGCGGAGTACGCCGTTCTGTACGGCCGCATCGCTGGATGGGTCACGTCCGCCACCCCTGTACCCATGACAGTGGACGAGGGCAAGAGCATCTCGGAGCAGGCCGCGGGGTTCGTCACGGACTTTTTGACGCCCATCCTGGGCCCTGCACACACGCCCAAGGTGCATAAGCTGCTGAGGCACGTGCTTGACGCCATCAGGATGCACGGAAACTTGCGGAATGGCAACACCGACACGAATGAGTCCTACCACAAGGACGACAAGCAGTTTTACCAGCGCACCAATAAGGCAGTGGCGACTTTCACGATGCAGCTGGTTCGTCAAGCTCAGGGGTCACGCGCACTGCTGCGGCGAATCAACAATGACGCGCCCATGGACTATCGCCGTGCTGGCAGGGGCCGCCGCAGTCGTCCCACTCTCTTTGGTGCCACCGCTGCTGGCGACGTAGCACGCCCTATGAGGCATCTTCCCAAGATTTCTATTGCCGTGTTGGCCCGTCGGCCGGGCTTGCAGCGGCTCGGGCAGTTGTTGCAAATGCCAGACGCCCGAAGGGTCCCTGTGCTGACGTTCGTCAAGTTCGTAGCTAGGCTCGATTGCGACACTGCCGTGGAGCAGACGCTGTGGTCAACTCCATCGTATCGAGGGGCGCCGTGGTTTGACGCGGTCCTTTACAGTCTGGAGGCCGACCAAGAGGGGGGGACGCGGGACTCCGGCGAAGTGCTTCATGTGGGTGACGTGCGGGTGCTCATCCGCTTCGCCGAGGATGACATTGCGGTTGTGTGCGAGATGGAGCCGGTCGCACCTGAGCCGGGCTGCCCGCTATTTAAGCGAGGTTGCACAAGGCTGAAGTGGGCGACGCCACCACTCGGCAGTGACTGGGCTTTGAGGGCTGTCCCTGTCCGTTCTGTGCGCCGCGTCGTGCATGTGGTCCCTGACTTCAAGGATCTCAGCGCGCGCCGTGGTCCTCGCGCATTGCCGCCGGGGTACGGAGGCTCTTTGCGCGAGCACCGTGACATGCGCTTCTTTGTGAATGACTTCACCCCGACTCTTTCACGTTTGCTCGAGTGACGAAGGTGTCTTGAGTAAAACTGTCTCTATTCTCCGTACACACCGAGCTGTACCTACGGCGAGCCCTTTACTGGAGGGTACGCGTCGTGCCATCAAGCGCGGCTTTGTGGCTGTGAGGAGGGTGACTGCCGCAGCGCAGAGCGCGTTCGCGGGTGCCAATGCAGGTCGTGACCCTCCTGCGCACTCAACCTGGAGACAGCGAGGGCGCAGGAGGAGCAACGCCACACCTGCGCGAAGTCCGTCGCTGTCCGTGCGGCACGGGCTGACAGCAGCTCAACCAATAGATTATCACGTATGTGGTCTGATGTATGACCTTCACAGCCGGACTCAAAAATAGATCTTGATCATGAATCTATCGAGTCGGTGGTGACGATTGGGGCGCCGATGACCCTCATCTTCCCGACGCCTCGTTGGTCGTTCTTCATCTTGGAGCTTCGATGGGTCTACGATGAGGCTGCAGTCCAAGGAGACGATGTTGCGCCCGCTGGTCACCGTCACCACAGCGCCACGCGGTCCAGCGTGGGAGGGTGGTGGGTGACCCCCTTCCGAGAGAGTGGCGGTGAGGTGCGCCCGGCACGGCGGGCGAGAGAGGGGTGGGTCGGGGGGGGGGCGGGCGGGGTGCGCGTGGCTGCCCCGCCCGCTTCTTCTTTTCGGGCTGCCAACGTTGACCGCGGGGGCGCGCCCCCGGCACACCCTCGGAGGGGGTGGCAGTCACGCACCACGGCGGCACACCCCACCCACCCACAGCAGCACGCGGCGGTCGTCCCCCCCATTTTTTTCCATCGCTGCGGCGGCCGCGTCGTTGGCGCGGCCCGCTGGTGGACGCGGCGGCGCGGCGGTCGCGTCTCGCGCCGTGGGGGGGGGGGGGTCGGCGGGTGCGGGGGTGTCAGGATCGTCACGTTTGCCCCAAGCTAAAATCGACGGCCAGTTGCGTTACGCCAGCGATGCACCAAAAACGCCCAACGACACCAGTCTTTGATGGACATTGATGGGGAGGCGATTTCGCCCCTGCGTTGGGCCCTCTTGCACCGCCCGTGCCACCCTGCCATGTCACGAACAAGCGACCGTTTCAGTGCTGTGGGCCAATCAGCAGTCTATGTTCCGCAGTCCTTCTCCTGGGTGAGGAATTGGAATTCGATGCAACACCCGGGGGAGTAACTAGTCCTGCCCGAGATCAATGGGGGCGGCTGCTGGTCCTGGATCGCTGTCACTGCCGCGGTACGGCTGCGTGCCGTGGAGCGAGGTCTATCTCGCTCCCCGTCCGTGCAGCGGTCGTCGGCTCTGCCGCAGGCGCCGCCCTCTCAACTGCCGCCATCTGCGTCATCCGTGCTGCTCTTTGCGCGTACGCAGCGCCAGGGTCGGCAGCTGCACGAGGGTTGAGGGCATTCGCGCCTGGACAACGGCTGGGTACCCGGCCGTCGCCCGTCGCTCCCGGCTGTGTGCCGGCAAGACGGGTCTGCGAGGGCGAACGCAGCTGAAGCCCCCTCGAGGGAACGGCCGCACGACGCAGCTCCTCAGGAGCAGAGCGGTGACCAGGACAAAGCAGTCCTGGACACGGTCTGAGTCCAAGCACTTAGTTCAACTTCTCCTTCACGTTGCCCAACTAGATCCTAGACAGTCCAATCAGAGCGTGAGATTTCGAGCCGTCACGACGTGACACACACGTGATCCGACTGCCACGAGCCTTGGGCCGGGGCACCCGCAGTTTCTGTCAGTTCCGGGGCGGAGTTCTCGACCATCGCTAGGGGCAGTCGTTGGCCTGCGCGTTAGCCTAAAATGGGATACTCGCCGGGTCGACGACCGCCTGTTTCGATGGCCCGGTGGCCAACGCACAGTGTGATGGTCCGGCGGTGGGATTTGGGGGCAAACGTGACGATGCCGGCGCTGCGGGAGCGCGTGTGCGTACAGTACGTGGACGGAGGGGCCACCGCCGGTTGGGTGGGGGCCTGTCGAGAGCGGGAGCGAGGCGTGGCTGTGTGAGAGAGAGGGGGGTGGCCAAGACTGGGGATGCGTGTGGCCGCACGGCGGTCGTCCCTGTCGCGGCGTCCGTTTACACGGTGTGGCTCGAGGGGCTGGGGGTGGGTGCCGGCTGCGCCGCTGGGGCGTTTACAGTAGCGCCACACCACGCGGAGGGAAGACGCGGTACGGGGCAAGCACCCTCCCACAGTGGGATGCGCCACCCCCACGTTGGCATTGGGAGGGGCTGCCCAACGACGGGCCTGTCCAGGCCGGAGTGAGTCGTCGGCAGCCTGGTTGGGCGCAAGCGCGTCATACAGTCCGTAGCGGAGGGCCCCCCCCGCATACCCGCGCTGAGGTGCACGGTGTTCGGCTGACGCTGCCCGCCGAAGGCGACCTGGGTGCGCGCGCGCCCGTGCCCGCTCGGCGGCCGCGCGGACCAACCCCCCCCTGCCCCCCCACCCCCCCCTGCCCCCCCACCCCCCCCCAAGCAGTCTTCCACCGGACACCTCCCGCCGCAGCCGCCGTCGCCTGCAGCCCCGCCTCCCAGGTCCCGACTCCCCCGCTACTGCATCCCCGGCCAGCATCATGTGAGCGGCGGCGCGGGCAGAGACGGCACCACATGATGTGCGGCGGACCCCACCCGCGCCGCCGCCCCCACACGCGCCGTAGCCACATCCAGCCCCGCCTCAAAGATGCCCCCGCCACCACCAACACCGCTGCCGCCGCCGCCGCCGCCGCCGCCGCTGTCACCATATAGCCAGAGTCGCCGTCGCCACCGGCGCCGCACCTCAGGTCGCGACGCCCCCCCCTATCCACTCAGCTCTCCTCCGGTCCATACCTCACACCCGCGACGACCCAAAGTGCAGCAGCGTTGGCAGCAGCGGCGGAAGCTGCGGCAGCAGCAGCGGTTGAGAGACCACACAGCAGAAAAAGAGCCTCCGTCCTCGTTGTCGTGCCGCGCGTGGGCTTTCAGTCAGACGAGACTCAGGCAGGTGACAATCAGGAAGGCTTGTCGTCACTGGCCTTTGCGAGGCCAACGCCGTTCAGCTCCACAGTCCCGTCAGGGTCTGCTCGAGGTCGTCGACCCCTCCCTCCAGGCCAAATTCTTCGGAGCGACGCGCGATGGCGTCGCCACGCCCGCCGCCCGTAGCGCACACTCACCCATCCCACCGCCGGGGTGGCCACAAGGGCATACAGTAGCGTAAGAGCCAGCGCCACGGCCCTGACCGTGCCAAGGCGGTGCCAGCCGGCGCGCGCAATCAACAAGGACGACTCGAGCATCAGGACGGAGCCAGCAAGGCCCTCTGACCGGTTGGACACCGTGTCGATGCCGTCGGGGAGGACGGCAGAGAGCACGTACGACTCGTGCACCCTCTTCCAACTCGCCAGCATCCCCTCCGACTTGACCAGCGCCCACACACTAATGAGCGACAGCAGCCCGGCCCAGTACACCAGGTGGAAGACGACAAAGTGACGACCGCTACGCGTCACTGGAGCGGTAAGCAGCAGACCAACCAGAGCGCCTACCTCTGGCAGCACCACCACAGCAGCCAGGATCATATCGCCAACGCTGACCATTGGCGGCGGCTGCCGGTAAGTACCCCACACGGACGCGTCATAGTCATACGACTGCGCCGAGATCCGCGCCGCAACGTCCCGCTGGATGCGCGGCAGCATGCGGCGGCCGACGGCTGCCGCCGAGGCGGTGCGCCCGGCGGCGGTCATGGTCGCCGGGGAGCGGGTGAGGGCCAACCGCTGCGGCAGCGCCGCGGCGAGCCGCGCCTCCGCGGTGCTCGCGGGGTTAATCTCCCGCGGCGCGTTGATGCCTTCGACGGACGGCAGCGGCGCGTCATCGGCCAGACCGGGCGGCTCGTCCGCTGCGGGCCACGGCGGGCGCGTGAGGTTGGAGCGGTTGGCCACCTTCACGGGTCCTGCGTCCACGGTCCATGTCATCTGTTCCAGCGGCCAGTCATCCAGCCATGGCCACGAAGCTTGCGGCAAGAGGTAGGCCTGACTGTTCAGCCCAATGACGGAACTCACAAAGTCAGCCCATGAAAAGCTGGGCCTCGACTCACTGGCGGGCGCACCCGCCGACGCAGAGCCGCCCAGGCGCCATTGCCACCGACCTTGTGGCCCATGGTCATCCGCCTGGCTCACAGCGATGGGGTTCCCATACTTGAACGTGAGGGTGGCGTCCAGTTCCGTCTCCAACACCGACGGCGGGGTGGTGACGAAAAAGGTTGGGGATTCAAGCGGCGCCCGCCCGAGCGACAGCAGGCCTGCGTGGCCCATGGATACTGGCCGCGCCACCCCGTCCACGCCCACGTGAGTGATGATGGGGGTGCCCACAAATGGGGCCTCGGCGCTTCCGCCACCGCTGCCGCCACCCCCCCCGCCGTCCTCGTCCGCGCTGATGACTGGGGCGGTGCGCGTCGTGTCGACCGCCACGGGCGCCGCACAAGCAGCGTCCAAGCATATGCCGAGGCGCAGGTTCGACACGCCCAGCACCTTTAGCACCTGTGTTCCGAAAGAGTGCGCCACGGAACCGGCCAGGGAGTTGCGGTAGAGGGCAAGGCCGTTGGCCACGAGGAGCTCATCGGGGATGACCAGGTCCTCTTCGGGACACCACGGGAGCGGCTCGCGAACAGCCGGCTCCCCCGGGAGGGGTGGGCGCGGCCGGAACCGAGGGCGCACCGCCACACGGACGGTGGCGCCGCCCAACGGGCCACCCCCCGCCTCGGCCACAGCCGCGTGGAGCGCGTGCTGAATGTCCGGCGCGTACAGCGGTGGGAAGCCGCTCCGCGGCAAGCACTGGCCGCTGCCGTTGCCGGCCGCCGCCGCCGAAAACTCACACTGCAGGGAGCACTGGCGGGAAAACGCGCGGCCGCCGGGCGTGGAGGCGGTCATGGGAAAGGGCAGGTCGGCCGCCGCCACCCAGCGGGACCCCCATAGGGCGCCAGCAGCCGCTACCACCGCCAGTCTGGCGACAACCCACCGACGCAGCACGCACGCGGCGCGATGCCGCGGCCGATGCCACGGTACGGCCATGGCGGCATGGGGTTCCGCGAGGGATCACCAACAAGGAGAGGTGCCCGACCGACGCCAAACGACAGCACCGAGCGTCCAGAGATGGTGGGACAGCACCGCCAAGAGAGCTACAACATGCGTGCAGAGATGGTGGGATGGAGCCGCCAACTGACCCGCCAGAGAAAGGAACGGACCGCATCCCAAGCTGGCTGGGTTAGCGCCAGTCGGGGTTGCCAGCTGGCGTTTTCACGTTTGCTGACGCGGACTACGAAAATCTCGACCTTGGGAAAAGACATACTTGCCACCAATATTTGTCGATCAAGTACACGACGTGGCAGGCTGGCGAGGCGAGCCAACGCCGGCCGTCGCCCAGGGCGCGGCGGCAGACCGCCGCCAAGAGCGCTGCGGCCAAGACCGGGATCCACTCGCCCCCGTGTGCCCCAGCGGTGGGGACGGGCGCCCAGCAGCGGGCGCGGCGGCGGTGGCCAGCGGCACCGACGGCGGCGGTGGCCAGCGGCACCGACGGCGGCGGCGGCCGCCGCAGCAGTGGCGGCGGCGACGACGGCGGCAGCGGCGGCGGCGGTGGTGGTGTCCAGCCGACGCCCCCCTTCCGTGTCATCATGGCGCCGCCGCGGCGCGGCCCCGACGCCATCCACGCCGTCGTCCGGACGCTGTGCCCCCCCCTGGGCGTCACCGCCGCCGCGGCGGGCTGCTTTGACGCGGCCATCACCCTCGGCGGGGGCTCCCACGTGGAGCACCCCACGGGCACCAGCGGCGGCACCAGCGGCGGCACCAGCCCGCCCCCCCCCCCCCTCCTCCCCCCTCCCCCTGGTACGTTGCGCTCGTGCGGCGGACGCACCTGGACCTCTACACCCGCGCCGGCGGGCGGCTGCGACACCACGCGTCGACGCCCCTCCACGCGGTCGTCACCGCCGTGGCGGCGGTGCGCGTCGCGCCGCGGCGGCACGTGCTGCTCGCCGCCCTCGGCGGCATGCGCCTCGCCGCGCTCGCGTGGCGGCGGGACACGGGCGGCTGGCACACGGTGCAGATCGTGCAGCTGGGCGCGGGCCACCGGCGGCTGGCAGACGAGGAGGGGGGGGAGCCGCCGCCGGGGGGGGGGGGGTGGGGGGGGGCGGAGGCGCCGACGGGGGGGGGGGGGGAGCGCCCGGTGGGGGGGTGGCGCTGCCGCCGCCACCGCCGCCGCGGCGGGGTCAGACCCGCTCCGCGGGCCGGCCACGCGCGGCGCGCCACCGCCGCCGCCGCCGCCGCCGCCCGTGCTCGTCGCGGGCCACACGGTGGACAGCTGTGACGGGCAGCTGGTGGTGGACCCAGCCGGGCGGGTGGTGTGCTACCTCGCTGACGATGTCGGCACCCTGTTTGTGCTGCCCGTCGGTGGCCGGGACGAGGCCGCAGCGGACGCTGCCGGTGGGGGGGGGACGGCGGCGGCGGCGGCACCAGCGGTGGCGGCACCGGCGGCGGCGGGCCCGGCGGTGCCTTTACGCTCGCCGCCGACGGCGTGACGCTCGCAGCCGGGACCCCCCCCAACGACCACCCGTTCCGCAACGACGACGTCTTTGCGGTGGACCTCCACGCCGCCGGCATCCGCAACGTGCGGTCCGCGGTGGTCCTCGCCGGCACCTTTGAGCCGACCGTCCTGCTGCTGTACGAGCCCCGCCGCACGTGGGCGGGCCGCCTCGCGGCGGTGCGCGCGACCGCCGCCGTCGCGGCGGTCGCGGTCGACGCGGCCGCCCGCACGGGCGCGGTGCTGTGGGTGCTCGACGGCCTGCCGCACGACGCGGCGACGGTGGCGGCGGTGCCCGACGCGGCGGGGGGGGGGGGCTCGTCCTGTGCCCGTCGGTGGCGCTCCACGTGCGCCACGGGGGGGTCGCCGCCGCCGTGTCGGTCAACGTGTTTGGGGACGTGTGGGCGCGGGAAGCGCCGCCGCCGCTGCGGGAGCCGACGCGGCAGTCAGAGGTGGTGCTGTCGCTGGACCAGGCCAAGGTCACGTTTTTGGCGGTACGTTTTTTTGGGGGGGGGTTAGGGGGGGGGGGGCGGGGGTCGTGGGGGAAAGGCGGGCGGTCCAGCGAGCTTGGCAGCCTTGTGGGCGTGTGGGCGGTGGCGGGCGCCGTGGCGGTCCCAGCGACGCGCGGTGGCCTGGCTTCGCATTGTTTTTCGGGGGGCGGCCACTGGCGGCATCGTCAGAGAGGGCGGCCACTGGCAGCCTCACGTGTGGGATGACCCCACTCACGTGCTGCCCAACATCTGTGCGCTTTTTTCTCCTTCTTTTGGTGTTTGCTTTCTGGGACCAGCGTTATTCAGGACGAGGACGGGGACGGCCGTTGCCACGCGCTGCTATCGTTAAAGGGCGGCGAGCTGTACGTCCTGTCGGTCGGGGGCACCGGCGCCGGTGGCGACGCGGGCATGGCCCTCACGCGCGTCGGCAGCACGGTCGTCACGTCGGCGCTGTTGCCTCTACCCGGCGGCCGGTACGTGGTGCTTGCGTCCCGCTTGGCGGATACGCTGCTCGTCGAGTACAGCCGGGTGGTGGCGCCCGCCGCGCCCTCGGCGGCGGCCACGGCCGCAGACCAGACCGCCGCCGCGGCCGTGGCGGCCGACACCCCCGCGGACGGTGGGCTGGCCGGGCCGACCGACGGGCGGCCGGCCGACGCCAACGGGGCGGCCGACAAGGACGGCGCGCCGTCCGAGGAGGACTCGGAAGACGATGAGCTCTACGACGACGCCTCCTCTGACGGCGCCGCCGATGGCGGCGGCGCCGCCGCGGCGGCCGACCCGTGGCGCCGCCGCGCCTCCTCCCGCCGGTGGGCGCTCAAGGTGCGGGATTCGCTGCCGTGCTTTGGCCCCGGCGCGGACGTGGCGGTCGGCCCGTCGCCGGGGAGCGTCGCCGCGGACCCGCTGGACCCCGCCCCCCCCCCCCCGCGGGGGGCCCCGGCGGCGGCCCCCGCGGCCTGGAGCTGGTCCTCGCCGCCGGGGCGGGCAAGAGCGGCGCCCTCACCGTCGTCACGTCGTCGGTGCGGCCGGCCGAGCTGGGCGGCCTCCCGCTGCCGGGCGCCCGGGGGGTGTGGGCGGTGCGGTGCCCGCGGGCGGCACGCCGGTGGGCGGCCGCCCGCGCGCGCCGCGTCGCGGCGGTGCGGGCGGCCAACGCGGCGGCGGGGGCGGCCAACGCGGCGGCCGCCGACGCGCGGGCAGAGTGGGTGGCGGAGCAGGTGCGCGCGGCGGAGCGGAAGCGGCGTGGGGGGCGGTCGCCGCGGCGGCGGACGGGCAAGCGCCCGCGGGTGGAGGGGGGGGGGGGGGGGACGATGGCGGGGACGGCCGGCGGGCGGCCGCGGGGCGAAGCAGGGCCAGCCCGCCGACCGCATCGGATGGCGGCGGTGGTGACGATGGCGGCGGCGGCAGTGACGGCGGCGGTGCGAATGGTGGCGGTCCGACAGAGGATGGCGCGGCGTCGTCGGCCGGCAGCGGCGCAGAGGAGGCGGACGCGCCTGCCGCGGTCGACGAGGAGGCTCTCCGCGTCGCGGCGGCAGAGCGCTTTCCCTTCCAGGACGATGCGGTGCCAGAGGAGCTCCCCCCCCCCGACGAGGCCGCCCAGCACGCGTACGTGCTCCTGTCCACCGCGACGGGCAGCCTGCTGCTGGCGACGGGCGGCGTCGGGGAGCTGACGCAGATCTCCCCCGGCGACTACGTCGAGTCTGCGCCGACGCTCGCGGCGGGCAACGTCCTCGCCGACCGCGTGGCGGTGCAGGTCACCGCCGACGGCGCGCGGCTGCTGCACGGCCGCCGGCTGGCCGCCACCTTTTCGCTGCCCGACGCGGAGCACGACCCGGTCGTTGCCGCGCAGGTGACCGACCCGTACGTGTTGCTGCGGCTGGCGTCGGGGGGGGTGCTCGTCCTGCGCGCCGCCGCGGATGAGGTGCCGCGGCCGGGCGGGGCGGGCGGCGACGGGCGGCGGCGGGACCCGACGAGCGGGGCGGTGGCCAGCTTGGGCGCGTCCATCATGGATGAGTATGGCAATGGGGACGAGGATGATGAGGAGGCGGCGCTGCTCGCCGCTGCCGACGGCGCCGCTGACGAGGACGATGGCGACGGCAGCGGCGACGGCGGCGACGGTGGCGGCGGCAGCGGCGGCGGCGACCGCGGTGGCGGCGGCCGTGGCAGTGGCAATGGGGACGGAAGCGGCAGTGGGGGCGGCGGCCGCCGCGGCGGCCGCCGCGGCCACGAGGACGATGCGGACGAGGCGGCTCTTGACGGGCTGGCCAACCTCCGGCTACAGCTGGAGTGGACGGGCGGCGCCGCGTGCGACGGCGACGCGGTTGCCGCTGCGTGCCTCTACACGGGGCCACTGGCGGCCGCCGCGCTGCGGCGCGTCGTCGAGGTTGACGAACCCGACGATGGGGACGGCGACGGCGACGGAGACGGCGACGGCGACGGGATGACCGTCAAGGCCGAGGCGGGCCCCCCGGGTGGGGACCCCGATGGGGACCCCACCCCGCCCGCGGGTGGCGTCAAGGACGAGCCGATGGCGACGACGGCAGCGGCGGCGGCCGCGGCGCCCGCCCCCACTGCCGGTGCCGCCTCTGCGCTGGACGATGTGGAGCTGGACGATGAGGACATGCTGCTGTATGGCGACGCGGTCGCCGTCGAGCCGTCGTCGGCGGCGGCTGCGGGCGGCGGCGGCGGCGCCAAGGCCGGCACCGCCGACGGTGGCGCCCTCCCCGACGGTCCCGCCGCCGGTGGTGCCGCCGATGGCGCCGACGATGGGGTGGGCGGTGACGGCGCCGACGGCGGCGGCGCCGACGTTGGCGGCGACGACGCGACGGGCTCGCTGGTGGTGCTGGCCACCGCGGCGGGCGCGCTCGAGGTGCGCTCCCTGTCCGAGGGCTTCCCGCTGGCCGCGCGGGTGCCCCGCTTTTACCTCGGCCCGCGGCTGCTCGTCGATGACGGCTCGGTGGGGGATGCCGGCGGCCAGCCGGGCGGCCACGGCGGGGGGGACGGCAGCGGCAGTGACGGCGGCGGCGGCGACGGCGGCGGCGGCGACGGCGACGGCAGCGACGGCGGCGACGCCGCGCGGCCCGCCGCGGCGGCTGCCAAGGCCGCGCGCTGGGCGCGCGTCCCCCCCGTGGTGGACCTCCTCCTCGCGTCGGTGGCGGGCGTGGAGCCGTCGCTGACGACGCTGGTGCTCGTCGCGCTCCGCCGGTCCGGTCCGCCGCTCATCTACCGTGGCTTCCTCGCGCCGCCGGCGCTCGTCGCGGCCACCCACTCGCGGCTCCGCTTTGTGCGCGCCGCCATCCCCGTCGGGCGGCTCCACGTGCCGGGGGGGGTGGGCGCCGCGGACGAGGGGCCGACCGGACCGCCGCCGCCGGCGGCCGCCGCGGGCGGCGGGAGTGGCAGGGGCGGCCGGGGGGGGACGCCGCCGGCCGCGTCGGGGGGGGGGGGCGGCGGCCGCCGCGGCGCGCCGGCTGGGCGGCCGCGGGTCAAGGCGGAGCCCCGCGCCGCCGCGGCGGGCGCGGCGGCCGGCGGGCCAGCCGGCCGTGGCGCCCCCTCCCCCCGCGCCGACGCGGCGGGCGGCGGCGGCGGCGGCGGCGGCGGCGGCGGCGGCGGCGGCCAGGACGGCAACGCGGCGGCCGAGGCGGGCGGCCACCTGCGCGGCAAAGGCGGCCGCCGGTACGCGCTGCAGGCGTTTGCGGCGGTCGGCGGCCGGTCGGGGGTGCTCGTGTCGGTCGGTGACGCGGCGTGGCTGCTCGTCGCCGACCGCGGCCTCCTCCGCGCGCACCCGCTGACGCGCGGGGACGGCCACGCAGAGGGGGTGCTGGCGCTGGCGCCGCTCCACACCGCCGCCGTCGTGGCGGGCTGCGTGACCGTGTCGGGGGGGGGTGGCGGCGGCGGTGGCGGCGGCGGCGGGCGGGTGCGCATCCGGTCGCTCCCCCCTCCCGGCGCGGTGCAGCTGGACGCGCCGCTGCCACTCCGGCGGGTCCCCCTCCGCTGCTCCATCGCGCGCGTCGCGTACCACGCGGCGACCGCCACGTACGGCGCGCTCGTCGGGCTGCCCGTCCCCCCCCCCCGCGGCGGGCGGTGCGGGAGGCGGTGCTCGCGCCGCTGGAGCGCCACGAGCGCCACGCCGGCGAGCTCCGCACCCTCTCCGCGTTCCCCGCGCGCCCGACGGGCGCCGCCGCCGCCGCCACCACGGTGCCGCCGCCGCCAGAAGACGAGGCGGCCATCGAGGCGCGGCTGCCGCCGCTCGCCGCGGAGCGCCACGAGGTGCGGCTGTACCGGCCCGACACGTGGGAGCTCCTCCACGCGGTGCGCCTGTCGGCTGACGAGGCGGGGCTGTCCATGGCGTCCATGTCGGTGGACGTGTTCAAGGTGACGGGCACGGGGCCCGAGGGGGGGGGGGGGGCGCGGAGGGAGGGGGGGGGGGGGGCGCGCCGGCAGAGGCGGCGGCGGTGGTGGTGGTGGTGGCGGCGGCGGCGGCGGCGGCGGCGGTGACGGGGCGATGGCGTCGCCCTACGCAACGTCCGTGCGGATGCGGGCAAAGAAGATGCTCGCCGTCGGCACCGGCTTTCTGCGCGGGGAGGACACGGCGTCGCGCGGGCGGCTGCTGCTGCTCGAGGCGTCCCGGCAAGACGGCTACACGGGCGCGTCGGGCGTCGCGTTTGCCGCGTTCCAGCTGCAGCTGATCGCGGAGAAGGAGGTCAAGGGGCAGGTGACGGCGCTGGCGCCGCTCGAGGGCCACGTCCTCGCCGCGGTGGGCCCCCGCCTCGAGGTGTACAAGCTGGTCGGCGACGACATTGTGTGCTGCTCCTTCTTCTCCGCCCAGCTGCTGACCGCGTCCGTCTCGACGGTCAAGCAGTACATCCTCGCGGCGGACGCATTCAAGTCCGCGACGCTCCTCTACTGGCGGGACCGGAATAAGAGCCTCAACTTTCTCGCGCAGGACCTGCAGCCCGCCCACGCGTACGCCGCGGACTTTGTCGTTGCGGGCGGCGGGCTGGGGCTGCTCCTCGCCGACGGCGGGGGGAACCTGCAGCTGCTCGGCTACGCCAACGCCGCGGTGCCAGAGAGCCGCGGCGGGACGCGGCTGCTCTCGCACGGCGCCGTCCACCTGGGCGCCCGCGTCAACCGGTTCCTGCGGGTGGCGCTGCTCGGCGAGGACCAGGCCGCGGGGGCGTCGGCGGGGCCACCGCCGCCCCCCCCACCTCCCCCCCCCCCCCAACCCGGCGGGGCGCCCCCCCCCCCCCCCCCCCCGCCGCCCCGCCGCCCCAGCGGGCGGCGCCGGCCGCCAAGCCACCCTCTACGTCACCCTCGAAGGCGGCATTGGCGCGGTCACGCCCGTCCCCCCCCCCGTCGCGGCCGCCCTCACCGCCCTCGCCAGCCGCCTGTGCGTGACCCCCCCCGCCGAGGCGGCGCCCGTTGGCGTGTCGGCCGCCGCCGCCGCGGCGTTCCGCCCCCCATCACGGGCGCACGCGCCGCTGCGGCGGCGGCTCGTGGATGGGGACGGGCCCGCCGCCGCGTTTGCCACGCTCGACGCGGCCGCCGCCGCG
Source organism: Pyropia haitanensis (assembly GCA_008729055.1). Classification (NCBI taxonomy): domain Eukaryota; phylum Rhodophyta; class Bangiophyceae; order Bangiales; family Bangiaceae; genus Pyropia; species Pyropia haitanensis. The sequence continues at coordinate 3,465,726 of SDUX01000004.1, read as the reverse complement.
GCGGTCGCGCGGTCGGTGGGGCGGGTGGTGGCCGCCGCGGCGGCGGCCGAGGGGGGGGGGGGAGGGGGGGGCGCGCCGGAAAGGCCGCCGCCGCGGCGGCGCGGCTGGCGCCAGGCTGGGGGACCGCCCCGCCGGGGAGTGTGCAGCAGGTGTGGGACCTGCTGGCGGGTGTGGACGCGGTGCTGAAGCGGTTCTAGACGGTGGCACAGGGGGGGGAGGGGGGAAGGCGGCGGGGGGGGTAGGTGTGAGGGGGGGGGGGGGGGGGGAGGGAGCGCCCACTGGCCGAGGGACAAGAAGGGCACGACCAGACGGGGCAGCCGCCGGCCGCGCCGGCCGCCGCTAAACACGTTGGCACCGCTTGTTGCTCTGAGGGAGGGGGAGGAGCGGCCGTCGCCGCGGCGCCCGCGCGGTCCGGCACACAAGGCAGCCAGGCAGGGGACGGGCGGCGCACGCGCCGGCACGGCAGCCGCCGCCGCCACCGCGGCGCAGACCGCCACCGGCGGCACGACGCGGCGGTGGTCCCCGCGCGGCGCCTCCCCCCCAGCGCCCAGACATGCCGACACGCCACAGGGGCGACGCCGGTCGTGCCCCCCCCACCTCCCTCCCCCGGCCGCCGCCGTCACCCGTACCGCCGCCACCCGCCGTCGCGCGCGCGGGCCCGTCCCGTCACCCCCCCCCCCCCCCCCACGCCCCGCACGTTGGCGGCGGCCGCCGCGGCGGCGGCGGCGGCGGCGGCGGCGGCGGCGGCGGCGGCGGCCGCCTCGGCACGCGCCGCCGCGCGCACCGCGGGCGCCGCGTGGGCGAGGTACGCCAGCCGCGCGCGCGCAACGGCGGGCGGGTCGGTCCAGCAGACCGCGCGGGTGGGGAGCGGCGGCCACGGGGGGAGCTCCGATCGGGGGGGGGGGGGGACGCAGACGCCGGGGGGGGGCCCACCGCCGCCGCCGCCGCCGCCGCCGCCTGCTGCCGCCGCCGTCGCTGTCGGGCGTGCCGCCGCGGCCGTCGCCGCTGCCGCCGCTGCGGCAGCCGCCGCCATCCTCGCCGCCGGCGGTGGAGGTGCTGTCGCCGCCCGCGGGGCGGGCGCGGCGGCGGTCGCCGCCGCCGGGGCGGCCGTCGCCGCCGCCGCCGCCGCCGCCGCCGCTGCCACCGCCATTGCCACCGTCCGTGTCGGTGGTGTGGCCGCTGGGGCGGGCGGTGGCGGCCGCCGACGCGGGCGCTGCGCCGCCGCCGCCGCCGCCGCCGCCGCCGCCGCCGGCCGCCGCTGCCGGGTGCACCGCCCAGCCGCCCGACCCCGCCGAGGACGGGGAGCTCGGCCGGGAGGGGGGGATGCGTGGCCATGGGGGGGGGGCGTCCCACGGCGCGGCCGGCGGCAGCGGCGGCGACCGTGGGGGGCGCCGGCGCGCGGGGGGGTCGACGCCGCCGCCGCCGACACGGCCGCCGCGCCGCTGCTGCCACTGCCGCTGCCGCCGTCGCCGCCGCCGCTGCCGCCGCTGCCGCCGCCGCTGCCGCTGCCGCCGCCGTCACCGCCGTCCGCGGCGGGGACGCCAAACACCGCCGCCACGGGCGGGGCGTCCCACGCCCACCGCCGTCGACGCGGCCGCCGCCGCCGCCGCTGTGGCCGCCGCCCCCCGCCCGTCGGGCCGTCCACCGACACGGCCGGCGGCGGCGGCGGCGGCGGCGGCGGCGCCACTGGCGGCGCCGACAAGGACGCCGCCGCCGCCGCCGCCGCCGCCGCCGCCGCCACCACCGCCGCCGACGGCAATGGCGCCGCCATCCGCGGCGACCGCGGCGGCAGCGGCGGCAACAGCGGCGCGGCGGCGGCCGCCGCGTCGCCCCACAGGCCGTGCGCGAGCGGCCGTGGCGCCCCCCCCACGGCGGTAACGGCGGCGGCCGCCGCCGCCGCCGCCGCCGCCGCCGCCGCCGGCTGGGCGGTCAGCGGGCCGCCACCCCCCGGGCGGCCGCGTCGGCGGCGCCCACGGCGGCGGCGGCACCGCCGCGCGGGCGCTTGGCCGCCGCCGCCGCCGCCGCCGCCGCCGGCGGCGGCACCGCCACCCCACGCGGCGGCCAGCCGTGCCCATCCGGTGGCGCCCCCGCCGCCGCGCCGCGGCCGTCGGCGGGGCCACCGGGACGCGTGGCACCCGCACCGGTGCTACCGCCGCCGCCGTCGGTACCCGGTCGCGCCATTTTTCCGCACCGGCGAGCGGTGGGGGGGGGGGGGGGGGGGAGGCGGGCGGCACCGCCCGCCGCACGGGCGGGCGGGCGGGTGGGTGGGTGGGTGGGTGGGTCGGCGGGTGGGTGGGTGGGTGGGTGGGCGGGTGGGTGGGTGGGTGGGTGGGCGGGCGGGACCGCCACGAGCGGGGGGAGGAGGGCGGGCGGGCGGGGCGGCGGGCGGCGGCGGCGCCCCCCCCACCGCCGCCGGCGCGGCCGCCCCGAGCCGCGCCGCGGCCAGCGGTGCCGCGGCGGGGGGAGCGGCGGCGGCCGGCGGCCGCGGCGGCGGTGACGGGGATGGGGGGGGGGGGGGAGGGGTGGCCGCCCGCGCCCGCGGCGCGCCCGCGGTGGTGGGTGGGGGGAGTGCCGCTGGGGTTTGGGGAGAGGGGGGGGGGTGGGGGGAGGGGGGATCTACAAGGGCGGCGATGGGGGGGGGATCTGCAAGGGCGGCCATGGGGGGGGGGGGGGGAGAAAGGACAGCACCCCACCACCGTAGCGGCGGGGGGGGGGGGGTGGGTGGGTGGGTGGCGTGGGACCGCCGCGGAGCGCCGGCGGCTGCCGCCGCGGGCACGGAAACGGCGGATCGCGGCAGAGCGGCGGGGGGGACAGGGGCGTGGCGCCCGCCGTCCGCGCGCCCGCGTGCCGACGCGCCGCGCCGCGCGCGGCGCGCGCCCCCCCGTCGGGTCCGTGGTGACCGCCGCCGCCCGTGACCGCGGCCGCCGCGGCGGCAGACGCGCCCGCCCGCCGCCGCCGCCGCGGCGCGGCCGCCCCGCCCGCCACGGCGGGTGCGCGCCCGTCCGCACCGTGCCGCCCTCACCGGCGTGGCCGCCGGGGGTGCCACCGGGGGGGGGGGGGGGGGGGGGGGGGGGGGCGCCACCCGCTGGGCGTCGCCGCGGCCGCCGCCGCCGCCGCCGTCGCTGCCGACGCGGCCCGCGGCGGTGTGGCGGCGGTGGCGGCGGCGGCGGCGGGCGTGGCGGCGGCGGCAACGGCGACGGCAAAGGCGGCGGCGGCGGCAATGGAGGCGGCGGCGGTGGCGGTGGCGGCGGCGTGACGCGCATGCCGCGCGCGCGCGCCCTCTTGGTGCGTGCTCGTCGTTGCCGCGGCGGCGCGAGGGGGGCGGAGGGGGGGGGGGGATGCTGCGCGTGCCGGCGGCGACCCCGCCGCGGGTGCCGGCCGTGGCCGCCCACGCCCCGCCTGGTGGCCACCCCGCGGCGGGCGCCGCGGCGGCCGCCACGGCGTGGCGGTGGCGTGCCGGCCGCCACCCGCGGCGGCGGTCGCCGCCACCACCCGCCGCGGCCGCGTCGGCGGGCCAGGCGCGGTGGGGGCGGGCGCCGCCGGCCGGCCGGCCGGCCGCGGGGGGGGCCGCGTGCCGCCGTCACGGCGGGTCGCCCGCCGCCGCCCGCTTTCCTCGTCGCGGCACGGCTTGCGTGGGGGGGGGGGGTGCCGCGCGGCCGCGCGCGCCGACGGCGGCCGCGCGCCGCCGTTGGCGCGCCCGTGTACCCCGCGCGTGGCGGCGGTCGACGCCGCCGCCCCGCGCCGCGGACGTGCGGGGGGGGGTCTGAGAGGGGCGGGGCGGGGCGGCCACGGAAGGGGGCGTGCCCCCTGCCCCCCCCCCACCGCCCCCGTCGGCGTCGGTTGTTGCCGTCGCTGGCAGTGGCCCGTCGCGGCGGTGCTGCCGACGGGGAGAGCGGATGGGAGGGGGGGGCGTGGGGGGGGGGTCGCGGATGGGGGCCGTGCGCTGGCGGGGGTTGGGGACGGGAGGGACGGCCGCCGCGGCTGCGCGTGGGGGGAGCACCGGGAGCACCCCCGTCGTGGCGCAACCACACGACTCATGCACAGGACGAAGCAGAAAAAAAGGCAGCGCAGCGGCAAAAAAAGGGGGGGAGGGGGCGTGGGGTGGAGGAGGGGAAGGACAGAGATACAAGCAGAAAACAGCGAGTCGCCCCCGACGCGGCACCCCAGGCGCTACCCCCCCCCTCTTGCCGTCGCCGCGTACGGCCCGTCTGTCCAGACGGGTGCCACCTCAGACGTAGCGCTTGGCCTGCGACGGCGACGGCTGCCACCCCGACCGCCACGACGTGACGCCCGCGGCGGGCGCAACGTAGCCGCCCTTTTGGGCCGCGACGCCCGCGGCGACGGCCGCCTCACTCATCGGCGCGTACGACTTGGTCGGCGCCGCCGCCCACGGCGCACGCGACCGCGCGACCGCCGGCCGCCGCTCGTACGATGGCCAGATGGCCGCCCGGTTGGGCCCCGCCAGCCGCACCGCCAACGACGACGGCACGACGACGCGCGTGCCGCCCGCCGAGCCGACCGGCGCCGCCGCCGCCGCGTACGCGCCCGTCGCCGGGCGCATCGCGCCGGCAACGGCCGGGTAGGCGGCAAAGAGGGCCTCCTCGTACCCGCAGCCGTGCCCGTACTGCGCCGTCGCGTACGCGGCCGCGTTGAACCGGCCCTGCGCCTTGGCGCCCGTCGACAGCGTGCGCGCGCGGTACGCCGCCGAGCCGCCCGCGACGCGCGCGGCGTCGGCCTCCCCCTTGGCCGCCCCGTCGGTGCAGACGGTAAACTCGCCGGTCGGGCACTGCACCGCCGCGTACGTCCGCTCGACCGCCGCGGCCATGTACTTTTCCGCGGCCGACGCGGGGGTCTGGTAGCGGGAGCACGCGCGGAGGGCCTCGGCCTGGCCAATCACCATGTTGGCCGCCATTGACGGGAACGCCACCACCCGGGCCTCCTCGTGCGAGCACCCGTGGGCGGCAATCAGCGCGCGGCGGCGGGTCTCAAAGCGGTTGGCCGCCGCCGCGCGGGGCGTCGCCTGCCGCGCCCGAAACGCCTGCGTCGTCGCGTAGGTGCGCTTGGCGTCCGCGTCGCCGGGGACGGAGCCCTCGGTGCACTGGGGGGTGTACACCCCGCCAGGCACCGCCGCGGCCTTGTACTGCCGGATGACCGACGCGGCCATGTAGTCGTCCACGACGCCCATGCGCACCGCCGCGGGGCGGGCCGCCGCGCGCGCGGGCCGCGCCGGCAGCGCGCACGCCGCGGCCGCGGCGGGGGCGGTAAAGGTGGACGCGCCCAGCGCCGCGCCCGCGGCGGTGCCCACAAAAGCGGCCATGACGCCGGCGACTGGTGGGGGAGGAGGGAGTGCGCAACGAGTGGAGCGGGAAAGGGGGAGGGGGAAGAGGGAGACGAGGGAGAGCGGGGCGGGAAGCGGAGATGGAGGTGAGACCGAGACCGCGTCGTCGGCACGGCGGCGGGGCGGCGGGGACGGGAGGAGGGGAAACGGCGGCAGATAGCCGCCGCGGCGGCGGAACCGGCGTGTCGCGGGGTTGCGTGCAGCGGCGGCGATGGCGGTCCCCCACCCAATGGGCGCGGCGGGGTGGTGGGGGGGGTCGCTGTGTGGGCGGAGCGGCGTCAGCAGCCGAGCCACGAGCCCACGAGCCCCCCTCCCCCCACCGTCACCAGGTTCCCAATCGAAGATTCTATGGCCAACACTCGAGGCTGGGGCGCTCGCCGTGACCCCAGCCTGAGCTCGGTCGCTCGAGATACTGCGGGGGGATCCACGGTTGCATTCTTCCGCAGTGCTTACAGTGTCCCAACAAGCAAAACCCCATTGTAGTTATGTGACAACCGTTCCAATTGATTGCGAGCGTGGTCCTTGCATGCCTGTGGGCAAAGTCCACGTGGGATCGCTGCGTTTCTTCCACCCGGTTTTCCTGTGCCAGCGCTGCGCACCAGCGCAGTGCACATTGCACCGGGATCCACGTCGGAGCCTCTTCAGGCCGGAAGGCGTTGAAGCAGCCTTGAATTTCCTTGAAGAGGTACCTCTTCAAAGCGCCGCGCGCACCGCGACACGGCCAAGTTAAGGTCCGATCTTCACACTTAGTGGCGTAGCCAATACAAAGAAGTACGATACTAAGGTCGAGCTAGGCGTGCGTTAAGGAGGGCCCCAGTACATTCCAACTCTTCTTAACTCTCCATGTCAGTCCCCATCGGCGCGAGAACCTCTGCCCGATTGCGGCCGACAAGAGGTCCCAACCCCCGGGTTGGAGGCGTCTGACGGAACCGAGCAAGGCGACTCGGCCCCGGCCACAACCCTGGCCTGTCCCACGTGCTTCGGTCATCGCCAAGAGAGCGAGCGACACGATGTCCGTCACACGCGCACGGCCTATTCACCAGTGTCCTGTATGCCCCCCCCGCACTTCTCATACCGTTCATTCCGGTGGCAAACGACCGCTTTCCGTTTTTGGGAAGCCACCCTCACCGCTGACGCCCTCCACTTCCCCGCGCATCGGGCGGAGTGAAAGATTGGGGGGGGGAGGGGGTTTGGCGAGAGAAAGGGGCGCCGCAGGCAGGCATGGGGACCGGGAAGTTTGGCGGGGGGTGGGTGCGGAAAGAGGAGGACGCGCCAGGGGAGGAGGTGAGCGATGAGGGGCGTCCGTGACGGCCAGGAGGGGGTGTCTGGGAATGGAGGAGGAGGCGTGGCCGGAAGGCATCGGGACGACGAGAAGGGGGGGGGGGGGGGGTTGAAGCGGAAAATTCGCGGTCGCGCCAGGGGAGGAGGTGCGCCATGGGTAGGCGTTGGTGCTGGCAAGTGCGTGGCAGCTGAAGCAGTTGCCTACAATTTACGGAGCAGATGCTCAGGTGTCCGTGAGGAGAAGGCTGGGGGGGGGGGGGGGAGGGGGGGGGGGGGGGGGGCAGAGACGTAGGCGAGTGTGCACTGAAGCTGCACGCGACACAGTCCTCGGCACGCTGGTGCCGGTTCAGGTGACTCCGCCGACCGAGCCAGCAGTGCATGCCGTAGCCAGACTGCTGCGGCATCAATGAACCCATCCAGCGTCGGGGAAGGAGCATCAGAGACTGCACGGTCGCGTACTTCGCTGTCCATTTGATGGAAGCAGTCCACAGAGACTCATCAAACAAGCGAGATACAGGGTGTATCACTCGAGATCAACTCCGTTGAGCTTCGCAAGTGCCCAGAATCAAGGGCATAAACCCGGACTGCTTCGGCACACGAGCGGTCGAAAACCGTGCCGAGTGACGTACTTGGGTTAAGAGAGGCGCGATCACGACCTCTTCAAGCGAAGAGCAGGACGCGACCCCCTTAATCGATCGGTTGAATTTTGCTTGAATTTCCTTGATAAAACGCCAAACTCTTCTCGGTGCAGGCTCTTTCTCACGTCTCTGTATAGCTCTGTCTCTGGCGCACCTTGTGGTACCTCGCACGTCCTCGTTCACGTCCGCAAAGACGTTCATATCAAGGTTTATCAAGATCACTTCAAGGAATCGTGCCCTACGGTGCTTTCAGGAGGGGGTCTTCAAGCCTCCGGGCCCGATTTCCGCCCGGATCAGGCCTTGAAGAGGCTTTGAGGTGGATCCAGCTTCAAGCTGCACTGCGCAGCTGAGCACCTTGTCAGAGCCTGCAACTGACATCAAGGAGCATGATTCATATGAAAAGACCGTTGAGAGTCCCTGGCAGCCAATCGGTGGCCGCCCTTTTCAAAGCTGGGCTCTCCCCCACGGACGCAGCCCTCGCTTCCACAGCCGTTGACCACCCGAGACCCCGCTTGTGGCCGAGGTGCGCGGTGACCTGGGGGGCACATCCCAATCTCGGGTCCGTTGAGGGCGGCGGCGCCCTGCCATCGCGTGACCAGCCGCTTGGTGTTGGCGGCGGCCTTGCCCCCGCCGCCCCGTGCAGCGCTCTTTCCCGGCAGCCGGCACCTCCTCTTTGGGATCTCCTGCCGCCCCCTGCGGGGAACGTCGCCCAGCGGTCTGGGGCTGTGGGGCGGAGGTCGTCGGCGGCCCTCCGGGCTGGCCGTTGACGAAGGAGATGTGTCGGGGCGGCGCCGAGATCCCTCCCGCCCCCACGCCCCCCCGACCGGCTCCGCCGCGATACATGCACGCGTCGCACCGTTGGGCCGCCCGCCGGCACGCGGCCGTGCACAGGCCCTGGCGAACGGGTCCACGCACGCGCACGCAGCGGGGCTTGAAATAGCGCTGCGCCGCGCGAGTGCCGGCACGGCGCGGGCACAGCCACAGCAGCTCGTGTTTGGGCTTTTGGTGCGGCGTCGGTCCTCTCTCCCTGTCCCTCCCCCCCCCCCCCCCACCAGCTGCTCCCGCTCCCGCCCCCGCCCGCCGCCGCCACCGCTACCGCCGCTGTCGCCGCTCGCACTGCGCACCCCCGCAGGGCCCCCCTTTGTATACCTCTTCCTCCACCACCTCTTTCTCACCATGGCGTTTGCTTCGGCGTGGACGCCCGTGGCCGCCCCGACCGGCCGCTCGCCCTTCCTGGGCGGCCGCACGGCGGCGGCCTCGGCCCGCCGGCCGTCCGCGGGCCCGACGATGCGCAACGCGATCAGCAACGACACGTACGCGCCCAAGGTGGGCCTCCCCACCATCACCCCGACGACGGTGCCGTCGCGCGTCGGTAACCCGCCGCCGGTGCGGCCCATCCGGGCCAACAACCTGCTCAACAAGTTCCGCGTGTCGGCGGTCGGCCGCGCCAAGGCGCTCCAGCAGTACGCCGACCGCTCGATCGATGACCTGGCGGTCTCGGACCCGGCCGAGGCGTACATGGCCGCGGGCGTGAACGTGCTGTATGGGGATCCCAACGCCAACGCGGGGGCGGTACGTTTTTTGGCTGTACTGGGGAGTCGCTTGGTGGGGTCGCGTACGTGGGGCAAGCGAGACACAACAGGGGTGGTGCGGGACAACCGAGTCGAGGGGTTGCGATGGCAAGGGGCGAGAAGAGGTGGGTCACAGTCGGCAAGCGTCGGACCCGCGGGCCGATGGCCGTTTGCCGTTGAGCCCACAACTGACCTTTCGACCGGATGGATGTCGCTTGGATGTGTGCCCGGTCTTCTGGAACGCTATGGACACCTGAAATCTGTCCCTTGCCTCTACTTTTCTCTATCCAGTCTACCCCATCGTTTGGTGAGACCCTGACCAAGGGCAAGGAAGAAAAGCTGCGCAAGGCGGAGCTGTGCGCCACGTACCTCTCCCGCAACCGCTCGACGGCGGAGAAGTACAATGACTTTTACGAGCTCCGCCGCCAGGCGCTTGACCTCGTCGACGGCTCCACCTACGTGGAGGGGCTCGTCACCCGCTACCCCGCGTTTGCGCGCAAGGTGGTGGACCGCGCGAACGCGGCGCGGGAGGCGTCGCTCCGCTACGTGGCGCCCACGTCGGTGGAGGAGGCGTACATGACCGCCGCCGCCGACGCGGCGATGAAGCGGCGGCGGTCGCCGCGCACGCCGCCCGCGTTTGGCGGCGTCGACGGCATCAACGCCGTGGCCGCCGAGTACCTGTCCAAGAATGCACCGCCGCTCGAGTGGACGCAGGGCCTGTACGACGCGAGTAAGGTGGCGAGCGTGCAGCTGGGCCACGGCTGCGACTATGAAGAGGGCCTGTACACCAAGTTCAAGTCCGTCGCGTCGGTGATGCGGCCGGTGCCGCGCTACTAGACGTGGGGAAGGGAACTGGCTGAGCGGGTGCCGGGGGGGGGGGTGATGGGGCGCGCCCATGGGGCGCGGCGAACCGTAGTTCTTCATCCTTTCGTTTCTTGTTCTTTTGCCTTGCTGTCGATGCAATGAAAATGTGTGCATTCGATGCCCCCTTGTGTGTCTCTATCCCATTCAAGTGGACACGCCATTGACAGCCGTCTCGGAGCAGCCGCTTCCGTGTGCCGAGTGCCGTGGCGGGTGCTCCCCAGACCACCGCTGGCATTGTTTCCGTTGCCGCTGTTGCACTTTCTTGGCCGTTGTGGGAGCCTCCTCTGGCACAGGCGCTCCGACCCATGTCCGGCTCTATTCGCTGCTGCCCTTCCAGTGCGCGCCTTGCACACATGGTCTACTGATCAGGGCGCGAGCACTACCCGGTTGGGAGCGTACTCAGCCTGCCGGCGTTCTGGCCAGGGCTTTCAAACCGACGCGTCCACAAAACCATGCTCATTCCCGTCGGCAGCTGTCCAGGAGTAGCTTCCCCAACAGGCACCCGCTTCCACGGTCCAAGCGCCGTAGGGCCCGCTGAGCGCCGGTCAGCAGAAGTCGTACAAGGACGCCCAGTCACTCCCGCCTGGTTGTCTCTGCCGTTTCTCTGGCCGTGGCGTACGCGGCCGCCACCGCCGTCTTGCTGACCGGTGCGCCTCTCTGCCTTGACAGCTTTGATAGGATACGGACCTTCCCGTACAACTGCCGCGTCCCTCTCCCTCTGACAAAGCTTGGAGTCTCCCCCGAGGTCCCTTGCGTGGCTCTCCAAACTGGTTTCCAATCCGCCAAGGTCGCGTGGGGGTGCCCGCAGATCGTACAGGGCGCAACTGCAGCACCAAAGACAGACTCTTCGGCCTTGTCGGACCAAGCAGCGCTGAGTGGCGCGGCTCACGACAGACCTGGAATCTGGCTATCACTCTGTAGATTCAATTCCATTCACATAAGTTTACATATACGAATTGAATGTACTTCTTGACTGACTCACTAAATTCGTCTCGCTCGATTGACTTGTAGCTCGCGCTCGTCGTCCAGATCCAGACCCACCGCCTCATCCCACCATCTCGACAACCTGCGGTGGAACCCTGCTTCCCGCTCGTCTGCAGGACGCGTGGCCCAACGCGTCGACCCCTCGCAGTCGGTCAGACGGTGTTGTACCCCTCACGACGCTGCCATGAACGACTCTGGCCTACCAGCCGCCGGTCACCGGTCTGCCGCCTTTGTTGGTGCCGTCGCTGGTCGCGGTCGCGCCGCGCCGTCATCTCCCGGCGCGGCTGCCTGCACCGCCCCGCCCCAGAGGCTCCCGGCTGTGGCTGCTGGCGGGCGTTCCCAGCCGCATGGTGGCCGGTGTGGCGTGGGCTCCTGCTCCTTCCACTTTGCTTGTGCCGTTCCCCTCCGCCATGCGCCACCAACAGACGGCGCGCCCGCGTCGCGTCGACACGCCGCGGCCGCCCCTCGGATGGCCGGTGGCAACGGCGGCGGGGACGCCAAGAATGGGGCGTCTGGCGGCAGCTCGACGGCGTCCCTCATCCGAAAGCTGGACACCACGCGGGATACGTTTGAGAACATCAACCGGCAGCTGGCTGACCCGGCCGTCTGCAACGACTCGCGGGAGCTGATGCGGCTGACCAAGGTGCGCGCCGCGCTGGAGCCGGTGGTGGAGGCGTACGAGCAGTGGCTGAGCTCTAACGAGCAGCTGGCCGAGGCACGGGAGCTGTTTGCGGACGCTGGGGACGATGCGGAGATGCGGGAGATGGCGCGGGCGGAGATTGCCGAGCTGGAGACGTCCATTGAGAAGCTCGAGGACCAGCTCAAGATTCTCCTCTTGCCAAAGGACCCCAACGATGAGAAGAACTGCATGCTGGAGATCCGGGCTGGCACGGGCGGTGATGAGGCGGGCATCTGGGCTTCCGACCTGGTGCGGGTGTACACAAAGTACGCCGAGGCCATGTCGTGGCGTGTCAACACCGTCTCTGAATCCCTGAGCGACGCCGGGGGTGTCAAGGAGTGCGTCTTGGAGGTGACGGGCGACGCGGTCTACTCCAAGCTCAAGTACGAGGCCGGTGTGCACCGCGTGCAGCGGGTGCCCGCGACGGAAGCGCAGGGGCGAGTGCACACCAGCACCTCCACCGTGGCCATCATGCCCGAAGTGGATGAGGTGGAGGTGAAGATTGACATGAAGGACGTGGACATCTCGACGACGCGCTCGGGCGGGGCGGGCGGGCAGAACGTCAACAAGGTGGAGACGGCCGTCGACCTGATGCACAAGCCGACGGGCATTCGCGTCTTTTGCACGCAGGAACGGAGTCAGCTCAAGAACCGGGAGCTGGCCATGCAGATTCTCCGTGCCAAGCTGTACGAACTGCAGCTCGAGGCCCACAACGCAGAGGTGAGCGGGCGGAGGAAGGCGCAGGTGGGTACGGGAGCCCGGTCGGAGAAGATTCGCACGTACAACTACAAGGACTCGCGGGTGAGCGACCACCGGCTGGGCCGCAACTTTTCCCTCAACGCGTTCCTTGAGGGCGACATTGACGACATGATCCAGGCGTGCATCTTTGCCGACCAGCAGGCGCAGCTGGAGGAGATGGCCAACGAGCCGGCCACAGCATAAAGCCGCAGGGTGTGCGTTTTTGTTTCTTTGGCGCAGCACTCGTCGTTGGCTTGGGCGTGCCGCTGGGTTGCTCGTCGGGCGCTTGACGGCTGCACCAGGCCGGGATGGGTCGTGCAAGCGAGCCGGTACTGCACAGAAGGGGGTGGGTGGCCGGCCTGGTCGTCTTTGCGTTGCCGGCTTGTGCCCTAGGCCGCGCAGCACTCTAGCCTTGCACTCTGGGCGGCCATCTGCCAGTATCTTCCAATATGGGCGGCCACCTGCCAGTACGTTACTGGGGGCGGTTGGGAGAACGCGCGTGGTGCACATGATTGATCTCTCCGTACATACGGTAGCTCTGGTGGGGTGCCGTGGCGCTGCTAAGCTTCCAACTTACAGCCTGCCGTCGTTGCTCTGGTCCGTCATGAACGCCGGCCAGCCAATGCTATCGCGTCCGGACCGAGACGCTGCCCGTCTTGTGGCGTTGACTCGCGTGGTACACAATGTGGTACGGCCGAGCAGATAGGCAGACCGTCGCCTTCGCTTCATCGAGGTGAACGCAGGAGCACCGAGCCTTCACGAGAGGGTCTGTGCGGGAGCGAGAACAGCATGCGCAGCGCACCGTGGATCCCCACCCCTCTCAAATCACAAGTGGCAGGCACCCGCGCGCAGACGTCGCCTCTACTAGAGTCCCACCCGGCACGCTCAAAAAAGTACAAGCTGCAGACACAGCACGCACTCACACCATCAATACAAGATGCGCGTCTTGATACTTGTCTCCAAGTCCGAGATGGCCTTCTTCGTCTCGTCGGAGTGGTACCGGTCCACGTCGACGATGAGGTAGCCAATTTCGGTACTGGTGCCCAACACCTGTGTCCGCACGTTGGCCGACTGTTCAGCAAAGATGACGTTGATGTCCCGAAGCACACCCGGCACGTTGCGGTGCACGTTGAGGATCCGGTGGGTGCCCGGGCTGAACGGCATCTCCAGGTTGGGAAAGTTCACGGCGCCGAGGGTGGTGCCCTCGTTGATGTACCGGATGAGGCTGGTGGCTACTTCCCGCCCAATCATGTGCTGCGCCTCGACGGTGCTGCCACCAATGTGAGGCGTCAGCAGCACGTTGGTGAGGCCGCGCAGGGGGGACTCAAAGCCGGGCCCGTTCTTGGCCGGCTCGGTCGGATAGACGTCCACGGCGGCGCCCGCCAGGTGACCCGACCGGAGGGCATTGGCGAGGGCGTCCAGGTCCACCACCGTCCCCCGGCTGGCGTTGATGAGGAAGGAGCCCTCCTTCATGGCCGCCAGCTGCGCCGCGCCAATCATGTTGCGCGTCGCGTCGGAGCGGGGCACGTGCAGGGTCACGAAGTCCGCCTTGCCGAGCAGCTCCTCTAGGGATTCGCACGGGACCGTGCGGGAGAGGCCCAGCACCGGCACCACGTCCCAGTAGATGACGTTCATGCCCAGCGCCTCGGCCATGATGGACAGCTGGGAGCCAATGTGGCCGTACCCCACAATCCCCAGCGTCTTGCCGCGCACCTCGTAGCAGCCCGACGCCGACTTGTTCCACACCCCCTTGTGCATGCCCGACGACACGTCGCCCAGCCGCCGGGACAGCGCAATGACCTCGGCGAGCACCAGCTCCGCGACGCTGCGGGTGTTGGAAAAGGGAGCATTGAAGACGGGGATGCCACGGGTCTCGGTCAGCGCCAGGTCCACCTGGTCCGTCCCGATGCAAAAGCAGCCGACGGCCATCAGCCGGGGCGCCGCCGCCAGGACGGCAGGGGTGACCCTGGACTTGGAGCGGAGGCCCAGCACGTGGACCGACTCCACCGCAGCTATCAGTTCCGCTTCGGACAGGGCCTTGCTGACCGTCCGGATGGTGAAGCCCTCCGCCTCAAACATGTCGACGGCCGACTGGTGGATGTTCTCCAGCAGCAGCACCTCGATTTTGGCCTTGGGGAAGGAGAACTGGGTGCCCACGGGGGGGGAAGTGGACGTCCGCGACACGCCCCCGGAGCCGAGTGTCATGCGCTCCATCAGCGACGACGCGGGAGGGGGGGTGCCGACGACCATGCCGCCGGGGGAGGGGGCAGGGGAGGTCGACGCCCGCGTGCGGGTGCCGCCCGACCGGCCCAACATGGTGGCGGGCGGGAGGGGGGGGGAGCGGCAGGCGCACAGGTGCGGACACAAGCAGAGAGGGATGAGAGCAGGGCAGCGAAGAGGACCGAGGGCGGAGTCGGACTGGCGCGGTGAAGCGGCGGGCAAGGTCTGCCTCTTGCCTCGGTGGCGGCGGTGCCCGGCAGTGAAGCCGATGCAGGCGGCCGGCCCGCCGGCGACTGACTGATCCGCCGATGCCGACGATGACGAGACGCCGGCAGTGTCACGGGCAATTGAGGTTCCATTGCAATGGATGGAGCCAACATCAAACACCGGGCGGGCCAATCACTGTGACAGAGTGCGATAAAACGTGTCACTGTGTGGATCACGCTGATCCTGCAAGCAAGACTTTGAATTGCCCGACAGTTTCTCTTCGCTGTCAAAAGTCCAAACTGGCAGCCACTCTGGACATTGTCACTCCGGAAGACGCTCCTGCCTGGGCGGCAGCGGCGGTGGGGACCGCCAGAGCTGCCCCGCTGGCTGCCGCACCCTTCGCGGTTCGGGCGGCGTTGGCGCGACCAAAAAGGCCGGAGGGGGCTCGGTGTCGACGCCAGCGTGTCGCCCGGCGGGGGAGTCACCTCTGCAGTGTGGCGACCTGGGACTCGCCAGCCACGCATCGGCGGGGACAGCTTCTTCGCCGGAATCTTCACCGCCGCCCTCGCCGCGGCCTTTGTCGCCGGTGCCGTTGCCGACGCCGCCCCCCACCGCCGGCGCCGGCTCCGCCGTTGTCGCCGCCAGTCGGGCCGGGGACCTCCTTCGCAGCGGCGTGCAGCGCTCCATGGCCAGCGGCGGCGGCTGCGCTGCAGCTTCGACGTTGACCTCGGTGGCAGCCGCCGCGGAGTCGTGCCGCGCCCGCTTTCGGGGTCGCCGAAGCGTCCGAGCGGTTCCCCCTCGCTCTCCCAATCATTGACTCTTTGACGCGACCTTCATCTGAACATTCACGACGTTGTCGTATCAAAAGCTAAACATTGGCCGGCCGTTCTTGTTTGCGCAGACTGTCAGCCATTGTTGGCATCGTCATCGTCTGTCGCGACGCCCATCGCTTGGCTCCGGTGGCTCTGCTCTTCGTTCACAACTGCCTCTCTTTCCTCCCTGCCCGCCCCCCCCCCCCCCCCCCCCGTCCCGTCCCCTCCCCCCCCTCCATGTCCCTGCCCCTCCCCCCTTCTCCCCCCAACCATGCGCATCACCTTCCTCCACCCTGACCTCGGCCTTGGCGGCGCGGAGCGCCTCATCATCGACGCCGCCACCGCCCTCGTCGCCCGCGGCCACGCGGTGACGATCGTCACCGCCGCCCGCGACGCCCGCCGCTGCTTTGCCGACGTCCACCCTGACCGCCCACCCGCCGCAGGCCTCCCCACCGTGCGGGTGCTCCCGCCGCCACTCCCGCGCACGCTCCTCGGCGGCGCCGCCGCGGCGCTCGCCGCGGCGCGAATGACCGCCCTCGCGGCGGCGGTGGCGGTAGCACGAGAACGCCCGGACGTGGTGGTGGTGGACCAGGTCGCCGCGCCGGTGCTGCTGCTGCGGGCTGCGGGGGTGGCGGCGGTGTTTTACTGCCACTTTCCGGATGTGGACGTGGAGGCGAGCCTCCGCGCCGCCGCCGTGGACAGTGGTGGGGGCGGCAGCGGTGGGGGCGGTGGCGACGGTGAGGGGTTGGGGGGGCTCCGCCGACGCGCGCACGCCCTGTACCGGTCGGTCATCAATGGGATCGAGGCGGCGGGCGTGCGCGCCGCCGACGCGGTGGGCGTCAACAGCGACTTTACGCGCGCCGCGTACGGGCGGGCCTACCCGGGCGCGCCGCCGGCGGTGGTCGTGTACCCCGCGGTGCGGCCGGTCGAGGCGGCCGCCACGCAGCTGGGGCGGGGCCCGCCCGGCACACCCGGTGGCGAGCGGGGAGGCACAGACGACGCGGTTGAGCCTGCCGGCGGTGCGGGCGGGCCGCCGCCGCTGACGCTCCTCTCCATCAACCGGTACGAGCGAAAAAAGAACATCCCGCTGGCACTCGCCACCCTCGCCGCCCTCCTCGCCGACGACACGCCCCGGCCCCTCCTGCCGCCCGCCCTCCGCGCCCGCCTGCGGCTCGTCCACATGGGCGGCTACGACGGGCGGCTCGCGGAAAACGTGGCGCACCACGCCGAACTCGCCGCCCGCGCCGCGGCGCCCGACCTCGCCGGCCGCGTGGCGCTGGTGCGCAACGCGCCCGACGCGGCGGTCGGCGCCGCGCTCGCCGCCGCCGCGGCGCTCCTCTACACCCCGGCCGACGAGCACTTTGGCATCGTGCCGCTGCAGGCGGCCGCCGCGGGGCTGCCCGTCGTCGCTGTCGCGGCGGGCGGGCCGCTCGAGACGGTCGTCCATGGCGTGACGGGCTGGCTCGTTGCGCCCACCGCGGACGCGTTTGCGGCTGCCGCCGCGACGGCCGTGACGGCGGCGGCCGCTGCGGCGGATGCTGCTGCTGCCGGTGCCGCCGCCACCACCACCGCCACCACCCCAACCACCACGGACACCTCGGCGGCGGAGGGGGAAGGAGGGGAACCGGGACGCCACAGAGACGGTGGTGCCGGTGGCGGCGGGGGTGGGGGTGGTGGAGGCGCGGCAGCGCGGGCGGCGATGGCCGCTGCCGCCCGCGAGCGCGTCGCGGGGCGCTTCTCCATGGCTGCCCTCGGACGCGGCTTTGAGGGCCTCGCCGTAGAGGCCGTCGAGGCGGCGCGGCGGCGGCGGGCGGGCGGGTGGGGCGGGTGGCTGCGCTCGTGGTGGGGCGGCTGAACGAGAAAAGCAGCCCGGGGGGGTGCGGACGGGGAAACACAACCGCGGATGGCCCCATGAGGGGGGACGGGAGGACGTGGCCGCCGACGCCAGGGGCGGGGGACACCGTGAGGCAGGGGGGAGTGGGCTGGCACGCGCAGGCCGGCGTGCCAGAGGCAGCGACGTCCGCCCGCGCCCGCGGGGGGCGCGGGCGCCGCCCAGGCGACATCGGCGAGTGGGGTGACCCGCCGTCCTGGCCGTCTGCATGTGCCGACGGGGGGACACGGCTGTGCGGCCGGTCATCCCCCCGCACCCCGTCACAGCGCCTGGCCGGCGTTGGGGTAAACGCACCCCGGCAGAGGCAGTGGGGTTGTGAGGAAGCGGGGGCTCGGGCGGGGTGGGGGTGCTGGGGACCGCAGCGACCCACCGCCCGCCACCGCGGCCGGGGGCGTGCGCGGGCGGGCGGGCAAGCAAGAGCAGGACAAAAAAAACACGGCCAACAGCAGCACACGAGGGGGGGGGGCGGAAGGCCCGGCGCCGACGCGGCCGCGGCCGCAACCCCCCATCCCCACAAACGCCCTGCGGCCGCGCCCTGCCCCCGTCCGTCCACTCCTCACGCGCAGTTGCCCGAGACGGGGCGTGCGCCCGCCGCTCCTGCAGCAGGCTGCCACGCCAGCCGCCCCGCCTCCCCCCCGACGCACCAACCACGTACTTCCCATCGCTCCCCCTTTCCCCCACCACCATCCCCTCATCCTTGCCCCCCCGCCATCCCCCCTCCCTCCCCCGACCCCGCCCCGTCCCGCCTCCCCTCCCGCGTCTCCCCCGCCCGCCCTCCCCTCACTGGAACTCGTACGCGTTCTGGCTGCACCACTCCTCTACGCTCATCGGGGGCTCGCCGACCAGCTCCTCGTAGTGGTTGCTCTCGCTGACGTGCCCCTCGGCGACGAGGCGGTCCGCCTCGACGAGGTCCGCCGCCTCCCACGCGGGCGTCCCCTCCGCGACCATCCGCTCATAGCTGTCCTCCCACCCAATCTCCACGTATCGGATGGGCTTGCCCACCGCCTCCCCGAGCGCGGCGACCAGGTCCTCGCCCGTGTGGACGCCGCTCAGGATTTCGTACGTCCGGTACGCGTGCACGTCGGGCGCGGCGAGCACCGCTGCCGCCGCCGCGCCCACGTCCTCGACCGCCACGCCGCGGACGCGCGCCGTGGCGGGGACGGGGGAGTAGACGGCGCCCTCTTCCGTGACGCTCGCGACCGAGGCGAGGACGTTTTCGTAAAACGCGGGCAGCCGGAGGAAGGTCGTCGGGATGTCAAGCGACTTGACACCCGCCTCGAGGCGGAAGAACCGCCGCCCGTACGGGGAGCCCACCGCGTCGGCGTAGACGTTGCTGATGACGACCAGGTGCGCGGCGCCCGCCACCTTGGCCGCCGCCGCCGCGCAGATGACGCGCTGCCCACAGTCGGGGCTGCCCGGCGCGTTGACAAACACCGTGTCGACGCCAATGAGGGTGCGGCGGAGCTCCTTGGGCGACCCGACGCTGCCGCGGACGATGGTTAGATGCGGCAGCACGTCGGCAAAGATGCGGTTGGCCTTGGTCGTGTCGGGCGCCACGAGCGTGACGGGCAGGTTGAGGGCGATGAGCGCGCGGACGACCGTCGAGCCGAGTACGCCGGTGCCCCCAATGACGGCAATCATGGTGGGCACTGGGGGGGGAGGCGCCGGCCGGGTGGGGGGACCTCCAGCTCGACGAGCACGGCGGCGGGGGCGTCAATGGGAGGAACGGAGGGAAGGATGGGTAGGGGGGCGTCCGCGGGGAACACGCGTCCACCACCCGCCACCGCGGCACACGACGGGAACGGGGCGCGCGGGCTCGTTGCGGTTCCCCAAAGCGCCCGTTCCGCACCGGGCGGAGGTGCGTTGGTCGGTGACGTTGACGGGAGGGGCCGTCCCCGTGCGGGGGCACCCCCATTACAGTACACTCAGAGCGGGCTGCACGCCACAACCGCCGCGGTGCCAGCGCGCAGCGCCCGTGGGTCAGGTCCGTCTGTGAGGGGGAAACGCGCCGGGGCGCTGTGGGGCGAGACCGCACGCGCCCACCGCGCGCCACGCTTGGTGCTTGCGCGGGCGCGACAAGCGATGTGGGGCCCACTGGGGGGGGGCACCAGAAGGGGCGGTTTGCTACGAGGGAGACCCGACGCGTGAGGGCCACTCAAGTGGCACAAGCTCAGACACGGACACCGTTGTGGGCGTCGTCAGCGCCCAAGTTTACTGTCAGTACAACGAGGTATTGGTTATCTCATCAAGTGAAACGGTGACCTAATAACATCATTTGTTGGTGCCAACCATTCCCGCAGCTGTCTTGGGGTTTCCACTTGCCGGAGGCAATACATGCTCAAGGTGTCCGCGCAACTACTGTATACATGCAACCCACGCGGGCGGCGGCCTTCTCGACGACTTGCCATGCGCACGACGCTACACCCCTTCCCCACCCCACATGCGTGACAGCGCCCATCGCCCCTCGCCGGCCGCGCGGCCGCGGCACCGGGCTCGCGCCGGCCGCGAGCCACCTGCGCGGCGTCCCCCTCGCCATTGTCCACACCCCCTCCACCCCTCCGGCCCCCTCCCCCCCCCCCCTCCCTGCTGGTGTCTCCCCTCTGCCCGCTGTGGATACATGTGAGCCTCCCCCCCCCCGCAGCAGCGGCAGGGGTAGCGCGGCGTCGGCGTCGGTGGTGGCGGTGGCGGCGGCGGCATTGGCTTTGGCGGTGGCGGTGGCGGCGGTGGCGGCGGCGGCGGCGTCGGCGGCAGGATGGGGCGGAAGAAGGGCGCCGCGGGCGACGGGTGGAAGCAGCCCGCGTCGTCGGCGGCGGCGGCGGAGCGGCTCGCCGCGGGGCTGACGCCGCCGGGACGGCCCGCGGCGGCCGCCGCGTTTGCCGCCGCGGCAGCCCGGCGGGGGGCGGCCGCCGCGGTGGGGGGAGGAGGGGGGGGCGCCAAGGCCGGCGACGGCGGCGGCGGTAGCGGCGGCGGCAGCGGCAGCGGCGGCGGCGGTGACGGTGACCTTGGCAGCGGCAGTGGAGGAGGCGGTGGCAGCGGCGGTGGCGGCTCTCGCAGCCTCCGCGGCTTTGGCGCCGCCCTCGCGGCGTACCTCCCCGACGCGGCCGCTGGGGAGCGGTCCGAGTGGGACGTGGACGCGCTCAAGATGCTCCGCGGGTGCACCAAGAAGGACCCGACGACGCGCGTCAAGGCGCTGGGGGACCTCACCGCCCACCTGGCGGCGCTCCCCGCCGACGGTGGGGGGGGCGCCGACGATGCCGGCAGCAGCAGCAGCGGCAGCGCCACCAAGGCGGCGGCGGCGGCCGGCGCGGGTGGCGGCGGCGGCGGCGGCGGCGGCACCAGCGGCGGCGGCACCCCGTCTGGGGGCGCGACGACGGCCACTGCCGGCGGGGGCGCCCGGAAGGGCACCCCCCGCCGCGGCGGCGGCGGCGGCGGCGGCGGCGGCGGCGGCGGCAGCCCACCCGCCCTTGCGGGCCCGTTTGTGGCGGCGTGGGAGGCGGTATACCCCCGCCTGGCGGCGCCCACCACCGAGGCCGCCCCCGCCGTGCGCGCCGCGGCGCACCGGGTGACCGCGGCGGTCGTCGCGGCGCTCCGCAACGGCCTCTCGTCCAAGACCCTCCGCGCGGTCGTGCCGGTGCTCCTCGCCGGCACGGGCGACGGGTCGCCGGACGTGGCGGCCGCGGCCGCCGCGGCTGTTGACACCGCGTTTGGGGGGATGAGCGGCGCGCGGCGGGAGCGGCTCGCCGCGCTGCTGCAGCCGCAGGTGGTAGCATTTGTGGGCGACCGCCTCGGGCCACCGGCGGGGGGGGGTGCCGGCAGGCCCGTGGTGGGCGGTGGTGGCGACGGCAGCGGCGGCGGCGGCGGCGGCGGCGGCGGCGGCGGCACCGCCGCGGACGCGCGGCTGTCAGAGGCGCGCCGCGCGGCGGGCGCGGCGACGGTGTTTGTGCGCTGGGCAGACGCGGCGGGGGCGGCGGCGGTGCGGGCGGCGGCGCTCGCGACGCCGGGGGGGACGGGCGCCATCCTTGCCGCCGTCGGCGCGGACGATGGCGGTGCGGTGGCCGGGCTGGGGGGTGGTGGTGGTGGTGGTGGTGGCGGCGGCGGCGGCCGTGGCGGCGGTGGCGGTGGCAAGGCGGACCCCAAGGCCCGGGGGGCCCTCCCCGACCCGCTCGTGCGGGTGGTGGTGGAGCTGGCCGTGACGCTGGCCTTGTCCAGCCTGCGGGTGCCCGCGCCGGCCGGCCCGGCGCCGCCGATGCCCCCCGGCGGCGACAGCTCCGACGCGGTGGGCGTCGCGTCGGCGGGCGCGGCGGCGGCCGCCGCGGCCCCCTGCGACGGCGGCAGCCCCGCCGCCGTCGCCGCCGCGTACGCGGCCGAGTGCGCGCACCTGGCGCGGCTGGCGCTCGGCGCGCTCCGCGCCGGCGCCGGCGCCGCCGCGTGGGACCTGGTGCTGACGCTCCTCAAGGAGCACCCAGCCGCGGCGTTTGCGGGGGAAGAGCCGCTGCCGGCGGGCGGCGCGCCTGGCGGCGCCGCCGCCGACGGGGCGGCGGCGGCTGCCGACGGGGCGGGCGGCGACGCGCCCGCGGCCGCCCGCGTGCGGCTGACCGCCCTCGTCGACGCGTCGGTGGGGAGCGCGTCGACGGGCGTGGCGGCGCTCCGCGCGATGCTGCCGCTGCTGTCGCTGCTGCCGCCGCTGCGGGCGCCGGTGGCGGCGGCGGCGGCGGCGGCAGAGCCGATGGGGGTGGGGCCGCGCTGGGCGGCCGCCCCCGTGGCCCTCCGCGTGCTCGACCGGCTGTGTGCGGCGGCGGCCGCGTCCCGCGATGCGCGGATGCCCTACTTTGAGTGCCTCGCCTACTGCATGCAGCGTGGCGTGACGCTGTGGACGGCGCCGCCCGCCGGGGGGGACGAGGCCGGCGGCGGGGCGGACGCGGCGGCGTCAGAGGAGGGGCCCGCCGCGGCGATGACGACGGCCAGCAGCGGCGGCGACGGCGGTGGCGGCGACGGTGGCACTCCCCCACCGGGCTCACTGTCCCGTGCCGCGTACCTCGACTGCCTCATCCACACCCACCTGATGCCCGCGGCGGCGGCGTTTGTGTCGGAGGAGCCGCCCAAGACCCCCCGCCGCGGGGTGCCGCGCGACACGGCGCTGCAGCCGCTCGCCGCGGCGCTGTCTGCCGTGTCGGGGACCGCCGCGGCGCCGACAGTGGCGGCCTCGCTGACCGTTGCGTTTTTCCACTGTGGGGACTTTGACGAGGTGGGCGCGGCGGGCGGGCCACCGCCCGCGGACGGAGCCGCGGGCTTGCGCCAGCAGCCAGACGCGGCAGCGGCAGCCGCGTCCCCCGCTGGCGGCGGCGGCGACGCCGCCGAGGCGTCTGTGGGGGCGTTCGAGCGGCTGTCGACGCCCTCGTCGGCCCGCTACGCCCGCCTGGTCGCGCTCCTGACGCGCATCGCGGCGAGCCGGTCGGGCGGCACGTTTGCGGCGGTCATTGCGCGGCATGTGCTGCTGTCACTGACCTCCTCGATCGCGTCGGTAGCCGCATCAACGTCGTTTGACTATGCACAGGTGGTGGCGACGAACAATGAGATGCTCCTGTTTGCGGTGGCCGTCGTGGACGCCGTCGGCGGGGACCTCAACGCCCTGGACTTGCCAATGGCCGCGCCCGTCCCGGCGGATGCGGACGCGCCCCTGTTGGCGGACTACGAGTCAACGGCGTGGTCGAGCACGCTCGTCACGCTCGCGGTGTCAGCGTTTGCGCGGTGCGTGGCGAGCCAGGACACGGCCACGTCTGTGACGCCCGCCGCGGCGGCGGTGCTGAGCCTGATCGGCTCGGCGTATGGGGAGCGCGCGATGGAGCAAATCGTGGTGCGGGTGGTGGAACACACCCAAGAGGGGCTCGCCACCGTGTCTGCGCTCCGCGCGCTGCTGGATGTTCACGACTCGCGGCGGCCGACGGCGCCGTCCCGCCGCTCGGCGGCACGGCACTTGGCAGCAGGGCTGTCACGGCGGGGCAGTGCGCAGTCGCTCCAAGCTGTGGACGGCTCGTCGTCGCGGCTGCCGTCGGTCGGCTCTGAGCACTGCGTGGTGGCCAAGTCTTGGGCGCCATGGGCATCCCGGACGCTCGAGGCTGTCGTTGTGGACGCCATCCACGACGTGGGCGCCTTCCTCCTGGGGACGGGCTCGGAGGTGTCGGCGGCGTCCGAGCTGGGCGAGTCCACCAGCCCCCTGCTGGAGGTGTACGTGACGTTTGTGGCGACCGCGTTGCGGCCGTCCAACGATGGCGTTCGCCCGTGCGCGCTGCTGGCACTCTCCACCGTCGAAGCCGCCGTGCGGATGCTGGTGGTGGCGGCGGCGTCGCCGCGCGACGCGTCGAGCGCGCTGTGGGGCTCGTGCGCGGGCATTGCCGAGTGCATCCTCCGGCGGGTGGAGCCGGACGAGGCCGACGTGCGCTCGCAGACGGTGACCATTGCGCTGTTCAACCCCATCGACGGCGTCCGCTCGTGGGGCTTTGTGTGGCGCCCGTACGTGGCGCGCCTCGCCGCGGCGGCGGCGCCGTCGGCCGAGCTCGACGCCATCTTTGACGCCGCCGCCGAGCGGGCGGTAGCGCTTGCCGCGGCCAATGACGCGGCCGCGGGGGAGTGTGCGGGGCGCTCCATCGCGGCGCTTGTGCTGGTGGCGGGGGGGGGGACGCGGGGGGGGGGGTGGTGTCGCTGTCGGCGGGCACGCGCGCGTACGTGGCCAAGGTGCTGGACACGCTCACGTCGGCACCCGCCGCGGATGGTGGGGGCGGTGGTGCGTCGGTGGGCACCCGCGTGGCGGCACGGACGCTGATCAGCGAGCTTGGCCCGGCCACCCTCTTTTCCGACGACGACACCCCCGTGGCGGCCCGTGCGGCGGCGTTTGTGGCGGCCTATGCTGTCGCGGAGGCGTCCATCCTGGGCTCCCTCGACGGCCACGTGGCCAACTACAATGGCAGCGATGCGGGCTTCCCGGCGGCGGTCGCGCGGGCGGCGGTCGCGCACCTGGTCGGCGTGTTTGGCCAGGCGACGGCCGCGGACGACGCGGCCGACCCGGCGGCGTCGTGGGCCTGGGGCCGCGGCCTGCCGCTGCTGTCGGCGGCTTTTGAGGGCGGCAAGGGTGCCGCCGCCGCCGACCAGGCGTCGGACGCGACCGTCGCGGCCGTCGCGGCCTGGCACGACGCGGCCGCTGCGGCGGCCGCGGCTGGTGCTGGCGGCAGCGGCAGCGGCGGCGGCGGCGGTGGCGGCACGCCCGCCGCGGCGGCCGCTGCGCTGGCCGCCCACCCCCACCTGAGCACCGTCGCCGTGTCGGTCGCGTCGGCCGCGGCCACCAGTGGCACCGTGTCTGACGTGGCGCCGCTGGTGCGGGCAGCGGTGGCGGCGTATGCGGCCGCGGCGTCGGGGCCCGATGCCGACGCCGAGGCGGCGGGCCGCACCCGCCTGGTCGCCATCCGAGTGCTGTCGGCCGCGTTCCCGACGGGGGCACCCCGCGATAGCGCGGCGTCGCCGTTTGAGGCGTTGCCCGGTGGTGGTGGTGGCGGCGGCGGCGGCGGCGGGGACGGCGCGAGCGTGCCGGCGTGGGCCCAAAACGCTCTCGCCCGCGCTGTTGAGGCTGCCCGCCGCCGCCTGGACGCGCTCTTCCGCCCGCCCACCGACGGCGCATTGGCGGGCGCGGTCATTGCGGAGCGGGCGGCGACGCTCGGTGGCCTCTTTGCACCCGCCGCCCGCTATGGTGGCCGCGCGCTGCTGCGCGACGACTGGCGCGCGTTTGCGGTTGTTGCCCGCGACGTGTTTGCCGAGGCAGCCGGGGGTGGCGGGCTGCCCGGCGCCGCCGTGGCCGCAACAAGTGGCGGGGGGGGTGGCGGCGGTGCCCGTCGGCGGCTGCCTTTTGGGTGGGGCGGCGGCGGCGGCGGCGGCTCGGCCAACGGCGCCACGGCGGCGGCGGCGGCGGCGGCTGCGGCCGCCCCGGCCCCGGCCGACACGGACGTGGTGGTGGCCGCGGTGGTGTTATCGCGGGAGGTGCTGCGGACGAGCGGCAGCCTCGAGGCCGTCGGCGCGCCGACGCTGGCGGTGGCCGCTGGGCTGGCCGCCCTCACCGTGCTACCCCGAGTCACCGACTGTGACCCGAGTGTGACGTTGGCGAGTGGCGCCGTCGACGACGGTGTTGGGGGTGACGACGACGGTGCGGACGGCGGCGACGTGGCAGCGCCCGAGACCGCCGCCATGGCCGGCAGCGTCGACGCGCCAGCGGCCTCGGGCGTGACGGCGGCGGCCGGCGTGGCCAGAGGCAGCGTCCCCGCGGGCCTCGGCTCATGGTGGTGGCTCGACACGGACCCCTCGCTGCAGGCCGACCACGCGGTGGCGGCGCTCGCCGCCACGGCGGGCGCGGCGGCCGCGCAGGCGGCCTTTTGGCGGCGCGTCCCCGCCGCCGCCGCGTTTGCCATCAGCGGCCTGCTGCACGCCGGCCGTGCGGCCGACGCGGCCGCCGCGTACGCGGTCATGACGCTCGCGGGCGGCGCCGCGCTCGGCGCCGCCACCGCCGCGGCCGACGCGGCGCCGGCGTGGGCCGCCGCCGCCGCGGCGGCGGAGGAGCTCCAAGCCGAGCGCGACGCGCTCGCGCCGCTCGTGCCGACCGCCCTCCGCGCGGGGCTGGTGTGGTCCGACGCGGCCGCGGGCGACGCGGCGCTCGAGGCGGGGTACTTCGCAAGCTGGGCGGCGTTTATCCAGCTCGCGTCGGCCGACGGCACGGACGCTGCAGCGGGCGCGGGCGGCGGCGGCGGCGGCGGCGGCGGCGGCGGCGCGGCCGCCGTGCCGGCGGCGTCGTCGTCCGGCGCGTCGTCGTCGTCGGCGGCGGCGGCGTCGTCGTCGTCGTCGACTGCGGCAGGGGTGGCGGCGGGGGTGGCGGCGGCCGACACGGCGGACCGCACCTTTCGCCGCGTCGCCGTGTCGCTGCTGCGCGGCACCGAGGAGGCGGCCTGGTTTGCCGTGTTTATGGACCGCTGCGCGGACGTGCTGCTGCACGGGACGCCCGAGGAGCGGCGGCGGGGGGCGGCGGCGGCCGCCGCCGCTGCCGCCGCCCCGCGCGGCACCGACCTCCTCCTCCCGTGCCCGCCGTGGGCGCCGCCCGGCGCGGGCGCCGCCGCCGCCGCCGCCGCCGACGCGGCGGCCGCGCCGGCGGCGGCCGCGTCTTCGTCGGCCGCCGCGGCGGCGGCGGCGGCGGCGGCGCCCCCTGCCCCCGCGCGCGACGACTGGGTGGGCGGCACCGCCGACGTGGCGGCGTTTGGGGACGTTGGCGTCCTCGCCGGCGCCGCGTTTGCGCGCGCCCTCAAGCACCTCCCCGCGCTGTCGCGGCGGTGGTACGCCGAGCACGGCAACCGCGCCACGTCGTCGGCGGTCGAGGCGTTTGTGCGGCGGTGGGTGTCGCCCGCGCTCGTCGCCGCCGAGGTGGACCACGTCAAGCGCGTCACGGCGCTGCCGCCGGCGCGGCGGCCGCCGCGGCCGACCGGGGCGGGGAGCGCCACCGCCGCCGCGGCGGCGAGTGTGGGCGGCGGCGGCGGCGGCGGCGGCGGCGGCGGCGGTGGCGGCGATAGCGGCGTCGGCGACCTGTCGGTGCGCGGCTCGGCGGTGGCGCGCGAGGTGTGGGCGTCGTACACGCTGTCCGAGATCGCGCTGGAGATTGACCTCAAGCTGGGCGACGCGTTCCCGCTGACGCCCGTCGCGGTCGAGGCGCGGTCGCACGCGGGGATGGGCGCCGCCCGCTGGCGCAAGACGCTCCTCGCCATGACGACGCTGCTGTCACGGCAGGACGGGCGCGTCGCGGCGGCGGTGGAGCTGTGGCGGTCCAACCTGGACGCCGCGTTTGCGGGCGTCGACGACTGCCCAGTGTGCTACTCGGTGCTGCACCTGACGACGGGGGCCCTGCCGCGGATGACGTGCCGCACGTGCGCGTACAAGTTCCACTCATCGTGCCTCGTCAAGTGGTTTACCAAGAGCAACAGCAGCGCGTGCCCCATGTGCCGGTCGGCGTTTTGAGCACCGCGGCCGCGTGGGTCGTCGGGGAAGTCGGAGGGGGGGGGGGGGGGGGGTGGGGAAGAAGAGAGGGCGATAGGAGCGGGGCGGTCTAGGGGAGGGAGCCCCCGGGGAGTGGGTGCCAGTGCGGCGGGACGCGCGGGTGTCCCTCGGATGACGACGGTGGCGGATGGGATGACCGTGGCGTGTGTGGAGCTGACGGGGTGGGTAGGTGGCACGGTGCCCCGTGGGTGTGGCCGCGACACGCGCCCCGGCGGTGCTGCTGCGTGCTGGGCGCCGCGGGTAGGACGTGGACTGGGGGTGCGGGGGGGGACGGCGGCTGCAGGCGCTCGCCGCCCCGTGCACCGACGAGCTATGCGTTATCGTTCATTCCGGTTGGGCCCGCCGTCCGCAGCCACCCGCAACGTACGCGGCCGTCCCCCCCCACGGCGCGACCCGCCGCTCCGCGTCCTAGGAGCGGCCACCGCGCCCCCCCCCCCCCCCCCGACCCCCCCCCGACGGCCACGGCGCTTCCCCCCCTTCCCCCCCCCCCCCCCCAGCCCCCCCCCCAGCACCCCCCCGCCGTCGTCACCACCCCCGACGCCCGCGCCGCCGCCGCCGCCGCCGCCGCCCGCGCGGCCGCGGCGGCGCGCACGGCGAGCAGTTCTGGCAGCGGCCGCTTCCGCGGCCGCGGCGGCGCGCAGCCGAGCGCCACCGCCCGCGCGGTGGCGACCGCCGCCCGCGACCGCCGGTCGAGGGCGGACACGCCGACGGCGGCAACGTCCCGCCGCACCGCCGCAACGTACGCGTCGGCGGTGGGGAGGTCCGCGGCGGCCGCGCCGCCGCCGCCGCCGCCGTCGACCGCCGCCGCCGCCGCCGCCGCCGCCGCCGCCGCGTCGGCCGCCGCGGTCGCCGCCGTTGCGGGTGGGGCGGCGGTGGTGGGGGGCGCCGCCGCCGCCGCCGCGGCGGCGGCAGGCGCGCGGCCGCGGTGGCGGCGCGGCGGCGGCCGCGCGTCGGCCGGGGCGGCAATGACAACCTCGGGCCGCGGTGGCGGCGGCGGCGGCGGCACCCCGCCGCCGCCGCCGCCGCCGCCGCCGCCGCCGCCGCCGCCGTCACCGCCACCGCCACCGCCGCGGTTGGCCGGGCGGTCGGGTGCGCGTCCCCCCTCGCCCCCCCCCCTTCCCCGCCGCCGCCGCCGCCGCCGCCGCCCACGGCGGCGGCGCCCCCCCCCCAACGGGCCCGACGCCCGGCGGCGGCCGCCCGCGCCGCACCGCCACGTCTACCGACGGTGGCGGCAGCAGCAGGCCGCCGACCGACGCGAGCAGCTCGGCGGGGGTGTGGGTGGCGGGCACCGCCGGGGCGGGCGAGGGGGGGGGGGGGACCCCGACGGGCGGCCGCGGCTCGACGGGCGGCGGTGGCTGCGGCGGCGGGGGCGGCGGCGGCGGTGCGGCGGCAGCGGCACGTCCGCGTCGGCCGCGTCGGCGCCGTCGGCGTGGCCGTCGGCGCCGTCGTTGCCGTCGTGGCCATCGTTGCGGCCGGCGCCATTGCCGCCGTCGGCGGCGCCCGTCGTGGCCGGCCGCGCCCGCTTGGCCGACCGCCGTGGAGGGCCCGAGGCGGCCGCCGACGCGGCTGGCGGCACTGGTACAGCGGGGTGGCCGCCGCGGGTGGGGGCGGCGGTGAGGCGGGCGGCGACGGCGGCCTCGGCGGCGGCGAGGGCGGGGTCGTTGTCGTCGTCGGACGAGGCGGCGATGGTGTAGGGGCGGAGGAGGGAGGCCATGGGTGGGTGGGGGGGGGGGGGGGCCGGCGAGGGGGGGGGGGTGGGGGTGGGGGAGGGGGGTGGACAGAGCTGGGGGAGGGGGGTTGCTGCCGGCTCGGACGGAGGGGGGGGTGGGGGGGAGGGGGGGGCGAGGGGGGTGGGATGGGCGGGTGAGCGCCCGCGGCGACGACGGCGGCGACGACGGCGGCAGCGGCGGCGGTGGCGGCGGGATGCCACGTTGATCCCGCGTCGGTCGGCAATCAACGCACGTCGTCAGGGAGACACGTGCAAAAAGGTCGCTGAAAGCTGTGCGCGACGTGGCACGAGCGTTCCACTCCCGGATCAAGTCCGCCACCGACCTGAGGCCGTCACTGCCGCTCCCGTCGGCACAGCGCTTCTCCTCAGTCACTCTGCGCCCGGCACAGTACGTCTGGCCGCCGAGCCCCCTGCCCCCCCCCCGCGCTGGCCCTTTCCGTAGCAGCGTCCCCCCCCCCCCCAGCCACCCCCCCCCCCAACCCCCCCCCATCCCCCCCCCACCCGCCCTCTTGTTTTTCTGCCTCTCGGACCATGCCGCCGCCGGCCGGGCGCGCGCCGACGGCGGGGCTGCTGGAGCTGGCGCGCGCCACGTCGGCGCGCGCGCTCGCGCTGGGCACGCTCGCGCCGCTCGCAACGACCACGTCCACCCACCCCGACGGGGGCATCCCGTTCCTCCTCCACACCCTCTCTGGGCCACGCAAGCCCCACGCGGCCGACCCGACCGCCTCCGCCGCGGGCCCGCCCGCCCCGGCCGGCGGTGGCGGCGGCGGCGGCGGCGGCGGCGGCGGCGGCGGCGGTGGCGGCGGTGGCGACGGTGGCGGCGGTGGCGGTGGCGGCGGCGGTGGCGGCGGCGGCGCGGCCAAGCGGCGCAACCCGTTCCTCCCCTACGAGCCGTCCCTCTTTGTCGCCGCCGCCCCCCCCGCGCACGTGGTGCTCCTCAACAAGTTCCCCGTCACGCCGCGGCACCTGCTCCTCGTCACCGCCGCGTACGAGCCGCAGTCGTCGCTGCTGTCGGCGGCGGACTTTGACGCCGCGTGGGCGGTGCTCGCCGCCGTCGATGGCCTCGCGTTTTACAACGCGGGGGGGGTGGCGGGTGCCAGCCAGCACCACAAGCACCTGCAGGTGGTGCCGACGCCGCTGGCGCCGCCAGCCCCGCTGCCAGAGGGGGGCAACGCCGCCGGCGACGGCAGCGGCGGCGGCGACGGCGGCGGCGGCGGCCGCTCGCCCGTCGAGGCCGCCCTCCGCGCGTCCGCGCCGGCGGCGGGCTGTGCCGACCTGTACACCGTCGCGGCGTTTCCGTTTGCGCACGCCGCGTGCCGGGTGGACGACATCCCGCTGGGCGCGGCCGGCGGCGGCGGCGGCGGCGCCCTCATGGAGCGCTACACGCGCATGCTCCACGCCTTCCTCCGGGACGTGCCGCCGCTCGCCGCCGCCGCGGCCGCCGCCGGCAGCAGCCACGCGGCGCGGGACGCCGCCGACGGGGCCGCGTCGGCCGCCGCGGCGGCCGACACGCCCGCGGCGGGCGGGGGTGGCGGCGGGGCACCCCCCCCCCCGCCCCCCCCCCCCCGCCGCCACGCCCGCCTTGGCCGGCGGCCGCCCCAGCCCCTTCCCGTACAACCTGCTGCTGACGCGGGAGCACCTGTGGGTGGTCCCCCGCCGCGTCGAGTGCGTCGGCGGCGTCAGCCTCAACGCCCTCGCGTACGCGGGGGTGCTGCTGGTGCGGGACGCGGCGGCGGCGGCGGCGCTGCTGGGGGGGGGGGGGTCGCCGCGCTCGCCGCCGCCGCCTTCCCGCCCGCCCCGTGAGCCGCCGGCCCGCGCCGCCCGTCGGTTCGAGGGGCGCTGCGGGGACGGCGCCGCGGTGGGAGGGGGAGGAGGGGGGGGGGGGGGGGGGGGGTAGGGGGGTGCGGGGGGAGGAGGGGGGGGGGGAGGCGGTATACGCCGCACGCACCGGCCGGAGAGGTGTGTGGGGTGAGGCGGCGGTGTGCGGCGGCGGTAGGGGCCGCTGTTCCCCTGCCCTGTATGGTTTCGTTTCTCTTCTTGTGTGTAGGGGGGGTGCGGGGGGAGGAGGGGGGGGGGGAGGCGGTATACGCCGCACGCACCGGCCGGAGAGGTGTGTGGGGTGAGGCGGCGGTGTGCGGCGGCGGTAGGGGCCGCTGTTCCCCTGCCCTGTATGGTTTCGTTTCTCTTCTTGTGCGTGTGTGTGTGTGTGTGTGTGTGTGGGCGCCCCGCCTGCGTGTGGGGGTGGCCTTTGGTTGCCCAGAGCGGTCCCGCCTGCTGCGGCCATCCGCCCGCGGTGGCCACGGGGGGGTCGCCCCCGGGTGGCCCCGGGGGGGTCGCCCCCGCCCGGCCGGCCGCGGCGGTCGCCGCCCGACGGGCTCGCCGCCGCCGCCGCCGCCGCCACCGCCGCCGCCACCGCCGCCGCCACCACCACCACCGCTGCCGTCCTTCCCGCCGCCACCATTGTCGCGGCGGCCACCACCACCACCACCACCACCACCACCACCACCACCACCACCACCACCCCCACCGCCGGGGAAAGGGGGAGGCGGCGACCGCCGCCGGCCGCCACCGCCGCCGCCGCCGCCACCACCGCCACGGCCGCCGCGGATCCCAGCCGCGCAGACCGCCGTGCCCGTTGTGGGGGGGGGAGGGGGGGCGGCGGAGCCGCCGCCGCTGGCGCCCGCGGCCGCCGGGCGGGGGGGGGGGGGGGGAAGCGCCGCCGCCGGCCGCCGCCGCCCGCGCGCGCGGCGGCGGCGGCGGCCGGACGGCGGCGGCGTGGCGGCGGCGGCGCGCCGTTTACAGTGGGGGGGGTGCCCGCGTGGGGGCGCTGTGCCCGGCCGGTGCCGCCGCCCGCCCGCGCCGCGCTCCTCGTGGCCGCGCGTCCGGACGGCGGACGTCCGCTCGCTCTCGCCCCCCCCCCCCCCCTCGGTCCCCCCTCACCGCTCGCTCCCCTCCCTCGGACCGGTCGGGACCATGGACCCGCCGGCTCCCCGTTGCCGCGGCGTGCTACCCACCGCCGCCGCCGCGCCCTCCCCCTCCCGCCGCCGCCCGCTCGCCGCCGCCGCCGCCGCCGCCCGCCTCGCCGCCGCCGCCGCCGCCGCGGCGGCGGCCGCCGCCGCCGCCACCGCCGCCGCCACCGCCGCCGCCACCGCCGCCGCCGCCGCCGTCACCGCCGCCCGCCGCGGCGGCCGCCACCACCGCCGCCGCCGCTCTTCCGCCGCCACCACCACCCCCGCTGGCGCGTCGCGGCGGCGGCGGCGGGCGGCCGCCGCCGCCGCCGCCGCCGCCGCCGTGGGCGTGTGGGTTGTCGCGGCGCGGCGGCCGTGGCGGAGCCGCCCCGCCCACGGTGCCGCCGCGGCGGTGGCCGCCACCGCCGCGGCTGGCCGCCCCTCCCCGCGCCGCGCCGGCGGTGGTGGCGGCGGTGGTGGTGGTGGTGGTGGCGGCGGTGGCGGTGGCGGTGGCGGTGGCGGTGGCGGCAGTGGCGGTGGCGGTGGCGGCCGCCCGCCGACGCACGCGGCGGCCGCCACGGTGGGGGTGGCGGCGGCGGCCGCGGCGGTCGCCGACGCGGCGGCGGTGCTCGCCGCGGCCGACGGCGCGTGGCTCCGCCGCGCCCGCACGCTCGCGCCGGCCGCGTACGAGGCCGCCTACGCCCCATCGCCGTGCTGGTACGCGCCGCTGCCGCCGCCGCCGGCCGCCACCGACGGCGACACGGACGGGGACGCGGGGGTGGACGCGGGGGACGGGGGGATGGGGGGGGGGGGGGGTGGGGGGGGGGGGCCCGCCCGCCCGCCGCCGTGGCCATCGACCGCCACGGGCGACGGGCGGCGGCTGGTGTGCCTGCCGGCACTCCATGTGGTGGGCGCGCCAAAGGCGGGGACGACCGCGTTTGCCGCCCGCCTCGGCCGCCTGCACACGGTGGTGGGCGGCGGCGGCGCGGGTGCCAACCAGTCGGCGGGCGGCTCGGCGGCGGCGGCGGCGGCGGCGGCGGTGGCGGCGGCGGCGGCGGAGCTGCCGCCGCTGGCCGTCATCCCGCCCGCGCGCAAGGAGCCCCGCTACTGGGACCGCTGGGCGGGCCCGACCGTCACCGCCGCCGCGTTTGCCGCCTACACCCACACCTTTGACCCGCTGGCCGGCCGCCTCCGCGCCGCCGCCGCCGCCGCCGCCGCCGCCACCACCGCCACCAACACCACCTCCGCCGCCGCCGCCGCCGCCGCCGCCGCCGCCGCCGCCGCGCGTGGCCGGCGGCCCGGCTGGCTAACCTACGACGCGAGCATCGAGACGATGGCCAAGTTCAACGCCACCACGCCGCTGCCCGCCGCGCTCGCCGCGCTCGTGCCGACGGTGCGCGCCATCCTCCTCGTCCGTGACCCGGCGGAGCGGCTCTGGTCCGACTACCTGTTTTGGCCCGCCCGCTGCCTGCTCGCCGCGGACCGGGCGGCGGCGGCGGCGGCGGCGGCGGCGGCGGCAGCGGCAGCGGCAGGCTCCGTGTCGGTGGCGACGGCGGCGGCGGCCACCGCCGGCACGCCACGCGTTGGTGCCGCCGGCCGGACCGCCGCGGACTTTCACGCCCGCGCCGTCCGCTCCGTCGCGGCGTTCCGGGCGTGCGTCCGCCGCGGCGGCGGCGGCGGCGGTGGCGGCGGCGGCGGTGGGGGTGGCGGTGGCGGCGGCGGCGGCGCCCTGCGCTGCGTCCTCACCCCGGAGTTCCGCACGTGGGAGGGCGGCGGCGCGCGCCTCGCGTACGGCGCGTACGCGCCGGTGGTGGCGCTGTGGCAGGCGGCGCTGCGGCCGGGGCACCTCCTCGTCCTCCGCACCGAGGACCTCGACACGCCGCGGCCGTACCGCGCCGCCGCGGCGTTTCTGTGGGGCGACGCCGCCGCCGTTGACGCCGGCACGGCCACCACCACGGCCGCCGCCGACGACGAGCAGTGGCGGGCGCTGCTCGGCGGGCCGCACGCCAACGTCGGCCGCCGCCACCGGGCGGTGGGGCCCATGTGGCCCGCCACGCGGCGGCTGCTGACCGCGTTTTACGCGGACGTCAACGCGGGGCTCGTCGCGCTGACTGGCGACGCGGGGCTGGTGTGGCCCGAGCCGGCGCGGCGGGCCTAGCTAGCACCCGGTCCCTGATGTACTTGCCATGCGGCGGAGGTGGGGGGCTGGTGGCGGGCGGCGACGGCGGCTGGCACGGACGCGGCCGGCGGCCGGTGGGGGGCGGCCGCCCACGGTGGTGGCGGCCGGCGGCGAGCGGGACGTCACCGCCACCGCGGGGCTCGGCGGCAGCGGCCGCCGCCGACGGGCGGGCGCGGAGAGTCGCCCACGAGGCGCCGCGCCCTGTGTCACCCCCCGAGCGGGGGAGGGGGCGGCTGCCGTCTGCCGCGTGGTGCGGGGGTGGCTCACTGGGTGGAGTGGCGGCGGCGGCGGTGACGGCGGCGGCGGCGGCGGCGGCGGCGTCGGCGATGGCGGCGACGGCGGCGGCGGCGGCGGCTACGGCGGCGGTGGTGGGCGCACCGTCCCCCCTTCCCCCAACAGCGGTGGCGTTGCCGTGGGAGGCGTAAAACGTGCTGCTCGCGTGGGTCGCCGTGGCGGCGGCCGCCCAATCCCCCCTCCCGCGGCTGGCGTCGCCCGTGGTGCTGGTGGGGGTGTGGTGGCGTCGCTCGCGCCCAGCGCTGACGCGCTGAGCGTGCGGTGGCGGACGGGCGGCGGTGGCGGCGGCGTGCCGCCCACGCGTCCGCTCCGTCATGCGGCGGCCGCCGGTGGGGGGCGGCAGCCGCTGCGGTGCGGGCGGTGGTGGCTGCCGCCGCCCGCGACGGTGCGTGGGGAAGGCTGGGGGGGGCAACGGCGGCGGCAGCGGCGGCGGCGGCGGCGGCGGCGGCAGCCGACGGCCTGTGGGTGTCCGCTGCGGGGCAAGCGGGGGGGGAGGGGGGTTGCTGCTGCTGGTTGGGGTGCTTCAGCGGGAGCCACCGCCTGAGCCGCCCGAGCCACAGGCGCCCGTCGCGCCCGTAACTGACCCCGGTGGATCGGGCGGTGGCGGCGGCAGCACTGTGGGGGGGGGGGGCGCGCGGACGTGCCGCGCGGGCGCGGGCGACACACCTGGGCGACGGGGTGGCGGGGGGTCGGGTGGCCCGCCTGCGTGGCGGTGGTGCTGTCGCCGCCGCCTGCTGTGGCGGGGGTGGGTGCGGCTGCGCGGGAGGGCGGGCGGGTGGGCGTGCCGCGGCGGCGGCGGCGGTGGCGGCCAGCCCGCCCAACGATCGCCGCGTCGTTCCGGCGGCGGCGGCGGCAGCGGCGGCAGCGGCGGCGGCGGGTCGCGACCCGCCGGCGGCGGCCGTCACGGGCGGTTGGCGCGGCGGCAGAGGGGTGGGGCGGTCGCGGCGGACGGTGCATACAACATGATGTGCGAGCAAGAGGAAGGGAAAGCGTGGCGGGGACGGTTGCACCTGCACAGTGTGTGCCAAGCCGGGACGACGTGCAAGAGGGGTCAGAGTCGATATCTTGCCTCTGACGCTGCCGCCCGCCGCCCCGCCACCGCTCGCCGCCGGCGCGGCCGCGCGCGGCCGCACGGTGCGCAGGGCGGCGGCCGTCACACCCAGCGCCGCGGCCAGGTCATTGACGGGGGCGTCCGCGGCGGTGGGGAGCCGCCCCGCCGCGCCTCCACCGCGCTGTGGTGCTTAAAGGGAGGTTCAGGAATCAGCCCGAAATCGTGTTTGCGGGCTGCGCACTCGTCTGTGGACCCCCTCTCACGGTACGATGCGCTCCAGTTTTCTCTATTTTTTTGCCTATCTCCTGTGGTCGTGCCGTCGGTCGACATACACCCTGCGTACCACCATTACGTGAAGCACCGTGAGCCGAGCTACAAGAGCATGTCAGAGAGCAGGGTGTATGTCGCCCGACCGTCTCCGTCCTGTGCGCCCCTCAGCGGCAGTCAAAAACACCCAGCAGAAATTTGTGGAATCCACAAAAAACCTGTGGACAGGGCCTCAGAACACGCTTTCTCCCAGAGAGCCGAAGGGCCTTTACAGAGTACTGATTGGCTTGTGCCTGAGGGCACCACGCGTGCTGAGTGATAATTGGCTGATGCACTCGAGTGCCGCGCGGTGCTCCGCAAAGTTTTGCACATGGCCCACAGCGGATCCGCAAAATCCGAGAGAAAACACGTTCCACAACCATCCTGGCCACCGTCTGTGGACTCGTCTGCGGGCCCCGCAACAGGGCAAAACAGGCTTTTCCTGAACCTCCCTTTCAGCACCACAGCGCCGCCGCCAGAGTTCCCGCCCCCACCGCCGCCGCCGCCAGAGTTCCCGCCCCCGCCGCCGCCGCCGCCGTCGCCACGCGCTGCACACGGGCGGTAGGGGGGGGCGGGGGCGGGGAGGCGCCGCGCGGGTGCCGCCGCCCAGCCGGGCGGCAGCAACGGCGGCTGCGGCGGCGGCGGCGGTGGCGGCGACTGCGGCAGCCTTCCTCCTGGCCTGGCTTTCACCCACCGCCGGCCCGACTCCCACCCACCGCCGCCGCCGGCCCGGCTCCCACCCACCGCCGCCGCCGGCCCGGCTCCCACCCACCGCCGCCGCCGGCCCGGCTCCCACCCACCGCCGCCGCCGGCCCGGCTCCCACCCAACGCCGGCCCGGCTCCCACCCACCGCCGGCGCGGCCTCAAGAACGGTTCATCTGTTGGTGGTCGATTGTCACCGTGGCGTGGTCGAAACCTACGCCTGAAGCGCAAGTCACAAGAAATCACGAAGGCGAGCAGAACGTGCCTTTGCGCGGAGGGTTCTGTTCCTCGCATCCCGAGATGACCCAGAAATGCAAAAAGGTCGCGGTCCTCTGTTGCAGACGCTGCGCTGCAGCGCGGGAACGCCCTGACGTTTGCGTGCGCCCGGATACGGGCGCGATCAGTCTGCGGCCCAGACAAAAACGGACTGGCCTGGCCCGGCAATCCGGCGCAGGCCCGTTCTGGCCTCATGATCCGACCGTCCCCTGAAGCGAATTCGTGGGCGATGGCAGTAGGTCGGGCCGTGGCTGGGGGAATCGCTCTTTCGTGTGGTGTACTTGCGATCACGCGGAAGCGTCGGGGCGCTCGACAATGGGCGTCGGCACGGCAGAGGACGTGGACAAGTGGCACGTGTGGTTCCGGCGCACACAGCCGCGATCTCGACCTCTCGCCCGCCCGACGCATACGCCACCGCCACCGCGCGGCAGTCTCCCGGTGCCCTTTTCCCCAGCCGTTTCCCCGCCCAGCACGTGCTAGGCCGCGTGTCGTTGGCAGAAGAGACGCCGTCGACTGCCCTGCAATGGGAGCGAGGACGACGACAAGCGCAGGCTGGGGGGGGGGGGGGGGGGGGGGGGTATGTAGCCTGCCTGCCTGAAGCCACCAGATCAGCGCCTGCGACGTCCGCCGTCGCGTTGTGACGACGGCGAGAGGGGAGGCGCGGCCAACCGGCAGCGGCGTGAGCCGTCGCCGCAGTAATGCGGCCATGCCGCCATCCTGCCGGCCGGCCGCCGTGGCAGCGGGCCTGCCCCAGCGGGCCTGCCCCAGCGGCCCGCCTCTGCCGCCCCCCTGCAGGTCTGCCCTCTCGACGGGCCAACCGCATTTAGGCGGGTCACGGGCGCGCGCGCGCATCGTGTGCGCGGCCGGACGGCAGCGCGCCGGGGCGGCGGCGGCGCCCGCTACAATGGCGACGGCGGCGCCCGCTGGGGGGGGCGGCGGCGGCGGCGGGAGGCGGCGGCGGCGGCGGCGGGAGGGGGCGGCGGCGGCGGCGGGAGGCGGCGGCGGCGGTGGCAAAAGGCGGCCGACGCGGCCGGCGGTGCGGTGGCCGCGATCCACCTCCCTGGTCCGTACAGCCGCCACACGCGGCCGATTCCTTCTCATCCCCACACGGCGCATCGCGCATCCCCCACCCACGCCACCCCCCCCCGGCGCCCACCCCAGGCGCTTGCAAGCAGCCACCCAGGCGGCTCCCCAGCCGTCACGCCCCTGATACCCACGACCCGCCCCCCCTGCAACCGACTGGGCCAACGCTTCTCCCCACGCGCCCGCCGCCGTGCAGCTCACCACGCCCGGGCGGGCAACTCCCAACGCACCCACGCTCTCACCCCCCTCCCTTCCACCACTCCTGCTGCTGGGGGCGCTGACTTTCCTGCTCCCCTCCCACGGCGGCGGGTCTGACGGCGTTGCTTCCGGACCCCCCCCCCCCCCCCCCCCCCCACCCCTGCTTGCAATCCCCGCCCCCCCCATCCCCGAGAGCGCGCCACCGCCACCGGCGCGCGGTGTGTGGTGGCGCGTGTCACCGCGGCCACGGCGGCGGCACCGTCGCGGGCTCTTGGGCGTGGCCACGGCAACCGCATCGTCGGGAGCGGGTGGCCTTCCCAACCCCCCCCCCAGCCCCCCCTCCCTGTGGCCCCCACCCCCGCGTCGGCCATCGGGTCGGCACCCATCGCCCCCCCTTCCCCCCCCACCCTCCCCCGCCAGCCACCGACCGCACGGGCGGCACCGACGGCCGCCGGCCTCGGCCAAGACGACGACCACGCCGCGGCCGGGGCCCGCCCCCTTGGCGCCGCCGCCATCCCCGCGCTCTGGCGCGACGACACTCCCACCTCCCCAATCCCCCCCCCCCCCCCCCCCCCCCCCCCCCCGCCGGCTTGAGTGGGTGTGTGCGCGCGCGATTGCTGCACTCGAAGCGCGTGCGTTGCTGCTTTCCGTGCCGCTGCCGCCGCCGCCGACGCCACCGCCGCCGACGCCACCGCCGCCACCGCCGCCGACGCCACCGCCGCCGACGCCACCGCCGCCGACGCCACCGCCGCCGACGCCACCGCCGCCGACGCCACCGCCGCCACCGCCGCCGACGCCACCGCCGCCGACGCCACCGCCGCCGCCGCCACCGCCGCCGACGCCACCGCCGCCGACGCCACCGCCGCCGACGCCGCCGCCGCCGCCGCCGCCGCCGCCAACCCCTTTCGGTTGTGCCATTCCGTTGTGTGCCGTGGCGCCCCCGCGCGGTGTGACGTGTCGACCGCCGTCACCCACCCCTCCTCCTCCCCCCCCCCCCGCCGACGCGGCCGCCGGCCGCCGTCATCCACCCCTCCTCCTCCCCCTCCCCTGCCGACGCGGCAGCCGGCCGCCGTCACCCACCCCTCCTCCTCCCCCCCCCCCGCCGACGCGGCCGCCGGCCGCCGTCATCCACCCCTCCCTCCCCCCCCCCCGCCGACGCGGCCGCCGGCCGCCGTCACCCACCCCCCCTCCTCCCCCCCCCCCGCCGACGCGGCTGCCGGCCGCCGTCACCCACCCCCCTCCTCCCCCCCCCCCCGCCGACGCGGCCGCCGGCCGCCGTCACCCACCCCTCCTCCTCCCCCCCCCCGCCGACGCGGCCTCCGGCCGACGTCACCCACCCCTCCTCCTCCCCCCCTCCCGCCGGGCTTCTGGCGTGCGGCGTCCCCGCCGTGACCGTCGCGCCGACGGTGGTGACCGCTGCCGCCTCCCCCATCACCCCAACTTGACCCCCACCCCCACCCCTACCCCCCGGTCGAGCGTCGCGGGCGGCCAACGCCGGTGGCCGCCATCGGTCACTCCGCCTCCCCCCACGCCGCTCGCCCGGCTCGAGGCGTCGACGCCATCTCTGTCGCGCCGACGCCGGCGACCGCAGCCGCCTCCCCCGTCACCCCCACCCCCACCCCCACCCCCGCCCCCGCCCCCACCTCCGCCCCCACCCCCACCGATACCCCCCGGTCGACCGCCGTGCGCGGGAGCTGCGGACGCGTCGAGCCGCCGCCGCCGCCGCCGGAGGCGCGGCTGCCATGGACGGGCCGCCTATTTCTCGGCCCGCCGACGGGCACCGCGAGGGCGGTGACGGTGGTGACGGCGGTGGTCGTGGCGGCGGAGATTACGGTGGTGGTGGCGTGGGGGACGCGGCGGTGACCAAGGGTGCGGCGCGGCGGACGTCGAAGGCGGCAAGTGGCTACGGCGGTGGGGACGTGCGTTCACCGCTGATGCCCGTCGTGCCCAACCGGCTGACCGGGTGGCTGGCGATGACGGGGGAGGGCGGGGGAGGTGGGGGGCTGGGGCTGTCAGTTGCGGCCGAGGAAGGCCGCTCATCGGGGGGGGGGGGGGGGGGGGGGGTCATCGCATCCGTCCCGGCTGCGACAGCCTGGGATGGGATGACGGGGGAGGTCGGGAGTTGGACGGGGGGGGGGGTGGTGGCAGAGGAGACGGTGTCGACGCGGGGAGGGGGAGGAGACGTGGCGGCCGCCCCGGCTGCCACCGCACCGCGGGGGATGACGCGAGAGAGTCGGAGATTGACGTTTGGGGAGGAGGCGGTGGCGGGGGGAGGCGTGGCAGCCGGGCCCATCGGTGGGGGGGGGGGGGGCGAGGCGGCCGCGGCGGCGTACCTGCAGGGCGCTCGCGCGACTACTGGGATACGGTGATGATCATCCCCGGTGGAAGAGCGGCGGCCGCGCCCGTCCCGGCGGTGGGCGCCGCGATTGGCGGCACGGCGTTGGCCAACACTCCCCGCTACCTGCTCGTCGACGGCAAGCCTCCCAAGCGCCGCCGCCGTCACGCCACGCCGCCGCCCGCATCCCCTGTCGCCGCCGTCGCCGCCGCCGCTCTTCGAGATGGCGTCGGTCGGCACGCTGCGGCCGGCGGCGAGGCCGACGCGACCAAGCCAACGGCCGCGGATGTCTGGGCCGCGGCGGCCGCCGCTGACGACGGCGTCTGCGCAGACGAGGAGTACAAGATGACGGCCACGGCCGCCTGGGCGGCCACGGCCACCGTTGCCGACGGCGGCCGCTCCGCCCAAGTGGTGGCGGCAGACGACAAGAAGGCCGCCACTTCGGCGGCAGACAACAAGAAGGCCGCTGCCGCGGTGTTGACGGCGGCGGTGGCGGCGACGGCTGCCACTTGCGGCCGGCGCGGCGACCAGGTGTTTGAGGTGGCGGTGAGCGCGTGGGCGGCGCAACCGCCGCGCGCTGCTGTTGGCGGCGGGCGCGCTGACCGGCCGCTGGTGCTGCGAGAACACCGAGACGCTACCGTCGCCGTCGAGAGCGGCGGCGAAAGTTGGGGTTGGGCGCCGCCGCATCCCGCCGCAGTCGTTGCCAACGGCCGTGCGGCAGTGGCAGCGTCCGCGCGGGCGTGGCAAGTTGGGGGCGGCGGCGGCGGCGGCGGCGGGGGTGACGTCGGGGCCACCAACGGCGCCGACCGCGTCGGCGGCACCGCGTCGCCACCCGAGTTGTCAACGCTCGAGAAGAAACCACGCCGGCGTTCGCCGCGACCGCCCGTTGACCCAAGGGGCGACGCTTCTACCGACACGCCGGGCGGGTCTACCGGGGTGGCGGCATCGCGGCCGGCGTTGCAGCCGCCGCCTTGGCGGCCAGCAGCCGGCGGCGCGGGGGCCGGGTGGGTGATAGGGGAAGTGGTGCCCCCCTGGGGCGCGGGACCGGCCCCCCGTGCCGCCCCCCATCGGGCACCTGCACACGGCGGGTCGTGGCTTCAGGGACGCGCTTCTCGCGGTGGTGGCGGCGGCGGCGGCGGCGGCGGCTGCAGCGGTGGGGTCATGAAGGCAGAGACCGTGGGGTGGGCACTATCTACTGAGGCCTCGCCACAGGCGGTGTTGCGGGAGCACCGCGCTCAAGACAACGCCGGCGTCCCTCCGTCACCGTGGATACCGCCGCGAGCGTCTGCACCGCCGCGGTGGTGCGGCAGTCCGCCGGCGGTGGCGGCGGCGTCGGCACCCGCGTCCCAGTGGGAACTTCCTGACGTCCGCAGTGGCGGCGGCGGCAGCAGATACGGTGCTCGTGGCAGCGGTGGCAGCGGTGGCGGCCGTGCCGGCGGCGGCAGCGTCCGGTGGACACCCCCCCGCTGTGGCCCCGTCACGGTAGAACGGTCATTGAGCAGCGCCAATGTCGACGGTGGCGTAGTGGCCGACGAGGCCTCTGCCGCGACGAATGGCACTGCCGGCTGCACCATGCCAGCGGCGAGCGGCACCGTGGTCACCGGCGCGTTTCCGAGCCATCGCTGCACGCCGTCCCCGCCGAAGGGCTCGCCGCCGCTACCGCTGAGACTGCCACAGGTGCCGGTGGCGTGGCCGCTACCGCCGTCACCGCCGCCACCGGCGCGCGGGATGCCGCTGAGGGTGCCGCCACCGGCAGCGACAGGCAGGGTGCTACCGGCAGCGACGGCCGACGTGGCGGCGGCAGCGTGGTCTTCATTGCCGCCGCGGCGTCCGCGGTCGCCCAGCGCGGTCGCGCCGTCCGTCAACCGCCGTCCGGAGGGTTGGCTGCCGTCGGCCGGCGCGCCACCGATGGCGCTGCTGCCGACGGTGGAGCGGCTGTGCTGGGAGGAGCCGGCGAGAGACTCCCGTGAGGTGATGGCCGAGGAGGCAAGGCACGACTGGACATTGTGGCCGCCGCGGCCGCTGCCGACGCCGCTGCTGCGCCGGCTGCCGGTGACCGCGACGGGCCCGGACAGGATCTGCGACGGTCGCGACAGAGGCGGCTGCGGCAGTGGCGGTGGGGGCGGCGGTGGGGGTGTTGGCGACAGCGGGGGCGCCGGTTGGGGGGGCGGGGACGGGCGACCAACGGCCGCAGTTGCGGCCTGTGACACCCGCGGGGACAGCGTGGCGGAGGGAGGGGACTGGGCGCGGCCACCGCAATCGATGCCAGCGTCGCTCGCGCCGCGGCTGCCGGCAGCCACGATGGCTCTGGGTGGGCTTGTCGACCGCGACGCCGGCGAAGGCGGTGGCAGTGGTGGCGGCGGCACGCCAACGGCCGCCGGTGCGGCCGACGAGGGGCGCTTGGGGATGGCTGCCCGAGGGGGCGGAGAGGACGCGGTGTGGCGGCCGCGGTCGACTCCGACGCCGCTGCGGCGGCGGCTGCCGGTGGCCACGACGGGGTCAGACGCGCTCGGCCATGACGGTGGCAACTGTGGCGGAGCAGGCTACGGTGGCGACGGCGGCGGCGGAGGTGCGACGGCACCACCTGCTGGGGGCACTCGCGTGGTGGCGCGCGGCGGCAACGGCAGCGGTGGGCGGCCGGCGGAGCCGTCCAAGCGCATCGCGTGCGACCTCCGCGGTTGCGCGGCAACGTTTCGGCGACGGTCAGACTTGAACCGGCACAAGGTACGTTTGTGCAAGGGGGGGGGGGAATGGTTGTAGCTGTCCACTCAAGGAGGCCCGCCGACGTTGAGCGCCCCATCCCATGTTGGTCTGTTGCCTTTTCTTCTTCATGCTCACGTGGGGCACACACTCACGGAATTCTTCTGTCCTTCCTTTGTTTGCTTGCTCCCCCCGCGAACGCGCCCTTGCTGCTTCCCTCTACCCGATGATCCCATCCACCCCCCCCCCCCACAATCCGTAGCTGTTCTTTCATCTCAATCCCCGCCACCACAAGTGCTCCTACCCCGGCTGCCGCGCCGCGTTCAACCGTTTCTCCTTTCGCCGCGACCACGAACGCACCGTCCACCGCGGCATCAAGGCGTACTGCTGCTATCGCTGCCCGGTGCTGTTTGGCCAGCGCAGCAGCCTCACCCGCCACTGCATCGCCGCGCACGGGGGGGTGCGCGAGACGATTGCGGACGGCCGCGCGCCGCGGGGGCCCGTCCTCCCGCCTAGTGGGCACTGGGGGGAGGGTCCGCCCGACGCGGCGGCGGCAACGCCGACGCCGCCGGCCGTGGCGGCGTCGGTGCGGGAGGCGTGGGAGCTGCTCCTCGTGCAACGGCGCGCGCACGCGGCGCGGCAAGGGGCGGAGTTGGCCGCGGCGGTGGCGGCAGCGTCGGGGGCGGCGGCTGCGGCAACGGTCGAGAGGGCGCCGGGCAAGGTGCGCGTAGCCGACGGTGCCGCAACCGCACAGGGGGCGGCCACTACGAGCAGTAGCAGCGCCGGCTCGGGCCACCGCCGGGAGGGAGGCTCGCCCAATCACCCGCGCCGCCGCCACCGCGCCGCCGCCACCAGCCGCTCGGGGGAGCAGCGGCAGCGGTCGGGGCGGGGGGGGTGGCGGAGCGACGCGGATGAGGGGGCCACCGGCGACGGTACTGACGTAGGGGAAGGGAGTGCGGGGAGTGGCAGCAGCGATGAGGAGGACAACGATGGCAGCTGGAGCGGGCGCGGCGGCCGGGGGGCGGACGATGGCGGTC
Source organism: Pyropia haitanensis (assembly GCA_008729055.1). NCBI lineage: Eukaryota > Rhodophyta > Bangiophyceae > Bangiales > Bangiaceae > Pyropia > Pyropia haitanensis. The sequence continues at coordinate 3,421,588 of SDUX01000004.1, read as the reverse complement.
ATGGTGGCAGTCGCGGCCTGGGAGGAGGGGGTGGGTGTCCCTGACCGGGATGCGGGCGAGAGTGGTGGGGGGGGGATGTCGGTGGGGTTGGCAGTGGTGCGGGAGGTTGATGGCCGCCTCCGGCGGCCCGACCCGCAACGCCTCTCTTGACGCAACGCAGCGGGCGGCCGGGCGGACGGGGCAGCTGGTGGGGTGCGGAGATTCGGGCTCTGGTTGTGGTCCCTGCTTCACCTGCCGGACAGGGCATTGCGTCGGGGATTGCGCCGGCAGCTGGTATTGTCCGTGGGGCGGGGGGGGGGGGCGGTGGGGGACGCGTCGCCCTTGATCGGGGCTGGAACTGGCGATGTGGGAGGGAGAGTGGCGGTGGTGGTATGTAGCAGCTGCGAGGCGGGGGGGCGACCCTCCGCACTCAACCTGCGCAGTGGGCTTTAAACCGGGATCCATGCTGTCGGCTCTTCAAGCCGGAAGGGCTTGAACAAACCTTGATTTTCCTTGAAGTGGTCGCACGCGCCGCGGCGGCCGCCGCCCCAACTGAGTGGATTAGAGGCCGATCCTCACACTTAAAAGGTTGACAAGTACGGTAAAGTATATTGAAGGGAGGTGATGGGTTCCCTACTAAGGAGCACTCAATTGGCTGTCAAGTTTCGGTAACTCTCCATCACAGTCCTCGCGGGGACCACGAAGGCCATCCCTGAGCGGCCGACAATCCCTCTCCACGGCCCAGCTGATGACGCCGGACGAAGCGCATCGGAAGACACAAACAGGCCCGTCTACAATCTTCATCCGCACCGCGTGCTTCGGTGACACCACCAGCCACACGAACTGCCACTGCCGCCGACGTCCACGTTCCCGCCCTCCCGTCCCCCCTGCCGCCCGCCGGCTCTAGTCCGCATCGGGCCGCGACGGCGGCCGCGGCGGCGGCCGTGGCCGCGGCTGGTTTTGGCCTCTGTCGTCTATTACTGCCGCGAGTCTCGGCGCAAGTGCTTCGGGTGCCTGTCAGTGTCGTCGGAGAGAAGCAAGCCGACGGTTGGGAGCGTACTGTACCGCGTAATTGAAAAAAAACTCTCAGGAAGATCAGGCCGCCGAGATACGGCGTGCGCCTCACGTGATCAACTCCAGCGAGCTGCATAAATGCCGGGATACAATCCCAGAAACATGGGACTTTTCAGGTGAAACGGGGGCTACAAGCTCTTGTCGATGCTGTACTTCTATTAGGAGAGCGTGATCACGCTTAATACGGCGCGAGAGCTGTGTGCATTAGCACTTGAAGAAAGCTTGATAAACCGTGAATAATTGGTCAAGACCTGGGTGGACATCATCGTTCAGTACATCACTGTGTAGCCCGCACTGAGACGCACCTTGTGGTGTATCGCAACCCCATGTCCGAGCAGGTGTTCATAATGACTTCAAGGTTGATCACGTTTTCTTCAAGAAATCGGCCTTTACGGGGTCTCTAGGGCACTTCATGATCGCCCTGGATCGTGATTTCTGCAAGGTTCTGCTTTTGAAAAGCGCTTGAAGAGGATCCCGCAACAAAGCCCACTGCGCTGTGCGCAGCCGCCCCTACGCGCGGTGGCAGCCGGGCGGGTGGTGTCCGTGCCAAACACTTCGGACGAGAACAGCGTGACGAATTTTTAATTTTAATCACTCGCGGGCACTCGCACAGGCCCATAGTGTACTTGTAGTTCGCCCTGACCAGGACAGGGCTGGGAATGGAAACGCGGTAAGTTCTCCTCCGAATGAAAGCACAATACTACAGTACTGCAGTGTGCACAGACTTGGAGAGCACTGGCTACAATAAGGACACCGTTTGGGGGGCAGAATTTGCGAGGCGAGCATCGTCGGCATAGAAGCAGAGCACAACAGGGTCAGAATTCTGTTGGTCGGCGTCGAGAGCGGAGACGTTCTTGGTGGCGGCGGTCTTAGTGCTCGTGTCAAAACGGATGTGCTGGGGCTACTGTTATCGTGATTAGGTCCCCTCATTGGTCGTTTCCGACACGGAACAGTCGTGGAACACCCAACCTCGGCAGTATGTCCAACTTTGACGTGGGGCTCTCCCCGACGGCCGCACGCTCCCAAGCGGTACCGCCGCCGCCTCGTCGGCGTTTTGTGGCGCGACAAGACCCGTTGCCTTCGCCGGCCCGTGGACCACGCGATGGCCGAGACTTGCTCGCTGCCCCCGCTAGCCGCATGTGCCGACGGCCAGCGGCGCGCGGCGGCGGTCCCTGTCCCCCTCTCGTCCCCCCCCCCCACCCGTCATGGCGTCCCCTGTCACGGCCGCCGGCCCTGTTGCCTCCGCCTTCCTCCCTTGGTCGCCCGTCGCCTTTGTGTGGCCGCCGCGGTCCACGTCGTGGGCGGCGGCGCTGGCGCCGCTGCGCCAGTCCCTGACGCCGCCATTGCCGGGGGCCGCCGCCACCGCCGCCACCACGGCGGTGACGGGTCCGCCCCTCTCTGACGGCCGCTGGATCCTCGTCGCGTGGGCGCTCTACGTGCCCGCCCTGGGGGTGGCGGCGCGCTGGTGGGGGCGCCGCCCGCGGCGGCGGCCGCCACCGCCGCCACCGCCACCGTCAGCGCCGCCGTCGCCAGCCGCGTCGGCCGCGGCAGCCGTGTCGGCCGCGGCAGACGCGGACTGCCCCCCCCCCCCGGCCGTGACGGTCGCTGACGTCGTCGCGGCGGCGCACAACTTTGCGCTCGCCGCCGCGTCGGCGGTGCTGCTGGGCGGCGTCGTCACCGCCGCCGCCCGCCTCGTGGCCTCTGGCCGCGGCGGCGCGTTGTGGTGCGCCCCCCTCGGCGGCGGCGGGGACGGCGGCCACGACGCGGCGCTCGCGGCGGTGCGCTACTGGCTGTACCTCTTTTACGTGAGCAAGTACTGGGAGCTAGGCGACACGTTTGTGCTGCTCGCCCGCCGCAAGCCGCTCACCCTCCTCCACGTGTGGCACCACATGAGCGTCATGGTCGAGACGTGGGCGTGGCTCCAGTTTGACATGACCCTCGGCGCGGTCGGCATGGCCGTCAACGCGGGCGTGCACGTGCTGATGTATAGCTACTTTGGGGCGGCCGTACGTTTTGGCGCCAGGAGGGGGGGGGTGGGTTGAGGGGGGGGCGGCGTAGTCGCTGTGGCGCCGACGACGCGGCAGGGCGCGTGGACAGGGTAGTGGGCGGGGGTGCGCTGCGCCTTGCCGCAGGGGCGGTGCGCCATGCCATTGCTTGGCCGTGCCGTGGCTTACCTCACCTCGCCGTCGGCTCTTTTCGCCACCCGTTTGCGGTGCCTCCCCCTGACGCTCCCCGCTTTACCTCTTCCCCCTCCCGCTCTTTGTCCTTCATGCCTCACTCCTACCCATCTTCCCATCTTCCTCCCCCGCTGCCCTCGCCCCCCCCCCTCACAGATTCTGGGATACCGCCTGCCCTTCCGGCGCCTCATCACGCGCACGCAGATTGTCCAATTTGTCGCGTCCTTTGCCCTCGCCGCGCCCATGGTCGCGACCCACCTCCTCCGGTCAGGCACGAAGGGCGGCGGCGGCGGCTGCGCGGGGATGCCCGCGCTGGGCGTGTCGGCGTTTTGTAATGCGAGCTACCTCGCCCTCTTCCTCCGCTTTTACCGCAAGGCCTACCGGGGGGGGGGGAGCGTCGGCGGTGGGGGTGGTGGCCGTGTCCGGGGGATCAAGGCAGAATGATGGGGGGGGGGGGGGCAGCGGGGGGTCGGCGGGGGGAGGGGGCGGGTAGTGGGCGTTGGGGGGGGGCGGCGGAGAGGTTCCCACGGGGGGAGGGCCGCGCCCCCCTCTGGCCAGCAGCTGCCGCGCCCCGCCACGCGACGAGAAGGCGCGGGGAGGCGGCCGAAGGCGGCCGGCGAGGGAGCGGTCGACCGGGACACGGATGCGCGTGCCAGCGGCGGGGGGGCGGGGAGGGACCGCTGGGCGGCGCGGTGCCCATCGACCTCCCCCCCCCACTCGCCCACTCTGGTGTGATGAGCAGCTACGGGGGGCACGTCTGTCGTCCCGCCTCGGGGCCTCGGTCGGCGCCTGCCCCGCCACGCCTGCGGCCGGCACTCCGAGTGCCGCGCATGGCCGCGACGCAGGTGACAGGGGGCGGGTCGGTCGGCCGTCGGCGGTCGCGCGAGTGGCTGGGTAGTGAGGGGGGGCGGCGGGCGGCGGCGTGCCGCTGCGCGGCCACGGAGGCGACGGAAGCGTGCGCCAAGACGGCCGCGGCCCACGACCCCAGCGGCGCTCGCCCCTCACTTTTTCCACTTGGCTGGTCTCCCACCCCATGCGCACGCACGGCACGGGCCGTTGTGCGTCACCCCGTCGGCGCAGGAACCCGTCGGTCCTATTCTTCCCGCACGGGTGTGGGCCGGACGGAGGCTCGGCACAGAGTTTTTCCTGCGTCCTTCCCCCCTTCCGTCATCCACCCCCTCCTCTTGCCCCAAGTACTCGTGCCGCCGGGCTCATGGTCACTCCCGGAGCGGGAAGGCCAGGTGCCCGCAGCACGACGGCGCCGGGCACGTCAGCCGCGCCTGCCAACGCGAGCACCACGGTCCCACCTCCGCATCAGCACCGTGGACGGTCCGTGGACCGAGGGGGGGCCTTCCCCTGCTGGCGGACTGGACGGGAAGAGGTTAGAACTCGCAGGGCAGGGACCGCGCGGAAGCGCTTCCGCTCGTCGACCGAGGCGCGCAGCCCGACCAGACCACAGTAGCGACAGAGAAAAACAACTATTTAGACAGCAGGGCGCGCCGGCTTTACCTACGACCACCACCTTTCCTCCCCCCCCCCCACCAGCACCCCAGCCGTCGTCGCCACACGTCGGCAACACTCTGACGGCGGCTGCCGCGGGTCCTCCCGTCGGCACCCCGTCCTCCGCCTCGCCACCACCCGCGGCGGCGGGGCACTCCAGTACCCGTCGGCGCGGCCACCGCCGCTAACCGCTAGGGTCGGCGGCGGCGGCGCGCCACGACCGCGGCAGCGCTTGGTGGCCAGCGCCCTTACCCCCAGACTGGCAGGGAAAAGGGCGTGACGACCCCGCCCCACGCCGAGCCACCAGCGGCGGCCGCCGCCGTCGCCACCGCCGGCCGGCCGCGACGCCGTCACCGCCCCGGCGGCCAGGCGGCCGCTTAGCACGCGGCCGCGTCGCTGACGGCGCCGGTCTTGCCCGCCGCCCCGATGGCGGCGAGCACCTTGGCGTCAGCGTCGGCGGCCGACGCCGGCGGCGGCGAGCACCACGTGACGCGGAGGTTGCCGTCGAGGTCGAGGCTGCTCTCCGCGACCGCGGACAGCTCGTCCACCTTGGCCCGCACGTGCGCGACGCAGTTGCCACACGTGATGCCTTTGACGGTGTAGGCCGACACGGGGGGGGAAGGGCCGGCCATGGTTGAGGGGGGGCGGGGGGAGGAGGGTGGGGAGAGGAGGGTGGGGGGAGGTGGGGGGGAGCGTGGGACGACGAAGATGGGATGAAGGGGATGGCTGAGAGATGAGGGGACGGCAGCGTGGGGTTGGTAGGGTGCAGTCGGGTGGTGAAGGGGTCGACGGATATTTAACGGTTGGCGGTAGGATGACGGCGGCTTGTGAGTGTGAAGCGCCGCGTCGGCCGCGGCGGCGGCAGGGCCAGATAGGTCGACGGCGGGGGGCGGGCGGGCTGACAGGCGTCCGCGGTCGCTGCGCGAGGCGCCGCGCCGCTGAGATCGGAACAATCGGCGGGTGCGGCTGGCGCGCGAGCGACGCGCCGACGCTGAGGAGCGGCGGCGGCCGGCCGCGGCGCGGCGACCGGCCGGCCGGCGGGGTCGCCGGCCGGCGACCAGACCGCGTCGTCGCGGTCCCGCCTGCCGCCGGCGGCGTGTCACGCGGTGGAAGGGGGAGAGGGGGGTGGGCGGCTGCGGCGGAACATCGCCGCCGCCCGCGGTGCGCACCGGCCGCGGCGGCGGCGGCGGTGGCGGCACGGCCCACTCGCACAACGCTGGTACCGTGCAGGCCCGCCGCGAGCCGCGGCCACGGCGACCAGCCTGCTGGCGAGGTGGCTAGTCGCGACGCAGTCGCGCGGCAGGGTGTCAAGATAGCAAGACGGAAGCCGCCGTCCGGGCGAGAGGCGAAGGGCAGCGCGCTTGGCGGTGGGGGGGGGGGGGGGAGCGGAGGCTGGCGGCGGGGTAATCGTTGTCGGGGTGGGGGTGGCTGCCAACCAGAGTCCGAGCGTAGATACACTGCCCGTTGACAGCGCGCCGTCTGTCCGCCGGCGGCGCCACCGGTGCCGTCGCCGTCGCGGTAGCCGCCACAGTCTGTTCGTTACTAAACGAAAACGTAGCAGACGATCTATCTAGCCACAAGCTTCGATAAACTCTTCACAATATACTTGGCCGCACCCTCAAGACAAAACATCCAGCAACTGGAACGAATGATGGAACCACAAAACCACGAGTTGTTCGATTTTGGAACTTGATATGATATAATGTATGACAGGGGCTGGTGGCTGCGTAGAAACTTTGTCGAAGGGACCATGGAGGCGCCTTTTCCACCACCACCGGTCGGTGGAGTTGTGACCTGGGGCGGAGTGGAGGCGCAAATGAGGTTGGTGGACGGGCGGTGGTCCGGGGAAGTCAGGCGGACTGTACCAATTAGGTCTGAGCACTTCGAATAAAGGGTTCGGTCTTGGCTCAACAGATTACTAAGCTGTTCAGTCATTTTCGCTGTCTCCGATCTTGACACTATGCGCAGCAATGTAGCAGTCGGCTGCGGACCTTGAGAGACGGTCGCGGCCGTTGACGTGGTAGCCGACACGGCACCGTCGCGAGCGCGCGGCCAGGCAAAGCGTCTGGCCGCCGCCGGCAGCCGGGCGGGTGCGCGCGCGCGAGAGGCCCGCTGGCCACCAGCTGTCGGTCCCCCGGCGGGCGGGGCGACCGGCCAGCCGGCCGGTCGCGAAGGGTGGCGGGTGGCGGAGGGCGGGGGAGGGGGGGGCGGGGCGACCACGGCGGCAGGCCCGCGCGCGCGCGGCGCTTGCCGCCGCGCGTCAGCTGGGTGGGGCAGACAGCTGCAGCGAGCGGGCCCGTTGCGACGAGCAGCAGCGGCCGGCGGCGAGGGGGGCGGCCTGGCGGCCGGCACGACGGGTCTCGCATCTACCCGCCGCGCCGCGACGCGTCCGCCGCACGGCGCGCGCCCGCGGCCCGCTGCGAGATGCCAGCGTGGCTATGCCGCCGCCAGCGCCACCGGCCACGACGACGCGCCCCAGCCCCACTCCCGCCAACCGCCTCACCGCCACGCGCCGTGAGCGTTGATACCCGCAGACTGTCTGACGCCGTCGGGCGATGGGCCGGGCCCACCACCGCCGACGGCGGCGGCGGCGGCGCCGCCGCCGCCGTCGCTCCCGTGCGGAGGCCTCTCTGCGCAGCGGTGCTTCAAGCAGGATCCACGACATGCCTGTTTTTCGTTGTCAAGGGCTTGTCGAGGCTTGTCAAGTAACCCCCTGAAACCCCCCTCACACCCCCGAAAGGGCCACCGAAACAAGGTTATTGCCTTCCTACTTTGTACAATGCCCCTACATGTCGATAGTGTGAATCCCTTCCTGATGCTGCTGTCGTCAATTTCGTGCGGCCACGCGCGGCCTCGCTGTCTAACACGGTGGCGTCATCCCCGCTGTGTACCCTGTCACCACGCGACACTTCTAGACGGATCTGGATGTCGCTGGTGCTGCTGACACGATTGTCGTGCAATCGATTTGACGCCGACATGTCATTGCTGTAAGCTGATGAAACGCGATGGAACTGTCCATACCATGCCATCAACTGATGTCATCCTCGATGGCACACAATGGCCGCGCTGGCGATTACCGCTGAATCCTCGCGCCGCGCTGTCTGATTGATTTGCTTGTGTGCTTTGCTTTCCCTGGGGGGTGTGGAGTGCCTGGTCGCGCCTGTGGCGAGCTGCTCCGCGCCTATATAAGCGCTCCCTCGCATCGAGTAGCGAGGGGGGAGCGCAGAGAGACAAGACGAAGTGGGATCATTGCATAGACTCGTGCTTGGGTGTGCTCGGACGACGGCTACCCTCTGCTCGATTGCCCGGTCGGTTCGAAGGCCGTTGACCCCGCTACGTTATTCTACATACTAGTTTGGTGATCCTACCACATTCGCGAATCAACAGGATACCTGTGCTCGTGAGCAAGACGCGCTCCGGAAGGTGGCGGTGCGCGTGAGCAAGGCGCGTGCTGGTCGCTGACGGCGCGCGACGACCAAGACAAGGCGCGCGGCGCAGCTGTGTGCGCGCGGAGTACGTGTGCGGAAGGGGCGCGCGGCTGTCACAGTCTTGCCGCGCGTGTGCACGGCGCAGTACAAGGGCAAGGGCACTTGAACCAACGAGGGGACAGAGCGTGCGCGCACCTGGTGACTGGGGCGACGACCTTCGGGTCGGAGCCTGTCTAGGATCCGTGGTGCTCGTACGTGTTGACGTTCTACAAGGTCTACGGCCGACCCCCTCCGGGTAACACCGGTGCGCCGACAGGCTTGGGGAAGGACGCCCGCAACTCGAACGGGGTGTGTCTGCTCGTGTGCTGCGTTGTCGTGTACGCTCGGATGCCTGTGACGTCGTGTGTGTCTGCTGCCCACGTGCTTTGACGTTCCTTCTGTGCTGCGGGTGCTTGTTGACGTGCAACGATGGCGAACGTTTCAACGACATCCCAGGCGGCGCTGCCCACCTTTCTGGCTGCCGTGGACACCAGCTTGCTGAACGAGGAGCAGAAGGGCGTAATCGCGTCCGTCCGCATGCTGGAGGCCGAGCTGGCGACCACTCCCATGTCAGGAGAGCAGGTCAAGGCTGCTGTTGCTGAGCTACTCCCACCTGCCGTCCTCTTTGGTCCGAGCATGGTGGCGTTGCCGTACCTTCACCGGGACCTGCGCAACTGGCTGAACGCGCACGGCGCGAACCTGGAGCAGCACTCCTCCCACCGCATCAAGATGACGCTGGCGACGGCGCTGTACCCGGAAGCCGAGGAGCGGACTATCGCCACGGAGCTGGCCTCGGAGGTGGAAGCCGCTGGTCGTCGCTCTCGTGCACCGGGACCTCAGCAACAGAGCGCATTGACTACTGGTAGCAGCGCTGCGGCACCAAGCGTTGGGGTGGACCGCGCTGCCCACAACGTTGCCATGCGCTTTCGAGACCAAGCGGCAAAGTTCAGTGGCAACCTGGGGGAGAGCTGGAGTGAGTTTGTGGCCGAGTATCAGCAGGTCGCGCGAGACTACGAACTGACTGCGACACAGAAGCTGCAGTACCTGCACAACCTGCTTCGCGGTGATGCCAAGCGCTTCTTCCTTGACCGCGTGCACGGGACCGCGGCTACGTTTGCCCAGGCCGTGGACATGGTCAGCGCCGAGTACAACTCCATCGTCCGTCAAGACCGAGTCAAGAACTATCTGAGCAGCTTGCGGCTCAGCTCCTTCGTCAAGGACGGGACCGACACTACCGCGGCGCTGGAAAAGACGTACAAGACTATCAGCAAGCTGGCGCCGCAAGTGCCCCGCTCGCATCACGGCGAGTCGTATAAGGTCGAGTTCCTGCGGAATGCGGTCGTCGGCAACTCGTGGGCTACCGAGCCTCTGAGCCGCATCGCGACGCACAGTCTGACTTTCCAACAGCTGTACGGCGAGCTGGAGGCTGCACTTCATCTACATAACGAGGCTCGCTTGGCGGTCATGCGCGATGACATCACACACGGAGCTGCAACTCCCGACGACAAGGTACCAGGCATCCTCTTTGCTGGCCAGGGTCGCTATATGCGCCGGAACAAGGACATTGGCAAGCGACACGCAGCCAAGGGAGGAAGTGGTGCGCAGCGGTTTGACCCGTTGTCTCTGATGGGGTGCTTCAACTGTGACGATCGCTCGCACTCCCTTGGCGACTGCCCTCATCCTGTCAATGCTATCAAGGCTGCCAAGCGCAAGTTGGAGTACTACGCCAAGAAGCGTGCGGCGCAACCTGTGGCCAGCGCCATTCTATACCAGCTTTGCTCGCAGCTCGATGCCGCCGGAGTAACCGGCGATGGCGGCGACGATGTCAAGGCCGATGAGAGCGACGAGTCATGCGGTGGGGCGAAGGACGACGTCGACATCTTTGAGGCCTTAGTGGAGGATTCGGAGCAGGCCAACAAGGATGGCGAAGAGACGCAGAGTGACGACCCGGATTTTGTGTAGAGGGCAAGAATCGTCGACTTGCCCTCGCACACAGACGACGGGGTCGACCCCCGCGTGTCGAGGAGGACCCCGGGTTCTTGACGCTGTTGCAGGCGGTGGAAGACTTCCAAGGTGCGTGCGTCGACACTGGAGCCCAGCGGACGGTCATCGGCAAGCAGCAGGCTTATGCGTACCTGAAGTGGGCCGGGTTACAGCGCCGACTGGAGCAAGACAAGACGCCGGAGGTGTACCGGTTTGGTGGAAGCCGGCATGCAAGCATCGGTACGCTGACTATACGCATTCCGCTCGCGGACGACTACTTCTTAGAGCTGACGGTGGACGTTGTGGACGTGAACGTGCCGCTTCTGTTCGGGCTTGACACCCTCGACAAGTTTCACATGTACGCCAACACCGTGCTCAACCGACTCGTGTGCGAAGCTTACTCAGTGACGATGCCGCTCGTGCGAAAGCTTGGACATGTCTACTACGTCTGGGAGCACAACGTGCTGTACACCATGCCGGAACTACGCAAGATGCACCGACACTTCTTCCATCCGCAGCCGGACCGCCTGTATGCCGTCATCAACAAGGCCGGAGGTGAACACGCCAAGCCAAGCACCCTGAAGCAGCTGCAGGAGGTTTCCAGCACGTGCGACTTATGTCAGCGACTCTCGAAGGAGCCAAGCAGGTTCCGAGTGGCTCTGCCTCCTGAGGATATTATCTTCAACCGGACGGTGCTTCTAGACATCATGTACCTCGATGGGAAGCCGCTCCTGCATGTGGTCGACAAGGACACGCTCTTCAGTGCAGCCGTGTTCCTCTCAAGCGGCGAGTCTACGGAGGACGTCTGGCGGGCATACGTACGTTGCTGGGTGACCCCGTACATCGGCTACTCAGACTTCATGCACACCGACCAAGGGCCACAGCTGGCGTCTGACGAATGGAAGGCGCTACAGCAATCAGTGGGCATCAAGCGATTGGAGTCAGGCGTGGAGTCGCACAACTCCCTTGGTGTCGGCGAGCGCTACCATGCCTTCCTTCGGCGCATCTACTGGCGCGTACGGGCTTCTCACCCTGACTTGCCTGCAGAGGATGCTTTGGCGCTCTCCGTGTGGGGGATGAACCAGACGGCTGGACCAAGCGGGCTCGTTCCGACTTTGCTGGTGTTTGGAGTTCTTCCTCGGATGCCCGTAGCCCCGATCAACCTTCCTGCTCAACGAGACCGCGTCATGGCGATGCACGCCGCCCGCCAAGAGATGGCAAAGCACGTAGCCAAGTCGCGTCTGGAGCGCGCCGTGCGCAGCCGCGTCCCAGGCGCTGCCGATGCTGTCATCCGAGCGGGCATGTCCGTGCTTGTCTACCGCGAGAAACCCGTCGACAAGTGGACGGGACCGTACCAAGTCCTGTCTACCGATGGTAAGCAGGTGTGGCTCAACGTCGGCAACTCCGTGAAGCTCTTCTCCGTGGACAAGGTAAAGGAGTACCGGCAGGAAGAGGCTGGCACGACGGCTGCCACACTGGAAGATGCTACGACACCGACACCGGACCCACCTCGTGTTCGCGACGTCGTTGAAGTCGCTGAGGACGGACAAGTGGCGCCGACGGCAACGGAAGCTGCTGCAGAGCACCCGGCAAGGGCGATTCCGCGGGCAACAGAAGTCTTCGTGACGGAAGTGCTCAAGCCTGGCGACGTGCGTATATCTTCGCAGATCATCCAAGGCGCACGCCAAGCGGAAGCAGAGGGACTCCTGAAGCGGAAAGTGTGGGTTGCTGTCAAGCGCAATGACCTTCCTCGTGAAGCCAACATCCTGAGTGGACGCTTTGTCCACGCCCTGAAGCACGTCGGCACATCGAAGGAGAAGGGCAAGAGTCGCTACGTGGTGCAGGGACACCGGGACAAGGCCAAGCCGTTCGTGGTGCACAACCTGTCTACACTACGACAGCGCTCGACCAAGATTATCGTGTCCACCAGTGCTGTTCGCGGCTTCAGGATCTTCTCGCACGACGTCAACCAGTCGTACCTTCAGAGCAAGGACAAGTTGAGTCGACCGGTGTACCTCGCCCCACGCGAGGAGGACCGAGCCATATTGGGCGTTGCTGAGGGTGAAGTGCTGCGCATCCTCAAGCCCTTGTACGGTCTCTGTGACGCGGGCGACTACTGGAGCGCGACAATGACTTCCCATGTCGAGGACGACCTCTCCATGTCGCCGCTTACGGGAGACCCGGCTCTGTACGTCAAGGATGGAGAAGACGATGTCGACGGACTTCTTGGCTCGTACGTGGACGACATGCTGCTTGGTGGAAATGAGGAGTTCCAGCGGCTGACCGAGAAGACGCTGACCCACTTTGACTCCAAGCCGCGTGAATGGGACAACACGGAGTTTCTGGGCGTCCAGGTGCGCACACTCACTACGCCCTGGCGGCACTTCACGCTGAGTCAGCCGGAGTACATCAAGCTGGTGCGCATCATGCCGACGGACATCACCTATGACGAGTTCGTCTCCGTCCGAGCTTCCTTTGCATGGCTGGCGCATAGCCGCCCGGACCTGTGCGCTGCCATCAACCGTGCGGCTCAAGTATCATCTAAGACCTTTGCCAGACGTCACGTGCAGGAGCTGAACAAGGCTATCAAGTACGCTAGGTCAACGGCAGACCTAGTGCTGTCATACCGGCCGCTGGACCGAACCACCCTGCATCTGCGCGTGTACGCCGACGCTTCCTTTGCGTCGAACGACGACAACTCTTCACAGCTAGGCTTTGTCATCCTGCTGTGTGACGCTGCGGACCGCTGTCACGTGCTAGCCTACTCAAGCAAGAAGTCCCGTCGCGTCGTGCGCTCCATCATGGCGGGTGAGGTCTACGCGTTTGCCAACGCGTTCGACGAAGCCTTCATCATCAAGTATGACCTGGAGCGTCTGTACAAGCAACCGGTACCGTTGACGATGCTAACGGACTCCAAGCAGTTGTTTGACGTCATCACACGTGCTTCACATACGACGGAGAAGCGGCTCATGATCGACATTGCTGCTGCACGGGAGGCCTACAACCGCAAGGAGATCTCCAACGTCGGCCTGGTCAAGTCGGCGAACAACCTTGCGGACGGGCTGACGAAGCCGGGTTTCTGCATGAGTCTTGACGACGTCTTGCGGACGTCGGTGGACCGGCAGCCTGTGGAGCAGTGGATCATCCGGACGCCGGAGAAGGCGGAACCGCAGCGCTCGGATAAGGAAAAGGTGGGAGTGTGAATCCCTTCCTGATGCTGCTGTCGTCAATTTCGTGCGGCCACGCGCGGCCTCGCTGTCTAACACGGTGGCGTCATCCCCGCTGTGTACCCTGTCACCACGCGACACTTCTAGACGGATCTGGATGTCGCTGGTGCTGCTGACACGATTGTCGTGCAATCGATTTGACGCCGACATGTCATTGCTGTAAGCTGATGAAACGCGATGGAACTGTCCATACCATGCCATCAACTGATGTCATCCTCGATGGCACACAATGGCCGCGCTGGCGATTACCGCTGAATCCTCGCGCCGCGCTGTCTGATTGATTTGCTTGTGTGCTTTGCTTTCCCTGGGGGGTGTGGAGTGCCTGGTCGCGCCTGTGGCGAGCTGCTCCGCGCCTATATAAGCGCTCCCTCGCATCGAGTAGCGAGGGGGGAGCGCAGAGAGACAAGACGAAGTGGGATCATTGCATAGACTCGTGCTTGGGTGTGCTCGGACGACGGCTACCCTCTGCTCGATTGCCCGGTCGGTTCGAAGGCCGTTGACCCCGCTACGTTATTCTACATACTAGTTTGGTGATCCTACCACAGATAGAACACGGGTCTGGTGGGATGTCGAGACGGGCAGTGACGGTGCGCACCAGGAGATGTAAAATTAGTAACAAAACAAGGACATGATTAAAACACTTCATCAAGGGTCTACAAGTTGTCAACAAGGCCTTTGCCGTGGCAGCACCGCGGTCGCAGCACCCGATTGAGGCTGTTGGACGCGTACTAAGAGGAAGTACAGCCGAAACCTGCGGCCACGTGGCTTCTGTTGTGGTCTTTGATGGGCACGCGGAGCAGATATAAATTCGTGACAAGTCCTCATCAAACTTTGTCAAGAAAAACCCGGCTGGCCGTGGATCCTGCTGCAATCACCACTGCGCTGAGCAGCGTGGAAGCAGCGGCGCGGCCCGCCGCCACGCCCCGCCCCGCCGGCTGCTCCCTGCCGACGGCGCATTGGCCACCGTGGCCACCGACCCGGCGGGAAGCGTCCGCGCCACGCCCGCCACAAACAACCAGTCGGCGTGGCGCCGCGTCACCTGCCACCCCCCCCCCCCCCTACGCTCCCCCCCCTCCCTCCCTCTCCCCCCCACCGAAGGGAAATTCCCGCCTGCCGCGGCCACCAACACCACGTCCCGCAGGGCGGACGGCGCGCGGGGTGCCCCCTCCCCCCCCCGCCGCCCGCCCACCCGCTCGCCCGCCCGCCCGCCCGCCCCCGACTGGTGGCCGCCGACGGCGTCGTCGCGGAGAACGCACGGCCGCGGCGGGCGCGCGGCACGCAGCTTACTCCACTGCAGCCACCGACGCGGCCGCGCGACGGCGCCACCTCGGCCCGCACGCACCGCCGCCGCCGTCCTTGGCGCGGCCGACCGCTCGCGTCCGCCCCGCCGACCTTGGCGGCCAGAGGCGTGGGGGGGCGCCCGCCCGCCCGCCTGCCGCCGCCAACGCGGCAGTGAAAAGCCGATGGGCGGGTGGCCGCCGCTGCTGCTGCCGCCGTCGCCGTGACGACACGCGCGTGCGGGCGCCGCGGGGAGGGACGGGGGGGGGCCGGGGGAGGGTGGGGAGGCGGCGCGCATGGGGTGGTCGTGCACCACGGAGGAGGCGCCGTCGTGGGCGACCCACAGGGGAGGAGCCGGCCCCGCGGGGCTGGCTGTCCTCAGCTGGGCCGGTATCGTCTCCATTGGCCGAATCCCCGGCAAGTCACCGTCGAGGCCCGCCGAGGCCCATCGCCCCATCGATTGGCTGTTTCAACCATGGGCGCTACCAGCCCGTCGAGAGAGATCCTCATCAAATGGCCATTCTCGACGGGCCCACGTCTGAAGGCCCTCGACTGCTCGATGGATTTTTTGTCTCGCCCGCCCCCCCTTCGGCCGTCCCCCTCTCAGGATTCGACTAGAACCGCGAGACCCCGGCCTCGTACAGCCCCTCTGATTGGACGGGTCGGTGAGGCTGCTGGGGAAGATCTGCAAGACGACAGGCATCCGCTTCTGGTTGGCCAAGGGGGACTCTCCGTCGAGGGACCGGGTACGAGATGAGGGTGGGGTTCAGATGAAAATCAGAACCCAGCTGAACCCCACCCCAGCGTATCATACAAGACGCGCGCACTTGACCCTGGGCTCCCTCTCAGGGTTGGGGGGGGACTGTCCAATAGGAGCTGAGTGAGAAAGGTGAGCTGCTCACAAGATAGATTGGTCATGTCAACGAACGTGTCACTTTTTGAGACAAGATTGTCGAGATCAAGGTTGTTAAATACTAATTCAATCGGTCGCGGCGCTCATTAATGCATGCGATCAATGACATACACACAGACGCCGGCCGGCGTTCTCTCCCCACCGCCCCCTCCCGCCCCAACCTTGTGTCTTGTACGCCGCGGCAGGTCCGCCGGCTGCGCTCTGCGCCTACTTTACAAACGCCCCACTCGCACCCCCCTTCCCCCGCCGTCGTATACGTCATGGCAGTAGCGCCGCAGTTTCCCCCGGCGGCGCCCCCGTCGACGGGGTCCCGGCCGACGCCCCCCCCTCCGACGACGCGTCGCCCAGGTCCAGACACACCTCCCTGCCGCGCAGGGGAGGCGCCGGCGGCACTGGCGGCCGCGGCAGCACTCCCCACACCCCTCTCGGCGACGCGTCTGCAGGCGGGGCGCCCTCCCCGCCGCCGCCGCTGCCGGCGGTGGGGGCGGCGTCCGCGCCCACCGCCGCCGCCCCCCCCCTCGGCCCCCGCCCCGCATGCTGCCGCATCTCGTCCATAAACAACGACCGCAGGGCGGCCTTGCCCAGCGGCGCCCCTCCCGCCCCCCCCCCGCCGCCGCCTCCACCGCCACCGCCGCCCGCCGCCCCCTCAAACGCAAACTCTGCCGGCGGCAGCACCACCCGCTCCGGCACGGGCGCGTCGGCCTCGGCGGCCGCCGCCGCGGCGGCGAGCGGCGCAAACCACGGGTCCGCGAGGATGTCGGCAGCGCCGGGCCGGGCGGCCGCGTCAAACGTGAGGAGGGAGGCCACGATGCGGATCGCCGCGGGGGGGGTGCCCAGCGGGAACACCCGCGCCAGCCGGTCCAGGGTGTCCGGGGGGGGTCCCAGGGGGGACGCCGCCCGCCGCCGCCGCCGCCCCCCGCGTCGGCGTCATACCCACCCCCGCCGCCGTCCGCGCCGTCGGCATCATCGCCCGACGACGAGGAGCACGATGGCGGCTGGCCACGCGCGCGCGCTTCCGTGTCCGCGTCGGACGAGTCGGCCTGGCCGGCCGCGTAGGTCGGCGGCACCCCGCCGCGGCCGCCGCGGGCGTTGGCGTCTGCCGGCGGCGGCCGCCGCGGGCGGCTGGGCGGTGCCGTCCGCGGGGGGGGCGTCACCGACGCGGCGGCCGCCGCGGTCGCGGCGGCGGCGGGCGTCGGCCGGGTGGCCCCCCCCGCGGACGCCGCCGTGGCCGCCGCCGCCGCCGTGGCTGTCGGCCGTGGCCGCCGGCGGTCGCCCCCCCCCGTGCTGCTGCGGCGGCGGCGGCGGTGCCCCACGGGCGGCGGCGGCGGGATGGACGCGAGGAACCGCCGCGCCGCCACGTCGGCCACCCCCGAAATGTACGCCGCCGACGGCACGCCGAGCAGCGCGGCCATCCGGCTGATCATGTCCTGCCGGTCGACGCCCGGGAAGAGCGGCGCGCCGTCGCAGAGGAGCTCGGCAAAGATGCACCCGACGCTCCACACGTCAATGGCGGTCGAGTAGGCCACGGCGGCGGGGGAAAGGAGCAGCTCTGGCGCGCGGTACCAGCGGGTGGCCACGTAGTCGGTCCACGCGGGGCCGCCCGCGGCGGGCGCGGCGGTGCCTGGCAGCAGCGCGCGGGCGAGGCCAAAATCACAAATCCGCACCCGGCAGTCGTCGTCGAGGAGCACGTTGCTCGCCTTGATGTCCCGGTGGTACACCGCCGAGCCGTGGAGGAAGGCCACCCCGCGGAGCAGCTGGAACATGATGGACCGCTTGTGCGCGACCGACAGGCGCACCAGGTGCGCGCAGCGGAGGACGCGGGAGAGGTCCGACGGGAGGAGCTCAAAAACGAGGAAGACGTCGTTAAAGGTGGACGGGTCCGCCGGCAGCAGCACGTCCCGCAGGGTGATGACGTTGGGGTGCGCGGCGAGGAGGCGGAGGAACTTGAGCTCCCGGAGGATGCGGGTTGACTCGCCGGGCTCGTCAAAGACACACACGATGCGCTTGATGGCCACCTCCTCGCCGGTGCGGGTATCCGTCGCGGAGACCACCACACCATACGCGCCCTGCGGGGGAGGGGGGGGAGGGGAGAGGGGGGCAGGGGGAAACGACACACGAGAAAGGGAGCCCCACAGGGGCACAGGAGCCAGAAGAGACCAAGGGGGCGGCGGACGCGCACCACCAAGCAGCGGCGTCAGGAACCCACCGCGTACGCTGCGGCCACCCGCCACCTCTGCTTCACCGACGCGGCCACCGCCACCCACCGTCGCCCCGAGCAGCACAAATCCGCACACACCGCGCCCCCCCTGCCGCCCTCCCACCCTCCCCTCCCGGACCGCACGCACGCGCCCCCGTCCCCCGTGCACAGGCCAGTCCAGCCACTGGGGGTAGTCGCCTGCCCCCCCCCCCCCCCCCCCCGCGCGCCCCGCGGCAACGCACCTCCCCCACCACGTGGTTGACCGTGTACGGGTTGTCCACCAGCGGGGGCATAAAGAACTCGCGCTTGAGTCGCGCCAGCATCTCCCGCCGCTGCACGTCCTCCCACGCCGCCGGCGAGTCGGGTGGCAGCCCGCCGGCGCCGGCGCCAACGCTGGTGGCGGGGGGCGGCAGCCGGAACGGCGCGCCAGCCGCCGCGGCCGCCGCCATGGGCGGAGGGGGAGGCACCGCGGGCGTAGGAGCGGGCGTCGGCACGGGCGTCGGCACGGGCGTCGGCGCGGGCGTGGCCGCCACCGCCGCCGCCGCCGCCGCCGCGGCCGCCGCACCACGCGCGGCGTGGGCGGTGCCGCCGCCGCCGGCGGCGCTGCCCACCGGCGCGCCCCGCCGGGCCATCCCGCCGTCGCCGCTGCTGCCACTGTCGCCGCTGCCGTCAGCGTCGCCGGCGGCAGCCCCGCGTCGGTCACTGGCCGCCACCCCCCCGCCGCCGACCGACATGGCCATGGCCGCCATCCGACCAGCGAGGCTCGCCGCCGTCGGCAGCGGCATGGCGGGTACCCGCAGCGGCCACGGCCGCGGCCACGGCCAAGTCCCAACCAGGGGGGTGTCGCCAGAGGGAGTGGGGGAGGGGGGGGCGCATGGAGAGACACACGCGTGGTGGGGCGCCTGGGCGATAGGCCTACGCCGCTGGGCCACAGGCTGCATGCACCCATCCGCGGCTGCACGGCAGCACGGGCAAGTGGTGTTCGCGCGGTACGTGTCACGCCGGCGCGAGCCCGAAAGGGCACTGGACCGTCGCGGCAAGTACCCACAAGTGTCTATTTGTTCTTTGGCTGACAGGGTTGGTGCGCCACGAGCCGTGTGTTTTCACCGAAAGCCAGGTCATACGTAATGCCTCTCCCATTTTGATTGGCCAGACCTGTCGTGTGCTTCGGCCGCTTCCAAGCTCTTGCCTCCAGCTCGAGTCTGCCCAATCAGCGGCGCTGGCACCATCCCACGGGCACGGTTCCACCGCCAATGATTGGCCAGCCGCCTCATGGTGGGCCACTCGGCGACGGCGTCGGCGGCCCAGGGGCCAGAGTTCGAGCATGGCTGTCGGCGGGGTCATCTCGCATCTCGCGCGGCGGCTTCTGCGTTGCACGCAGCCGTTGACGGCGCCTTCCCCATCGACACCGAACTATTTTCGTGTCCGTCCCGCCCCGCCTCCAGTGTCGTTGACAACACGGCACTCCTTTCTGCCCGCCCTTTCTCTCTCCCGCCGCTTTCCCTCCCCCGTTGTGTCGTTCTCCGCCTCTCATTGTGTGCTCCATGGCCGCCTTTGTGTGCGTCGGTGCGACAGCGCTGCGCGCCGCCGGCAGCCGCCGGCCGGCCGCCGCCGTCTCCCGCCGCTGCCTCGGCGGTGGGGCGTTGGTGGCGCCCCTGCGGCGGCTGCCTGTGGCGGCGCCGGCTCATCACGGGGCGTCCCTGACTATGCGCGCCTCGGGCGGGGGCGCCACGGACAAGGAGCCGCCCGCGGCGGGAGGTCCCGACGGCGCAGACGCCGACGCCGACGCGGCTGCCGACGCGGCATCTGAGGTGGGCGGCGCCGACGCAGCCGCGGATGTGGATGCGGACGCGTCGTCCACCACGGCCCGGAGTGGCGGCAGCAGCGACAGCGGCAGCGACTACGACTCGGACGACGTGTCGGCCTACCCCGCGTCCGCGTCCTTGGACGGGCGCAGCGACAGCGGGTCGCGGGACTCGGAGTTTGTGGTCAACGACACACCGGCGCCGTCCGTGTCGTCGGCGCTGGCGCGGCTGTCTCGGATGGCGGGCGGGTCGGGCGCGGCCGCCGGGGAGCCTCCGCAGGAGACCAACGAGCTCATCAACTTTGTGCAGTCCGTCCCCCCCTCTGAGCTGATGCGCCGCTTCAAGGAAACCGCCCCGGCAGAGGTGCAGGCCGCCATGCGCCAGACGCTCACGTCCATGCTCGGCAGCCTTCCCGCACACGCGTTCCAGACGAGCGTCCGGACGGCGACGGCCAACCTGGTGCAGCTGATGAGCTCCCTGCTGTTGAGCGGCTACCTGATGCGCAATGCCGAGTACCGGTATAGCCTGCTCCAGTCCCTCACGTCTCCGTCGAGGCAGCTGCCGGGTACGGAGGCGGCGCCCAAGCCGCGCATTGAAGGCGGTGTCGCGGTGTTTGTGCACAGCGACGGGAGCACGAGCGAGATGCCCGTTGCCGAGTACGTGAAGGAGCTGCGCTCAGAGGTGGAGCTCCTCCGCGGGGAGCTGACCCGCACCGCCGCGGGCTCCAACCCGCTGATTGCGTTTATGGCCAACATGGAGCCCGCCAACTTGTCGGCCCTCACGGCCGACGCGGGGGAGGAGGTGGTGGAGGCGATGCGCAAGATTGTCGAGGCGGTGGTCAAGCGGGAGGGCCTGCCAACGAATGGCGAGGCGGTGGTCGAGACTAGGGTGGTGGAGCTGGGCTCCCTGCTGTTTTGGCTGCTCGTGACGGGGTACTTTCTCCGCGAGGGGGAGGTACGGCTGCAGCTGAAGCGCTCTTTGGGGGAGGGTGACGACCGGGGACTGCTGAAAGGGGAATTCCCCTGACCAGCGTATAGGGATTGACTGCGGACGGGCGATGGATTGCAGCAGGGCTGGCATGGCGTCGGGGCGGGTGAGTTTGTACCAATTGATCGTTGACGCACTGTCTGTGCCTGGTTGTGTTGGGGCTCTGCATTACTGACCGGCAATGACCCGGTTGTGTGGACGTTGAGCCCGACGAGGGAAGATGCCGGCGGCGGGCGCGGTACGTCCACAGCATTCTTCACCGCCGCACACACTAGCCAGCCAGCCAGCCAGCTGTCCGCGCACTCTTTCCCCGCCGGCGGACATGGAGACGGCAACCCGCTCTCCGCACCCGCTCTTTCTCCCCCCACACGGAGTGGGGTCGTCGTAGCCCCCGCTCTCACGCTCCCCCACGTGGTGGCCTGCTGGCCACGACCTGGGCGCCGCTGACGGTTCTTCCGCTCCGCAGAGGGGAACCTCTGCCTGGTTCCGTGACCAGGGGGACGTAGCGGCCGCGGCGGGCGGGCCCCGACCGCGCCTGCGCGGCACACGCGGCCCGGGCGCGGCGTCACGGTCGCTACCGGGGCGAGAGGGCAAGTACCGGCACACGGACACCATGGCAGTGTTGGCGATGACGGCGGCGACGACCGCCGACGTGAAGGGGGGGGCGGCGCCACACTGGCACGTCCAACATGGGCGGCTATTCCGCCCCCCTACACGCGGTGCGTCGACAGCAGCACGTCCGCGCGCGGACCTGTGGGGGGGGGGAGGGGGGGGAGTGATGTGGGTGGACCAGGTCGTTGGCGCCTTGCGGATGGGCGTGGGCGGTGGCGCAGTCGCCGACGCGGCCACGCCTGGCCTCATGGCCGCGGCTACTGCCGCGGCCGTCGCCAACGCCGCTGCTGCTGCCAGAAGTGGCGCGTCACCGATGGAAGCGACGCTGACGTTGGCATCGCAGCACTGGTATGTAGCGGCCGAGCCCGGGAGATACCCCGTGCGCCATGCCCTCCGTCTCGTGGTGTATGTTCAAGTGTTCTTATTTTCGTTTTTGAAACCCAAAATGCAAGAGATGTACACACCGTGCAGCAGCAACCGTCTAGAGCTCGTCCTTCTTCTCCTCCTCGACCTTCTTCTCCTCCTCAACCTTCTTGTCGTCCGTTGATGCCTCAGCGGCGTCGGGGACTTCAAACTTGGTCGTCGCGTGCTTCTGGATGAACTCGATAAAGTCGTCAGCCGAGCGGCCACCGCTGTGCTCGACAGCGTCCTTGCCGCCCGACGGGAAGAAGTGGATGGTGGGGAAGCCCTTGGCCTTGTACGCCACGGGCGCGTCGTTCAGGGTCGCGTCCATCTTGGCCACGACCACCGACCCGACGCTGGCGAGCTTGACGGCCGCCTTCTCCAGCTCCGGCTCGGCCTTCTTGCAATGGCCGCACCAAGGCGCGTACTGCATGACCAGCACGTCCTTGGACGCGTCCTCCACCACGTCCTTCCACGAGTCGCCCACGACCACCTTCATCGGGTCGTCGTTGGGCTCAGGCACCGCCTCACTCTTCATCGTTGGCGACAGCTCACCGGCCACAAAGCTCTTAATCCACGCGGTGAGGCCCTCCTCGGTGAAGTCACCGCTGTACAGGAACTTGGCGTCCGACTGGAACGAGTAGATGGCGACGGCGGGGTCCTTGCCAGCCAGGCCCAGGTAGTCCTGGAAGCTCTTCAGCGCCTCCTTGTCAGCCCAGGCAAACAGGGCCTTGCCTTCCGTCACCTTGGCGGCGGCCAGCTTGGTGAACATATCCTGGATCTTCGCGTCAGGCGCCTTGGCGTCCATGAAAGTCATCACAACCGGCAGCTCCGCCGAAGTGTACAGCTGCGAGTTGTCACGGCTAATCTCGCCAAAAGCGGGGATCGCGTTGAAGCGCACCCACTTGTCCATATCCTCGGCCTTGTCGGCAAAGGCCTCCATGCCACCATCGGACTTGACCACAACCACCGACCCGTCCACAGGCTTGGTGTCGGCCAGAATCTTCGACTCGGCTGCCGTCGAGGCGTCCGCCACCGACCCATAGAACACCTTGTCTGGCATGACGTCGCGCATGGAGAAGGACAGCTTCTTGTACGCGGCGGCCATGTCGTCGGCCAGCTTGACGGCCACGTACGTGGTGGCGTCCTTGTGCTCCTTCAGGAAGGCGTCCACCGCGTCGCTCGTGGCCAGCTCCACAACAGAAGGCAGCATCGACCGCTCAATGAACTTGACAAACCCATCCTTGTCACGGGCGCCAGAGTACTCGGTGAGGAACTCGCCATTGGCAAACAGCTTGATGGTCGGGTAACCCTTCACCTCGTACTTGGAGGCCAGCTCCTTCTCCACCGTGGCATCCACATCGGCCAGCACGGCCTTGCCCTTCAGCGCCTGCGCGGCCTCCTCAAAGGGGGCGGCGGTGCTCTTGCAGTGGCCGCACCACGGCGCCTGTCGAGATCAACACCAAAGAGCAAAGCGTGACAGCACAGCCCAGACAGACCACAGGCACACGGGAGCAGGGTCAACCCAGGGTGTTAGCCGTCAAGACAAAATAAGGCAGAGGCATCAGACGGACCACCAAGGAGGTGCATCACCAACACCTACAAAGATAGGCAACCACAACTTGGTGGACAGAGAAACCAGGACTCGCTCGCACCCCGCACGAGCTCGCCGCTCCCCACACAAGCCTCCCGCTCCCAGCCAGCAGGCGAGTCCCTGCAATGGATAGAACAGCCTCCAGCTGACTGGGACGACCGCCACCAGGCAGTTCCACACCAATCGCGCGGCGAAAATTGCAAACCCCCCTCACCCGCCCCCCCTTCCGCCCGCCCGACCCCCCCAGGCGATCCCGACCCTGCAAGACCAAAAAAAAAACGTACCGTGAACTTGACCAGCACCAGCGCCTCCTTGGCAATGGTCTCGGCAAAGCTCTTCTGCGTAAGGCTGACGACCGCCTCGTCCTTGGCAGCTGCCACGGTGCCGACGGCAAGGACCGCCAAGGCGGCCGCCGCCGCCATCAGGGACTTGCGCGCCATGATGCTGCCGAGGGAGGGGGGCACGCGCGAGGGGGGTGGGGGGGGGGATAGACCCCGGCGAAGGGCGAGAGCGGCGCGGGGGAGGGCACGAGGGGGGTGGTGAGCGGTGGGGGGTCCACACCGCAGCGGCAGTGGGCGAGAGGGGGATCTTAATAAAAACAGCTCACGGTGCCGCCGCATCCAATGCGCAGCAGCGCTTGGAGGGGTCTGGGAGGCTGGTGGGCAGCCCAGCCGTCGCGTCCGCCAGCCGCACTGCGGTGCAGCGCACTGGTCACCGCGGCACCAATTGGCTTGTTGTCGTTGGTGCGCTTGGCGGTGAACCCGTACCGCGTCGCAAGCACGCACACAGAGGGGCACGTCGTTGAGTGTCAGCATTCGCCGAATGTTACCGCTTTATCTTCGGCAATTCTCGAGGTTGACCGAGTGGCGATCGACCACTCACGTGGCCTGCTGGCCACTCGGCCAATGAAGCAATGTGCCAACTGGCTCTTTTGTCGCACTCGAGCTGCGGTCGGTTCAATCTCTACGTCTCACACGGCCAATGGGGTGCTGAGGCGCAGAGCTTGGGGCAACGGCAATGCCAGCAGTGGGGCGCACTGGCGGTCACGTCGGACAGAGTTGGGGCGGGGCGGGCTCTGGGACGGAGTTGGGGCTCTGGGACAGTTGGGGGGGCTCTCCAGCGCCCATGTTGATCCAAGGTCAATTCTCTGATCATCTGCACCGGTGTCCGTCACATTTCACATATCAGAGCAGCGGTCATGGATCGGATGTCCATGCACGTGGCCGACGCCGGAAACGCCAGACCGAGCGATCGTCAACAAGTTTGTTTTCGCCATCGAATGCTGCAAACCGTGTCGGCTTCGATGGCGCATCAGCGTTGGGTCTCGGGCTAGTGTCGATACGGCGTTTCGATGCGCCATCCGCCGACGGGGCTTCGATAGGCGTCAAGTCGCGAGACCGAGAACTACAGCACACGTGACCGTGGGATTTCCGTGTCTCGTGTGCGCCTGCGTTGCAGTAGAATCGTATCGGCTGCCCATCTCCTCCGCATCGCTCTATAAGGTGCCGATGCGAGTGGCGGGCGACACTGCGCTCCGCCCTGCTCGCTGTTTTTCGTCAGCGCACCACCCAGGACGCGACGGGGCACCCTCCCAATGTGCCCGCCACGTCCGTCGCCACCACCACGTCGCCGCCACCACCACGCTGCCCCCACCAGCCCACCACCACCACCACCCCGCCAGCCACCACCCCGCCAGCCACCACCTCACCATCACCACCCCGCCAGCCACCACCCCGCCATCCTCAACGCCGGCCACGCACACGGCCGGGGAGCACCCCAGCTATCCCGCCACCACAAACCTGCCGCCGACACAACCCCCGCCGCCCCCGCCGCTGACGTGTACTTGCCGCCGCCCTTGCCGCTGCCGCCGCCGCCGCCGCCATCTTGCACTTGTCGACGCCCTTGCCGCCGTCGCCGCCATCGCCGCCGCCCTTGCCGCTGCCGCCGCCGCCGCCGCCGCCGTCTTGTTCTTGTCGCCGCCCGCTGCCGTCGTCGCCTCTGTCACCGCCGCCCTTGCCGCCGCCGCCGCCGCCGCCGCCGTCTTGCACTTGCCGCAGCCGCCACCAACGCCGCCGCCGTCGATCTTGCCGCCGCCGCCAACACCGTCGACCTTGCCGCCGTCTCCGCCACCGCCGCCGCCACCATCACGCCCCTCCCCTCAGCCGCCCCTCCACTCTCGCCCTCCACCGCCGCCCCCCCCCCTCCGCTCAGCTCCCCACACCCCTCGCGCCCACCTCCCAAAAAGAAAAAAAACAACAGCTAAAAAAAAAAGAAAAAGGCAGTGGCACAAGTGGCAGCTGCGGGAGAAGCGATGGCCGAGTCAGCAATGACAGAAGCTGGCGGTGGCGGCAGAGGCGGCGGCGTGTCGGCGTGCCCCCCCCCCCCCCCAACCCCCACCACCCAGGAAGCGACGGAGCACCGTCCCAAAGTGCCCCGCCACGTCCGTCGCCACCACCACGTCGCCGCCACCACCACGCCGCCCCCACCACCCCACCACCACCACCGCCCGACAACCACCACCCCGCGAGCGACCACCCCACCACCACAACCCCGCAACCTCCACCCCGCCATCCTCAACGCCGGCCACGCACACGGCCGAGGAGCCCCCCAGCTACCCCGCCACGTCCGTGACCGTCGCCAACACCACCCGCCAAAGTCGCCACCACCACCACGCCGTCGGCACCACACCACCATCACACAAAAAAATAACCACCAAAAAAATCACCACCTAAACACCACCACCCAAGCACAGCCACGTCCCCATCCCACGACAACCGAAACCTCCACCCGTCACCCACCACAGCCGCCACCCCGCTCCCACCCTCCCAGAACGCGACAGGGCATCCCCCCGAAGTGCTCCGCCACGTCTGTTGCCGCCCCCACCCCACCGCCACCACCCCACCGTCACCACACGCCGCCACCACCAGCCCACCACCGCCACGCCACCACCACCCCGCCCACCAGCACACCACCCCTCAATCACCCTCCCGCCACACCACCCCCCCCAACAAACTTACAACGCCAGCAATGGGGGCAGGCGAAGCACCCCCGCGGCTGCCCCACCCGCCCCGCCTTTGTCAGCGCCACCGCCGTCGTCGCCGCCACCAACGCCGCCGCCGTCGTGCCGCTGCCGCCCTTGCCGCCGCCGCCGTCGCCGCTGCCGCCGCCGCGGCCGGCCGCGGCGGCCCGCGGGCGGCGGCGCCTCGGCGGCCGCCGCGGCTGACCGCCGCGGAGCCGCCGCCACGCGCAGCGGCGACCAAATCGACCGCCGCGGCGGCCGTGCCCGCAAGTGACGGTAGCGGCGGCCGCGGCAACGACAGCGGCGGCAGCGGCGGCAGCGGCAGCCGCGACGGCACGGCGGCGGGGACGCCGCCGCCGCGGCGGCGCCCTCCCTGACGCGGCCCGCATCGCGTTCTCCACCACCCCCGCCCAGCGCGCGACGCGGCGGCGCCGACGCCCGAAGCGAGCAGCAGCGCCTTTAGCGCCTCGTGCACGCCCAGCTGCACCGCCCGCGTCGGCAGGTGCCCGCGAGCAGCCAGCAACAAGCTCCCCACCGCGTCACCGATGCACGCGGCGAGCACCAGACGCCGGCACCGTGACAGGTCCCGCGCCCTCTCCGCGAGAACCTTCTCAGCCACCGCGTGCAAGCCCTGCGTGCGCGCCCCGGACGGCTGCGCGCCGACCAACGTCCTCGCCAGCCCCGCGTCAAGTCTGCGCGCGGTTATCCGTGGCCATGTGGCCAAGATGTAGCCCATGCCCATTTGTACTTTTGCTGGTGACTTATGAGTCCGTCGACTGAATGTTTGAGAGACCTTAGAATCTGATCATTAAGTGCTAGTAAAAACGTATTGATGTCCAGCAAGTCCAACGCGGGGACAGGCGTGTGAGGCTGTGCTATGGTTCGCTCGACCTTGACCCCGCGCCACCGCGTGCGGACACGGGTCAACCGCACGGAGACTGGCAGTAGTACTAGGCCTAGCCGCTGCTGATTTGAGTCCTTAGGTGCCGCCAGAGCATCTGCGCTTCTCAAACAGAACTTTCCTGTTCGTCGTCAAGCGTCGTCTTCCTCACTCGCCAAATCCATGTCCACCATCTCGTCAATGGCCTGGGAGTCGTCCTCAGCCGCCAGCCAGCACCGGGCAACCTGCTCTTTCTGCTCCCGCCCGACTCCCTCGACATGGCCAGACGTGATGGCTTCACTACCAGACCAGCAGGCGGCTCGGCCGGGACGACTGAACGGCGGGCACACGTCATTGCTCATCACTCTTTGTACTTGAAACGATTATCAGCGTCGTACGGTTCTAAGTGCGCAACCAGGAATTTAGATGTCAGCCGGGCATGGAGACAGTACGCTGTAGAGGATTTGATCTCAGGATATCTGGCTTGGTTATGTGCGGACCACACAGAACCAAGCCACACTTAACCGGATACAGACTGTACCTGTTGCCCGCCGCGGCGAGCGCCTGGTGCGCGGGGCTCCGAGGTCGACGAAACCGAGGCCAAGTCCCACGCGAGCCAGCAGGCACGGGTAGGGTCAGTTCAGTGTCGGCTGAGTCGCGTGATCCGCTCGGCTGGCCAATCAATGCGCTTCCGCACTGTCGCTCTCGAGATAACTAAACGCCTGCCTGTAAAGGACCTCATCGACGGCGCGAGGTTACAGCCCATCCCAGGATGGGCTCGATACGCAAACCGTCGCGTATCGGACGGGGCGTCGAAACCCCGTTTCGATGGTTGACACTGCATCAAAAAAGTCGATACGGGTGTCGATGCGCAAAACGAAAGAGCTGACGATGCCACCACCCCGGTGATCGTCGAGCCCCCCCACCGACCACCACCGTGAACGCTCTCCCGCCTTCCTTGCCGCCCCATCTCCGGCCGGGCATGGCCGCGCGGCCGCCCCCCGGCGGGCGCCACCACGATGCACCCCCTCCCTCCCCTCTCCGTCCTCCTCACCTTCTACTGGGTCGCTGCCATCGCCGCGTTTGCTGGCCTTTCGGCACACCCGGCAACGGCGGGGCTGCTGGCGCATGGTAAGTTCTCACCGCCGTCGCCGCCGCCCATGGACGGCAGCGGCAGCGGCAGCGGCAGCGGCAGCGTCAGCGGCAGCAGCAGCAGCGGCATCAGGAACGGCGGAAGAAGCAGTGGCGGCGTCGGCGGCGTCGACTCCGTGGTGTCCGCGCCACGGTGGTCGCTGTGGCGACGGTGGTGCGCGGCTGCCGGCGTGGCCGCGCGCCCCGCGTGGAAGGCCTTTTACGGCACCGGCCTGGTGGTGGCGGCGGCGCTGCTGGTCGCGCCGCCGCCCCCGCTGGGCACGCCCGCTGATGTGGCTGTCACGGCGGCGGTGCGGGCGGCGGTGCGCTCGGTCGTGGGGGGTGGGAGGGGTGGCGCCACCGCGGGTGGCGCCGCAGGCGTAGGGGGGGCGGCCGTGGTGACGGCGGCGGCGGCAGCGGCCACAGCGGCCGCCGCCCCCTCCCTGCCGCTGGCGCTGGTGCTGTTTGTGGTGCAGGCGGCGCGGCGGCTGGCCGAGGTCACCGCCCTGTCCGTGCAGACGCCCCGGCGGGTGCCGCCGCACCTGTTCGCCGCGGGGCTTTCCTTTTACGTGGCCACCCCGCTGACGTGGTGGGTGGGTGGTGGTGGGGGGCGTGGGGGCGGCGCACTGGGGGGTGGGGGCGGGCTGCTGGCGTCGCCCGTCGCCGCAGCTGTTGCTGTGGCGGCTTTTGTCGCGGCGTCGGTCGTGCAACACTGGGCACACCGGGTGCTGGCGCGGCTCCGCCGCGGTAGCAGAGGTGATGGTGGGGGTGGTGCAGGCGGCGGTGACAACGGCGGCGGTGGCGGCGTCTACCGCTACGCTCGCCCCCGTGGGGGCGCCTTTGAGGTGGTGGCGTGCCCCCACTACGCCGCAGAGGTGGTCCTCTACGCCGCACTCGCGGCGGCGGCGGCCGCCGCGTCGGGCCCGTGGGGGGGCGGTACCCCGCCGGGGGGGGGGTCGCGGGGGGCGGGAGTGGGGGCGGCGACGTCTGGGTCGCCGCCGCCCGCGCCGGATGTGTGGGCTTTGTGGGTGTCAACTTGGGGGTGACGGGCCGCCAGACGGTGCGGTGGTACCGGCAGCGGGGATGGGCGGTGCGGTGGGCGCTCGTGCCGGGCGTGTTGTGAGAGTGGGGATGGCCGGCGGCGGGGGCAACTTGTCCTGCCCGCTGGGGCTCGATTGACGTTTTCAGTGAGGGGGAGGGGATGTGGGGGCGTGCACGTCCTGCGCCGCTCGTGCCCGCCCACTGAGGTAGACAGGAACAGGGGAAGGGGGGGCGAAAACGCTGCCACCGCGGCCGTTGCAGCCACCACCGCCGTTTCAAACACCGCCGTCGCTTCCAACACACCGCAGCTGGTGCCAACACCACCGCCACTTACCGCGGCCGTGGCGGCCGCAGCGGCGGCGGCGCCCACCCCCTCCCCCAGTTGGGCGTCGAGCCAGGCCGACAGCCGCGACTCGCCGCGCCGCTCGGGCGGCACCGCCGCCGCCGCGGCCGCCGACGGCGGCGGCGGGGACGTCCTCGACGCCATCGCCGCGACGGCGCACGGCAAGAACCAGGCAGCGACGCGAGCGGTGCTGGAGGCCGCCGCCGGCCAGCCGCCCGTCGGCGACTGCGAGCCGCTTTGGTGGCGTTTGCGCGCCAGCGGCTGACGTACGACCGGGGCGACCTGGGCGCCGCCGGCGACGCGCTCGCGGCGGTGCTCGAGGTGCGGACGCCCGCGGGCCGCCGCTTCCATGTTGCCCTGCTGCTCGCGCGGCTCCGCCTCAAAAACCCGCGAGGTCCACCGCCGCCTCGCGCTGTGCGACCGAATGGAGCGGGAGGCGCTGTACGCCTCCGCCGACGAGGGGCGCGCCGCCGCCGTGGCGACGGCCGTGGCGTTTGACGTGCCGCCGCAGGGGGGAAGGGGGGGGGCGGCGGCGGTGGCGGCGGCGGCGGCGGCTTCAGCGGCGGCGGCGGCGGCGGCGGCGGTGCGCTCCCCCCCCCTCCCCGCCCGCCGCTGCTGATGCTCGGGTACGCTCCTCTCCCCCCCCCCGTGGGCCCTGCGTCCGCGTCTGCCGCGGCGGCCGCGGCGGCGCCGCCCCCCGTCCGCCTGCCCGTCTCGCCCGCCGTCGCCGCCGCCGTCGCCGCCGCCGTCGCAACGCGCCTGCCCGCGGCCGACGCGCGCGGGTGGCCTGCGGCTGTGGCGGCGGCTGCTGCGGTCGACGACGGCCGCCGCGCGGGCGGCGACGCGGGGGGGTATGGGGGGGGGGGGGGGGGGGGGGGGCGCCCCCGCCGCCCCCGCCGCTGCCGCCGCCGCCGCCGCCGCCGCCGCGGACGGCGGCGGCTACCACCGCGGGCTGTCCGCCCCGTGGGCGGGGCCGATTCCCCCCTCCTCCCCCCTCGGCGGCGCGCCGGCGGCGGCGGGCGCCGCGGCGGCGGGCGCTGCCGGGGCGGCCGCGGTCGGCGCGCCCCCCGCCAAGGGAGTTCCGACACACGGGACGGGGGGTGGGGGGGGGGGGGGGGTTGGTGGGGGGGGGGGGGGGGGGGGCGGGCCGTATCACATGTGATCAAACGCCTCCCAGAGGGGTTTGATAACAGCGGGGGGTGATATCCTGTTACCAAACCCCCCACAGGACCTCTGGGGGGGGGTTGGATAACATGTTATCGGACCCCCTCCCAGAGGTCGTGAGGGGGGTTTGATAACAGGGGGGGTGTTATCCAGTTACCAAATTCATACTAGCGCACATACGCTCGGATCAGTCCAACTTGATTGTGTCACGATCAAAATACATTCAGACATTTACATGATTTATTTCATTTGTTATGTGTGCTGACAGAAAAGGCCCACCGACAGACGCGATTCAGCCGACGGCCGCGATTTACTCTTCCATATCTTCTCATTGCGCCGCCTCACCCAATCAAAAGCGCCCACTGCAGGCGGCTGCCGTTGCGGGACACAGCCCAGTCGAATCCGCGCCTCGTGCGGTGGGCCCCGCGCGGCCGGCGGCGGCGGCGCGAGCCAATGCCCGCCGCCGCCGCCGGTGGCCCCGCCCGGCGCCGCCGCCGTCGAGGCAGCGGGCGCCGCTTCATGGGGGGCCACCGCCCCCGCGACGCTGCGCCGCCGCGACGGCGGCGGCGACAGGAAACCCCCCCCTCTGCCCCCCCCTTTTTGCTCCTGGCTGGCCGAGTGCCCTTGACTGCCGCGCCGCGTGGGCCCCCCACGGGAGGCGCGACTTTATTGGTGTGGCCGCGCCCCTCCCGCGCCCGTCATGGCGCTTACGTCTGCCGTGGGTCGGGCCATTTGTTGCGGGCGGCAGCTGACCTCAGAACACACCGCCCCGGCCACAGCGCGGGGGCGGACTGCGCAGCTCATTCAAGGCCGCGTGGGGGTCGGTGGATGCGACCCGGCGGTGCGGGAGGGGCGGGGCAGGGGGGGCCAGCAGACAGGGCGGCATTGCCTGGGAGACCTCCCCCAGCTTTTTGTCCCTCACGCCGGCGGCGTTTGTTGCTCTCAAACGAGGGCACACTCTGCGGGTGCGTAGCGACACGCCTGGGCAGCTCCTGTATACATCCTTTTCCCGTCGACCCGCCTTGCACAGCCATCCCCTCTCGGCCGCTCCCTCTCCTCGTCGCCTGCACCCATTGCATCGCACGTCTGGTCTGTCGCGCGGCGCACGTCTGCCCTCCCGGCCCCGCTCCCCTCCGCCCCCCATCTTCCAGGACCCCGTTTTTCCTTCCCCACCTGTGCGAACGACCATGTCGGCAGCGGTGACCACGTCGGCGGCCGACGCGATGGCCCGCGCCAAGACGGCCGCCACCAACGTCCTCCACGCCGCCTCTGCCAAGGTGACGGGCAATGGCGGCGCGGCGGTGGCGCCCCCCCCACGACGGCCGCCGATCACGCCACCCGCATCCTCGCGTCGGTGGTGCACCAGTCGCCCCTCCACTCGGCGCGGCTGTCGTACCGGCCACGGATGCCGCCGCTGCTGCGCGGCTGCTTTCAGGTGGTAGAGGGGGCGCCCACGTCTGCCGAATCGGATGTGGACGTTATCCGCTCGCTTTTCCCCGTCCTCTTTGGGCAGCCGACGGTGGCGCTGGTGCCCAACCGGGGCACCCCCGTCACGATGGGCAACGTCCTGCGGGTGGGCTTTGTGCTGTCGGGGGGCCCCGCGTCGGGCGGGCACAATGTGATTTCAGGGCTGTGGGACCACCTGATGGAGCGCAACATGGACAGCAAGATGTTTGGGTTTATCGACGGGCCGTCGGGCATCTGCACCGGCACGTACACAGAGGTGACGGCGGAGCTGGTCAACGCGTTCCGCAACCAGGGCGGCTTCCACATGGTCGGCTCGGGGCGCACCAAGATTAGCACGCCCGAGCAGTTTACCGCGGCGCGGGCGACGGTGGAGAAGCTGGCGCTGGACGGGCTGGTGGTCATTGGGGGGGACGACTCCAACACCAACGCCATGCTCCTGGCAGAGAACTTTGCGGCCAACGGGCTCAAGACGCGGGTGATTGGGTGCCCCAAGACCATTGATGGTGACCTGGTACGTGTCGCGAGAGGTTTGCGGTCCTGTTTCAGGACGGAGGGGCGGGGGGCGACGGGGGAAGGTGCCCTCGTTGCCTTGTGTGTGGCGTTGACACCCCATGGCTCTGCCGTTGCTTGTGCTGTATGGCGTGGTGGTGGTCGTCGCGTCGGTTGGTGCGGAACTCGTCTAACGCTGAGCAACTGCTGGTGTCGCTATGGACTCTTGTGTGCGATGCGTTTTGTGCGTGTGTGCCCCGGTGAGGTTCCCACAGAGGAACGAGCACGTGGAGATGTCGTTTGGCTTTGACACGGCGACCAAGGTTTACTCGGAGCTGACCGGTAACCTCGGACTGGACGCCATCTCGG
The DNA here is from genome assembly GCA_008729055.1 of Pyropia haitanensis. NCBI lineage: Eukaryota > Rhodophyta > Bangiophyceae > Bangiales > Bangiaceae > Pyropia > Pyropia haitanensis. The sequence goes on along the minus strand of SDUX01000004.1, from coordinate 3,388,490 downwards.
CCAAGAAGACGTACCACTTTGTGCGGCTGATGGGCCGCTCCGCTTCGCACATCACGCTGGAGGTGGCCCTCCAGACGCACCCCAACCTGACGCTCATTGGGGAGGAGGTTGAGGCCAAGAAGCAGACGCTCGCGCAGTGCGTCACCTCCATGGTGGAGCTGATTTTCGAGCGGGCGGCGCTGGGCAAGAACTATGGCCTCATCATCCTGGTACGTTTGGTGGGCGAGATGTCCATGACTGTGGGGTGATTGTCTCGGCTGGCTGGTTTGGGGAAACTTGAATGAAATCGTCCGGGCGCTAACGCTTTCTTACTTTTGTACTGGCTGCTTGACGTCCTCTGTTGCCGTGTGCTTTCGTTTCTTCTGTTACCTCGTGTTTTCTCTCCCCCCCCCCCAGCCCGAGGGCGTCATTGAGTTCATGCCCGACGTGTGCGCGCTCATCCAGCAGCTCAACGACATTTTGGCGACTGGCTCGGCCAGCTTTGATGAGGTGGTGGTGAAGCTTGACGCCGAGAGCCGCAACCTGTTCCTCCTCCTCCCCCGCACCTTTGCCGAGCAGCTTATGATGGACCGCGACCCGCACGGCAACGTGCAGGTGTCCAAGATTGAGTCGGAGCGCCTCTTTATCGAGATGGTCTCCAACGAGCTGGCCAAGCGGAAGTGTGCTGGCGAGAAGGTGCCCCCCTTTTCGCCCGTGGCCCACTTCTTTGGTTATGAAGGCCGCGCCTCCCTGCCGAGCAACTTTGACTGCAACTTGTGCTACAGCCTGGGCAACGTTGCCGCCGCGCTGATTGAGGCGGGCAAGACCGGCTACATTGCTACCGCGTCCAACCTGACGTCCCCGCCGGAGGAGTGGAAGTGTGGCGGCTTCCCGTTGACCATGATGATGAACATTGAGCGGCGCAAGGGCAAGAACGTGCCCGTCATCAAGAAGGCGCTGGTGGTGCTCGAGGAGATGGCCTTTAAGATCTTTGCCGAGCAGCGCGACTCGTGGCGCCTGACCGAAGACTACCGCTGCCCAGGACCCATCCAGTACAGCGCTGACGCCAACGAGGTTACGATCACGTTGGCGTCTGAGGAGAAGGCCGCCAAGGTCTAGGTGCCAATGATGCAGCGCACCTGGTTGGGAGCTGATGGATTGTTTCTTCTTCTTCTTCCATGCTGTGGCCGTGCATTTTCTTCTTGTTTGGTTGTGTGGTGGCATCCACACCCTGTTGTCTGGCGGGATCTAGGGCTGAGTGTTTCTGCCGCTCTTGGGGTGAGGTCGGCCTGCGCTGGACAGTGCTGCAGGTAAATACCAGTGCCACTTTTACTGACCTAGAGCGCCGCGACGGAGCAGGTGAAGAGAAGCAGAGCACCACACTCGGCGACAGGCACTGGCCCTCATCCATCGCGGCGTCTTTTTCCCCATCTCCCCACCCCCCGCGCGTCCCTCGCAGCACGCGCCGCACGTCACTCCGTCTCGGCTGGCATCGGCGGCAGCTTCACCGGTGGCGGTACCTCCACCGGGTACAGCGGCAGCAGGCTCATCAGCAGCTTGCCCCGCCCGTGGAACGCCCCAAACGGCGTGATCGACGCGCGCACCCGGTTGGTCGTCCGCATAAAGACGCCCAACCCAAACGCCAGCCGCTCGCCCGGCCGCAGCAGCCGGAACGAGAGGAACTCTGCCCACTGCTGGCGGGGCAGCCGGAAAAAGGCGGAGAAGAAGTCGCGGATGGTGTGCAGGTCCAGCCGCCGCAGGTACTCGCCGCCAAAGTTGAAAAAGTCGCGCTGTCGCCGCCGGCCAATGCTCCACAGCGCGTCCCACACGCCCGCTGCGACCGCGTCCGCGTCCACGTCCAGCTCGGGCGCACCACCCGGCTGGCCTGCCAAACGGGACGACGACGACGTGGGCGCACCGCCCCCCGCCGCAGCGTCAGCGGCCGCGGCCGCCTCTACGGCGGTGGCCTTGGCCGCCGCCAGCTGCCCCGCAATCAGCGCCGCCGCCTCGTCGGCCAACTCGAGCGCGCGGGCGACCATGTAGCCCGTCGCGGGGTGGACGAGCGCGGCGGCGCCGCCAAACGCCACCACCCGCTGCCGCCGCGCCGGCAGGGGCCCGCCCATGGGGATGAGGCAGTACTCCTCGTCCAGCACCCGCGTGACGGTGATGCCGTCGTGCGCGAGGCGCGCGTGGAGGCGGCGCTTGAGGTCATCAAACGGCACCGCCGGGGCGGCAATGAGGGAGGTCTCCTCAAAGAAGACCCGGTTGGGGGCGATGGGCATGGCGTAGAGGAAGGTAGGGACGGCGGTGGACTCGGCGCGCTCCGCTGCGCTCCCCTGCATGTGGTCGTCCCGGTAGTCCATCAGCACCATTTGGCCCGGCGCGTACGGGTGGGACTCGACCTCGGCCTCGATGCCATACGCGGCCTGGAAGCCTCGCTTGTCCAGAGAGGAGCGCCCATCCCCGTCGGCCGCGGCGCCCTCCATCTCGACAAACCGCAGCGCGTGGCCTGTCGCGTCCGCGACCACCGCCCCACGGGCGGACCGGAGGGGACCGACCAGCCGCGGGCGGGACGGGCGGCCACCCGCCCCCCCCCCCGCCACACCGTCGCCGCCGTCGCCATCCGCCACCGGCGCGGGTGCCACGTCCTGGTAGCTCACCACCGAGTGGGCCGCGGGCGACACGTCCACGTCCGCCGCCGCCGCGTGCCGCACCGTCACCGCCCCCGACGCGCGGCAGCGGGCGAGCAGCCGCCGCTTGAGCGCGTGCCGGTCCAGCCGCACGTACACCCGGTTGAGCGCCGACGGCGCGCCGTCGGCGCGCACGTACGCGACCGCGTCGGGCCAGACCGCGCTGGTGCAGTCGCCCAGGCCGAGGGCCTCCAGCTCGTCCAGCCACACCCCGTAATTGTTGGGCCACGGCTGATCCAGCGCCGCGTCCAGCACCAGCGTCCGGAGGCCGCGCTCGCCCAGGCCCGCCGACAGGGACAGGCCCGCGGGGCCGCCGCCAATGACCACCACGTCGTACAGGCGGGTGTCGTCGTCGGCAGCGGGGGGCGCGGCCGCCGTCGCGGCCGCGGCCGCCACGGCGGCCGCCAACGGGGGGGCCGCCGAAGACGCTGGCGGGGGGGGCGACGGCGGCGACGACGACGACGACGCCGCCGCCGCGGCGGTCGACCCGGCCGCCGCGGGCGTCGTCACCATCCGCGGGGCGGGCACCCGCCGCGGCGGCGGCGGCGGCGGCGGCCGCCCCAGCCGCCGCGCCGCGACCGCAGTGCCGCGACCCGCGGGCGCCCCGCCCAGCGCCCCGAGCGGCCGCCGCAACGATAGCGGGCCCGCCGTCGCCGGCGGCACAAACGCTGCCATGGTGCGCCCGCGGAGCGCAGCGGGAAGATAGGGCGCCAAGCGCACGGGAGACGGACCAAAAAGAGGGAAAGGTTTGGGGAGGAGGGAGAAGAGGGAGGGAAACGCACGGCGACCGCCCACGCCCCTCCCAGACGACGGTGTACCGCCCGCACCGGCAGACGCAACCTGCGCGCGGTCGGCCGACACCTCCCGCACCGCACGTGGTGCCTTCCACCGCGGTACCGGCAGCCAGGTGCTTCTCGGACCAAGTCTCGACCCCCCATCGCGAGCCGGGCGGGGGGATCGCAGCCACAGATTGAGGTAGAGCTCCTGACCAGTCCATTGACTTGTTCAATCAACTCGTCGCTCACGTTGAGAAATTATTTTCAACAACACAGCAAAGGATGAACGTAGACACACGACATTCCAAAACAGTCATGTTCAACGTTGACACGCAGACTTACACGTAATTGTGTCATGTGAATCGAGGCGTGTATCGTCGGCCCCAACCCCTCACCCTGGCCTGACCGCCCGCCGCGCAAAAAGCAGTCTCGAAGAAATAGGAAGCGGCCCGCGCGTCTTCGGGCCGACGTGTCCGTACGACGGCTGGCCTTCGTCTCCGCTAGCATTAGAGAGAATCGGCCACAAGAAAATGACAACGATGTGGTGATTGCTGCATGAGAAGGTGGCTACTGTCATTTTCTTATCGAACGCGGCTTCGGCCGCAGAGGAAATGATAGAGTAATGACAATTTAGACCAGATCTCACAACGGTCCAGCGGCGGCGCGTCAGCTTTGTTGGCGCGCTCTCATCTGGCGCTGCTGCAGACGGACGGAACGGCGGGGCATGGCCGACCGCTGGAAGACGCACACGCCGGGGAAGGGGGGGGGGAAGCGGGAGGAGGAGGGAAGGGGGTAGGCCCTACATGTCGCGGCGGGGAAGGAGACATGATGGAGCAGGTGCACTACGCGCGCGTGGTCGGCCTCACGCGCCCCCGTCGACGCGGAACTTGCGCATTTGGTGGCTTCGAGGAGGCGAAACGTGGTACGACGTGGCAGGACAGACTGGCGTTGCGCTCTCACGAGGACGTGACGAAAGAGGGCCTTTTTCTCACATGTGAGATGACAGATGGGGCCCGTGGCCGCCACGTGGATCACAACTGGCAGCTTTATCATCACAAGCTAGTCATTTCCTTGTGGCCGATTCCCTCTAATGACGAGAAGCGCCGTGACGGTGCGTACCTGGGTCCATTCCCGCACCTTGCTTCACAATTCCCAACCCCCCCCCCACCTCCCCCCCCCTCGTCCCGCCCCCCCTCCCCCCCCCCCCCCAACCTTTCATGGGCTTGCTCGCCCGTGTAGGGGACCACGCCCGGCATGTAAGAGAGAGGCGGCCTAGCGATCGATCGATGCGGCGGTCGTGGCTACACGACTGGGGGGGCGAGCGCGTCTCCGTCAGGCCCACTTGGAACCCGTTCGGCTCACTGATCGGCATTTCTGGCGGAAATTGTAGCACTTAATATGTGTACTGTAAGGCTGCCTATTAGTGCGCGATGTCACTTAACGAGACGCACTTCGTCGCACTTACATATTCGCGTATTGAGTGCGAGATTCGAGAGATATTCAATATTGTGCCGCCCCAGCGCTTCAGCTCGCCGGGCGTCGTCTTGACAAGCGCTTGACAAGACTTGACAAGCCCAGAACAAGAAAAAAATAGGCTTGTCGTGGATCCTGCTTTTTGCATCAATGCGCCGGCCGTCCACGTCCACGCTCCCCTCCCGCTTTCGCGCGGCCCCTGCAGAGCCGCGTTCCGTCTTGCGCTCCTGTTCCGCATTCCCTCGTCCTCCCCCGTTGCCCTCCTCCCCCCCCCCTCGGTCTACCCCGTTCACCTCACTCTGCCTGTCTACCTCCTCACGCGCCGCGTGACTCCCGCCGCCGTCACCCCCGCCCCCCTACGCCTCTTCTGTTCCTTTCCCCGCTTCCCTCCGTCCGCTGCCCGCCTCCCCCCACCCCTTGCATCGGCTGGCAACCTGCTCCGCGCGTCCCCCCCTCCCGCTCCCTCCCGCCCCCTCACCCCCCTCTCCCCCGTCCCGCCCCCCCATCGCCTTCCTTCTCCCCCTGCCACCCCCCCCCTTCTCCACCCTCCCTCACCCCCCCCCCCCCGCCCCCCGCCCCCGCCGTCGCTCGCCCCGCCAGTGCGATGCGGCACTCGCGCACGCGGCGCCTGCGCGTCGCCGCCGCCATCCGCCGCGCGGCGGCGGTGCGGGCGGCGCGGGCGGCGCTCGCCGCCGAGGCGGCCGCCCTCACCGCCGCCGCCGCCGCGCGGGCGGCGGCCGTCGCGGGCTGGTACGCCGTCGAGGCGGCACGGGAGAAGGAGGAGACGGCGGCGGCGGCGGCGGCGGCGGCGGCGACGGGGGTGACGGAGGGGGGGCGAGGAGGAGGGAGAGATGATGGGGGGGGGATGGTGGGGGGGGGGACGAAGTGGGTGGCGCTGGCGGGCGGCGTCGGCGGCGCATCTCGTTTGGGGGGGTGTCCGACGTGTTTGTGCTGTCGGATGAGGAGGAGGGGGAGGGGGAGGAGGGGCAGGAGGGGGAGGGTGGGGAAGAGGGGGAAGCATCTGAGGAGGGGGGCGAGGTCGACGAGGCCGAGGAGGGCGGCGGGGGAAGGGCAGCCACTACCGGGGCGGCGGCGGCTGGGGCGGCACCCGCGCAAGCATCACCACCCGCGGCGGCCGTGGCACCAGCGACGGCGGCGGCAGCCGTGGCGGGAAGGGGCACCAAGCGCCCCCGCCGCAGCGCCCGCGGCGTCGGCCGCGGCGGCGGCGACGGCGGTGGCGGCAGTGGCGACAGCGGCAGCGGCGGCGGCGGCGGCGGTGGCGGCGACGGCAGCGGCGGCGGCGGTGCAGCGGGCGGGCGGGCGGGCTGGCGGGCGCCCGCGCTGGCGGCCGAGCCCGTATGATCGCCGCGCGCTGGCGGCTTGGGGTGCCTGATGAACCGGCGCGGTGGGAGACGCTTAAGGAGGGCGGGAGGTGTTGGAGCGAGGGCGGGGAGGGGCGGGGCACCAGGCTCGGGGGGGTGGGGTCCGCGGCAGCTCCTGAGCGGCTAGCAGGGGAGCGGATGGCTCGGGGGGGACGGCAGGGGGCGGCGGGGCCGGCGCACCCGCGTTCCCGCAAGCGCGTCAGCCGCGATGGATGTGAGGGGGATATTGCCGACGATGCGGTACTGGCGGCGGCGGCGGGCGCGCCGATATCCTCCGCCGAGGCGGTGGCGGCGGCCACCGCCGCGGCTGCTGTACGTGTCGCGGCTTGCACGGCTGCCGCGGGTATGGCACCTGTCGCGCCCTACACTCCCGCCACGGCCGCCACCGCCACTGGTGGTGGCACGCGCGCCCCCCCCTTGTTGCCCAATCCACAACCCCCCCCCCCCCTTGCCTGTCGCTTCCGCCCGTGACATGGCCGCACCGGCACCGGCGGCGGGCGCCGCGCCCGCTGCGTTGGTGGCGGGGCCCTCCCCCGTCGGGTGGGGGGGCGTTTGTTTCGGGACGGGGAGTGCCGGTGCAGCCGCCGGGTGGGGCCAGACGGTTTGGCGTGGGGGAGAAGGCGGGCGACCGCTGCTGGACGGGGCTGCCGTGCGTGAGGGGGGGAGTGTTCGGCGTAGCCGGTGCACGTGGTGAGGGTGGGGCGTTGGGGGGGATGGGGAGGGGGTAGCAGGGAGGGCGGCGGGAGGCAGCACAGGCGGGTCACGCGGTCGCCTCGACGCCGCCGTGCGCCACGGCGGCTGGACAGGCGGCGGCGGCCGCCCGCTCTGGACGCGCCGCGGTGGACGTGTCGTTCCACCGGCGCGGCGACGCGCCGCGGCGGTACCCCCCCCCACTCTGCCCAGCTGCCGCTTCCTCCCCCTCCCCTCGCGCCTCCCGGCGCACGCGGCGGCGGCGGTAGGCGGGGAATCGGCAGCGGGTGGCGGCGCTCGCAGCCGTCCCGCCAGGCTTCCCCGCCGTGTCCTGAACCCGGACGCGCAGCTGCCGCCGTCGACGCCCGCACGCGCGTTCCGTTTCGCTGGCGCTCCCCTCCGCCCAGGGGTGCTCGTCGAGCCGCTCCCACGCGGCTGCGCCCGCCCCCCTGGATCGTCTTTTGCCGTGTATGGATGCGGCCGCGCGCGGTCTTATTCCCACGGCGCGCTGCGGGTGGCACCTCTCCCTCCCACCCCTTCCGGGGTAGTAGCAGCCACCGGCGTGGTCCCGAACGCGGCACCCAATTCGTCGCGTGGCCACTTGGCTCCTCACCCACTTGCTTTTCTTGGAAGGCTCTTGTTCCCGATGTCCGTTCATACTTTGTTCACACCATTTCTTCTCTTTTGGACAGCGAAGAGCCCGGAACTTAGTTCAAATATGGGCATCCACTATTTGGACATCACATAGGAACGAAATACTTTCATCCACGTATATTGTTCTGCCAACATGCGTCAGAAGGAATTGAGCTGCTGTTCCCAGGGCCGTTGCGCACGTCGTCGGCCACCTCTTCCGCGCGCGGCGCAACGCAAGGCGCCCTCGTGTGCGGCCGCCCACGCCGCCTTGCGTCCGCCCCCCACCCCCTCGTCACGGACCGCCCACCTTCTGTGCCGCGGGCAGCGCGCGTGGCGTCGCCGATACCCTGCTGCCCCCTCCCCCCCACCCTCCCCCCTCCGCCCCTCCCATGGCGGATTCCAAGGTTGTCGCCGCCGGCGGCGGCGCGGCGGCCGCCCCCCCGCCGCCCGGCGGCGGCGGCGGCGGCGGTGGCGGCGCCGCCGCCGCCGCCGCCGCGGCGGGCATGAGCGCCGACGCCCAAAAGGCGGTCATTGAGCGGTACCAGAACCTGCGGGCGGTGGTGGCCAACCTGGCGCAGGCCGTCCAGGAGGCGGACGGGGATCGGGCGGAGCATGAGTACGTTGGGGGTGGCCACTTGTGGCGGGCGCGCGCGCGCGCGCGCCGGGGGGGTGCGCCGGGGTCGTCGTGGTGGTGGCGGCTGCGGTGGGGGCGGCGGATGGTGGGGGGGGGGGGGGGGGGGGGGGGGGGGGGGGGGGGGGGGAGGGCTACACCAGCGTTTTTGGCAGCGAACAAGGCACGTGGCGGCTGGCTGGCGCACGCGCTTGGCCACTGGCGTGCGGCGGGTGGGATGCTGGGGGCGGGCGTCTGCGCGCGGCCGCCGCCGCGGCCGCCGCGCGGGCGGCGTGGGGGCGCCGCGCACCGCCGCGGCCGCCGTCGACCCGACGGTGGGCGCGGTGGGGGGCGCCGCGGGCGCCGCGCCGGCGGCCGCGTCCAGCGTGCCCGGCGGCGTGCCGGCCGCCGCCGACGGCCGCTGCCGTCTAGGGTCGACGCGGCGGCCGCGGCGGCGCGGCGGCTCGCGACGGTGCGCGCGTCCCCTTCCCCCCCCCCCTCGGCACCGCTCGCCCTGTGTGGGGGCACGGGTGGCCGCCACCCCCCCCCCCCCCCCTGCTGTTGCGCCCCGCTCATGCCCTCGCGTCGTCGCCGGGTCGCCTCATGCGGCAACGTGCTAACGGTGTGGCGTCGTTTGGTCCGTCGTCTTTTTTTTGTTTTGTTTTTTTGTTTTGTTTCTCCTGCGCTGTTGCTCGCCTGGCGGCTTGTCGCGACCCCCCCCCCCCCCCTGGCGCCCCGCGCAGCCTGGTGCTGCGGCAGCTGGCGCCGCTCCCCCCCAGCCGCCGCTGCTGGCACCAGGTCGGCTCCGTCCTCTCCACCCGCACCGTCGGCGAGGTGGTGCCGGTCCTCACCGCCGAGCGCACCCGCCTGGAGGGCGTCATGCGCGAGAGCGCCGCCCGCCTCGCCGAGGCGGAGGCCGCCCTCGCCGAGCTCACCCGCACGTACAACATCCGCGAGCGGGGGCAGGGCGCGTGAGGCGCGGCGGCGGGGGGGGGCGGGGGGGGGGGGGGGGGCGCCGCCGCCGCGGCGTGGTGTGGTGCCGTGCGGCGCGGCGGCACGGGGGAGAGGCGTGTTGGGGGGAGTGGGGGGGAGGGTTGGGGGGGGGGGGGGTTATGGGCGTTGGGTGAACAGCGGTGGCGCTGGTGGCATTGCGAGCTTTGAGCGAGGGGGGGGGGGGGGAGACGCGGGGCGGGCCGCCACGGCGTCGGCGGCTGCGCGGCGTTGGCGGCAGGGGGGTGTGGCGGCGGCGGCGTGCCGCGCGCGGGTACGGCTGGCGAGTCGCCGCCGCCGCGGCGGGCGCGCGTGCCGCCCGCCGCGTGGGGGCGCCGCCGCCCGCGTCGGGGGGCGCCGCCGCGCGCGGACGCGGCGTCGCGGTGCGCTTTTTTTTTTTTTGTCCCTGCTGTGCCCCGCCGCGTCGGCCGTGGCGCACGCCCCGCCCCGCGGTGGGCCCCGCCGTGGTGGGCCGTCGACGCTGCCGGCGGGCGCCGCCGGCCGCGGGCGGGGTGCGGCCGCCGCGGCCCGCCGGCCACGGCCTGCCCGCCCGTCTGCCGGCCGGCTACCGTCCTCCCACCCACCCACCCACCCACCCACCCGCCCGCCCACCCACCCACCCACCCACCCGCCCACCCACCCACCCACCCACCCACCCGCCCGTCCGCCCACCCCGCCCGCCCGCGCGGCACTAGCGCCGCGGCCGTGCGCGCCGCCTAGGCCGCCGCCGCGTCGCGCGCAAAGACGGCGACAAAAAAACCTGCACCGCGGGTCGGCACGGCGGCCGCGCGCGGCGGCGCGCGCCCCCCCCCCGCACGCCACACCCCCATCCCAGCCACACGGCGAGCGCAACCGCGGACCGCGGCGTTAGTGCTGGGTCCACCGCCGGCCGGTCGGCCGCCGCCGCCGCCGCCGCCGCCAGCCCGCCGCGGCGTGGCGCGGCCGCTGCGCCCACCCACCCGCCGGCCGGTGGGTGGCGGTGTCCAAACCCCCCCCCCCCCCCCCACCCCCCCCCCCACCCGCCCCCCTCCCCCGCAAGTGGCTCCCTGCCGTCCGCAGCCCCCCCCCCACCCCCCTCCCTCCCTCCCCGCGCCGTCTGCGCCTCCCTCTCAGCAATCCACCCCCCCACCCACGTACCGTCCGTCTCGTCCGCCTCCTCCTCCGCGCGGAGGCACGCGCGTGCCACCGCCGGCGGCACGCCCGGCGCGGCCACCCCCCGGCGGGCCCAGCCCGGCAGCGCCGGGTGGACGCGCCACGCGGCGGCGGCGCCGCCGCCGCCGCCGCCGCGGGGCGCGGCGGCCAGCGCGGCGGCAACGACCGCCTCGTTCTCCGCCACCTCCACCGAGCACGTTGAGTAGACGACCCGCCGCGCCGACGGGATGGCCAGCGCGCGCGACAGCATCTGCGTTTGCACCGCCGCCAGGCGTGCAAGGCGGTCCTGGTAGGCGGCGGCGGCGGCGGCGGCGGCGGCGTCGGCGGCGGCGGTGGTGGTGGTGGCGGTGCCCCCTCCCCCCCCCCCCCGTCGCCGGCGCCGTCACCCCCGGCGGCGGCGGCGGCACCCTCGACCAGCCGGTCCATCCGGCGCGCGCGGGTGCCCGACCCCGAGCAGCTCGGGTCGACGAGCACCACCGCCACCCCCGCCACCGCCGCCGCGACCGCCGCGTCGGTCAGCCAGTCCCCCCGCACCAGCCGCACGTGGCCCGCGGCGCCCGTCCGGGAGAGCGTCTCGCGGAGCGCCCGCGCGCGCGCCGCGTCGCGCTCCACGGCGACGACCGGCCCCGCGGCGGCGGCGGCGAGCGCCGCCGCCAGCTGCACCGTCTTGTTGCCCGGCGCGGCGGTCGCGTCAGCGGCGGCCCAGCCCGCGATGGGCGGCCCGCCCGCGAGCGAGTCGAGCAGCGCCACCACCGGCAGGCAGCTGCTCTTGCCTTGGACGACCGCCCGGCCGGCGCGGAGGAGGGGGTGGTCGTGGACCGCCACGCCGGGCGCGACGCGGACCAGGTCGGGGAAGGGCGGGCCGACGCGCGTCGCGCGGGGCGCGGCGCCGCCGCCCGCTGCCGCGGCGGCGTGCGCGGCCGCGTCCGTCCCGGCGGCGTGCGCGGCCGCGGCCGTCCCGGCGGCGCGCGCGGCCGCGTCCGTCCCGGCGGCGCGCGCGGCCGCGTCCGTCCCGGCGGCGCGCGCGGCCGCGGCCGTCCCGGCGGTGCCGGCGGTGGCGGCAGCGTCCCCCCCCCCCCCCCAAACGCGCGGAGCACCTCCGCCACCGTCCCCCCCCGCAGCGCGTTGGCCCGCACGTACCGTGGCCGCGGCGGCGGCGGCGGCAGCGCGAGCGCCGCGGCGGTCGGCGCGCCCGCGTCGCGCAGCGCCGCGCGGAGGGCGGCCGCCAAGTTGGGCCGCGCCCGCACCAGCGCCCGCTCCACCGGCCCGTGCGCGGCAAACCGGCCGCCCGACAGGAGCAGGTCGTACAGGAGGAGCAGCCCGAGGGCGGGGTTGGCCGCCAGCCGCGGCGAGACGGCGTCGACGCGCGCCCGCCGCGCCACGTCGGCGAGCAGCCGCCGGTGGCGGAGCGTGGAGATGACGAGCGCGTAGACGGCGCGCTTGTTGGTTACCCCCGGCGCCAAGCACAGGGCGGTGGGGGAGGGGGGGGGGGGGGCGCCGCCGCCGCCGCCGCCGCCGCCGCCGCCGCCGGCCGCGAGGAGCGTCGACAGGATGGTGGCGGCTTGGGCGTAGGTGGTGGAGTGGCGGCTGCCGGGCGCGGCGGGCGCGGCGGGCGCGGCGGGCGCGGCCTCCCAGTCGCGGGGGACCCACGTGCGGGGGGGGGCGCGGGGGGGAGAGGGGGGGGGGGGCGGGTCGCTGGCGCCGCCGGCCACGCCGCCGCCGCCGCCGCCGCCGCCGCCGCCGCCGCCGCCTGCGGGGCTGCCGTCGCCGGGGTTGCCGGGGCCGCCGCCGCCGCCGGCAGACTGCGCCGCCGCCTTGGCGGCCTTTTTCTGCCGCTTGGACGGGCCAGAGGGGGTGGCCACCGCCGCGGCTGCGATGCCGCGCTTCAACCGCCGTGACTTGGCCATGATGGGTCGCTGCTGGGGGGCGGGGGGGGGGGCGGCGGGCGGGACGGTGGCGGCGGGCGTGGACGGTGGCCTCGAGCGGCCGCCGTCGCACACACGCCGCGACCGTCCGGGCGGGGGCCGTTGCAGACGGCGACGTCGATGGACGCTTGATCTCTCCTAAATTGCATGCGCCGAAAAAAAGAAGTACACGGCTTGGCGAGACGCACTTTTCAACCGTGAACGAAAATCTGACAAGATCTGTTCAAAGTTCCGTTCACCATGAGTCACGAGATGATCTGTGGTGACCATGTATGTAAGCTGCTGACAAGATCCAATCATCAAGGGACAGAGCGCCCTTGAACATCCATGGCCATTGCTGTCCCCAACAGCGAATTGTGACTGGGGGAGCCCCGCCGGCGGCCGCGCCGGACGGTCGCGGATAGAGTTGGGTGACCAGCCGTCGTGGCCCCGGCCCGCCATGCAGCTGCCACAGTGCCAAAACGGGCCCCCACCGACGGGCCCCCCCCCCCCCCCCCCCCCAGCTCACGGTCGTCGGCGCGGGGCCCGCTGCCGGGCGATGGCGCGGGCGGCCGTGCCCCGTCGCGGCGTGCCGCCACCGCCGCGCCCCCCCCCCCGCCGCCCCCGCCCGCCCGCCACACCCCGCGCCTGGCCCCGCGCCGCGCGGCGTCCGCCACCCCCCCGCCGCCGCCCCGCCGGCCGCTTCCCCCCCCCCCCCCCCCCCCCCCCCCCCTGCGCCGTCCATGACGGTGCGGACGCCGCGGACGCCCCCCGCGATGGCCACCCCAAAGGCCGGGACACGGGTGGCGGCGGTGGAGGCGGAGGCGGCGGCGGCGGCGGCGGCGGCGGCGGCCGCCGCCGCCGCCGACGCGGCCGCGGGCGGCGGCGACCTCAACCGGTCGGCGTTTACCGAGGCGTCGGCAGAGCCGACCGCGTTGGAGTTGTCCGAGTCGACGCTCCTCGGTGAGGCGCGGAGAACGGCGGTCGGCCGCGCCCTGTACCGGGCGCAGTTTAACCAGCGGCAGCTCGCGGCGCTCACTGCGTACAAGAACCGTGGCGCGGACCTGTCCATCACGTACCGGCTGGTGATGGGGCCGCTGTACAACCGGCTGGTACGGTTCCTGCCCATGTGGCTGGCGCCCAACCTGGTCACCCTCATCGGCCTCATCCTCGTCCTCGTCACGCACTGGACGCTCATCTGGTACTCGCCCGACCTGCTCACCCCCGCCCCGCGGCCCGTGTACGTGGCGGTGGGCGTCGGCCTCTTTTCGTACATGGTGCTGGACAACCTGGACGGGCGGCAGGCGCGGCGGACGGGCTCCTCGTCGCCGCTGGGCCACCTGTTTGATCACGGCTGCGACGCGCTCAACATCTCCGTGTCGGGGCTGAGTATGGTCGCGTCGCTGCAGCTGGGCACCACCGGCATTTGGTCGCTGTGGGTGCTGTGGTCCATGGGCTTCCTCGTCTGCTACACGGCGACGCTGGAAGAGTTTTTTACGGGCGCGATGGTGCTGCGCGAAATCAACGGGCCCAACGAGGGCATCATCCTCATGTCGCTGGTGCACATCCTGACGGGCGCGCTGGGCCCGCAGATCTGGTCGTCGCCCGTGTCGCTCGGCCCGTTTCATTTTGCCCGCGCAGGCCACCTGTTTGCGTGGGTGGCCATCCCGCTGATCGTCCCGACGGTCGGGTGCAACTACTACGAGGCGTGGCGCCACGCGGGCGCGTGCGGCCAGTCCCAGCCGCGCACGCTGCTCCGCGCGGTGGGCTTTACCATCCCGTTTGCAGTGTTCAGCGCGTCCCTCTTTGGGTGGGCCCTCGCCGCGCCCGACCTGTGGGCCGCCTACCCCGCGGTGATGGTGTGGATGTCGGGCTTCAACTTTTTCTACCTCGTCTCCCGCCTCATCCTCTCGCACCTGACGCACACGCAGTTCCCGTTCTTCCTCAAGGCGCTCATGCCGATGGCGGCCGGGGCGGCCAACGCGGCGTGGGGCGCCGCGCGGGGCGCGCCGCCGCCGGTGCCCAACGTGACGATGCTGGCCGCCGTCTTCACCGTGTCCGCGGTGTTCAACTCTTGGAGAATTTACTGTATGATTACGCAGATCTGTACGCACCTCCGCATCCGCTGCTTCTCCATCCAAAAACTGGACTGAGCGGCCGCGCGTGCGCGCGCGTGCGTCGTGAGTGGTGCGGGGGCGGGCTGCGGGTGGGCCAGGTGGGACGGTTGTTGGGGAGGACAGCTGGTGGCTGGGAGTGGGGGGCTGTGGGCTTGGACCAGGGATCATCTGCGGCGCGTGCAGCCGCTGCTAGGCTGGTGTGTGTTGTTACTCTTTTATTGGTCGTGTCTGTTTTTCGTTTGTCTCTCTTGTTTCCCTTGCGACACTTGGCTGTTCTCACCGGGCTCCCGAGCACCACCCTCCTGCTGCCGCTCCAGATGAAGCTGGCGAGGCAACGCACCGGCGTCGAACGAGCAGACGACCGAGCGGGACGACCTTCCAGGCAGGTGACGACGGGTGCGAGATGAACAGGAGCGAAGTACCGGCCGGGTTTTCTCCCCACTCACGCGGCCGCACGCCAGACCGGTTGCGCAACAAGCATGCCCCTGTGTTGCCCACTGGCGCCGCCCCGCCAGACAACAGCGGCTGTCCGCCATACGCGCGTGCACCGCATGGACCCCACCCACCCAAACGCACACTCACACCCACACAAGCGCACCGGCAAGCACGGCCACAGCTGCACCTGCAGTGACACACCCACCCTTCCTCCGGCTCTGGCCAGTCGCGTACCCCGCAGCAGCAACGTCCGCCCCCTCCCCCTCCCCACCACCCCCACCCTACGCCTCAGTTGATCAGATAGCCAGACAGGAAGAGCAAGAAGAAGAGAGCGAGGCCACCATAGATCAGCGCCGACTTTTGCCCCCCCGTCAGGCTGTTGGTGCCAATGCCGTAGCTCTGGTTGTCGGCGAAACCCGCAATGACCTTCTTGATCGGCACAAACGCAGACTTGGGCGTCTTGCACGACGGGCACCGAAAGTTGGCCGGCAGGTCTTCAAACGTGGTCCCAGACTTGATGCCCGAGAGGAACTCGCCCTTGCTCTTCTCGTACACATAGTTGCAGGTGGGGCACTCATAGTTGCCCTCATCGATTTCGATAAATCTGGAGAGCCAGGGTGACCGGAGGGGGAAGAGAAAGAGACGACAGAGGGGGGGGGGGGGGGGGGGGGGGGGGAGGTGCAGTGACCAGGCGCCGCAACGCAGAGACAGCGAGTCAGATGCATGCGCCCATCCCACACCGACACGCGCCAGAGGATCACGCCCACCCCCCCTAAAGGGCCCCCCACAGTCAGCCCGCTGCAGCACGCTGTCGACGATACGCCGCCGCCACGTACTTCTCAGCCGCCTTCAACCTGTCAATCTCCTTTTGCTTGTCGCTCCTCGTGTCCTCCTCCTCCGCCGCGTTGCCGTCGGCGGCGGCCGCCACCACCACCTCCTCCCCATCTTTGGTACGATCCCCCGGCTGCACGCTGGCAACGGGCGTCGCCCGGCCACCCGCCCGGCGGACCGGCCGACGCGCCGCGACCCGGCCCAGCGGCCGGGCGGGGGTGACCATCCCCCGCGCGGCGGCCGGCGCCCGCCGCGAGGCCAGGCCAGCGGGGCCGCCCGCGACGGGCACAAACGCCATCTGCCGATGAGTAGACACCATGGCGCCGCTCGTGATGGGTGGCGGCGGGGTGCGCGGTGGCAGCAACAACGCCAACCGACGGCGGTGCGGGATGGGGGCGGCTGCGCGGATGCGGCGGGGACGCGGCGTGGGGGCACGCAATGCGCTCCGCGTGGAGGCGATGGCGAGGTCAAGGACAGCCTCTCATGTGCAGGCAACCACAGCGTCAAACCCGAGCTCCACCATTCCTTGGGCAAGTTGGAGCGCTGTATGCTGCATTTCTAAACTAAAGAATCGAATGGGTGGCATGAAAGTACACGCAACCGTCAGTACTTCCTCCATCCATGTCAATTCCAATTTCATATTGTATTTGAAACTCCACGCGAGACTCGGGTGTGCTGCCCATATGATTATTTCAAAAAGAGAGAATTTGGGTCTGGACAATATTGAGCAACCGTGGGATTTCAAGGCTTGAGCTGGCCCGATCAATCCCGCGAGCCAAGAAGAAAACGGGGGAGCTGCTTACACAATACAATGGGATATGGAACACTCTGTCGCCGGCCAGGGGCGCGTGCACGAGCGTGCCACGAGAGCGGCGCGTGTGGCGCGTGCGCTTCCAGCAGTGCTCCCAACAAGGGGCCCATTCGTCCCACGTCAGGCCAATCGCGTGGCGCGGGGTCCCCCCCCCCCCCCCTGCGCCCCCGACCGGCCGCCCCCGCCGGCCCGCCCCGCCGCCGGCGGCTTTCAGTCGCGGTGCCTGCCCGTTGCGGGCCGACGACGGTTGCTTTCACCCGCGCGGCGGCTGTGGCCGCCACCCCGCCGCGTCGGGCGCGATCCACCGCCGCCGCCGTGGGCGCCGCGCCGCCCCGCCCCGACGAGCGGAGGGGTGGTCCACCGTGGCGGGCCGGCCGCCGACGCTGCCGGCGGCCGGCCGCGGCGGCGGCGGCGGCGGCGGCAGCCGCGACGCGGCCGCTCTGCCAACGGCCGCCGCCGGCCGGGGCGGCTGCCGCCGCGGCGCGGCGCGGCGCGTGGCGGGTGGCGGGGGGGCCGACGCGAGGCGGCCGCCCCCCCCCCCCCCCCCCCACCCGCCGCGGCGGCCGCCGCAGCCGTCCCCCCCCCTTCCCCCCGCCCGCGCTCTCCCCGATTCCCCCGCGCTGCGGCGCCAGTGCCACGACCGCCGCCGCGGGCGGTCGACCACCACCCACCCCCCCCCCCCCCCCCGTCGCCCCCCCCCGGGCGGTCCTCCCCCCCCCCCCCCCCCCCCGCGGTTGCCGGCACGAGCGCCGCCCCCCCCCGGCCGACGGGGGACGGCGGTCGGTCGCGGGCGGCCGCCGCGGCCAACGACGCTGCGCGTCGGTGGTGGGGATGGGGCGGACGCCGCCCCCCGCGAGACCACCCCCCCGTCGCTCGACGGTCCCCACGCGCCGCGGCAGCGTCGCTGCCGCGGCGTGGCCATTGCCCGCCGCCCCGCACCGTGCGGCGGCGGGTGGGGGGACTGCCGGGCACGCGCAGCGCGGTGGGCCGCGTCGGCCCCCCCCCCATTCCGCCCACGGTCCGCCCCGTCGACGGGGCCGGCCGGCCGGCGGGGGTTTGTTCCTTCCCCCCCCCCCCCCCCCCCCCGCAGCACCGCGTCGCCCCCCCCCCACCCCCCCCGGCGCGCGCCGCCCCACCGCCGACCGTGTGTCGGCGTGGCACGGCGTGGCGACGCGGCCGGCCGGCCGGCGGCGGCCACGCCGGTGCCGCCGCCGCCGCCGCCGCCGCCGCCGCCGCCGCCGTCCTCGGCCGACGGCTGGCGGTCTGCGCCGGCCGCGCGCCGCGCGGCGGGGGGGGGGGGGGCGCCGCCCGCGCCCCGCCGAGGCGTGGCACGCGTGGCGGGCGTGGCAGCGGCGGCGGCGGCGGGGGCGGCTGTGTCCGCCGGCCACCCACCCACCCACCCACGCCACCCCCCCCCCCCTCCACCTCGGCCACCGCCATAGATACACCCGAGACAGGCTCCCCCCCCCCCCCCCCCCCCATAGATACCCTCCAGACGGTGGTCTCCCTCCGCCCCCGCCCGTTCCCCCCCCCCCCCCCCGCCCTCCTCCCCATCCCGGCGTTGCGCCCCCGTTGCCCCGCGGTCGTCGACCAACGGCCCGCCCCCTCCCGCCCACCCCCCCCCCCCCCCCCCCCCCATGCCCCCCCCGCCGTCCCCTACCCGCCCCCCCCCCCCCCCCTCTGCTCTGACAGTCCCGTGCAAGCCGCGCGCGCCCCGGCGGCCGCTCTGACAGTCCCGTGCAAGCCGCGCCCCGCCGGCCGCTCTGACAGTCCCGTGCAAGCCGCTCCCCCCCCCCCCCCCCTCTCCCGCCGGCCGCCCGCGTCCCGGTCGGGACTGTCCACGGGGGGAGGGCGGACGCAGCCGCCGCCGCCGCCGCCGCCGCCGCCGCCGCCGCCCCCACCGCCGCCGCTGCCGCCGCCGCCGCCGCCGCCGCCACACGCGCGCGCGCGTGCCGCGGCGGCGGCGGTGGTGGTGGCGGCGGCGGCAGCGGCGGCAGCGGCGGCAACGGCGGCAGCGGCGGTGGCGGCGGCGGTGGCGGCGGCGGCGGCGGCGGCGGCGGCGGCGGCGCGGCGCGGCGCGGCGGGCGGGTGATCCGCCCCCGCGGGCGCGGGCGCAGAAAGCAGTTGTAAGGGCAAGGGGCGGCGCGCCGCGGCCGGCCGCCGCCGGCCGCCGCCCGCCCCGCGGGCGGCCGGTGGCGCGGCCGGCGCGCTGGGCGGCGGCCGCGGTCGGCGGGGGCGGCACCCCCCCCACCCCCCCACCCCCCCTCCCCTCCCCCCACCCCCCCTCCCCCCCCCCCACCCCCCCCCCCGCCACCCTTCAGGGCGGCGCCTGGTACTACACCCCCCACCCCCCCCCCCCCCCCCACCTTCCCCCCCCCCCTCCCCCCCTCTCCCTCCCGCCCCGTGGCGTCTTGGTGCCACCACCGTGGACCGCCGCGGCGGCACCGCCGCGTTGGGCCTCCGCCCGCGTGTGCTGAGCGCGCGCGCAGCGGCGGCCGGCGGCGGCCGCCGCGGCGCGCGGGGGGGCAAGGCAGCGACGCCGCCGCGGGGGGTGGCGCCGCGCACGGCGCGGCGACGTGGACGCGGCGGCGTCCACGGCCGACGCGGACGGTGGGAAGGGGGAGGCGGGGGGGGGGGGGGGGGGGGGGCGCCAGAGCAGCGCGAAAAGCCGCTGGCCGTGCGGGGGGGGGGGTACTGCGGAGGGGAGAGACGCCGCAGCGGGAGGGGGGGGGGGGGGGGGGTGTGGCGGCCGCCGCGGCCGCCGACGCTGTGCTGGGGTGGGGGGGGGGGGGGGGGGAGGGGGGGGACCGACGCCCGCCGCCCGTCCCCCGCCACCGCCGCCCGCGCGCCCGTGGCGGGGTTGGCATAGGCGGCGGTGACGGCGGCGGCGGCGGCGGCGGCGGCGGCGGTGGCGGCGGCGGGGGGGGGGGGGGGGGCGGGGGGGGGGGGACGGCGGCCAGCCCCGCGCGGCGGCCAGCGTGCGCGGCACGCCGCGGTCGGCGGTCGTCGCCCCCCCCACCCCCCCCACCTTCCCCCCCCCCTCTCCAGCGCGCGGGTGGCGTAGCGGCGGCGCCGTTTTTTTTCGGCCGCGCCCACCCCCCCCCCGCCTCGCCCAACGCGGCCGCCAGACACCCGCGGCACCCCCCCCCCGCCCAGCCGTACGCCTTTCCCCCCCCCCCACCTCCGACCGGGCGTCGTCAACCCGGCGTCGTCAACCCGCCGTGCCCGGCACTGTCCTCGCTCTCGCTCTCTCGCTCCCGCTCGCTGCCGCCGCCGCCGAGCCCCGCCCCCCCCCCCACCGCGTCGCCGCCGCCGTGCCGCGCGTCGCCGCCGCCGCCGCCGCCGCCGCCGCCGCCGCCGCCGCCGCCGTCCCGCCGCTGCGGTTCCGGTCCATCCAGCCGGCCTTCCCCCCTCCCACCCACCCTCCCACCCACCCACCCACCCACCCACCCGCCCCTCCCACCCACCCACCCCACCCACCCCACCCACCCTCCCCACCCACCCACCCACCCACGGGCGGCGGTGGGGGCGGCGGACGGCGCCGCCGCCGCGCTGCTGCCGCACTGCGGCACGGGCGGCGCACGCGCGCGGGGGGGGGAAGGAGCAGGGGGGGGGGGGGGGGGTGGAAGGGCGCACCGCCCCCCGCCGCGCTCCCGTTACGCCGCGCCTGCTGCGCGCGGGCAGCGCCGCCGCCACCGCCACCGCCACCGCCACCGCCGCCGTTGCCACCGCCGCCGTTGCCGCCGCGGCCGCCGCCGCCGCCACCGCCACCGCCACCGCCACCGCCACCGCCACCGCCACCGCCACCGCCCGCTGCCGCTGCCGCCGTCGCCGCCGACCGCTGCGCTGCTGCTGCTGCTGCTGCGGCGGCGGCGGCGACGGCGGCGGCCGCGTCGGCGGTGGCACCCGCCGCTGCCGCCGCTACTTGTTCCTCCCCCGCCCGCCACTGCCGCCGCCGCCGCCGCCGCCGCCGCGGTCGCCGGCCGTCGCCACCACCACCGCCGCCGGCCGTCGCCACCACCACCGCCGCCGCCGGCCGTGTGGGGTCCGCCGTCGTCGGGGGGCGGCCGCCGGCCGTCGCTGCCGCCGCCGCGGCTCGCACCGCCACCACCGCGGCCGCGGTGTGGCACGCGCGGCGTCCCGCTCGTGCACGGCGGGTGGCGGGTGGCGGCGGCGGCACGCCAGCCTCGGGAACCGCGTCGGTGCTCGTGGGGGGGGGTGGGGGGGGGGCCCACAGCCCCGTGCCGTCTCGTTGCTGCTGCACCGGCCGTCACCGTCGCCTCTGCCGACGCGGGGGGGGCGCCGCCGGGCGGCGGTGTACCAGCGGCAGCGGGCGGCGCGGGTGGCGCGCGGCGGGGGAGCGGCGCGGGAAGGGAGTGCGGCGGGACCGCGGCGTCGCGCGGTGGGCGCGCCCCCCCCCCCCCCCCCTTCCCCCCCCCCGCCCCCCCTCCCGCACACGCCACTCCCGCTCGTCTCTGCCGCCCACCCCAGCGGCGGGCCGCCGCGGCGGGTGTGGGTGGGTGGGCGAGCCGCGTGTCGTGGCGGCTCGGCGTGCATCCATGACGCCCGCGGCGGGTCGACGGCGGGGCACCCCGGCCGACGCGGACGGTGCGCGGGGTCGGGACGGGCGGGTGGTCCCGGGAGGGCCAGCGGGGGGGGGGAGTGGGGCGGCCCTCGGGGGGGGGGGCGCCGCCAGCAGTGGTGCCACCAGCGGTGGCCGCGGTGGTGTGGGCGGCGGCGGCGGCGGTGGTGGTGCGGGCGCCAGCGGCGGCGGCGGTGGTGCGGGCGCCAGCAGTGGCAGCAGCGGCATGGGTGGCGGCGGCGGCAACAGCGCCGCGGGCGGCGGCGGTGGTGGCGGTGGTGGTGGTGGTGGTGGCGGCGGCGGCAGCAGCAAGTCGAGTGGCGGTGGTAGTGGCAGCGGCGGCGGTGGTGGTGGTGGTGGCGGCGGCGGCGGCAGCAGTGGCGGCGGCGGCGGCAGCGGCGGCGGCGGCGGCGTCGGCGGCGGCGTCGCGAGCCGGCTGGCCAAGCCGCGTGCCGGCGGCGGCGGCCGCCGCAAGGCGCCGTCGCTGCTCAACGCGTGCCCGCGGCCGGGGTGTGGCAAGACGTTCACGCGGGTGTCCAACCTACGCGCGCACGCGCGCATCCACACGGGCGACGAGCCGTACGAGTGCAAAGAGGTGGGATGCCGTAAGTTTGGGGGGAGCGCGAGAGAGAGAGAGAGCGACGGGATACGGGGGCGGGATACGGACGGCGCGAAAGAGAGGACGCAGGGGGGGGGAAGGGGATAGGGTGCCAAGTTGGGACCCGCGCGCCGTCGGGGCTGGCCAACCGAGGGCGCTAGTAGGGGTGGCGGCGTCTGCTGAGCCACCACCCTGGCCGCCGCCGCCGGCGGGACGCTGGCGGGTGCGTCGCCAGCGCGGGTGAGCGCCGACGGCGGTGCCGATGGTGTCCACGTTGCCGCGCCCTCCCCCGCACGGTGGGCAGCGTCGTGGGGGTGGCTTCTCTCATTCTGGATCGCCCGCTCACCCGGCAATGGGCAGAGCGCACGTCCCTTTCCCCCCGTGGACGGGGGCAGGGGCTTGCCGCGCCCCACGCCCGAGCTGTGTCAACTGACGCGAGTGCTGCCTCCCTCACCCCGCCCTCGACTCCCGATTGCCCCGATCCCCCACCGCAGACAAGCGCTTCAAGTGGAAGTCGTGCATGGCGTCCCACCGGCGGACGCACCTCCGCCGCGCAGCGGCGGCGGCCGCCGCGCCGCCCGCCGCGGTCGGCACGACCGTGTGGATGGTGTTTGGGGTGCCCGCCACGGCGGTGCCGCCGCTGCTCGCGCCGCCGCCGCTGCCGCCGCCGCCGCCGCCGCCGCCGCCGCCACGCGCGGCGGCGGCGTTTGGGGGTGGCGGCGGCGGGTTGGGCGGCGCGGCGGCGGCGGGCGTCGGCGGCCCGCCCGCCGCCGCCGCCGCGGTTGCCGCCGCCGCCCACCCGACGCCGACGCCACCAGCAGCGGGCGGCGGGACGACAGCCGCGACGGCAGCAGCGGCAGCGGCGGCGGCGGCGGCGTCGGTGGCAGCGGCGGCAGCGTCTGCGGGGCCCCCCTTTGGCGCCGCCCGCCGGCCGCGGACGCCCGCCGCCGCGGCGCCGCCGCCACCGCCTCCACAACCCCCACCGGGGGGCGGCACGATGGCCGCGGTGGGTTTTACGGCGGCGTCGCCGCGGCCACACCGGCCGGCCGGGCGGGTGCCCGCGCTGCGATACGGGCCGCCCGTGGCGGTGGCGCCCGCGGCGCCCCCTCAGGACAGCCTCTTTGACCAGGTCGACCGCGCGGCGAGGTCGTCGGCGGCGGCGGCCGACGCGGCGCTGGAAGCGACGGCCATGCACCTCAGCGGCGGCAGCGGCGCCAGAGGCGGCGGCGGCGGCGGCGGCGGTAGCGGCGGCGGCGACGGCAGGGGTGGCCGCCGCGTGGCGGCCCAGCTGCCGGCGGCGCTGCTGCCGCCGCTGCCGACAGCAGCGCAGCCGCCGTCCGAGGCGGACCTGCTCGGCGCGTTCAACGCGGGCACCCTCAACGCCATGATGGCCGACGCGGTCACGTCGATGGGCGTAGACGCGTGGGGTGGGGCCGCCCGAGGCGGGGGGGGAGCGCTCGGCCGGGAGCACACCACCCGCCGGCGGCCGGCGGCCGGCAGCTCTGACGTGCCGTCGGATGGACGCGATGACGACGACGAGGATGACCTCGCCGGCCTCGGCAGCTTGATGGCGGCCAGCGGAAAGCTGGCGTATCCTGGCTCTGGCGCCGGCGGCGGTGGCGGCGGCGGCGGCAGCCTCCCGCCGCTGCTGTCGCTCGGCGCGCCCTCCCTGGGCGGCGGCCCGACGGCCGCCGATATGGCCGCCGCCGCGGCAGCCGCGGCCGGCGGCACGCCGCCGCCGCAGGCGCTGCCGCCAATACGCGCGCCGTCGCCGTCGGTGGACGACCTGTTCCGCTCCTACTGGGCGGCCGGGGGGGGAGCGGGTAGCGGTGTGGGGGCGACCCGATCGCCGCTGCCCGCCTTGGGCGCCCCCGCCTGGGGCGCCCCGCTGCCCGACGGCGGCGCGGGCGGGCCCGCCACGGGCGTGGCCACGGGCGCGGCGGACGCGGAGCCCGACGCGGAGCAGCTGCCCACGGTCTTTCCCCGCTCGTTTCCCCGCGGTGGGGGGGGAGGGCCGGGCAGCCCGCCAATGACGGGCGCCACCGCCGCCGCCGCTCGTGGCCGCAGCCGCACGCCCGGCGGCGGTGGCGGCGGGAGCTCGCGGCGACAGTCAGGCGTGCGGCTGTCCCTGTCGGGGGGCGGCCGCTCGTCGCTGTCGCGGTCGTTTACGCGGCTCGAGTCGGGCGGGTACGGGCGGGTGGGGGGAGTTGCCGCCGCGCTCGCGTCGCCGGCCGAGCTGCGGCGGCTCGAGCCGGTCACCGCCGCGGCCGCACTGCTCGCCGGCGGCGGCGGCAACGGCAGCGGTAGCATTGGCAGCGGCATGGGCGGCGTCGGCAGCGTCGGCGGAGGCGGCGGTGGCAGTGGCGGTGGCGGTGCCGGTGGCAGTGGCGGCCGGCCCGTCGGGTACGCAGGTGCCACTGCTGCTGGCGGTGGCGGCTGGGGCTCTGGCAGCTGGGGCGTGCCGTCTGCGACCGCGCTGGCTGTGTTGGTGCCTCGGGACGTGCCCGTCCTCGGCGCCGCCGGCGGGGCAGGTGCCGGCGCTGGCGGCGGACGCGGCGGCCGCCCGCCGAGCGATGGTGGGCGGCTGCTGCCGCTGTCGCTGGGCACGAGCAGCGAGCTCCTCGCCGTCGACGACCTGCCGCCCGCGTGGCCGCCGTCGGAGCGGCAGGGCAGCTGGGACGGGGCGGCGTCGGCGCCGGGCGCGGGAGGGGGGATTGACTGGGGGACGCCGGGCGCGCCCGCGCACCCGGCGGGGTCGTTTTGAGGAAGGGCAAGGCGGGGTGGGAGCGCGGGAGGGGGGGGGCGGTGGGGTAGGGGGGAGAGGGAGGAGGCGGTGAGGGACGATGAGGGTGAGAGACGACTGACACGCGGCCCGGAGATGGCGTTGGGGGGGGGGGGCGGGGTGGCCCATGGGCGCGCGGGGCTTGGGCCATGGCTCCAAAGTGGGTGGGGGGGGGGACGCCCGCGGGACGCCTCCCGCGTGCCGAGTCGGCGGCCTCAGGGAGCGGCCGCGACACCATGCGCGCGGTCCCTCCCACCCCCCTGTCTGATGTTTTTTGTTGTCCTTTTTGTGTCTTTGTGTGTCGTCGTGAGCGCGCGCCCGTGCCCGCCCCCGCCACTGCGCACCGTGCGGTGTCTGGTGCGGTCGACCTCGTGTGCGCGCGTATCGAAAGCCCGTCCCGCGCGACACACGCTGTCCCCCGCCGCCGTTGGCAGCGGCTGGCCCAGCTCCTGAGGTGGGAGGTCGGCCCATACTGCGGTGTCGACCCTCTTGGCTGCGACCGTTGGCCCTGGTAATCCGCGCGGTCGGCCTGCTCACAAAGCAGAACGCTGGCCACCAGCGTGGCCACTCTGTCCATGCGGGCGGCATGCTTGCGACCATACGACCGGCTCGCATGCTACTGCGTGCACGCGTGAGGTGCCCCGCTGGCCGGTGATCTGGGTGCGCCTTGCAAACCATGGCAGCGCCTGCAAGCGTCGGGTCGAGACAACGTCGAGGGGCCCGCCGACCACGGTGCTGGTGGGCTCGTCGCCACATAGAAGTCCGTACATGAACAATGTACAGTGGCCCCCTCAAATTCAAACATCAAGGCGTATCCGGGGACCTCATTGAGAATGTAGCCTTTGCGAAGTACAATACGTATAAACTTTCTCATCCTCGATACCAGCGAAGCGCTCCCGCGCTTCGTGACGTCCCTGCCTGACCGACGCACCGATGACCAATCAGCAGTCGATACGCACGCCACGGCGGACTCTCTTCCGTTTGTCCAACAACGTGATGACCCTGACAGCAGGGTTGGTCCGCAGCGGGATCGCCGTGGTTCGCCGACCTCGCGCTGCCGCGCTCTGCCCCTGCCGAGCATTGTACGTGTCGGCCTCTGCCGACGCCGCGGCGGGGGCACACGGGTGGGATCGAACGGAATCCAGCCACTATGGCAATGAATGATACCTACACCCCAACCGCATTCCTGTGTGATGCGTGCGTGACTTTCTTGTCGTCGGCTGGTCCCTGCGATAGAAATGGCGTATGCAGCAGACCACACCACGTGCCTTTGTCGGTCCGCCCTTTTTGGCTCCCAGCAGCACCAAATGGCTGCCGCGGTGATTCGGCCGGCGGTCTCACGGGCGTGACGGTCTGCGACGGCCGTGGCGTGGCGGTGGGCAGCACGTCTTGTCACTCCTCGCGGGGAAGTGGCGCGGCGAGGTCACCGCCACCGCCGCTTGCGGTCACCACGGCAGCGGGTGGCGGACACGGGGACCACCCGGCGTCCCCCGCTCCCCCCCCTCTCTGTCGTCCAGCTGTTGCGGCGTGCGCCAACCAAAGCTGTGACCCCCGCTGTGCAGAGCTTCGACCTGCCCCTCTGTCAACAGTGGCTTCCCTTGCACCTGTTGTTCCTCCCCCCTCCCCCACGCTCCCCATCGCCCTGGCCTTTGGCCTCTACACATGCGACCAGCCCCATCTCGGCCACCCGCACCCCCCCCACCCCCCCTCCCCGTTCCCCGTGCCCCCCCCCCCTGTTTTCTCCGACTCCCCCCGAGCCGGCTGCCATCATGAACCCACCTCGGGGTGGCTGCCGGCCGTCTGGTGTGCGGGCGCCCACCGCGTCCCCCCTCCGCACCGCGGTGCGGGCGGGCGCCCTCGCGCTGCTGGGCGCGCTGCTCGCGTCGGCAGCCGCCGCCGCGGCGGGGCGGCCGCCCGCGTTTACCGACGTGACCGCCGCGGCCGGGCTGCCCACCGAGGGCGCGCTCAAGTATGGAGGCCCTCTTGTCGCGGACCTCGACGCCGACGGCACGTACGACCTGGTGCTGCCCAACCACGTCAACGCGCCCGCGACGGTCCACTGGGGCCGCCCGGGACAGGCGGCGTACGAGGCGGGGCCGCGGCTGCTGCCCTACCTCGAGGACATCCACGGGCTGTCGGCGGGGGACCTGGGCGCCGGCTCGGGCGGGCGGCACCTGCTCGTGTCGGTGGGCGGGTCGTTCCAGTCGGGCAAGCCCCCGTGGGGCCTCAACCCGCGCGCGCCGGTGCTGCTGCAGCTGACCGGCCGCAAGATGCAGACGGTCACCGACGCGCGGCGGCTGGCGCCGGCCAAGATGCGCGGCCGCGCGCCGCGGCTGGTCGATGTGAATGGCGATGGGCGGCTGGACGTGGTGCTGTGGGGCAGCGCCGTGCTGGTCAAGTGGGACAAGTCGCCCCGCCAAAAGGTGCTGCTGAATGGGGGCAAGAAGTTTTGGCCGGTCGCGGCGTCGGGCGTCGGCGACGACCCGTCCGAGGGGGTATCCATGGTGGATATCAACGGCGATGGCATCGTCGACGCGGTCACCTTTTCCCGCCGCCTCCGCGTGTTTATCGGGCAGGGGGGGGGGCGCTTTGTGGACGCCACCGACACGTGGCTCGCCGGCATCCCAGACGCGCTGTGGGCGGGGACGCCCCGCTGGGCACCCGTCCAGACGGTCGCGGCGTTTGACTACAACAATGACGGGCGGCTGGACCTGTACGTGGGCGTGAATGGCACCCGCGGGAGCGTGCTGCTTGCCAACCGCGGCTCCCACTTTGTGGACGTCACCCGCCAGGCGGGGCTGCTCGCCGGGCCCGCCCTCGTGGTCGGCTGCACCGTGGGGGACTTGAACAATGACGGCTGGGAGGATATCGTGCCCGTCTCGTTCGCGTCGGCCACCGTGCCGGTCTTCCTCAACAGTGGGAACGGCGCGTTCACCGCGTCGGCCGAGACGGGCCTGGTCAACGCCGCGCCCCACGGTCGCGGCGACGGCGCGCAGGCGTATGACGCGGATGGCGACGGGCGGCTGGACGTGCTGCTGTCGCGTGGCGACCGGAACGACAAGCCGACGTCGGTGCTGTCGACGTATCGACTGTTCCGCAACACACGGGTGGCGGGGCGCGCGCTGGCGGTCGTGGTGGGGCGGTCCCCGCGGGGGGGCACCTCGAGTGGCGCCCACGTCACCGTCACGGCCGGGCGTGGCCGGCGTGGCGGCCCGTGGACGCGGGTTGTTGGGGGGGCGGGGGAGGTCTTTTCGTCGAGCCTCCTCGACACGGTGCACGTGGGCGTCGGCGCGGTCCGCACCGTCGCGTCGGTGCGGGTGCGGTGGTCGGACGGGTCGGTGGTGGTGAAGCGGGGGGTGCCCACGGGCGGCAAGGTGAACATGCCGTGAGGAGGACGGGGAAGCAAGGCCGCGGGGGGGGTGAGGCCGCGCGGGAAGAGAGGGCGGACGGGGAGTCTGTTGGGAGCGCACCGCTCGCACGGTGGCCACCCGGTGCACCTCTGCGACGCGGTTGGCGACACCACTGTGCCAAACAGCAAAGGAGAGTCCGCCGCGCCACCGCGTGTTGCAGGAGCCCCTTCCCGCCGTGAGGGTGCGCCCAGACACCCCCTCGCCGCGGGCGCGGACCAACCCTTTCCACCCGGCCAGCCGCCGACCAGGCCACCGCCCGCCGCCGTCACCGAGGGCGGGGCTGCCCCCCGCCCGGCCACCATCGTCCCCCGACACAACCTCTCTCCACGACAGAGCCACCCACCCCCCCCCGACCGAGCCACTCGCCCCGCGGCACCCGTCTGGCGGCCGCCATCGGCGCGCCACACACCGCCCGCCCTCTTTGTTTATTGGCCCGTCGTGGTCGTTGGATTGCTCCTTGCCAATGGGTGGCTGTGCCATCGCTGCGTCCCAGGATTTTGTCCATCGTACAGAACCTACCCATGCACGGTACGTATCCGCTGCCATCCTGTTGGGCGACCTCGCCGTCCGTGATCCGCGTGATCCCGTCCCCCCCTCACACGAGGCACACCCCTTGCAAATTCCCGCCGTGCCGACCGAGGCCGCAAGCGCTGCGGCCAGCCGTCGACACTGGACCCCCCGACGCGGGCAGGCGCGGCGCCCCGGCCGGCGCGGCGCCCCCGCCCGACGGCGGCGCCCGCGGCCGCTACGCACCGCCCCGCCGGTGCGTCGGCGGGGGTCCGTCTCCAACGGGGACCCCGCCACTGGGGGAAGAGCCTGGCGCGAAACCGTCGGTGGCCTGCTTCGGGGGGGGGGGCGTGACCGCGCTGTGCTCGCGGCCGAGTCGGCCTCGCCGGCGCCGCGGCGGGCGTGTGGGCGCTGGCAGCTGCGGGCGCGCACCGTGGATGAGTGCCGGGAGAGCCTTCATCCGGGCATCGTCCAAACGTCATTTGAGTCTGGGGGAGGCGGCGGCGGCCGTCCGTCTGGGGTGGCCGACCCGCGTCGCGCGCCCGCGCCACGGCGGGCACCCGTCGCCCTCTGCGGGGGTGGTGGTGTGCACTCCCCGTGTCGCGCCTTCCTTGGGTGGTGAGTTGATAAGATGGCGTGAGTGCGGCTGCGTGTGGCGCGGCCGGCCCACCGGGCACATGCTTCCCGTTTTTCTCTCACCCTTGTCGCCGCCACAACTACCCGCCCTGTCCCCCCCCCCTGCGCTCCACCCTGCCCCGCCTTACCACACCCTAGCTCCCCCCCCCCATCCCCTTTATACTCCACCCGCTGCCTTGCCACCGCGCCCCCGCTGCGTCCCGTAGCCTCTTGCACGCCTCGTCACGGCTCCGACCATGGCTCCCGCGCCGTCCCTCCTCCGTGGCATGCTGATCGCGGCGGCGGTGGCGATAGCGGCGGTGGCGGTAGCTGCCGCACCGGCGGCGGCTGCCTCTGCCGCGGCGACTGCCGCCCCCACGGCGTCGGCCGCCCCCCTAGTGCCAGCTTGCGCGTGCGCCCCCCCCCCCCCCTCGTCGACTCGGTCGCCGCGGCGCCCCACACGCTCGTCGCCAAGGTCACACACGTGCTCCGCTCGCCGGTGCCCGTCGAGGGGGACCCCGACGAGGACGTGTACATGGCCACCGTCGGCACCGCCTTTGTCGGCTGCACGCTCCGGCGGATCATGCTGTCGACGCCCGCCGCCACCACCACCGCTGCCGACGGCGGGTGTGCCACGACGCTGGCCATCGGCAAGGTGTACCTGCTCATTCTGCCGGCCGCCGACGCCAACGGCACGTACCGCGTGCCGCGGTGTGGGCCGCAGCGGGAGTGGGCGGCGGTGGGCGCGGCGGACCGGCACATGCTGTGGCGGGTGAACGGGATGGTGTGTCCGCGGCCCAAGCGGGTGGTGCTCGGCCGCAAGCGGTGAGGAGGCGGGGGAGGGCACGGGGCGGGGTCGGCAGTGGTGCCGGTCGCGGCGGCCGCGGCGGCTGCGACGGCTGGGGCTACCAGGCAGGGGAGGATAGGATGTTTCGGCAACAAGAGGAACGGCCCCTGCAGGATGGTCATTCGATGGGGGAGCGCCGGGCTCGACGGCAGGGTTGAAAGCGTCCGAAGGGGGGGGCGGGTTGGGTATGCTGCTCCGCTGAGCGATGCGTGGCACCCGCTCCCCCGGGACCGCGTCTGCTGGCTGGCGCGCAGCGGGGGGGTGCCCGACAGGGGCGGCCGCCGCCGTCACGGCGGCCGCCGTGTACTATATCTGGTCTGCGATCACGCGCCGCAGCCGCGCGTCCCCTCCACCAACCGACCCGCCAGCAGGCCCAGTGCGGTGCCCGCGTCACCCGCCCCTGCCACCATGGCCGTAACGGGGCGGTCACCGGAGGCCACCGCAGCTTGGTTTTGGGCTTGGTGCTGCGACCGGGCGGCCCGCCGGCAGGAAGGGAGGTCGTTGGGACGTCCAGCAGATGAGCAGCCGGTGTGCTCTCGGCTCTGGGAGCACAAGGGCACCATGTGGCCTCGTACACAGGCGGCGACGGTGGTGGTCGGTGGCTGCGGGTCGAGCTCTCCCACGTGGCACCCCGACCAGGTCGCGTCGTCATCAGCAAATTGATGGAAGCCAATGGCCGTTGCCTCGGCTCAGGAAGTGTACTTGCACGTGGGTCCCGCCAGTCAGCGATGTGGGAGTTGTCGCGTGGTGTCGAACACGTGGCAGGTGTCTTGACAGGGCGGGCCGCCCGGCTCGCTCTGGCCGTCGCCGTCTTCACCCGTCGACTCCCCTCTTGGTCCCGACCTCGTCGCGGACACCCCCGCTCGAATTCCATCTTCCCCCACACCCTGCCGGCGGGCGGCCGCCGTCGCCACCCCCCCCCCCCCCCACCACCTCCTTGCCGCTACGCTACAGTACCGCCGCCGCCTCTGCGGCGCCGCCGTCGCCGCCGTTGCTGGCCCAGCCGGCCGTGGCTCCTTGCAGGCTCGGGCATCGGCTGCCGCCGGGGCACCGCCGTCCGCGTCGCCGCTGCCATGCGCCGCCGCCCCGTGGGCGGGTGACCCCCCGTGGTGGGAAGGGGGGGGGGGGCTGGGCGGATGGGGACACGCGCGCCCGCTTGGCGTTGCCCACCGCCGCCGCCGGCCTCGTCCGCCGCCGCGGCGCGCCACGCGGCGGCCGCCGCCCCGCCGGGCACCCGCCGCGGCCGACCGCCGCGGACCACCACCGTACAGCGGCCGCTGCGCAGCGTGCCACAGCCGCTGCTGCGCGTACCACAGCCGCCGCTCACCGTGCCGCAGCCGCTCGTCACCATACCGCCGCCGCTGCCCGCCGTGCCGCCGCCACTGCCCGCCGTGCCGCAGCCGCTGCCCGCCGGTCGGCGGCCGTCCGCGTCGTCTTTCCGCGTCGGGCCGCGCTGCCGCCGTTGCTGCCGGCGCTTGGGCACGGACGGCCGCCTCACCCCGGCCGGCCGCGTCCACCCACCGCGTACCACCGTCGCGGTATCCGTCCCCGCTCTTCCACTCTCGGCCACATCCCCTCCCCGTGGCCGCACCAGCAGTACAGCCGGTGCGGTTGGGACCCCCTCCCGGCTGCCGTTCGTCTCCCCTCCCCGCTGACGACATCCCCCCCCCCCCCCCCGGCTGCGCGCGCGGTCGCACCATGCCCACCTCGGTGGCTGAGCTGGAGCGGCTCCGCCAGTTTGCGGTCGTCCACACCTCCCCTGTCCGTGGTGGCCGCGGCAGCCGCGGCGGCGGCGGCGGCGGTGGCGCGGGTGGTGGTGGCGGCGGCGGCGGCGGCGGCGGTGGCGGCGGCGGCGACGACGGGCGTGGCGCCCCCCCCCCATCGTGGCGCGCCGCCACCGACGCCGTCCTCGACGCTGCCGGCGGCAGGCGGCGGTCGGCGTCGCGCGGCGACCCGCACCGCGACCGCGACCGCGACCGCGGCCGCGGCTGGCGCCGCCCCGACGGCGGGCCGCCGCCGCCGCCGCCGCTCCCGCCGCTGGGGCCGTCCCGCTCGGGCGGGGGCGGGGGCGGGCGCCGCGGCGGCTCCCGCGTGAGGGGGGGGGGTGGCGTGGGGACGCGCCGCCGCCGGCGGCAGGCGGCTGGCCTGGGCGTGGCGCCCGCCGTGGCCGCAGCCGCAGCCGCGGGCGGGAGGAGGAGGGGGGGGGGGGGGGGGAAGGGCCGCCGGGGGGGGGGGGGGGGGGTCCCCGCCGCCGCCCGTTGGGGTGCTACGGCTGCTGGCGGAGCGGCTGCGGCGGTGCGAGTGGACGCCATTGCAGCTGAGTGTGGTATGTCTTTTTTTTTTTTTTTTGTTTGGGGGGGGAGGGGGGGGGGGGGGGGGACGGGGCAGGCAAGGACGGTGAGGGGGAGAGCGGGGTTGCAGGGTCGTGAGGGCGTTGGAGGGTGAGGGGGTGTGCCCGTTGCGCCAACGCGTTGGTTGGTGTGAGCGGTGGCGTCAGCGGCGGCGCGTGTGGGCGGGCGTGCGGTGCGGGTGGCTCGGGTGGGGGAGGGGGCTGCCTCGCCAGCGGGCGCTGGCGGCGGGGTGGTGCGGTGGGGGATGACGGCGTCTGCGCGGTTCCCCTCGGCAGTTGCGGAGGCGACAGGCGCCCAGGCTGCTGACCTTGTTTGATGGCCCGGGACCGTGTGACGCGCGCTCGCCCTTGATATGGACTGGTTGGCTTGTACATGTGTGCCTGCGTTGGACCACTGCTGACGCCGCCGTCGTGCCGTATTTGCGTGGGGGGGTGCTCTCTCCCCCCAGATTGTCACGTGGGCGCTGCTGTCCTTTTACGTCCTCAACGTGTACTTCACGCCCGCCCCCGCCGACGCGCTCGCCACCCACGCCGCCGTCGCGGTCGAGCCGCTGGCGGGGGACGCGTCCGCGGCGGCCGCCGCCGAGGCGGACGGGTACAACTCGCAGCGGCTGCCGCCGCTGCCGACCACCTGGGGGCCGGGGTATGCCAAAGTTGAAGCCGCCAAGGGCAAGGAGGGAGGGGGGCGGGGGGGGGCGGCAAGGCCGCCGCCGGGGCGGCCCCGCCCTCTGCCGCCACCGCCGCCAAGGCGGGCGCGCCCGCCAAGGCGGCCGGCGCGCCCACCGCCGCCGCCGCGGCGGGTGGCAAGAAGGGCGGCGGCGGCCGGTCGTCGCCCGCCAAAGAGAAGAAGTCGAAAAAGCCGAAAAAGACGCCCCCCCCGCAGGGGGAGGTCGTCCCCGTCGTCCCCCACCCCATGAACCGGCAGCTGGAGGAGCTGCAGGTGCCCGCGAACACGGGCGCCCTGGCACTCGACGACGTCAAGGGGTACTACCGCAAGCTGGCGAAGGCGTACCTGCTGCCGTTTGTCGGGGGCATCCAGCGGGAAAAGTTCTTTGAGGTCCTCCGCCGCCGCACGTACGGGCTGACGCCGCCCGGCGGCAACAAGGGCGCCCAGTCGATGCTCATCCAGATTGTCAATGGCCGCGTCTTCCTGCTCGACCCGTACGAGGTGCCGAAAAACTCCAAGCCCTTTTACCGGTCGCGCATCAATGAGATCATCTGGCTGCTGTCGCGGCTGGCCAAGGCCGGCCGCATCCCCAACACGGAGTTCCTCATCGCCATCCACGACTGCGTGCAGACGACGGCGCAGCCGCACACGTACCGGGGCGCCACGTTTACCGAGTCCAACCCGGTGTTTACGATCGTCAGCTGCAACTTTAGCGACAACGTGCCGTTCCCCATGTGGGAGGGCGGCGACGCGGGCGACCGCGGGGCGGGCTTTGCGGGCTGGGACGAGAAGATGAAGGAGTACGCGACGGACACGACCCCGTGGGAGCAAAAGACGCCCAAGGCGGTCTTCCGCGGCGGCAACCGGCCGTCCATGTTCTACGCCAACAAGAAGGACGCCGAGACGGGGTGTGACCGGACGGGCCGGTCGCGGCTCAAGTACCTGGCCGAGCAGACCCCCGAGCTGTACGACGTGTCCATCAGCGGCCAGTGCGGGGGCAAGTCGTGGGAGCTGCAGCGGCTAGGCGTCATGGAGCACCACCGCTTCAAGTACATTGTCTACGCCGAGGGCAACTGCTTCTGGGCGGACCGGCTGAACAAGCAGGTCTTTGGGCCGTCGGTGGTGGTCAAGCAGGAGACCCCCTGCGGCCAGTTTTGGGAGCCGCTGCTCCGGCCGCTGGTGCACTACCTGCCGACCGACTTCTTTTTTGGCAACACCGACGCGCAGCTGCGGTGGGCGATCGCGCACGACGACGAGGCGCGGGTGCTGGTGAAGAACGCCAACGAGTTTGCCGCCAACTTTTTGTCCCTGACGGGCATCGAGGCGTACGTCGAGGTGCTGCTCGCCGAGTACACGGCGCTGCTGGAACAGAAGGAGGTGGCCAAGGAGCGCGGCGCGGTGGACGTGACGGACGTCAAGTTGTAGAGGGGCGGGCGCGGACCAGGGGGGAGTGCGGAGAGGACGAGGGACGGGGGAGGCGGACACGGACGCGGAGGGGGGGAGAGGAAGGCACAGGAAACGCCAGACCACACGGGACCACGCAACCCGTCACAGCCGGGCTTGGGCCGACCGACGGGGCGGCCACCCCAGCCCCTAGTCACCCGGCCGCGCCGCCCCCGGCGCGGCCGCCGCCCCCCCCCCCCCAGCAGCGGCTCCAGCGCCTGCCCACGGCGGGCACCAGCCGCCACGCGGAAGAGCGCCAGCCCCGCCGGCGGCGCCGCGGCGGCCGCGCCCGCCGCGCCCAGCGGCGGGTCCTCCCCGCCGGGCAGCCGGCCGCCCGGCCGCGGAGGGGGGCGCGGCCGCGGCGGGGCCAGCCGCGACGCCCCCGCCGCGGCGGTGGCGTCGCCCGCGGCGGCGGCGGCGGCGGCGGCGGCGGCGGCGGCGGCGGCGGCGTCGCCTGGCGGGGGCCCCTCGGGTGCGGCGGGCGACGGCGGGGGCCGCGCGAGCGGCGACGGCGGCGGCGGCGACGGCCCGGGCGGCGGCGGCGGCGGCCCCCCCGCCGCCACGCACGGGCGGCTATCACCCGTCGCGGCGTCCGTCCCCCTCCCCGCCCCCGGCACCCCCACCGCCGTCACGCCGCTCCCAGACGCCAACCGCACCGGCACCCCCCCCCCCCGCCACCACTCCCGGCCAACGCCGCCGCTGGCCCGTCCCCCCCCGCCGCCGCGACCGCCGCATCCGCCGCCCCACCCCCCCCGGCCCGCCCTCCCCCACCGCCCCAGCATCGTCGTCCACAATGGTGACCGCCGCCTCGAGGTGCCCCCGCACCCACCGCCCCCCCGCCGACGACCGGAACCGCTCGCGGGCGCGCTCAAACACTGGCGGCAGCGCCCCCCCCGCGGCGCCCCGGAGGCCGTCCACGACCGGCGACAGGGCGCCCTCCAGCGCCGCCCGCCGCCGCGGGACCGCCTCCCGCATCGCCGCCGCAAAGCCGTCGATGCTGTCCACGCCCAGCGACCAGCGTGTCACGACGACCGCGGCGGCGCCGCCGGCGGCACAGAGGAGGGTGCCCAGGCCAAACGCCTTGGTCGCAAAGAGGACGCCGCTCAGCTCGGCGCGCGCCGCGGCTGGACGCGGCGCCGCGCCG
Organism: Pyropia haitanensis; assembly: GCA_008729055.1. Lineage (NCBI taxonomy): Eukaryota > Rhodophyta > Bangiophyceae > Bangiales > Bangiaceae > Pyropia > Pyropia haitanensis. The sequence continues at coordinate 3,353,072 of SDUX01000004.1, read as the reverse complement.
CGCGATGGGGCGGCGGCCGACGCGGCGGCGGCGGGTGTTGTTGCCGCCGCGACGGGCGGGTCCGCCGGCCGGCCGGCGGCGGTGGCGGCCGGCGGTGCCGGCGCGGCCGCGTCGTCGGCGGCAGCGGCGGAGCGGCCGAGGGCGAGCCCCGCGGGCACCCCCGCCATAGCGCCAACGGCAAAGAGGACGCCGCCGAGGAGCGCCAGCGGCTTGGCCACCGTCGATGGGGTGAGCTCAAAGCCCCAGCCCTCGCCCGTCTCGTCAATGATGGCAAACAGGCCGGGCTCATCGTCGGCGTCCGCCACGAGCGGGGGGGGGGCGGCGGGCGGCGCGGCCGCCGCAGCCGCAACGGAGGCATGGACGGGGGGGGAAGGTACGGGAGGGGAAGTCCCCGGTGCATCTTGGGCGTGCGGCATCGAGATGGTAGTGCGCTTGCTGCGCACAGGGCAAAAGGGAAGACACGCCGAGGCCGCCAGAGGCACCGACGACGGTCGCAAGGGAGAGAGACGTGCAGACGTTACCTGTTTGAGCGCCGTTGAGGAAGACATTTCATATACAGAACACCAAGTTGGTTTGCTTTCACTCTCACTCGGTTGCTTGCATTTTCTTCGACTGAAGTGAAGTACATTCCATCTCATGTTGATACAAGTATTGTACTGTTGTCTTTCATTGTGTTGGGCACCTCTTGTGGCGACCGCAAGCCCGAGGACAACGTCAAGTCCCACGCTTCGACTGCGGCAGCGGAGCTTTGCACCGGCAGAGCGCTCCACGGTGGTGTCTCGCCTCGGCCTCGTCGCCGCCACAACGCGGCATCCTCCAGCGCCTGCTTTACCATGGCGTTTGTTGTCGTGCCGCTCCTCCGCGCCCCCCCCCCTTTCCTCGCGGCGACGGCCTCCTCCTTTGCTAGCGGCTCTGTCTCCCCACAGCGGCGGTCTCCCCCCGCGCATCGGCGCCCGCCCCCCTCCCCCCGCCGTGCCGCCGTCACGGCCGGCGCCCCCCCCCCCCCGCCGCCGGCATGGGCGTCGCCGGCTGGACGCAAAAGACCTTTCGCCTGGCCGCCCGCCCCCGCGGGTGCCACCTCATCACCAAGGACATTGTCGGGGCGGTGCCCGAGCTCCGCGCGTACAAGGTCGGCCTCGCCCACATCTTTATCCGCCACACGTCGGCGGGGCTGACGCTCAATGAGAATGCCGACCCGGACGTGCGCAAGGACATGAAGATGCTGCTGGGCGAGATGGTCGTGGATGGGCACCCGCGGTTTGTGCACCGCGACGAGGGCGACGACGACATGGCCGCGCACGTTGTGTCGACGCTCGTCGGCAGCTCCGTGAGCGTGCCGGTGACGGACGGGCGGCTGGCGCTCGGCACGTGGCAGGGGGTGTGGCTGGTGGAGTGGCGCAACGCGGGGGGGGGGCGCTCCATCACCGTCACCGTGCAGGGGGAGAAGCAGTGAGGGGGCTCGTCGCGCCGGCGGGCGTGCGGCGGTGGAGGGGCGGGGGGCGGGGGGCGGAGGGCGGGGGGGGGGGAGGGGCGGCAGGATGCCCACGGACGAGCCGCCGCGACGAGATAACTGCGGGGCGTGGGAGGTAGCGGCGGCTGTTTCGGCCGTCATGGCGCGCCTGTCGTACCGCCCGGGCGGCGGCGCGCGTGGGAGCGTGTAGGTGCAGGGGCGGACCGACGCGGTGGGCCAGCCGTGGGGTGCGGGCGGGGGGGGGGGGGAGGCTGCTGCGCCACCGACGGGCGCCGCCACCACCGGTGCCGTGTCGCCGGCCGGGGCGCCACCCGGCGGGTGGCGCGGCGGAGCCGCGTGCGCGCGGCCGGCTCGGCGCGTGTCGCCACGCACCGACAGCGGGCGGGCCGGCCGCCGCGGGCGGGCGCCCGGCGGCGCGTGCGTGCGGCGGCGGCGGCGGCGGCCACCGCGGGGCAGCGCCGGTCTGGGCGGACGCGGAGAGCCCCGCCGCGGGGGGTCCCGCCGCGGTGGCGCCGCGCGCGCGGCCGCCCCGTTTTCTTTTTTCTGTTTTTCTCTCCACCCGTGCGGACCGCCTGCATGGCCGCGCGGCCGCGTCGGCAGGGCGGCCAACCCGCGGCGCGGCCAGATCCCGCCCGCCCGCGGCTGGCGTCGCGCCCGCCGCGCGCCGCGGCGGCCGCGCCGCCGTCGCCGCCCCGCGACGGCGGCGCACCGCCGCCGCGCGGCGGCGGCGCACCGACGCGCGCGCGCTCGGGGGGTGGCCAGCGCCCGCGGCCAAAGCCGACGGCTGGCCAAGAAAAACGAAACCGCGGGCGGGGGGGGGGGGGGGGGCGGCCGGGGGCCGCGACGGCGGTCGCGCCGCCGCGGCGGCGGCGGGCGTGCGCGCGCGGCGGCGGCGGCGTCGGGCCGCCCCCCCCGACGGGCGGCGGCGCGGGCGCCCGCGGTCGTCGCCGCCGCCGCCGCCCGCCGCCGCCGCCGCCGCCCGTCGCGGCCGTCGCGGTCGCCGCCGCCCGCCGGCCGTTGCCGCCGGCACGGTCGCCGTCGCGGCGGCCGCCGCCGCCGCCCGTTGCCGCCGACGCCACGGCCGCGGCCGCCGCGGTCCGTCTTGTCGGGGGCGGCCGCGGCGGCGGCGGCGTCGCGGCCGCCGCCGTGGCGGCCGTGGCCAGCACCGACGGCGGCCGCCGTCCCCACCCGGTCACCCTCCCCCGTGGGCGGCCATGGGAACAGCGGGTGGCGTTGATCCCTCCCGCCGCACGGGCGGGCGGCCGTGATCCCAGGGTCTCTCGACGCCGCAGGGGGTGTGGTGGATTGGAGTGGCCACCGGATCTCACCGCCGTCGTGGGAGCTCGGCCTACTGTATGTACCACCGCCGTCCGCCCTCTCCCGCGCCGCGTCCCCCGTCAACGACGCCCTCGGTCGCACGCGCGCGCGCCGCCCGCTTGGGGGACTGCCAGGCCTTGCGCCCATCGCCTCCGTCCCCCCCCCCCCTCCCCCCCCTCCAGCACCCCGTCTCCAGCACGCCACCCACCGGCGGCCATGCCCCCCCCCGCGGGCGTCGACGTGGCCGCGCTCGCCGCGACCGCCGCGGCGCTCTGCCGCCCCGGCCGGGGCATCCTCGCGTCGGACGAGTCGACGGGCACGCTCGGCGCGCGGCTGGCACGGGCGGGGGTGACCAACACCGAGGCCAACCGCCGCGCCTACCGGGAGCTGTTTTACACCGCGCCGGCCATCGAGGCGGGCCTGTCGGGCGCCATCCTCTTCCACGAGGCGGTCTACCAGGCGGACGCGTCCGGCACGGGCTTTGTCGACGGCCTCCGCGCCAAGGGCATCATCGTCGGCGTCAAGGTCGACCGCGGCCTCGTGCCGCTGCTGCCGGGGGGGGGGGGGGCGCCGCCGCCGCCGCCGCCGCCGCCGCCGGCGGGCGCGGCCGCCGCGACCGAGACGACCACGTCGGGGCTGGACGGCCTCGCCGACCGGTGCGCGGCCTACTACGCGGCGGGCGTGCGGTTTGTCAAGTGGCGGTGCCTGCTCGTCATTGACGCCGCGGCGGGCCTGCCGTCGGCGGTGGCGGTGGCGGACAACGCGGCGGGCCTGGCGCGGTACGCGGTCACCGCGCAGGCGGCGGGGCTGGTGCCCATCATCGAGCCGGAAATCACCATTGATGGTGGGCACTCGGCCGAGGCCGCCGCCGCCGTCACCGAGCGCGTCCTGTCGGTGGTGTACGCGACGCTCGCCACCTACGGGGTGGCCCTGGAGGGTACGCTCCTCAAACCCCAAATGGTCCTGCCGGGCGTCGCGCACCCCGACTTTGCGTCCATCCCGCCGGCCGAGGTCGCCCGCCTGACGCTCCGCGCGCTCCGCCGGACCGTCCCGCCGGCGGTGCCGGGCGTCATGTTCCTCTCGGGCGGCCAGTCCGAGGCGCGCGCGACGGCGTGCCTCAACGCAATCAACTTGGCCGCCCGCGGGGGGGTGCCGGGGGGGGGGCCCACCGCCGCCGCGCCCTGGGCGCTCTCGTTTTCGTTTGGCCGCGCCCTCCAGTCGACCGTCCTGCGGCTGTGGGTGGCGGGCGATACGGCGGGCGCGCAGCGGGCGGCGGCGGCGCTGGCGGCGATCAATGGGCGCGCGACGACGGGGTCGGTGGGGGCGGACGAGGCGCACCCGGGGGGGGGGGGGGGGGGGGGTGCTGTACGAGGGCAACCGCGGCTTCCGCGACGGCACGGACCCTGCGGGGACGTAGAGGGCCGGCGGCCCGTAGGGCACGCACCGACAGCTACATCGCCACCGCCCCCTGCGGGCGCGGGCGGCGCCTCGGCGGCGGCGGTGGTGGTGGACGTGCTCGCCGCGCCGGCTCTGCCGCCGACGCGTGGCACGGCGCCGGTCGCCGCGGCGGCCCCGTGCGCACGGGGTGCGTGGTGGCGCTGACGGCGCGCGCCGTCGGTGCTGCCGCTGGCGGCAGCAGCGCCACGCTGCGGGCGCGACGGGCGGGCCGCGGTCGCGGATGCGATAGGGTTTGTGACGACGCGGTGGCGGCCACCGCGTCCGCCGTGGGCGCGGCGCACACGGGCTGCTGTGCGGCGGGGAGCCTGCGCGCGGGGGGGTCGCGAGGGTGCGTCAGCCATGACGGGGAACGGGCGGGTGGTGTTGCCCACGTCGGCTGAGCTCGATTGGGCTTGGAGGGGGGGGTCTGTGTGGCTGGGGGCTGGGGAAGCGGGCAAGATGCGGGTTGCGGTGGGGTGGGTGCGCAGGGGTCAGGTGCGGGGCGGGATGGGACCCACCTGCGCGTGACCCCCTGTGTACGTATATACTCTTGCGCAAAACTCTGGTCTGGCGGCCGACGCGGCCCCAGTCCAACCGTCTAGCCCCTCGAGCCGTCCGCCGCGTGGGCCTAGGAGCTGCCGCCGGCGCCCGCCGGCGGCTCGCCCCCCGCCGCCGCCCCATTGACGGCCAGCCCCGCGAGCGCCGCCCGCACGGCGGCGACCATACCATCCCGGGCAACCTCCTGCTGCTGCCGCCGCGTCAGCACCTTCATCTGCACGACGCCGCGGGCGACCTCCTCCTCCCCCACAATGACCACCAGCGGCACGCCCGCCCGGTCGGCGCCCGCCACCGCCTTGTTCACCTTGACGGTCTCGGCGTAGCCAAACTCGGCCGCGATGCCCGCCGCCCACAGCTCCGCGGCGACCTTCATCCGCTCGACGAGCATGCCCTTGCCGACCGTCGCGACCACCACCTGCGTCGCGTTGTCGCGCACGCCGCCGGCGTCGAGGCTGGCCTTTTCGTACAGCGCCAGCGCGCGCTCAATGCCCAGCGAGCACCCGACGCACGGCACGGGGGTGGAGGAGAAGGAGCCGACGAGCGTGTCGTACCGTCCGCCGGCGGCGACGGAGCCGAGGGAGGACCCCTTGGGCGACGTCAGCACCGCCTCGTAGATGAGGCCCGTGTAGTAGTCGAGGCCCCGCGCGAGGGATAGGTCCAGCGCCACGGGGCCAGCGGAGCCCATGGCGGCGAGGTACGTCGCCAGCAGGTCCAGGTCGTCCAGGGCGGCCGCCGCGCCCGCCGCGCACAGCGGCTCATCGGTGCGCAGCTCTGCGATGAGCGCCGGCAGCGTCGACGACGGCCGCGTGACGTACGTGCCGACCTTGTCCGCCACATCCGGGTCGAGGCCCTTGACATCTACCATCTCGGCGCGGACCTTGGCCCACGACAGCTTGTCCAGCTTGTCCACCGCCGAGCACACGGGCCGGAGCAGCTGCTCGGGAACCCCGCACACGGAAAAGATGGCGTCCAGCAGCCCCCGGTGGTTGAGCTTGATGGTGAAGCACGAAAAGATGGCGGCGTGCGCGGGGGAGGGCGCGGCGAGCGCGGCGAGGAGCTCGACCAGGACGGTCACCACTTCGGCGTCGGCCACCATTGGCGCGTACGCGCCCGCAATGTCAAAGTCGCACTGGTGGAACTCGCGGTAGCGGCCGCGCGCCATGGCCGGCTGGTCCCGCCTGTACACCTTGCCAATGTGGTAGCGCTTGAGGTTGCTGAGCTTGTACGTGGCCATGTACCGCGCAAACGGGACGGTCAGGTCGTAGCGGAGGGAGAGCACCTCCCCGCCCTGGTCGGCCAGGTCGTAGATGAGCTTCGAGTCCTCCCCGTACTTGTTCAGCAGCGTCTCGCGCAGCTCAAAGACGGGCGTGTCAATCGCTACCGCGCCGTGGCGTCGGAACACGCCTTCCACCGCTTCAAACACGTCCCGCCGGATGGCCATGGACGCGGGGTGCACGTCCCGGGCGCCCTTGACCACTTTGACTGTTGCGCCCTTGGCGGCACCCGCCGCGCCCTTGGCGGCGCCCGCCGCGCCCTTGGCGGCGCCCACCGCCCCGCCGCCATCCAGAGTACCTGCTTCAGGGGTAGAAGAGGAAGTAGAGGCCGCCGCGGAAGCGGGGGGGGGGGCGCCGGCGGTGGCGACGGCGGCAGGGGCGCCCGCAGCCTCGGCTTCACCCGCGGGAGCGGCCTGCGCCGACGCCATCCCAGCGGCAGTCTGGCGATGATCACCAAACCGATACGGCTGGCAGACTGCCAAGCCTGGGAGAGAGGCAAGCCGGGCCGGCCGCCGCAGGCTCCCCACGGCCGGGCAGAGGTGGCGGCACGCCCTGCCGGCCACCGCCGCCGCCGTCGTGGGCAACGCCCGGGGGGCTGGCTCCCTGCCGACCGGCGCGGTCACGTGAAGCAGGCGGTCCGAAGGGGCGGCACACGCAACCGGAGGGATGCGAAAGAGGGCAAAAACACAGGGTGTCCAATGGCCACCTGGTGGGACGGTCGGCAGCGGTGGCAGCAGCAACGGGACGGTCGGTCGAGGCGGGTGGCATGCGCCAACGCATCCCCCCTCGCCCGTGACACGTCTCTTGGCGGCGTCAAGCACCAAGGCCGTGGTGGCACCGCCGTTGCCTTTCCGTAGGACTCTGCACGGGTGCTACTTCACGTGCCGGTTCGTCGTACCCTAGCTGAGATCCTAATCCTAACCCTGATTTTATCCCTCTTCCTAAACCTAACCCTGGCCTGAACCCAAACTCCACCCCATTACCTAACCCTAGTCCTAACCCTAATCCTTATCCTTAGCCGTACCCTTAATCTTATCCCTAACGCCAATCGTAACTCTAATTGTAACCCTAACCCTAACCCTAACCCTGACGCGTAAGCTACTTCTTGGTCAGGATCAAGTAATTCGCCACGTCACTGTGAGTCGGCACAACGATGCTGGCCGTCGCTGGTGCCTGAGCTCCCACACAAGAAGACTGCACGACGGCATCGCCAACGCATATCTGGGGTTTGCGCACCCCTTCCCTACTACCATGTAGTACACGCCACCCAAGCAGGCTCTACACACCCACCCCAAAGCGGCTGTCAACGCGCGCCCCCCCCGCCCCCCCCGCCCCCCCCCCTGGCGCCTCCCAGCCGCCCGCGTCAAACTCATCGTCGCTGTCCGCCACCTCCCCCATCTCCAGCCCCTCCCCCGCGGCGCGGCCGCCCTCCCCCGGCAGCGGCACCCAGCCACGGGCGGCGGCCCGCCGCCGCCACCGGCGCCAGCAGCACCAGGCGACGGCGCCCAAGACGGCCGCGGCGGCCGACGCCGCGGCCGCTACGGTCAGGGCGGTGCCCCAGCCGCGGGCGGCCGCGGTCGGCGCCGCCTCACCGTCCGCCCCATCGCCAGCGGCGGCGCCGGGCGGGGGCGTCAGGGAGTGGCCGTCCCACGCGCCCTCGCGCGTGCCCGTCACGTCCACCATCAGCGCTGCCGCGGCGCCGCCGTCGCCCCGCCGGCCCACTGTCACCCGTAGCGTCCGTGAGTACCACACGGAGCGGCCCTGGACAACGGAATCCCCCACCTCGTGGCGGTAGCTACCGTCCACCCGGGCGTTGACCAAGTGGGACTGGGGGCCGTTGGCTGCCAGCGCGCCGTCCACCTGCACAGCCACGCGCACGTACACGGGCGTCGGCGACGCGGCAGACGCAGACGCCGCCGCAGGCAGCGGCATGGTCAGGCGGAAGCGAGTGCCAGGCGCGGCGGGCGTGCCGCCCGTCCCCGCCACGGGCCCGACGGCCGTCACCAGTGGGTGGGCAGCGCCAGCAGCGGTGGAGACGTGCAGGCTCGCCGCGTCGACGGAGAGGGCGCCGCCAACGTAAAACTCCACGGGTAACCCCGCGCCGTCCACCGCCGACGGCATGGCCGGCCACAGCGATGCAGCGGGCTGCACGACGACGCCGCCGACGGCCACAATGTCCACGCTCACACCGACGCCGTCCACGCCTGCCACCATCAGCCGCACATTGCGGGGCACGTGACCGTCACCGTCGCCCCCCCCGCGGAGCTGCCTCACGCCACCCACCTTGCCCAGCGTCGTCTCGGACGGCTTTTTCTGCGCAGCCGTTTCGACCAGGTACGTGACGCACCGGTTGGTGCTGTTGTCGACCGTGGTGCGCTCCGCTGGGTAACCCCCAAGAGTCGTCGGCTTGCATACCACCGCCCCCGGCTCCGTACCGTGACGAGCTGACCAGCTGGCGCCGTACGCCCAGTCTTCCATCCCCCCCCCGACGGGGTAGACGAGGGCACCCATCGTGCCCACCGGGTAGGCCGCTTCGACGCCGCCGCCCGTGCCAGCCGCCGCGGACAGGCGTTCGCCCAGGCCCCGCATCGCGGCATCGTCGGGTGCTGGGTCACAAGGACCCCCGTGGCCCAGCGCTGCGGGTGGCACGCCCGGCGGCGGCCGCGGGCAGTGCCCCCAGTCACCCCACTCATAGCCGAGCACGTTCGTGCCACCGTGAAACGTCAAAAGCAGCGTGTAGAGGCGGGAGCGGAAGAGCTCGTTCAGCGCACGCCCGGCCACAGTGCGCATGCAGGAGGTGGCAGGCACATCAAACGCAAAGTCACGGTTGGGATCCAACGGCGCCGACGGCGGCCCCCCCGGCGGGGATTGGTCCTCCCCACGCACGCCCGTCGCGTAGCCGACCGCGTTGGTCATGGGGATGACCGTCACGGACCGCGTGTCGAGCAGCCGCAACAGCCACGCCCGCAGCACCGGATCCGTGGTGGAAGGGGACGACGCGGCGTCGCCACCGACGGGGGCGGCCGCCCCGACCAGCAGCTCTGCAAACGCCATCGCCGCGTTGGGCCCCACCACCTCATCACCATGCACCGCGCCGCTGATGAGCACCGCGGGGCGCGCCGCATCCACGGCAGCATCGGAAGCGCGCCGCCGCCGCGTGGCGCTGTGAGGTGTTGTTTGAAACAGCGGCGGCGCGCCCGGCGCGCGGCCGATATCCATCACCCACACGCGGCACGGCGCGGGCACTGGCGGCCCACCCGCCACCGCCGACTCATCGCAGCTGCCCACGGGGGGCAGACCAAACGCGTCCTGTGCCGTGTAGAGGTGCACCACGTGGGGGTGGGCGGCCGCCAGCGCGCGCATGCGCGCCAGCATCTGCCCGTACGAGGCGTACGAGATGGGTGTGTCGTCGGTGGCGGCGGCCGCGGCTGCGGCACGGGGGCCGTCTTGGGAGAAGGGCCCAGTGGAGCCGCCGCCGGCTGCCACCGCCGCTGCGGCATCGACGACGCCAGCGGCCGTGCGCGACGACGCGCCAGCGGGAACGCTCCACCCCGCAGCCGCCTCCCGGCCGCCCGCAGGTACCTCCCGTTTTAGCGTGCCAGACGCACGAGCGGGCGCTCCCGGAGGGCGGTCGCCGCCCCACTGGCCCGGCGCAGCGGCTGCAGGGCGCGTGACCCAGGCGGTGGCGGCTACCACCGCCGCGGCGGCCGCGGCGGCCACCACCGCCGCCGTCGGCCGGGACCGTCGCAACCGCGGCCGCGGACGTGGCGGCGTCTTTGACGCCCCTCCAGAGCCGCCTGCCAGGGTGGACGCCCGGTTCGAGCACCCAGCTCGTCCTCTTGCGTTACCGCTACCGCCGCCGCCACCGCCGCCGCCGCCGCCGCCGACGCCGCCGCCGCCACCGCGGCCCCCGCCGCTGCCTCTACAATCAGGGCCGTCGTCTCCTAGCATCCCACCCACTCCCACGGTCCCGTCCCATGGCAACGGCCGTTCCCCACCCGTCCACCCCCCCATCACGGTGTGCAAAAAGCCCACCCGCGTGGGCCCCCGCGCATGGCGCGACGCCGCAGCAGGGGGGCTGAAGTGCACTGCGTCTGAGGAACCGGCAGCACCGGCAGCACCAGCCGCCTCGGTTGTCCGCCGCCAGATGAAAGAAAAAACCGATGAAGGGCAGAGTCGAGGGAAGCAGACGAAACGGTAAAGGCGGCAAAACCAACGGGCGGGGCCGCACAGAGCAGCTGCTAGCGGCTATGAGGGTGCAGGGTTGGGGAGACGCCGTGGTAGCAGAAGGGCGAGCGGCGGATAGACACGCGCACTGGGCTGGGCAGCAGAGCCACCCGGTCGGGGAAACACGGGCGCGGCACTGGTGGGTGACGACACGACCGGGTGTGGGCGGCGGTTGCCGACAGCGGCGGCACCGGACACGTCGGAGCGGACGGAGGCAATGATGCTGGCTGGTTGGCCCTTTGGAGATGATGGCCGCCTCGGCGGCCGCAACGCATCGGGGGTGCTGCCACTTAATGACTTGAGGGACTGACAGGCATGGTCATTCCGCTTGATTGATCCTTTGGCCAACTTCCCGTTAAATCCACCCTGCAGATATTTTTTTCCCCAACTTGGACACGCGATCTGTTCCTGTCTCCGCCCTCCGCAACTGAGCTCAGACACAGATAGCACGCAGCGTGCGCGACGCGGGCGTGGCTGTGTGAGCGGCTGTGTCTATCGAGGCGCGGGCAACGCGCGACAGGGTGGCAGGGGCGGACCCTGTGGCAGAGTGGAGGGGGCTGACCCTGTTCTTCTCTCTGGTCTGTTTTTCTTGCCAGATTCTGCCGGGGTGGTCACGGCACGTATTTCATCCGACCACTCACTGTTGTCGTAGCGTGGCCCCAAGACACGCCGCTGGGGCTCTCGTCCCTTTTCACGATCCGCTCCCCCTTATCTGCAAGCGCTACCGTCAGCCGCCAAGACAAGTAAGTGGCAGCGGTGAAGGCGGCCGTCGCGGCAGCGGCGGCGGCGGCGGGTGGCGGGCATCTCTTCGGCAAGCCTCTACGCACCGCGGCTGGGGGCCGAGCAGGGCAGGGCGCAGCCATGATCGCAGGGCGTGCACGGCGGGACTTGGGCCGCGGGGCGTCATCGGCGTTGCGACTGGAGACCCTGTCGGTAGTGGCGGCTCCCGTTGGTCCCGGCCGCCTCGCCAGCCCGGCGCTGCGGCGAACCTCTGGCCGCCACGAGGCGATGGCGTTTGTACCGCCTGGCGCGTTTACGGCTCGCTTCCACCGTCGCGGTATCCCTGCAGGCCGCCAAGGGGCGCTTTCCCACGGCGTCGGCGGTGGTGGTGGTGGCGGCGGCGCCGGTGTGGTGCCGAGGCCCGCCGTCGCGCGCGGCCGGTGCTTGATGTTGGCGGTGGCGGACGGTCAGGACCCCGTTCGCCCCTCGACGGCCTCCCGCGTGGACGAGCAGCTCCTCGAGGCGCACGCCACGTACGAGGTGTGGTCGGAGCAGCTGTCGTCGGTGTCGGAGGAGACGGACCCAGAGTGGTACGCGACGGTGTGTGCCAAGCTGGCGGAAGCAGAGGAGGAGGTGATGCGGCTGGTCGTGGCGGCGCCCGTCGCGACGGTGGCCGACACGGGCGCTGACCTGCCCCCGTCCCCGTCGCTGGCGGACTTTGTCAACCGCAGCCGCCGCTTTGCTATCGACGGCGGCGGCGAGGGCGCGGCGGCGGCAGCAGACGAGGCGGTCACCTCGTTGGTCGCGTCGGACAAGGCGTTTGCGGTCTTGACGGTCCGCCCGTCACTGTCGTTGAAGTTGCCCATCTCGCGGGGCGTGCTGGAGTCGTACCGGGACATGGGCATCAACGACCTCGGGCGGCTGACGCTGGACCGGTCGTTTGAGCCGCTGGCGCAGTCTGCTGTACCAAAGGGCGTGACGGTGGTGGGCCGGGGGACGGGGGGGGACGCGTCCAGCCAGAACCGGGCCTCCGCGGGGCACCAGATGCTGCCTGACTTTCTTCTCCCGCTGCCCAGTGACAGCGCAGCCGGCCGGTCGTCAGCGCCGTCCGCCGGCTTCACCGCGTGCAGCTTGGACCTCCAGTCCGTGTCGCAGTCGGCGGTGGCACAGTGGTTTTGGAACCCGCTGGTGACGATGGTGAATGACCAGTTTGTGGGCCCCCAGGGGCACTGGCGCTACTACAGCGCGCCCCCCGTGGCGTATTGTCTGGTGGGACTTCCCTTTGTGGGCTTCTTCATTGCCATTGAGTGGGTGGGCAAGCTCCACGCCACCATTGCTAGCGACCCGTTTTTTGTTGGCACCAAGCAGCAGGCGGAGGCGGCGCGCAAGCTTCCGATGCGTGCCGCCGGGCCGTACATGGACGTGCCGCTGGACGAGGGCTGTTGGGCTAGCCAACGGTCCGCGGCGGACGTGATGGGCAAGGTGTACACGATCAAGCCGATGATCAATGACAGAGGGGACCTCCGCTTTTACAAGGTCGTCCCCTGCATGGCGTTTGACCGGGAGGCGGCGGATGAGCTGAGCGCTCCGCTCCCGAGCCTGATGTTCCGCTGGCTGTTTTACACCTACCGCCGCTACGAGCAGATCCTTGCCGACGCGGGCGACAAGGTGCCGGCGATGCTGGTGCCCGCGACGCTGCGCTTTGGAGCGTTTAGTGTGCTGGTGGATATGCCGTTTGTGGCTGGGCGGGACGGCGTGGAAGCGGACTTCCAGGACCCCGACATCATCGAAGCGCTGGCCGACGTGGTGGTGTGGCTGGCCCACCGGGGCCTCTTGTATTATGACCTGCGGCCAGCCAACATCCGCGTTGCCAATGAAGGGGGCGACCGCAAGGTCACCCTCATCGACTATGACGACATGCTGGTGCGCGACGTGGGCAGCATCAGTACCATGGCGTCGTACGAGGAATCACTCAAGGAGGAAGGCCGCCAACGCCGCTACCCGCTGACCAAGCCGCTCACGCACTACACCACGGTGCGGGCAGCGATTGAGCGCGCGTTTGCGGCGTCGCCGCCGCCAGCCGTGCCAGCGTCCGCCAGTGGGCTGGGGGGCGCGGAGGACACCCACAAGACGCGGTTCATGCGCGCGTGGAGCCTGATGGGCAAGCCATCCGCGGTGAGTCCCCCGACCGGGCCGCGCTAAACGCTTGGTGGGCTTCCGTCGGGCGCGGCGGGGGTGATGGGAGCCCCCGCCCCACCCAGCGCGCCCACCCCCTCTCCCCCCGTTACTTCCCATGCCGCCCCGGTCTGGCCGCTGATTTTCCGCCACCTTTTTTGCAAGCCGTGACTCTACCAATGGCCCTGCCGAGGTGCTCGATGCCTCCCGCACTCTTCCCAGCCTCCCGCTCGCGTTTTCCTCTATTTTCCCTGTTCCTCTCCCATTTGCTGAGGCTGTTGGACTGACGGGGGGGGCGCGTGGGGTGGGGTGGGGGGGGAGGGGTGCAAGGAGGAGGGGCGGTGGCGGAAGTGAGGGGCGGCCACGGCGGGGGGGGTGATGGCGGTGCCCGGTGTAGCGGTGCGTGCGCCTTGTCCCGATTTCCGTCGCCCACCGAGCCGCGCCGTCATTGCGGGCGGGAGGGGCGGCAGCCCGCGTCGGGGTACCACCCCGGCGCCGCGACCGCCGCGAAAACAAGCAGGACAGCAAGCGTGTGAACCCCCGCCACCCCCGCCACGGCCCGTGTGCCCACCCCTCCGCCGCCCCCGCCGTGCGCGTGCGCCATCCCCCCACGGGCCGTGCCGGTTGGCGTCGCCGCCGCGGGCGGGCGCACGCGCGCGTTCACTTCATCCCAGGGGAGGGGGGCTAGGGGGAAGGCACACGCACCGAGAGCCAACGGCCGTGTGGAAGAGGGGCGCATGTAGGTGGCAGCGGCGGGCGCCTATGGAGATGGCGGAGGGGCACGAGGTGTGGCAGCGGCGCTCGCCGTGGCTGCCGACGGCGGCGCGCCGCCGCTGCCGACCGTGGGCACGCTCCCCGTGGTCGGGCGGGGGGAGAGGGGGGACTCACACCGGCGGTCAGTGCCCACGGCCGTCGCCGCGGCGGCTGCTTGCCGCGGCCGTCCCTCGCCCCGCAGCGCATCTCCTCGCTCCAAACCCCCCCGCCCCCCTCCATCCCGCACCGGTACAAACGGCCTGTCGGCCCCATTGCCAGTGGCGCACACGCATTTATGGTCTCTACTGGGCCGCCCGGCTACCGCCGCCGCCGCCGCCGCCACCGCCGCCGCCACCGCCGCCGCCACCGCCGCCGCCCCCCGCCCCCCCCCGCCCGCGCGCCGCCGCGCGCGCCTTGGCCGCCCGCCGCGCGCCGCGCGCCAGCGCCGCCTCGGCGGCCGCCTCGTACTCGTCGCGCGGGCGCGACGTGGCCGCCGCCGCCGCCGGCGAGCGTCCCTTGACACCCGACCCCCGGCCGCCGATGCCGCCGCCGCCGCCGCTACGCGCGGCCGGTGCCGCCGCCGGGGTGCCGCCCCGCCGCTGCGAGCGGGGCGCCGCCGCCGCCGCCGTCGCTGCTGCCCGTGACCGCGACGGCGACGGCGACGGCGACGGCGACGGCGACGAGACCCCCTTCTTGACGCGGTCCACCTCGGCGGCGGTCAGCGGCCGCCACTCCCCCCGCCCGAGACCGCCGAGGCCGAGCCCCGCAAACGCCACCCGGTGCAGCCGCGCGACCGGGTGGCCGACGGCGTCAAACATGCGGCGGAGCTGGCGGTTGCGGCCTTCGGTGAGCGTGATGGACAGGCGCGTCGTGGCGGTGGGCTTGCCGCGGATGGTCGACGCGGACGGGCCGAGCATGGTGATATCCTGTGGAGCGGGTGGGCGGGGGTGGGACAGGGGGGGGAAAGCGCCGGGACGCGGCGCCCGTCGTTGGCGAGCCGGCAGTGGCGAGCGATGGGGACGAGGGCGCGTCAGGGGCCGCCGCAAGGGAGCAAAGGTGTGGCCGGGGGTACAGCCGCCGCGCGCGGGTCATCCACATGGGTGCCGTCCCCTCCCCCCACCAGTTGCAGTCGGGGTGGACGAGCACCACGCCGCCGTCACGGGCCAAACAAACAAACAAGACAGAGCGCAGGGAAAGGAACAAAAACAAAAAAAAAAACGTACCGCTGGGGCGGTGGGCCGCCGCTCCCCGTCGAGGAGAATGCCCTCGCTCAGCAGGCGGGCCGTGGCCACCGACACACGGCCCTCCACGTCCACCACGTACGTCTTGGTGTGGCCGTGTCTGTGGTCGGGTGGGAAGAGCAGACACGAGTGTGGAAGGGAAGGCAGCGAGGGGAAAGAAGATTGCGGCACGGCACCGTGTGAACCACGGCGTAACGTACAGGCGCGCCGTCAGTCCCCGCGGCCAAGTGAAACACACAAAAAAAAAAAGCGACCATAACACCCCACCGACAGACCACGACGAGCGGGAACGGCGCGCGGCCTGGCGCGCGGCCGACGCGGCTTGGCGCGGGCGGCGGCAACGTACTTTGGGTGCGTGAGCTTGTTAATCCACGCATTGTCGTTGGTGAGCAGCAGCAGGCCTGCGCCAGCGGCCCGCCGCCACCCGCACACAAACACAAGGGGAAAGGGGTGCGACGAGCAGCGGCGCACCAAGGAGCGTCGCCACGGGTGACACCAGGTGGGACCGTCAGTCACGGCAGCGAGCGCAAGGGGGGGAGGCCCACCCGCACGCGGCTCTGCGGGGGCGCCACCGCGGCGGCGCTCCGGCAGCAGGCGCCCACGCCGGCGCCAGCCGCGGGCGCGGGCGCCCGCCCGCCCGCCCGCCCGCGCAGCCCCCCCCATCGGCCCACCAGCCTACGCGCCCCACCCACCGCGCCACCCCACCCCCACCATACCCCCCCAAAGTCGGTGGCGCCCCGCCCCCCCCCCCCCCCCCCCGGCGGCCTACCCCATCGGCAGCGCACGCCCACCCCCCGACGCTCACCCACCCCCCGACGCACCAGTGCTGTCCCGGTCCAGCCGCCCCACCGGCAGCAGCCGCCGCTCCCGCCCGCCCGGCACCGCGTCCACCACCGTCCGGCGGCCCGCCTCGTCGGCGCTCGTGCACAGCGTGTCGCGGGGCTTGTGCAGCAGCACCCACTCGGCAACGACCGCGGCCACGTCCCGCACCCGCCGCCCGTCGACGGTAATGACGGGCGGCGGCCCCCCCCCCCCCCCGGCCGTCCCGGCGGCGGCACCCCCACCGACGGCGACCTTGGCGGCCACGTCCGTGACGACCACCCCGTCCACCGCCACCCGCCCCGCCGCGATGACCGCCTCCGCCGCCCGCCGTGAGCAGACGCCCGCCCGCGAGAGGACCTTTTGCAGCCGCTCCGCCGCGCCCAGGTCGCCGCCCGTGACGGGCGTGCCCCGCCGGTGGCCGCCACCGTCCACGTGCAGCCGGCCACCGGGGGGCGCGCGGGACACCGCCGACCGCCCGCCGCCGCGGGCGCGCCGCCCGCCGCGGGGCGGGCGGCCGGCGGCGGCGGCACCGGCGGCGGCGCCCGCCGCCCAGGTGGCGGCCGGCGCCACGCCCCGCCCCACACCGCCGCCGCCGCCGCCGCCGCCCCCACCGTCACTGCTGCCACCACCACCGCCGCCGCCGCCGCCGCCGCCACCGCCGCCGCCGCCCGCGGGTGGCGCGACGTACACCCCCCCCGACGCTGGCGGCGCCCCCCGCCGGCGGCGCCCCGCCGGCGCCACCGTCCGCGGCGGCGGCGTGCCCGGCCGGCCGCCGCCAGCACCGGCACGGCGCCAGTCGCCGCCGGGCCGCCCGCCCGCCGCGGCGGCCGTCACGGCCGTGCGGGTCGCGGCAGCGGCGGCGGCGGCGGCGGCGGCGGCGTCGGCGTCGACGGCGGCGGCGGGGGGGGGGGAGCGGCCCGCGGCGCGCGCGGCGGCGCGGCGACGAGCGGGGGCGGGTGGCGGGGGAAGGTCGGCCGGCGCCAGAGGGGTGGGTGCAGCAGGGGAGGGGGGGTGAACGTCCGTGCGTGGCGGGGAAGGAGGGGGACGCCGCGGGGGGGGCGGGAGGGGGTGGCGCGCCAGGGGGGCGGCATGGACAGGAAGGCCGCCACCACCCGCCGGGGGGCGCCGCCGCGCGGGGATGCCATGGTGGTGGGGGGGGGGGGGGGGGGGCGCCGCCGCGAAACGGCAGCGCTGCGAAGACGACACGGGCGGCGCCGCCGAGACGGCAGGGAGGCGACCGAGCCACCACCACACAGAGCCGCGCGACAGAGGCGTCACGCGGATGGGCGGGGGGGGGGGGAGGGACAAGGATGGGCGGGGGGGGGGGGGACACGGGTGCGGAGCCGCGGCGGGCGGGCGCGGGCGCCGGGCGGGCGCGGTATCTCGGGCGGGTGAGCCCGGCGGTCGCGGTGACGACGGTGGCCGCGCCACTTTGCACGGATCAGCTGTGTTTCAACCTCGTACTTTTCTGTCCTTGAGCAGAGTCGCACCATTACACAGGTTTCATGCAACACACGCCACGCTTCCTACGTTGGGAGCGCGCGCTGCCGAGGGGGTCCCTGCTCGGACCTGTCATTGGCTGGCGTGACCGACGCTTACTGCAACCAAACGACTGCCGTCTGGTGCGGTGCATCACTGACAGTCGACACACCCACGACGTCGACGTCAGCCGTGGTGTGGGTTGTCTGCTTCAACGACGGCGCGCACATGATCCCTCTGCCCTGCCGGTGCTGTCGTTCCGCGGGCTGGCCCAGCCGTAGCCGTGATCGCCCCGTGGACGCGCCCGCCACGGCCGCCGCCGTCCCCCCCCGCCCTCTCTGTGCCTTTGCTGACGGCGGGTGTCACGCCGTCAGCGAGCGCCGCGGCAGCGGTGGTGCCCGCCATGTCGACCAAGCGCCGCGATGATCTGCTGGCCCTCCAGCGCGAGGCGCAGGCCCGGTGGGACGCGGAAAAGATCTTTGAGGAGGACGCCCCCGCCGCGTCGGGCGGCGGCGTCGGCGGCGGCGGCGGCGGCGGCGGCGGCGGCGGCGGCGGCGGCGGCGGTGGCGGCGGCGGCGCGGCGGAGCCCAAGTACCTGGTCACCTTCCCCTACCCCTACATGAATGGCTTCCTCCACCTGGGCCACGCCTTTTCGCTGTCCAAGGCGGAGTTTGCCGTCGGCTACCGCCGCCTCCGCGGCGACCGCTGCCTCTTCCCGTTTGCGTTTCACTGCACGGGCATGCCCATCCAGGCGTGCGCGGACCGGCTGCGGCAGGAGGTGGAGCGGTACGGCAACCCGCCCGTGTTTCCCGACGAGGAGCCGGCGGCGGCGGCCGCCGGCGGTGCCGCCGCGGGCGGTGGTGGCAAGCCCGCCGCCCGCGGCGGCAAGTCCAAAGTCGCCGCCAAGGCGGGCAAGGCCAAGTACCAGTGGGAGATCCTGGCGCAGTCGGGCATCCCCGCCGCGGACATCCCCGCGTTTGCAGACCCGCTCACGTGGCTCCGCTTTTTTCCGGCGCAGGGCGTCGCGGACGTGCGCGCGCTGGGCGTCAAGGTGGACTGGCGGCGTGCGTTTATCACCACCGACGTGAACGCGTACTACGACTCGTTTGTGCGGTGGCAGCTCAACACGCTGCGGGCGCGGGGGAAGGTCAAGTTTGGCAAGCGCCTCGCCGTCTGGTCGTCGCTCGACGGGCAGCCGTGTGCGGACCACGACCGCGCGTCGGGGGAGGGCGTCGGGCCGCAAGAGTACACGCTGATCAAGATGGAGGTGGTGCCCGACGAGTGCCCGCCGGGCCGCCTGCCCGACGCCCTGGCGGGGCGGCGCGTCGTGCTCGCCGCCGCCACGCTACGGCCAGAGACCATGTACGGCCAGACCAACGTGTGGGTGTTGCCGACGGGGGATTACGGGGTGTACCCGGTCGCGGACGGGACGCTGTGGGTGGTGTCCCCGCACGCGGCGGCCAACATGGCGCACCAGGCCTTGTTTAGCGCCGACGAAGCGGACTTTGGCAAGGTCCCCCCGCCTGTGGCCATGCTCAAGGGCGAGCACCTGCTGGGCCTGTCCCTGCGCTCCCCGCGCGCACCTCGCACCATCCGTGTGCTGCCGCTGCTGACCGTGTCCATGTCCAAGGGCACCGGCGTCGTCACCTCTGTGCCGTCTGACGCGCCCGACGACTACCGAGGCCTGCGGGACCTGCAGGAGAAGCAGCCGCTGCGGGCCAAGCTGGGCGTCGAGGATTCGTGGGTGGAGAGTGTGGCGCCCATCCCGATCATCCACACCCCGGGGTATGGGGACCTGGCCGCCGTGGCGGCGTGTGACCACTTTGGTGTCAAGAGCCAAAACGACCGCGTCGCGCTGGACGCGGCCAAGGAGGACGTGTACAAGAAGGGCTTTTACTCGGGCACCCTGCTGGTGGGCGCTCACGAAGGGATGGGCGTGGAGGAGGCCAAGCCGCTCATCCGCGCCGAGATGCTTGCCGACGGGACGGCGGTCAGCTACGCAGAGCCCGAGAAGACGGTCATGTCCCGCTCGGGCGGCGAGTGTGTGGTCGCGTGGAGTGACCAGTGGTACCTGACGTACGGGGAGGAGGAGTGGCGGACGGCGACGGAGGGCGCGCTGGCCGCGATGGACACGTACGCGCCCGAGACGCGGTCACGCTTTGAAGAGGCGCTCGCCTGGCTGCGCGAGTGGGGCTGCTCCCGCCAGTTTGGCCTGGGTACCCACCTGCCCTGGGACGAGCGGTGGCTGGTCGAGTCGCTCTCCGACTCGACCATCTACATGGCGTTTTACACCGTTGCGCACCTGCTGCAGGGCGGGACCGCCAACATGGACGGGTCCAAGGCGGGGCCGGCGGGCGTGGCGGCCGCCGACCTCACCGACGCGGTGTGGGACTATGTGCTGCTGGGCGTTGGCGACCCGGCAGCCCTGCCCATTCCCGCGGACGTGGCCGCGTCGCTGCGCCGTGAGTTTTGCTACTGGTACCCTGTGGACCTGCGGGTGAGCGGCAAGGACCTCATCCGCAACCACCTGTCCTTCTTCATCTACACCCACGTGGCGATTTTCCCGCGGGAGCACTGGCCAAAGGCGGTGCGGACGAACGGTCACCTGCTGCTCAACGCGGACAAGATGTCCAAGTCTACGGGCAACTTTATGACGCTCCGCGAGGGGGTGGCCAAGTACTCGGCGGACGCCGTGCGGTTCGCGCTGGCGGACGCGGGGGACACGGGGGAGGACGCGAACTTTGCCAAGGCGACCGCTGATGACGCGGTGCTGAAGCTGACCGCCCTGCTGACGCTGGTCATCGACGGCGCGTCGGTTGCGGCGTCCATGGTGCCCGACGATGCGCCGCCGCGGTTTGCAGACCGGGTGTTTGGGGCCCAGCTGGAAAAGGCGCTGGTGGCCACGGACGCGGCGTATGACAAGATGCTGTACCGGGAGGCGCTCAAGGTTGGCTTCCACGAGGTGCAGACCGCGGTGGGCATCTACCGCGTTGCGGTGGGGGCGGACAAGACGACGGACACCCTGTCACGGATGCGCGGCAGTCTTTTCCGCCGCTTTGTCGAGGCCCAGACCGTGATGCTGGCGCCCATCTGCCCCCACGTTGCGGAAAAGCTGTGGGCGGTCGGCCTCGGCAAGACCGAGTCGGTGATGCACGCCCGCTGGCCAGCGGCGGCCGTGTCCGAGAGCGATGGCGCCCTGCTAGAGGCGGCCGCCTACCTGGACAGCCTCCTCCATCGGGTGCGGGTGGCGCAACAACCCAAAAAGGTGCGGGGCAAGGGCAAGGGCCCGCCAGCCGCCGACGCGCCGCGTCCCAACACCCTCCTTGTGCACGTCTGTGTGGAGACGCCCGTCTGGCAGCAGGCCGCGCTGGACACGCTGCGCGGCGCCTGGGACGCGGACGCGCGGACGTTTGCGGCGGACCTGCCCGCGCGGATCAAGGCGGCGATGCCCGCTGACGTGCAGGCGGCGTGGAAAAAGAGCATGAAGCGGGTGATGCCGTTTGTCGCGATGGTGCGGGACGAGGTGCTGGCGACCGGCGAGGGCGCCCTGACCCGCTCGTTGCCGTTTGTGGAGAGGGAGGTACTGGAGGAGAACCGGTCGTTTGTGACGGAGCAGCTGGAGCTGTGCACCCTCGAGATTGCCGACGCGGTGGCAGCATCGACGGGCGCCGCTGCGGACGCGCTGCCTGGAAAACCGTCGTTTGAGCTGCGGCATGTCCCGCCGGCAGAGGCCGCCTAGCCAGGGCGGCTCTGCGGTGTAGCGTGTAGAGCGCCGGGGACCCATGTGGTGCGATGGTTTTGGAGCTTGAAACACTCGTTGTTGCACGGTACAGGACTTTTTTCCCGTGTCCATGCCTGGCACCCAGTATATGCGTATGTCCGTGGCGCCTCCCATTCCAACTTTTTTTTGCAATACATACAGGACGCACGGCGGCGTCCGCACAGCGTCCCCCCTTCACGCCTCCTCCGCACGACGCTGTGACTACGGCCTGAGTCATCGAGCTTGCAGCATCTCATCGCGGTCAATGGTGCCCGAGCCGTCCCGGTCCAGGCGCTCAAAGCTGCGCTGGATCTCGTCCAGGTCCTCCTGCGCGCACTTGCCCGTCTTGAGCAGCATCATCCGCGTGTACTCGTACTGGCTGACCGTGCCATCGCCGTCCTGGTCGAGGATGTGAAAGTCGCTTTCGGTAAAGTTGGCCGACAGCAGCCGCGCCGACGCACGGCGCTGCTTGGCCCGCAGCCGCGTGTCGGTGTAGTCGCCAAGGACTTTGGCCAAGCCGAGGGTGGAGAAGATGAGCCAGACGGTGGCAAACAGGCGGGAAGCCGGGGTGGACGGGTCAAGGTCGCCAAAGCCAATGGTCGTGACCGACATGCACACGAGGTACACCGAGTCGATGATGGAGAGGCCCTGGAGGGTGGAAAAGACGACGGTACCCGTCAGGAGGACGACCACGTACAGCGCAGTCGTCACAGCTAGGTGGTGCCACTCCTCAGAGGTGATGTGGTCGGCCAGCTGAGCCTTACCGGCGACACGCGCGGTGGGGTCCTCCGCGTCCGCGCCCGCGGTCGAACCGGCAGAGGTTGCGGCATCCGCGTCGGCGGCCGCCTCGCGGTCAAATATGTTGCCGAGGACCATCTCCTCCTGCCGGTCGACAATGAAGCCTATAATATAGTTGAGCGCAGCCGTAATCAACGCGATGGACACAAACGCAAAACAGCAGGTAAACACCTTTGTCGAGTTGTGCGTCGGCACGAGGTCGCCAAAGCCTACGGTGAGGAGCTGCGTGCAGGGAGGGGATAGCGGCAACAAAAGCCGGCCGCGCCCAGTTGACGCGAGAGAAACCACCAGTGTTCCGCGCTCGATTCCAGGGCAAAGAGCAGCAGGGGGGTCTTTGAGCACCCACAGACAGCAAGGTTAGGACCCTCCCGTACCACTCTGGGATACCTGCACATCCACACGCCACCGCTTGTGCCTCTGCCGCCCCCCACCCCCCCCCCACCCCCTCCCGCGCGCCCCCGACAGCCGCCAAACGTACCGACACGACCGTAAAGTAGACGCAGTCGGTCCAGGACCAGCCCTCGAGCACGTGGTACACCACCACCGCCGTCGCAATGTGCGCCGCCACCGCGGCGGCCGACAGCGCCAGCAGCCGGGCGGTGCTCTCGTCCTCGTCGGCCAGCGACGACAGCAGCGCCGCGACGCGCTCGTCCACATCGTCGGCCGCCGCGTCCCGCACACTGCGCGCCGCATCCACCTCCCCGTCCTCATCCGAGGCGCTCACCGAGGCGGGCGGGGGCGGCCCGGGCGGGCCGCTCAGGCGGGTGTGGAGCTTCTCCCGCGCCCGCGCCGACAGGCCCAGGCGGGCGGCCTTTGCGTCCATCCGCCGCCGGTGCGCCTCGGACGGCGCGCCGCGGCCGCCGCCACCGCCGCCGCCGCCATCGCCGCTGCTGTCGGCCAGCAGGCCGCCAATGAGGGTGTGGGAGCGGCTCACCTTGCGCGCCTGGCGGCGGGGGTGGTAGGTGGTGGAACGGACGAGGCCGCCGCCGCCGCCGCCGCCGCCGCCGCCGACGCCGCCGCCGCCGCCGCCGGGCGTCTCATCCGCCCACACGTCCAGGGCGGCAAAGTCGCCGCGGCTGACCTTGCCGCTCCGCCGCTCCGTCGGGTGCCGCACCAGCCGGGACCGCTCCGTCACGGGCCAGGGGGGGGATGCCATCGCCGACGGCCGCGGACGGCACGGCGCACCGTGTCCCCCCTGCGGTGGACGGGCGATGGGGGGGGGGAGGGGTTGAAAGGCGGTCGGCCGTCTTCGTCGACGGCGGGGGGGGGGCCGCCGCCAGTCCCACCCCGCCGCAGTAAACCCAACCGGCAGGGGGGGGGAGAGCCGCTGCGGGGGGGGGCGAGAGCCACGGCGGGGGGGGAGAGCGCGCGGCGGGAGGGGCTGGAGATGGTTGCGACGAACGGCGACACCGACCGGGGGATAAAGCGGTGTGGCAGCAGCTGCAGTGAGAGGAACAGCAAGAGAGGAGACGGAGGGAAGGGGACGCCCGCGGGTGTCCAGAAAACCAGCACGGGAGAGCCCCTCACGGAGAGTCTACGACAGCCACGCTCGGTGGTGCAGTGTGTAGGGCGACAGTTTGCGGGTCGATGGTTCGTCTTCCATGAACACGTTTTCAGTACAAAAGTTGTTCAAGCACGGAAGTCGCCATTGTATACATTTCGCGTGATCCCACGTCACGCGCGGCTAGAAAACGCGTGATTGGGCACGTGATTTGTAATTAAGTATGTGTTGTAATTACACTATCTCTAACATCACACAAGATGACTGGCCCAAATTGCCGTGCCTCTGCGTTTGATCACATGTGATCCCACCCATGTACTGTGGGGGGCTCGATCACTTTCGGCGGTTCGATGGCCTATAGGCATATACCCGCCGTTGTCCAACCCTTCCCGCCCCCCCCCCCCGACCCCGTCGCTTTCCCCCCCCGCCGCCCGAGCCGCTGCCGCCGCCCGCCGCCGCCCGCCCTGCGGACGCTGCACGTTCTTTCACTCTGTGGGGGATGATCACATAACTGCTTTCATCGTTTGTCGCAGAAACTTTTCTGAAACAATTCAAATTACCGATTGAATCCATCCGAACCGCGTTCGGTTTCGGAAACCGTAATACGGCGCATTCGCCAAACGCGTGCGCGGTTCGGCCAAACGACGCCACCCTGCTCTCTAGTCTGGGCCCTCGCCTTTGGTGGCGTCCACGCGAGCGTACGCGCTGAGCAGGTGGGCGCACGCGTCCGCCCACGACACGACCACAACCGCGCGTCCCGGGGTGTGGACGTGCCGGCCGCCGAGAGCCGGCATGCACAGGGGGGGCGGGACGTGGGCGGGCGGCGGTGGTACAGCGGCAGCGGCAGCAGCCGCGGCGCGTAAGCGGAGGGGCAAGGGGGGGGGGGGGCGCCGCGCGGCCGCCGCACGGAGCCGCGACCGACATCGGCGGCGGCCGCACCGGCCGCCGCACGGGCGGCTGGGGGGGCGCCCGCCACCGCCGCGGCCGCCACGGCCGACGGGGGAGTGCGCCAACCCAAAACGGTCCGCCGCGGGACCGGGAGGCGGCTCGTGCATGCCGACCCTGCCGTGCGCCACGGCGTGCGGGCGCCAGACCCTCCCCCCACCGCCGCCGCTGTGGCCCGCGGCGGCGGCGCCGCCATCGCGGCGGGCGGTGCACGCAGCGGCGCGGCGTGGCGTCGATGAGGGGAGGGGGGGGCGGGCAGGGACACGGGGGGCGGGGGGGGCGTGGCAGGCGTGTCTGCCGCCGCCCGCGACGGGCGGCAGCGCGTACCGCGACGACGGCGGCCGTGGGGCGGCACGCCGCGCGGGCGTACGCCGCGTCGCGGGCGCACGCCGCGTCGCGGGCGCGACCCGCCGCCGACGCCGGCACGCCCCCCAACCGGGGCGCCCGCCCCTACGCGCGGCCGCCGCGGGTGCCCCCCGGCGGCGCCGCCCCCCCGCCGTCGCCGTCGGTGTACTCGTCGGCCGAGCGGCCACCCCCCCTCCCCCCCCCACGGCCGCCCGCACCGTCCGGCTCACAGTCGTCCATGTCGTCGTCGCCGTTGTCGTCGTCCGCCGCACCCACGTAGTCGGTATCATCCGTCCCATCGACCGTGTCGTCGTCGTCGTCGTCGTCGTCGTCGTCGTCGATGTCGTCGTCGTCGTCCGTGTCGTCGCTCTGCGCCTCGTCGTCCGAGACGGTGCCGGCCCACGCCCACGGGTAGGCAAACATGCGGAGCGTCTCGGGGCTCTCGGCCAGGCCGGCGGCGTCGTCGGCCGCCGACCGCCGCCGCGCGGTGGGGACCCCCCGTGGCGCAGCGGGGGTTGCCCCACCCGGCCGCCCGCCATCCCCACCACCGCCGCCGCCGCTCCCACCACTGCCGCCGCCACCGCTGCCGCCGCTGCCACCGCCGCCGCCGCCGCCGCCGCCGCCGCCGCCGCCGCCGCCGCCGCCGCCGCCGCCGCCGCCGCCGCCGCCGCCGCCGCGCGCCCCCGGCGGCCGCGGCGGCGGCCGCACGCGATACACCCGCACCACCTTTTCCACCCCCGACGTGGCGAGCCCGTCCCCCGACGGGTGAAACGACACGGCGTTGACGACCGAGCGGGCCCCCCCCAGCACCTGCGCCGCCGTCGGATGGAGTTCGGGGGTGGGCAGCGCCACGGCAGACGGCCTGGCCGGCAG
The DNA here is from genome assembly GCA_008729055.1 of Pyropia haitanensis. Lineage (NCBI taxonomy): Eukaryota > Rhodophyta > Bangiophyceae > Bangiales > Bangiaceae > Pyropia > Pyropia haitanensis. Next base: position 3,327,376 of record SDUX01000004.1, on the reverse strand, counting down.
CAGGGGGGGGGCGGCGGCGCCCCCCGGCGGGGGGCGGCACCAGTAGCGCATGCCGCGACCGGCGGTCGCGGCCGCCCCCCCCCCCCCCCCCCGCCGCCACCCCCCTCCTCGTCGCTGTCACTGTCGGTGGTGTCCCCCCCCCCCCCCCCCAGCGCGGTGCGTGCCCACATCCCCCCCCACCCCCCCCCCCCCCCCCAAACCTCCCCCGCACCTCCCCCCCCCCCCGCGCCCACACGTACACCCGCCCGTCATCACTCCCACACGCGACGAGCCCGTCGGCATACCCCCCCACCACCGCCGCCTTGTTGGTCAGCGAGTGACAAAAGCCCGGCGCCTCGTACGTGGCCACCGGCGTCGACTGGGCGGGCGCGTACAGCGCGACCGACCCGGCCGAGCCGCCGCCCCGCCGGCGGGCGGCCACGAACCGGTCCCCCGCCGGCGCGAACCGGACGCCCGTCACGCCGCCCGCGGTGCCCGTGTCGTACACGCGCACCTCCCGCTCGCGGATGCCGGGCACCCGCGCGTCGCGGAGCGCCAGCACGCCCGCCGCGTGCGCAACGACCACGCCGGCGCCGGCAGTGGCGCCAGCGGCGGCGGGGACAAACGCGGCGCCGACCGCCTCGCCGGCCGCCGTGGACGGGGGGATGAGGCACGGCGCGCCACCGCCGCCGCCGCCGCCGCCGCCGCCGCCGCCGCCGCCGCCACCGCCGCGGACGGGCGCGCGCCAGTCGAGCAGCCGGACGCTGCCGTCGGCGGCGGCGACCGCCGCGACGGCCCCCCCAGCGTCGGCCGACGGGGTGACGCAATAGACGGGCGCCGCCGACGGGGTGGGCGTCACCGCCGCGGCGGCGGCGGCGGTCGCCACGTCCCACCGGACGACGAGCCCGTCCGCCCCACACGACACGAGCCGCGAGCCGGTCGGCGCCGCGCCGCCGCCGCCGCCGCCTGGACCGCCGCCGCCGCCGCCGCCCTCCTCCCACGCCACCCGAAACACAATGGCGGTGTGGTGGGACGCCAGCGCCGCCACCACCGACGGCGACCGCACCGGCGCGACGACCACCCCCGCGCCCGTGTAGCCCGACGTGGCGCGGGCGGTCCCCCCCCCGCCCCCCCCAACGCCCGGGCGCCAGCCGCCCACCCCCCCCGGCGCGGGCGGGGCGGTCGCGTCTGGCGGCACCCCCGACGCCGCCGCCCGCCACAGCAGCACCCGCGTGTCGTCCGACGCGGACGCGAGCAGCCGCCCCGACCCCGGCGCGTACGCCACGTCGTTGACGCAGCCGGTGTGCGCGTACAGGAGGCGCACGTGGCCGAGCGGCGCGGCCGCCAGCGCCGCGTGGTAGGCGCCGCGCCACGCCGCGGCGGCGGCGACCGTCTGCTGGGAGGCGGCGTAGGCGCGGAGGAAGGGGGACGGCCGGCCCCGGGGGGGGGCCGGGGGGGGGGGGGGGGGGGGGGAGGAGCGGGGGCCGCACGTCGTCGCGCATCCCGCCGCGGGCTGGGGTGGGCCCCGCAAAGAGGGAGCCGCGGCCAACGGCCGGCAGGCCGCGTGTAGAGGTCGGGGGGACGGCGAAAGGAGCTGGGCTTGGCGATGGTGGGAGGGTGGGGAGGTAAGAGACGGGCAGACGGCATCGCGTGAGGACCGACGTGGGGAGTGTCGACGACTCGAGCGATGCAGTGATCAGTCGCAACCTATTGTCACGGCCCAAAGCACCATGTTTTTTTTCTTTCACTAGTTCGTGTTGTTCGTGTTCATGAACTGCGTATCCAGGACATTGCTTAGATTGCGGAACACATTGGCCAATTTGTTGGCCTCATCCGGTCATGAATCGGCCACGCCTTCCTTGGACGGTTCTCTAAACTTTGTCAACAAGAACCCAAACACACGACCGGTCCCGCCAATCGCGGGCAGCGGGGGAGTCGGTCTGGGTGGGGGGTGCCGGACACGGTCGTGCACGCGGAGTGGCGCCGACAGGCGACGACGTGGACAGCGGCAGGTGCAGGCCGCTTTCGTAGGGACCTGCCTCACACGCCACCGCCAACGCCACTGCTGCTGCCGTAGCGAGGTAGGGGACGGAAGAGCAAAGCGCACACTGGAGCTGCCGGCCCAGTCATTGAAAACGCTTGTTTCGGTCGCAAGGCCCACCGGCCGCTATCGCCGCAACTCCGCCACACCTCAATAAAAGCCACAGCCGACTGTCGCCGCCGCCGTCGCCGCCCCGCCCCTTGTCTTCCCACCGCCACGGTCATGACCGTGGAGCGGCGAAGTGGGAACAGAGGTGGCAGGACTGCTTGTCGGAGCGTATCCCTTCGCCCCCCCCCTGTTACTCACGAGCCGCTCCCGAGGCTGTGCCGCGTCGCCACGACCTTGCAACTACCGTTGCGCACCTCCCTATCACGGCGGGGGGTGTCCGCCCCACCGACCTGCCGTCAGATGCCATGCCATCGCACTGGCGTGATGGCGTTGCATACGCGATGGAGACCCCTCCAGCACGGTGACGCTCGCGGAAGAGAGGGCCACAGGGCTCGACATCCGCCTACAGGGCAGCACCCGCCTCTACCTATATTCACGCCACCCCGGGTGACGCCGCCCTCCTCCTGGCCCTGTTTGTTTACATGGTGAGGTCCCCCAGCACGTCGTCCAGCACCGATGACGCAAAGTCCCCACTGGGACCGGCAGGCTGGCGGACGCTTGACGGTTGGTTGGCAAGCACCAGGTCCGTGGACTGGCCCAACGCTAGCAGGTCCGTCGGCTGCCCGCCCCCGTACGATGCCGACCCACCACCCAAAGGCGCATCAAACGCCATCAGGTCCGTGCCTGGGCCGTCACCCATCAGGTCTACTCCGCCGCCAGTCCCAAGTGCAGGCGGCGCCGCGGCAGGGGCGCCCCCTCTGTCGCCCGAGAAGTCGTCATCCAGAAGGGATACCAGTCCCGTATGCGCCACCATGGACGTCCCCGCCGCGCGGCGGCTGCCCACCGCGAGCAACCGCTGACGGGCGGCGGCGTAGTCCATGGGCGGCAGCGGCGCCAGCGCCGCCGACGCCACGCCGCTGAGGGGCCCCTCGAGCAGCGCGTGGTACTCGACGGCCCGCTGCTGGGTATCCACGTCGCCGCTGTTCGATAGGGTGGCGGTTGCCCGACGTGCAGCAGACAGCAAGTCAGAGTCAGCAGAGCGGACAGCCAACTTCACCAGCGCCGACAGCGCATGCGACCGGACTTGGCCAATCTCGTCGCCAATGGTGGAAGCGCCCGACGCTCCGTCCATGCCCCCCCTTTCGTAGGTGCCCTCCCCGGTAGCCCACTTGCACGCCGAGATGACGCCGGCAAGCGCCGAGGCAGCGGCAGCGGGTGTAAGGCCGCCGCCATTTACCACCACCAGGTGGCCATACTCGCCAAGGACGTAGGCAGCCACGCGCTCCAGTCGGGGCTGCCGCCGTGACACTCCACCGCTGTCTCGTTGCAATGGCGAGGACGGCGGCGTGCCCACCGAGCACGTCGAGTACGAGGCCAGACCCGCCTCAAACAGGACCCGCGCGGCATAGGCCTGCACCGCGGGAGGCTCCGCAGAAAGGAAGGCGAGAAAGGTGGATACCACCACCTCCGACGCCAATACGTCCACTGCCTTGAGAACAGCCGTCAGGGTGTCCACGTGCCACTCTGGGGAGGGTGCAAACTGGACTGCAAGCTGGGCCAGCTTGGTCGCCGCGTCCGCCACCCGTGCGCCCCCATCGGCAGAGCTGTCTGCCGCCAACGAGGGCGGATCGGCATCGTCCGCTGCCGCGCCTGTGTCGCCCTTGCCGCCGCTGCCGGCGCCCCCACTCAGCGCACGCACGTACACAAGCAACTGTCCTGCAATGTCCGCCACATTGCTGCGGTCCGCAATAGCAAACGCCAGCGCGACTGCGCGCGCCTGTATGGACGGGTCCTTCTCCTGGACACACGCCAAGATGGTCGCTCGCTGCTGCCGCACCGACGCCGCGCACGCGCCACCGCGGGTCACAACCGACGCCATCTCCTGCAGCGCCACGTAGCGCACGCTCGTGTCCTTGTGAGCCAGAAACTGCCCCAGCGCGGCAACGGCTGTCTGCTGGACTGCTTCAGTCGTGTCGAGCGCCAGCGCCGTGCGCACCATCTCATACAGTACCGAGGCGCCGGCCAGCTTGGACGCATCCGTTGACGAGGCCACCGCCACTAGGACGTCAGAGACGGTGCGCAGCTCGTCGTGGCTGGCGCCAGTGCCCAGTGCGCGCACCGCGGTCAGGGCCTGGACCTGGAGGAACGGGTTGCGCACGCCGCCGGCCATGGACCCATCCGCGTCAGCGTGGACCTGGCCCTTGCCGCCCGCGACCGCGTCGCGCAGGCTCTGCAGCACCACCGGCAGGCAGGCGGCTCGCAGGGCCGGCAGCGGGGACGGCTCGCCCGAGCGGCCGCCGTCCGCGGCGGCCTGCTCCACCAGCGCCACAATGAGGGTGTTGGCACACAGGTGCACCGCGTCCGAGCGCATTGCCAGCATGTCTGGCACCGCATCCCAAATATCCAGCGTCTCATCCAGGGGCAGCTTCCGCACCGCCCGCGTCGCGGCCAGCGCCGCCTTTTTCACCAAGTAGGGCGAGCGGGCGCGCAGGTGCGAAACCAGCTCGGGGGTGAGGTCCCGCAGCATCTCGGGGGTCGCGATGTCGCCCAAAACGGTCAGCGCAAGCGCCGCCACCGCCGGGTCGTCCGACGCCAGGTCCGCCTTCAGGCCATTGGTCATGAGCATCAGGATGGAGGCGCGCTCGTCGACAAGGACGGTCAGGCCCAAGACGCCCACCCGCTTGTCAGCAAATTTGGGCGACGCGGCTAGCCGCAAGCACTCCATGTGACCAAAGTCGGTCGGGTAGCCGTTCATGTGGAAGAAGAGGAGCTTTGCCACATTGCGTCGCCGAAACGCCGTGTCGCCTTCTTTAAACAGGTCCCGGATGTGAGCCGACTCCTTCTTCACCAGCGCCCGCTCTTCCGCACTCGACGTGCACGCCCGGTACGCAGTGATGACCTCTCTGCAAGCGCCGCGGGGAAGCAGCACAGAGTGCACTCCAGAGAGCACCAGAAAACACGCCATAGCGCAAGAGGAACCGCAAGAAAACATGTCAAAACGCTGCCAGCCACGGGCTGCAGACCGGTGCAGCCAACTATGGCGCGCCCCACCGAAGCGGCGGCAAACGCAACCACGGCACGCCGCGCCTAGGCGACGGCCAACGCCGCACAAGAAAAAAAAAACAACCGATGCGAAATGGAAGTGCAAACAGAACGCGGTACACAAGGAATGAACAAGCGCACTCTCTCTACGCCCACGCATGCGGGGTGGCGGTCCTGGCCAACGCAGCGGCGGTCGCGGCACCTACTTGAGCGTCCGGCAGGTGTAGGTGCGCTTGGCTTTGGACAGCGAGTCCTTGGCCCGGGAAAACAGCTTCTTCGCCTCCTTCTCCATGGTGAGCGACCCGCCACGAACAGAGGCAGACGGAAGTCAATGATGGCGTTGCGGCCCAAGGGGGGAGCGGAGGCGAGGGGCGGCGGGCACGGGCTTGCCGAGCATGGTACCCCACACGGAAGCGGGGACCTGCGAAGGGCACCCCCACCGCTCGACTCCCACTGCCAGCTGAGACTGACTTACATCCTTCGGTGAGAGGGACTTGCCCGTGTTGCAGACTCAAGCCTGTTGATAGTTCACAGCCAAGTTTAGCCTGAATGTAGTGATGGTGGATTTGGAATTTTCGACCCCTCCCGTGCGCCCAAAGCCACACGTCCCCGGCGCGGGCCCACCTCAGCCGACGTTGGCTTGCGCGTCCGTCCGCGGCGCTTGCCGCCGCCGTGGCGTGTGTGCGGGGTGGGCGGACGCGTCCCCGCCGCCCGCGCAGATTGCGCCTGCGTGGGCCGACCCCGCCCCCCGGCGCGCTACTAATACGCTCCTCGGCGCCCCCGTTTTACCGTTACGCTGCCGTATTGCGCCCCGGCGGGCACCGCAGTGGCGCGCGCCGCCTCGAGCCCCCCGCGCCTGCCGTCCCCTGCCTGGCCGCGTAGCGGGCGCCCCTCCGCCCCCCTGGCACAGCCATGACGCCCGCCGCGGTCGGGACGACCATGGCCTTTGCGGTTGTGCCGCCGGCGATGGCGGCGGCGGGTCCCCGGTCGGCCGCCACCACCCCGCTGTCGCTGCGCCCGCGGCGGGCGTGGAGCGCGGGCGTGCCGCTGCGGTTGGCGGCGGCGCCCGCGGCGCGCGCCCGGTGCACCCGCCGGCAGGCGGCGGCGACGATGGCGGCGCCCGACCAGGCCGCTGCGGCGGCGACGGCGGCGGCGGCAGAGGCGGCAGAGGCGGCAGATGCGGCGGCCGGCGGCGCGGCGCCCGCGAATGGCATCCCCCCCCCCGCAGACAACCTGGACTGGGCGACGCTCGGCTTCCAGTTCCGCCCCACCAACTGCTACGTCCGCCACACGTACCGCGACGGCGCGTGGTCGGCCACCCCCGAGCTCGTCACCGAGCCATACATCAAGCTCCACATTGGCGCGACGGCGCTCCACTATGGCGCCTCCTGCTTTGAGGGCCTCAAAGCGTTCCGCATGGTTGACGGGCGCGTGTCACTGTTCCGGCCCGACGAGAATGCCAAGCGGATGGTCTCGTCCGCGACGCGGCTGCTCATCCCCGAAGTCCCCGCCGACCTCTTCCTGTCGGCGGTCAAGACGGCGGTGCGGGAGAATGTCGAGTTCGTGCCACCCTACGGGACGGGCGGCTCCCTCTACGTGCGGCCGCTGCTGTTCGGGTCGGGCCCCAAGATTGGGCTCTCCCCCGCCGACGAGTTTACCTTCCTCGTCCTCGTCACCCCCGTCGGCGACTACTACGCGGGCGGCCCCGCGCCGGTCACCGCGGTGGTGACCACCGACTTTGACCGGGCGGCGCCCAAGGGCGTCGGCCACGTCAAGGTGGCGGGCAACTACGCGGCGGACCTGCTGCCCAACACGCTCGCCAAGCGCGCGGGCTACCCGATCAACCTGTACGTCGACCCGACGGACCAGCGGTCGGTGGAGGAGTTTGGCACGAGCAACTTTGTCGGCCTCCGCGGCAACACGTACGTGACGCCCGACTCACCGTCGGTGCTGCCGTCGGTGACCAACAAGACGCTCGCGACGCTCGCAGCCGACGCGGGGATGGTCATCGAGCGCCGGCCGGTGGACATTGGGGAGGTGGGCGAGTTTGACGAGGTCGCCGCCTGCGGCACCGCCGTCGTCATCACGGCCGTGACGCGCATCGTGTACAAGGACAACGTCATTGTGGTTGGCGAGACGGTCGGTGCGGACCCAGAGGTGGTGGGGCCGCGCTTCGCGGCGCTGTACAAGCAGGTGCGAGGGATTCAGTACGGGGAGCTCCCAGACGTGCACGGCTGGTGCTTTGACGTGTACGCGTAAGTCGACGGGGGTAGAGTTGGTGGAGGGCGCCGGTAGGGGGGCGGGGGGGGGGGTGGGGTGCGGCGCTGTGGTGCTGGGCGTACCCCGCCACTGCGCTGGGGGGCGGGTGGCCCGCGGGGGCACCCGACGGCCCTGTTGGTTGGGTGGGCGCGCCCAGCTGGCCGGCCAGAGGGGGGGCGGTGCCGCCCGCGGCGGCGGCGGTGACGGCGGCTGCAGCGGTGACGGCATGGCCGGCTGTGCTTTGCCAGTTTTTTTCTCCCTTTTTTTTCGCTTCCCCTGTGCGTTGGGGCCTGCAGCCCTCTTCCCACCCGCCCCACGCTCCCGCCCCCCGTACCGCGCGTGACCCACCGACGGGGCGGCGGCCGCCGCCGACACGCCCCGCACCGCCGCGACGGCCCGCCCTTGCGCACATCTTTTCATCCCCGCGCAGGCCTCTTTGCCTTCCCCATCCCCTCCCTCCCCCCCCGGCTAGCACGACGCCGCCGCCCCAGTGCCGCCAGCCGCCACCCCCGCCCACGCCCGTTGCTCCACAGGGCGGGGGGGGGATCCGCGGGGCCGGGGGGAGGTGGCGGCCGCCCCGCAGGGTTGACGGCCGCCGCGGCCGCGCGTGGGCGGCGGTGCGGGGGGCGGCGCCGCGGCGGCGGGGGTACCCCCCCCCTACACCCATCATGCGGAACGGCGGCACGCCCGCGTGCCGGCGTGCCAGCGGGTCCACGCGCGCACCCTCCCGGGACGCCGGTCCGAGAGCGCGGTGGGGACGCCCGCCCCCGCGGGCCGCGCCCCACGGACAGGGCCCACCCTGGCAGGCAGCCCCATCCAAAAAAAAAAAGGAAAGCACCCTCCCGCGGGCGCATCCCCCCCACCCCCCCCCCTCCCTCGCGCGTGTCGCTCACTCGGCTCCGTTCCCCCCCCCACCCTACCGGCAGGGTCCCTCACACGTCCATGAGCGCCGCGAGCTGGTCAAACGACACCGCCCGCGCCGGCCCGAGCGCCTTGCGTGCGCGCCACAGCAGGTCCGCGACGCGCCGCGGCTCCCCCCCCCCCCCCCCCCCCCCCCGGCGTCCGCTCCCAGCGGAGCCACTCGAGCCACGCCTCCTCCGCCGCGGCGCTGCCCGGCGGCACGCCCGCCGCCCACGCCGCGTGCAGGTCACGCACGCGGCGGCGGCGTTCGGCAGTCGCCGCCGCGGCGCCCACGGCCGCGCCCGCCGCCGCCGCGGCGGCCGCCGCCTCCGCCTCCACCGCCAGCGCCGCCACGGCGGTGGCGGCACCGACGGCCGCGGCGCCGCCCGCCGCCGCCGCCGCCGCCGCGTCCACCACCGCCCGCACGGCTGGGAGGCGGCGGTCCCCCCTCCCGGCGGCCGCCTCGAGCCGCACCCCCGCCGCGGCCGCCGCGTCGCGGTCGGCGGCGCTCGCCGCCGGCGACGCCACCGCCGCCTGTAGGGCCGCCCGCAGGGCAGACACGACCGCCGCCGGGGGGGGGGGGTGCCCGTCGCCGCGTCCACGAGAGCCGCCCACCCGCCGGCTGGGGGCGCGCCGCGCCGCCCGCCCGCCGCGGCAATGGCGGCGAGGAGCGGCGCGGGGGTGGCGGCGGGTGACGCCGCCGCCGCAGCGTCGGCGGCCAGGGAGCCCAGGTCGACGCCCGGTGCCGCCGCGGCGGCGGCCGCGACAATCGCCGCGTCGGGCGGGACGATGGCGGCGGCCGCCGCCGGCGCCGCCGCCGCGTACCGCGAGCGGGTGTCGGCGGCAAACGCGAGCGCGGCGGCGACCGCCGCGGCGCCCGCCGCCGCCGCCGCCCGCGTGTACGCGGCGAGGCCGGCCGTGACCGCCGCGGCGACCGCCGCGGGCACCCGGCCAGCGCCGTCCACCACCGCCGCCGGGCCGCCGCCGTTGGCGGCGGCGGCGGCGGCGGCCGCCGCCGCGGCCTTGCCGCCGCGGCCGCCGCGGCCGCCGCGGCCGCCGCGGCCGCCGCGGCCGGGCCGAGGCGGCGGGGCGGCGGCGAGCTCCGCGGCGGCGAGCCCCCCCCGCGCGACCGCGTCGGCGGCGGCCACGTCGGCCGGGTAGGCGGCGACGAGGCGGGTGGCGAGGGCGGCCAGCGCCGCCGCCGGCGCGCCACGCGTCGACGCGGCCTGCCGGTACAGGCGGGCCCAGTAGGCCGCGTCGGCGGCGGGGGTGGCGGCGAGCGCGGCGGTCGCGTGCGTCCAGACCGCGACGAGGATGCCGCCCTCCCAAAAGGTCAGCGGCCGGGACGCGGCGGCGGCGGGAGCGTCGCTGACGGGGGGAACTCCACCCGCAGGGGTGCCGTCTGTACGTGTGTCTGGGGGGCGCCCGTCGGCAGCAGCGTCAGCGTCAGCGGCAGCGGCAGCGTCGGCGTCAGCATCGGCGGCAGCGTCGGCGTCGGCGTCGGCGGTGCCGGCGTCGGCAGCGTCGTCCGCGGCGGCAGCGGCGGGTGTGCCGCCGTCCCCGGCGGCGGCGGCAGCGCCCCCATCCCCCGGCACGGCCACGCCGAGCGCGCGGCGCTGCTCGCGCAGCCGGCACACGTACGCCACCTCGAGCGCCCAGTAGGCGGCCCACAGGTCCGCCGCGCCGCGCACCTGCCGCAGCCCCGCGAGCGCCACCGCCCGCCCGCCACGCACATCATCGCCGGCAACGGCGTGCAGGCGGACCGCCGCGACCCACAGCCGCGGCTCCCGCGGCAGCAGCGCGAGGGCGCGCGCCAGCACCCGCGCCGCCGCCCCAATCCGCCGCCGCGCGGGGGGGGCGCGGCCGGCCGGCCGGCCGCCGCCGTCGCCGCCACCGCCGCCGCCATCGCCGCCACCGTCGCCGCCGTCGGGCCGCACCAGCGGCGCGGCGGCGAGCGCGGCGGCCGCCGCGGCGAGCCACCCGTCCACGTGCCCCGGGTGCGCGCGGGTGGCGCGGCCGTGGAGGTACACCACCCGCGCGGCGGCCTTGTCCACCAGCGCCGCGCCAACGGGGATGGACAGGCGGGAAGCGGCGGCGCGGCGGCGGAGGAGGGCCAGCAGCGTCTCCTCGTACGCAATGTACGCCTCCCAGTCGCGGGGCGCCGACGCGGGGTGCGCCACCCGCCGCTCGTACGTGTCGCGGCGGGCGGTGAGGGCGCGGGCCTCGGTTCGGGAGAGGAGTTTGCGGGTGACGAGGGTGCGGAGGAAGGGGACGGTGCCGTCGAGCAGCCGGTGCACGGTCGTGGACATGGTGGGGGGGTGCCAGCAGCAGCACAGAGGGAGAGGCGACGGAGGCAAACAAAAAGGTGGGGGGAAAGAGGGGGTGGCAACAACGAAAACCGGTATGAGGGAAAGGGAAGAACGGAGAAGAGGAGGGTGCGGCCACCACGTCGATAAGCAGGTGATGGGACGGCGGAGCGGGCGGGGGGCCGGGGTGGAGAAGTCAACACAGGCAAAGGTGACGAAGCGTCCGACCAAGACGGGCGGCCGCCCGCCGTGGCGCCGACGGCGACCTCATTGTCCTGTGCGCCGCAAAGTGCCTTGGAGTTGGCTGGTTCCATTGCACGTCCATCGAGTCCAGTTCCAGAATTGCCGAGGTATCTGAAAAGTGCCGAGCAATGTGGAGTCTCGGGCTCCGCACACGAGAGTGAGTTCCGTAGTTAGCGTCTACAAGGGAGTATTCATGAAGGTAAAGTACATTCTGTGCCACGTGTGTGGATCGATGTGGCTCGGTGGGCCATGACGTGGTGGGCGAGGTGGTCCGCGCGCGGCGCCCCTTCCGGGCCGCCCGCCGTTGGCAAGCACAGCCCCAGAAGCGCCCCGTGGGCACAAACACCCGCAGCGCCCGGGTATAGCTCCCACCTCTCCCCCCCCGGGTACCCGCGACGGAACGGCCGACGCCCACGTCATGGGCGTTGCCACGCACCGGGCGAGGGTGCCGCGGCAGCGAGCCCGCCGCGAGGCCGCGGCCAGCATGCGGTGCCCTCTCGGTCGGGGGTGGAAGAGTGGGTCGGCGTGGGAGCGCTGTGATGGGGCCTTCCGCGGACGGCCCGTCTTTCTACAAGGGGGGGGGATGGGGATACAGAGGGGGTCCTCGCATGCGAGGGGAGCGGGGGGGGGGCACCGGCTGCTGACATGCAACCACCGACGTTGCGTTGACGAGCTGCCGCCACACTCACCAGGCGGCTGCCGTGGCGATAGAGAACGGCCAGCGCGAGCGCCACTGCCGGGGTGGCCTCCCACGTGGCCAAGCTACCCGGTCGTCTTTTTGTCTCTGGGAGAACGAACAGCCGCCCTCGAGAGCGGCAATTGCCGCGCCTGGTGGATGGGAGGGGGGTGGCGCGCCCGGTGGTGGTGCCTCCCACCAACTACCATGCGTGCCGGTGAGCTCCAGCGTGTCTCAGCCGCCGCGTGCCACGGCAGCGACGGGTGGTCTCTGCTTGGCAGGTGCGCGGTGCGCGGAAGGAAGTGATGCACCGCCGGGAAGAGGGGCGACGGGAGTGGTGGGGCTGGTGATGGGCGGGCGCTACAAATGCTCCCAAGCCTTGTGGCGCGAGCGAGGTGCTGCCTACAGTGGCCACCCGCAGCGTTGGGTGTTCCACAGGCGCAACTCCCAACGCCCGCGTCCACGTCTCGCTGCCTATCCCCTTGTGCTCTTGGTACTGGCGCCGCCGCGAGCGGCGGGGCCCTAAGCCCCCTGCGTACGCGAGGAGGTCTCCCACACCCTTTAGCTCTTTTGCGTTCCCCTCCTCCGCCTCGTCCGTATCTTTCTCTGACGGGCACCATGGGCACGCCCCGCGGGGCGATTGGCCTGGCCGCCGCCACCCTTCTTCTGCTCACCGCCCTTGTGCCATGCGTGACGGCGCACTCGTCGCTCATCCTGCCCAAGGAGCGCACCTACGAGACCGCCTGCCGCGTCGGCGGCATGCAGTCCAACAGCCAGTCCAACTGTTCGGGCCCGTGCCCGACACGGGAACCGCGCGAGTACTACTCCATCCAGCGCCTCCGCCGCGGCCGCGGCCTGCCGATCGTCTACTACCGCAACAATCACAAGGGCGGCTTCCTCCGCCTCTCCCTCGTGCCCGTCGAGCAAGCGATGAACCACACGGCGCACCGGGTCAATGCTTTCCGCACCAGCTGCTGGTCCCACGGCCGCGTCTGGTGTGGCCGCGGCGTGTGTGGCAACGACCGCAAGCGCAGCCGCTATAAGCAGGTCGTGCGGGTGCCGCCCGTCTTCCCCGACGGCGAGTACGTGCTCGGCTTTGTGTGGTACGGCGGGGGCTACCAGCAGGGCGACTACTACAGTTGCGCCCGCGTGCGGGTACACGGCGGCGTGCGCCTGCGGGCGACCTACCGGCCGGTGTTGACGCGGACCAACAAGGGCCGCTGCTTCTCCACCGCCTCGGCCGTGGGTGACTGCGCCGTCGAGCCGTGCACGCGGAAGCAGTACCTCCGGGAGCCCGCCGAGTGGGCCAACGGCCGCCGGCCGCGGCTTATCCACGCGGCCTCCATCAACGCGTCGCTCGGCCCCCGCCCGGGGGACCCGACCGCCTCGGCGTCGCGGCGGCGCAAGCGGCCCGCCTCACGGCTGGCGCCGTGGCAGCGCTTGCAGCAGGCGCGCCGGCGGCACGCGCGGGAGGGCAAGGCGCGCGCGCGCGCGCGGAAACGCGAGGCGCGCCGCCGCGCGGCGCGGCGGCGGTGGGCGCGTGCCGCCGAGCGGCGCCGCATCGCGCGCGTCCAGGCGCGGCGCAAGGCCGCGCGCCTCGCCGAGAGCGCGCGGGTGAAGCGGGTCGAGGCGCGGCGAAAGGCGGCGCGGATAGAAGCGCGGCGGCGGCGGAAGGAGCTCGAGTTGCGGCGGAAACAGGAGCGCGCCGACGCATCCAAGGCGTGGGAAGAGGCGAAAAAGTCGCCGGCAGACGCGCCAGCAAAGGAGACAGACGCGCCAGCAAAGGAGACGGACGGGGCCCAAGATGACGACGTGCCAGGAAAGGCGTCGGAGGGGTCCGAAGAAAACGACGAGACAGCAAAGGAGACGGATGAAGCAGATGAGGGCGGCGGGCGTACGCCGAAAACCTAGGGCGACGTGCTACTGAAATTCGAGCCAACAACGATGATATTAGATTTCACAAGTTTGCTTTACCTCCGGCCACAGGCGCAGCTCCGTGTACCGTCATCGTCACGAGCGACGGTGACCGCTTTGCAGCTTTGAAAGCGACCCTTGCACTGCACGCCTACTGTGCGGCGTCCATGGACAAGGATGGGGTCGACTGGCGGCGCAGCCTGGGCAGCAGTCTGGCGCTTGCTGCGATACGTTTGCGTCCCACGCACAGTAGTGCACGAGAGCACCTGGGTATACAACGTGCACCCTGCCGCCGGCTGCATCGTCTCCTCCTCGCGCTGAGCTACGCCCCCAAGATGCAGTCTGGCAAGCAGTGGCGCTGGCGGCCACGCGAGCGGCTGGCCGTGTGGAGCGCATCCGTTGCCATTGCGGCGGCACCTGCTCCCCGTGGTGGTCGCCTCCCAACTCGTGTCGGCGTCGCGGCGGGAGGCACTGAGCGCTGGTGACGGTGGGATGCGTGACAAGGGAGCGTCGGTGGTGCCGACGCCTTCGGCACCCGTCGACGCCGAGAGGGATGACCTTTTGTCAGTATCCCTGTGACTCAAGTCACATTCAACGGCCAAGTCCTTCTGATCCATCGGAAAGTCGAGAAACCACGAGACACCTGTTCTTATCATTGTATTTAAACATATATTTGATCACTTCAGCGTCTGGCTCGATCGCGTTCGAGCAGAGCATTTGTCCGGATATGAGGTACCCGCTGTAATGCGCGGCGGCTCCGGTGGTGGCGACGCCGATCGACGCCATCCGCCGCGGTCATTGCCGTCGTGACGTCCGCACACATCGTGACGCCCTCGGTCTGTTCTCATTCTGTACCCCATCCCCAGCTGCCCACACGCACCCACCACACCTCACCCCCCTGTTCCCCTGACTGTCCCTCCTCCTCCCCCCCCTCTGCGTCATGGCTCTGGTGGAGGAGGAGAAGAAGGCCACCGGCTTCACGGTGAAGGATGTGGCGGCGGCGGACTTTGTGACCGTCTATGCGGCGCATCTGAAGCGGGTGGGCAACCTGGAGCTCCCCAAGTGGGTGGACGTGGTGAAAACCGCCACATTCAAGGAGCTTGCTCCATATGACCCTGACTGGTACTACATCCGCGTTGCGTCGCTGGCGCGCAAGGTGTACCTGCGGTCTGGGACGGGGGTGGGGGCGTTCACCAAGGTGTATGGTGGGCGCAAGCACCGGGGGACGCGGCCGTCGCACTTTGCCAAGGCATCCAAGGGCATCATCCGGTCGGCACTGCAGCAGCTGGAGGCGTTGGGCGTTGTGGAGAAGGACCCGACTGGGGGGCGGCGGATCACACGCAAGGGCATGGCGGAGATGGACACGCAGGCCGCGACGTGCTTGCAGCGGTCTTGAGCGGTCACGTGGGCGTGACGGCGCACGATTGGTGGTGGCGGCGGAGATGTAGTGGCGACGGGGCGCGGAGGGTAGGATGCGGTGGAGGCCCGATGGGCGACGGCGAGGCGCTGGCAAGGCCGGGACGGGCTTGCTGAGGCGGGGCGCGTGAGGTGTTTGCTGGGCGGGGGACTGCTTTGTGCCCGGCGCGGGTGGCTGCAGCTGTGCTACAGTCAGAATGCCTTGGACAGTTGGAGCGCTGCTGCCTCGTTTGTCTTGTTCGAGTACAAGTTGACGTGTTGCGTTGCGATGTGGTGGTGTTCTCGGGCGTGCCGCTCGACGGTGTGCGTTTGCTTTGATGGTTTGACCGGTCAGCGCGAGACAACCGTCCAGCGCGCCTGATGTGGCGCTGCACTTGGTTGCGGTTTGGTGATATCCACTGCGCGCCGTTACGACGACAATTGGCGCTCCTATCCACCCCCGGCCCCCTCCCCACCGGCTCTGCCTCACCCATCGTCGTTTTTGACGACGACGCCCGCCTGACTACCACCTCTCAGAACCAACCTGTTGGTCCGTCCTCTGATCCGCAGAGGCGCCCATGTGTGCAGGTAGCAAGCAGGCCGTTCTGAGCGTGGATGCCGCGGCATCCGCGGCCTGCGCCAATCGCCATGACGCCCGCCACTCTGTCGCCGTCTTCACCGCTGGCGCTGCCGTCGCTGTCGCGATGGGGATAGACACGGCAGACGCCCGAAGGTGGGGCCACTACGTTGTCGGCAGCCCACAGCGTCGGTCCACACACAAACACGAAGGCGGTGATGACGGTCCCAACTCGGCGGACAGTCAGGTGCCGCCGTGCTGACCACGTCCGCCTGTAGGCGCCCCGTCGCAGGGCGGCGCCCCCTTCCCTGTCCCCCCCTCCCCACCACAGGATATGCCGCCCGCCTGCCAGTAGCCGTCACAGCCGCTGACGTCCGCTGCATCACGGACGGCCCCCCCAGCAGTGCCTGCCTCGCAGACAGCATCTAGGCGTACGGGAGATGTTAACGAGTGCCTATGCCAAAGCTGCGAGAGTGCAGACAGATGACAGAGTCAGCCTCACGGGGGTGATGTCGGCCGAGCGGTGGGACAGATTCAGTGGCGGAGACCAGCACCGTTCCGAGTGTCGTAGCGCGGATGCGGCCGTCAGAAGTGACACGGAGGGGGGAACAGCGAAGCCTTCAACGACTGCCATTAGACATGGCAGTTCGGTCCTTGATGGGGTTCGGCGATCAGTTCGCCGGCAGCTAGCTGGTTCGTGATGGTGAGCAGACAGGCAGCAGGCGGGCACTTGGGTGACGACGAACCCGCCGCTGTCACGTCCCATCTCTCTGTTGGCTGTCCTGGGCGCTCTCTAAAGAAGACCTGCGGTGCTCTCCGCGATGGAGAACGGTTCGCCCGTGCACTGCGGACAATCCCTCAGCGGGATGGCAATTCCTTAGGCAGCGAGGCTCGTGGTGCAAGCCAAAATCAGTCAGTGTGCCTATCGTCGCATCCACTTTCCTCGCCCCGCAATGGCCGGGGCGGTGCGGAATGGAGACGGCACAGTGACGCCGTGGGCGATACCACGGTACCCACAACAGAATACACTAGGTTCAGATGTCTCTTATCAAGAAATCTAAGAGCAGTACAGTATCGATAGACCCGATATCAGAGGGAAAGAGCAACAGAAGAGCGACAACAGAAGGAACAACAAGAAACGTCACGGAAATAATAACCCGACTCACATGTGCTCCTTCATTGTCGCAACGACGTCATCGATCTTGGCACCAGTCACCTCGTCCACGCGCTTGCCAGCCTTCCAAAAGTGGAAGGCCGGCACCGCGCGGATGCCTTCCCGCTTCATCAGCGTCGACGAGTCCGCATCCGCGTCGCCCATCACCTTGCAAAACACAACCGATGGGTGCTCGTCGGAGAGCGCCTCAAACTTGGGCGACACAACCTGCGCACGTGAGACCAAGGGTGGAATGACAAATGGGAGCAAAACCGACAACAGCCCATGTGTCACGAAGCAATAAGTGCGGAAACCAAAGGCGCGGTTAGCAACACGCTGATGGCAATGGGCATTCCGACGGACACTAGAGTCTCTGGAAAACCAGACACACTGTAGGGACACTGGGCACCCCGCCCCAATGTGTCGAGAGCGGGACAAGAGCGCAACCGATACCCGACAGCAATCAAATGGGGCGCAACACGTACTTTGCATGGTCCGCACCACGTCGTCGAGTAGTCAATGACGACAAGCGCATCGGCCTCCTTTGCAGACTCCAGCACGACCTGCAGCTGCTCCGCGCTGCCCACATCGACAACCAGGCAACGGGTCTCCACGCGTGTCCTCCCCGCGGTCGTCCCGCGGGAGGTGCATAGCGCCGGACGCCGCCGACCGCCAACGGCGGCAGTGACGCTGCCAGGGATAAAGGCCGCCATGGCAAGGGGGGACGTGACGGTGTCGGAGGAATGGGAACGTGGGAGACGGACCGGAAGGAAATCAATGGGCTCGGACGGCGAGCGCCAACGGAGAAAGGAGACGTGAACGGAGACTGCCTGAGAAGAGGTCACGGTGGCAGACGGGGAATGAGGGCACGCGATTGCGGGGCGATGACGATAGACCTGGCTGTTGGTGGACGAGGAGATTCGTGTGGCAAGGCAGAGGGGGCGAGGTGCGCGTTCCACGCGCAGACGGGGATTGGTCCTCTGTTGGGTGCGAGATGCACCGCGAGGCCCGCCAGGTGTGCCCCAACTCTGCATCCACCGTCCACCGATTGGATATTCTTGGCACACTGTAACCTTGTTGGCTTGGTCGATTGGCCGATTGCAGTCCTTGCACTATAAATTTCAATAGTTCTCTGTTTCAATTCTGTGCGGCTCTTCTCTCAACGACACCAATTCCAACACCGTCCGAAAGGGCAGAGCACTATTGTAAAGTAGCCCCCATTGGTATCGCCGGGAACACAGCGCACTATTTTGCATGGGTGCGCGGGTCACCCTTGTGCCCGCCACTTCAATGCCTTTGGCGGGCAGACGACCTGGGTCTCCGAGTGCAGCGGCGCTCCGCCACGGTCTCGCGCTGGTCCCTCGTCCCTACCCGCCGCTCGGGGGGCCTGTGTGTCGTGCGACGATGGACGGCCCCGCCGCGGGTGCGACCACGCCTTCGGCGGCCGCGGCGGCCATCACGGGCGAGCGTCTCATCCTGGACGAGTACAAGGTTTGGAAGAAGAACACGCCGTTCTTGTATGACCTTGTCATTACCAAGGCTCTGGACTGGCCCAGCCTGACCGTCCAGTGGCTTCCTGGCCGTCCCGGTGGCAGTGGCGGTGATGACGACC
This sequence comes from Pyropia haitanensis, assembly GCA_008729055.1. Classification (NCBI taxonomy): domain Eukaryota; phylum Rhodophyta; class Bangiophyceae; order Bangiales; family Bangiaceae; genus Pyropia; species Pyropia haitanensis. The sequence goes on along the minus strand of SDUX01000004.1, from coordinate 3,309,171 downwards.
ATCCCCAGGGCGCCCCGTATGTGATGCGGCACCTGCTGATCGGCACGCACACCGCGGCGGATGACCCCAATTACCTCAAGGTCTCCTCTGTTCGCCTGCCGTCAGTGGTTGCGGAGGCCGCCAATGCGGCGTATGCAGCTGAGCGCTTGGGTGCGAATGGTGCGGGGCCCTCTGGTGAGTCGGGGCTACCTGAAGGTGGCGGCAGCGATGCAAAGAGTGCCGCAGCCGCCGCCGCCGCTGCCTCAGCGGCGCGAAGCGGCACCAAGTTTGAGGATGTCCAGAAAATCCCCCACGACGGCGAGGTGAACCGCGCGCGCTACATGCCCCAGGCTCCCGCCTTGGTAGCCACCAAGAGTATCACTGCCGACGTGCTGCTGTTTGACACGTCCAAGTACCCGGCCAAGCCACCGCCCGGTGCGCCGTGCGCACCGACGCTGCGTCTGCGGGGGCACAAGAAAGAGGGCTACGGCCTGTCATGGTCACCCCGCACGGTGGGTCGCCTGGCGTCAGCCGCCGATGACGGGCTCGTGGTCATTTGGGACGTGGGTGCTCCCGGTGGGGGCATCTTTACCACCAGTGGCGGGAGCAGCGCCAGTGGCGGCGGGGGTCCGACGGTGGAACCCACCGCAGTGTACCGTCAGCACGACGGGGTGGTGGAGGACGTGTCATGGAACCACCTAGAGGGGCACTTACTCGCCTCGGTGGGTGATGACCGGCGGTTGCTGATGTGGGACACCCGCGCGTCGGGGCGTAAGTCTGCGGCGACGTGCGTCACGCGCGCCCATCGGCGCGAGGTTAATGGCGTCGCGTTTAACCCCTACTCGTCGCACGTGCTGGCAACTGCCTCGGCTGACCGCTCCGTGGCGGTGTGGGATCTGAGGAACATGTCCACCAAGGTGCACTCCTGTGAGGCGCACGGCGACGAGGTGCTGTCACTCGCGTGGTCCCCTTTCCACGAAGCCGTCCTTGCATCCGCATCGGCCGACAGGCGGGTGCACGTGTGGAACCTGGCGCGCGTGGGCAAGGAGCAGCCAGTCGAAGACGCCGCGGACGGCCCCCCCGAGCTGATGTTTGTCCACGGTGGGCACACGTCCAAGGTCAACGACCTTGGGTGGAGCCCCACCGACGAGTGGCTGATGGCGAGCGTCGCGGAGGACAACATCCTCCAGACTTGGATGCTTGCCGAGGAGATTGCCGATACCGCTCTGGAGGCCGTGCCAGACACTGGGCGCGGGACGCCCGCCACGCTCGACGGCGACGGGGATGTTCGAATGGACGCTGCCGGGGGGAAGGAGCCAGCAAGAAAGGACGCGGGACGGCGGGGGCATCCCAACAACGCAGCAGCAGAGTGATGGAGAAAGAAAGGTACGGCTGGGATACCCAACGGAATACGGCGGGACCGTGTGTCGGGCTAGATTGGAGCGGGTTACCGGGTTGGGTCGTTGTGGTGCCGCGAACCGGACGCCTGTCGCCATGGCTTGGCGCTGGCACTGGTAGCGAGAATGGCGGTGGTGTTTGTGGGGGCGTCAGCGGCTTTGCAGGCTTTGGCGGCGGCGGCTTCGGGTGCGGCGGCTTTGGCGGCTTTGGCGGATTTGGCGGCGGCGGCGGTGGCGGCGGCGGCGGTGACGGCGGCAGCGCTTGTCCTCACGCTGATGCAAGCACCGTCTTTTTTTTGTGCTTCCTCTTCAATGGCTCCCTGTGGGGCGGGCAATGGCGGCTGGGGCGTCGCCTGACGGCTGAGGCAGCGCCTGGCGGCTGAGGCCGGCCCTGGCGGCCGGAGCGTCGTCTGGCGGCTGGCGTGGCGGCTGAGTCCGACGGCGGAGGCATTGGTGACGGGGGGGTGGTGGAGCGGCTGGCGGTGGAAATTCGGCCTGATCGGCCGCCCCGCTGAACCGGCTGGTGTTCGCGCCGGCCTTGTTTTTGATGGCCGTTGCCGAGTGGACATGGTTACTGTGCGTACCCGCCATGGTCATCAATTACGTCCTCGGCCATGGGGCGTCCTCGCGGCCAGAGGGGAGGGCGTTAAGGGCGTCGAGGGCGCCGCCGCTGGGGAGGGCTTCCGCGGCGCCGTCGGGTCGACAACCTCGCCGCGTTGGGGTCAAGGGGTCGGGTTCGGGCGAACGGGGACGGACGCCGCTGGTCGAGGGAGCCAGATGAGGCACTTGACGGGGTGGATAGGACTGCACATATCGTTCATCAGACTGGACAGAGACGGGAACTTCGAGAACAGATACCTTTGGAGCAACGCAGCGGTCAGTCCACAAGGTGCTCCAGGTCGTTCGAATGCCACCCTGTCGAGGAGCGTTAACAAAGGAAAGATACAAACGGTTCCGCCGCGCAAAACCCCAAGCGCCCTTCCAACGACCACCAATCCGCCCATTTTCACATGGATGCACGAGTGGGCAGCCCGGCGCGGCAGCAAAACGCAACTCCCGGAAACACGCCAAAAAAAGCACAAAGGGGAAGGGGACACGAGAGCCCTGCGCAGGTCGCCCGAGGGGCATCGATGAGGGAAGCGCTGCCGCCGTCAAGCCTTGTTGTCCAGCTCACTCGCGATCCACTGGAAGCCCTCCTTTAGTCCCTCCCCCCGAAGCGCAGACGCAGAGATGATCGTCCACTTCCTGTCGCGGATGGAGGTCAGGGAGAGGGCCTCGGCAATAGCGGCGGCGGGCATCGCCTCGGGCCGGTCCTGCTTGTTGGCCAGCACGCACACCAGCGCGGTGCGGAGCTCCTCTTCGTCAAGGACGGCCATCAGCTCCCGCCGGGCCACGTCCAGCCGTGCACTGTCGCAGCTGTCCACAACAAATACCACCGCCTCCTGGTGGGAGAAGTAGGACCGCCAGTAGGGGCGGATGGATTCTTGGCCGCCCAAGTCCCACACCTGCGCCTTCAGCTTTCCTACCTCCAGCGTTTCCTGAAATGAGCGACAGAAAAACAACAACACGGAGCAGGAGAAAGGCGAAGAAAGCGGCACAGACGCAGGTCCGACAATGTCGCACGCAAAGCAGCCCGCAAATGTGTCAAGAGCGTTCAGTCAGCGACGGGACCACGCCATATCCACGCAGCGGGCAACCCAGCTGACCGAGCACGGTGAGCTCCGGCAGAGAAGAACGTCGCGCCTGGCGAAAGAACAGGCGGCCAACGCACAGCATTGAACCCAATGGTCGGCACCGTCGAGTGGAAGGTGCCCTCCTTCAGGCGGTCTGCGGAAGAGGCGCAGCCAGGGGAAACACGAAAAGAAAGTACGCGCGCATGGGGAAAACACCACAGGTCCGTCCCGTCAGCAAAACTACAGAAAAAACGAGGGCCAAGAGCGCAGCACTGCTGTGGCAACATGCATGTGGCGTGCCCCGCACGACGACGAGAGCGGGAGTGCGACGCAAGGACTGTCCGACAAAAAAAACAAGGGATGTCCACCACGTCCCACCTCCAAAAGATGGGGGTCGTGACAACGGCCGCGGGTGTTCCACGCGGGTACGCGGGGGGCGGGGGGGGGGGGGAAGGCTCGCCAGACGTAGCCGCCAACACGGTCGCCGGGGTGGGCCCCCGGCGGTCGAGGCGGCTACCACCCACCCACACCCAGCGGGCCAACGCACATAAGATGCTTGTCTTGCCCGCATTCTGTGCAGCCAGCAGCCAACCACCAAAGACGACAGCGGGTGCCGCGCCGGTCACGGCGGCCGCAACGGTCGCCGATCCCGACGCACCCGCGGCGGCCGGTGGCAAAGCCCCGGCGGGCGCGTCGAGGCGCCATCCACCGCAGCCAGCGCAGTGACAGAGGGAAAAACACAATGAAAGCAGGAAAGACAACAACAAAACAGCGCAGACGGGTCAGCCAGCCGCTCACGTCGGGCCCCGGGCAGGGGAGGGGGGGGGAGGATAGCGTGTGCGGCTCGATGCCCCCGCCCTACGCCCGGGCCCACGTCGGGCCACGGGGGGAAAGGGGGCCATCAAGTGTGCGTCTGGACGCCCGCCCCCCTCGCCGTACGCCCGCGGAGCTCCCGCCACGCCGAGCGCCCCAAGCAGCGCGGTCAGGACAGGTCCGGCACGTACGTCCAGGCCCAGGATGAGGATGCGGGCCTCTTTGTCCCCAAACAGGGACGCCAGCAGCCAGCTAAAGGCGTTGCCCATGGTCGGTCGGATGAGGGGCGCGCGCCGCGTTCACCCCGCCCCGGCGGCGGCGGCAGAGGCAAGCAGCCGGCACGGCGCGCCTCGAGCCGCCGCGGTCGCCGCCAGGCGGTCGGTCGTGGACAGACCCAGCTACAGAGACGAGGAAGCGGAGCAGCGGCGGTCCTGAACACGCCCACAATACAAGCACAGGGAGCTGCCAACGCCCACTTGTCGCCGGCGAGCCGGCCACCGCCAAGGAAGCCACCACAATGGAGGCGCTGGGGGCGAGGGCGGGCGGGACGACTCGGCGGGCGGCCGACACCTGCACGACCAGCAGCGACTGCACACACCACGCGCCTTGCGCGGGGCACACACGTGGCGCCACGCCAAACCGACTTGCTCTTGCTGTGGCAGCCACATCGTCGCTGTATTGTCCACAAGTACACACCAAACCATCCATTTGAAGGGATGCGTCGGAATAAAGTCTTCGGGCGGCTTTCCCGCCGGCTGCCAGAATGCAAAGGGGGCGAGTCTGCAGCGTTTCCCGCGCCAAGGGCGCGTTCCCGCGCTTTCCTGCCGTTCCGATCCGACGAGGTCGCCGTCCGCTGTTACGCATTTTGAACCAGTGTGCGGCGGGGACCGCCGCCGACGCCACCCGCCGAGGCTCCCCACGCCCCGCACTCGTGACGCTCGTGCCAGAGTCTGGCTGCCCGCTGTGCGTCTCCCCCTGTCTTCCCTCCCCGCTCGTCACTCGTTTTCTTTTCGTCGCTCCCCGCTCACGTTCCCGATAACCCCCTTGCGCGCGCGTGTCCATCGCCGGCCAGGTCCCTGCACCCTGTTGGCCACCCCCTGCCTGCGCTCCGCCCCTCATCGACGTCTGCTCCTCCGCGCTCCACCACACGCCCGTCTGCTCCCTCGCAACTCGCCGCTCCCCCTGCCTCCCTTCCCACCATGTCAACCCCAAGTAGCCTTTTTGGCTCGGACGTCGAAGGGGATATCGCGCACGTGGCGGCCGCGGGCGCTGCGGCGCCCATCGCGGACGCCTTTGTCGGCGGCGGCGGCGGCGGCGACGGCGACGATGGCTTGGGTGGTGGGGCAGCTGGCGGCGTCGGCGGCGGCGGCGGCGGTGGCGGCGGCGGCGCGCAGGGCGACGCGCTCGCCTCGCTCGTTGGCGACAAGTTCCTCGACTTCCTCGAGGCGTTTGAGGTGGCGCCCGACGGCGCCGCCATGGACGACGGCTACGACGGTGAGGAGGGGACTGGCGACGCGGCGGGCGGCGCGCGGGTGCGGCCGTACGTGGAGCAGCTGCTGACGCTCAAGGAGCGGGGGCGGTCGACGGTGTATGTGGACTTTGAGCACCTGCTCAGCCACGACGATGAGCTGGCAGAGATCATCGAGGAAGAGTATTACCGGTACGTGTTTTTTGCAAGAGGCGCGGGGGGGGTGTGGTGGCCGTGGGGGTGGTGGGGGTGTATGGACTGGTGTGGGTGAGGGGTGGGTGGCGCCTGTGCTGGATGGGGTTAGCTGTTGGTCGCACCCACGGTGGAGGGCACGGCGGGGCCAGCGGGCGTATTTGCTTTGTGCTGCCGGCAGTGTGGTTCATGACTAACCAGCAACACGTCAACATCTACTGGGCGCTCGCGACGTGTGCTTGCGGCTGTCTGGGTGGGCCTGTCCCCCACCCGTGATCCTCCCTCCCTCTCACACCCCGTCCTCCCGCTGTTCCTCCCCCCGCCCCCCCCTTCGTTTCTGCGTCACCGTTCCCAACCGTCCCGCCTTGCAGCACCGAACCCTACCTCCGCCAGGCCGTCGGCACCTTCATCGCGCGGCATCACCCTGACGAGGCGCGCGCGGAAGACGGCACCTCCCGGCTGTGGTCGGTCTCCCTCGCCAACCTCCCCCGCGTGCGCAAGCTGCGGGACCTCCGCTCGGACGGCGTCGGCGCGCTCCTCGCGCTGCGCGGCACCATCACGCGCACCTCTGAGGTGCGCCCCGAGCTTCTCGCCGCCCACTTCAATTGTGGCAACTGCGGGGCGGCGGTGCCCGACGTGGAGCAGCAGTTCCGCTACACCGAGCCGGGCATGTGTGGCACGTGTGGCAACAAGCGGGCGTGGAACCTGTCGATGGACCGCTCCCGGTTCATCGACTGGCAGCGGGTGCGGGTGCAGGAGCCGTCGGCGGAGATCCCGGCCGGCTCCATGCCCCGCACCGTCGACGTGGTCCTCCGGGGGGACCTCGTCGAGACGGCCAAGGCGGGGGATACCGTCACGTTTACGGGCACCCTCATCGTCGTGCCAGACGCGACGGTGCTGGCCAAGCCGGGCGAGCGGGTGGAGGCGCGGTCGGCCGGCGCGGGGGGTGGTGGTGGTGGGGGGGGGGGGGGGGGTGGTGGCGGCGGCGTGACGGGCGCGTCGCAGTTTGGGGTGCGGGAGCTCAACTACCGGCTGTGCTTCCTTGCGTGCCACGTTGCCGACTCGGAGGCGGCCGCCGCGGGCGGCGCCGCCGCCGTCGGCGCCGCCGAGCCGCGCGACGGCGCCACTGACGGCGCCGCCGAGGAGGACGCGCAGGCCGCCGCGCTCGACGCGATGACCCCGGCGCAGCGGGAGGAGATCGCGGCGATCAAGGCGACCCCGCGGCTGTACGCGCGGCTCGCCGCGTCGGTCGCGCCGGGCGTGTATGGGCACGACGAGGTGAAGCGCGGCGTCCTGCTCATGCTCTTTGGGGGCGTCCACAAGGCCACCCCAGACGGCATTGGCCTGCGCGGCGACATCAACGTGTGCGTCGTCGGCGACCCGTCGACGGCCAAGAGCCAGTTCCTCAAGTACGCCGTCGCGTTTTCGCCGCGCGGCGTCTACACCAGCGGCAAGGCGTCGTCCGCGGCGGGCCTGACCGCGTCGGTGGCCAAGGACGTGGAGACGGGCGAGTTTTGCATCGAGGCGGGCGCGCTGATGCTCGCCGACAATGGGGTGTGCGCGATCGACGAGTTTGACAAGATGAACATGACGGACCAGGTGGCCATCCACGAGGCGATGGAGCAGCAGACCATCTCGCTGGCCAAGGCGGGCATCCACGCGACGCTCATGGCGCGCGCGTCGGTGCTGGCGGCGGCCAACCCGGTGGCGGGGCGCTACGACCGGTCGCGGACGCTCAAGCAGAATGTCAACATGTCGGCGCCCATCATGAGCCGCTTTGACCTCTTCTTTGTCGTCCTCGACGAGTGTGACGAGGCGGCCGACACGAACATCGCCCAGTTTATCGTCCACGCGCACGCGTCGTCGGCGACGGGCGGCGCGGACGGGGGGGGGGCGGCCGCCGCCATGGACGCGGTCATGGGCGGCGGCGTGCTGGGCGGCGCCGCCGCCGCCGCCGCTGCCGCCGCCGCCGCCACGCCGCCCGAGTGGTCCCAGTCGGCCCTCCAGCGGTACGTCCGCTTTGCGCGCACGATCCAGCCGACGCTCCTCCCCGAGTCCCGCCGCCTCCTCGCGCAGCAGTACCGGCTGCTGCGGCAGGCTGACGCCACGTCTGGCGGCCGCTCCGCGTACCGCATTACGGTGCGGCAGCTGGAGTCGCTCATCCGCCTCTCCGAGGCGCTCGCGCGGCTGCACCTGGACGGGTTTGTGCGCACGCGGTACGTGCGCGAGGCGGTGCGGCTGCTGCGGAAGAGCATCATCCACGTGGAGACGGAGGACGTGGTGTTGGAGGACGAGGAGGAGGTGGACATTGGGGGGGAGGGGGTAGAGGGTCTGGGGGATGGCGATGGTGGGGGTGGCGGTGGCGGTGGTGGCGGCGACGACGGCGGCGGCGGCGGCGGCGGCGGCGGTGGTGGCGCTGGCGGCGGTGGTGGTGGTGGTGGTGGTGATGGCCCCGGCAGTGCCGACGGCCCCGTGGACCACCCCAATGGTGGGCCTCCCAGCGGCGACGGCGGCGGCGACGTGGCGATGAACGCTGGCGACAAGGACGGCCTTGGCGGCGGCGACGGCGTGGCGATGAACACGGGGGACGGCGGCGCCGGCGGCGACGGCGACGGCGACGGCGACGGCGGCGGCAGCGACGGCGACGGCGGCGCGCCGTCGGCGACGAGCGCCGTGGCCATGTCGGCGGTGGCCGCGGCAGAGGCCGCCGTCCACGGCGGCGGCGCTGCTACTGGCGCTCCTCCTCCCCCCGCCGCTGCCGCCGCCGCCGCCGCCGCTGCTGACGCTACCGGCGGCGGCGGTGCGGCGGCGGCGGCAGCGCCGGCGGCGGCGGCCAAAGCGCCCGTCACCATCAGCTATGGCGAGTTCCGCAGCCTCATCAGCCGCGTCGTCGTGCACCTGCGGCGGCTCGAGACGGTCGGCCCCGTCCCCCCCCCCCTCCCTCCCCCACCTCGGCGACCCCGGCGGCCGCCGCCGACGCGGCGGCCGCGGCGGCCGACGGCGCGGCGGTGACGCCGCCCGCCCCCCCCGCGGTGGGCCGCGGCCTCGCCAGCCGCGCCGCGCTGGTGCGGCTGCTGGTGACCGACGCGGTGCGGGGCGACGGCGGCCCGCGGAGCGAGGCGGACCTCGCCGCCGAGGTCCGCCGCATGCGCATGGTCATCCACCGGATGGTGACCAAGGAGCGGGTGCTGGTGGAGGTGCCAAACCAGGACCCGCGGCTGCCCAAGCGGGACCGCCTCCTCGGCGTGCACCCAAACTACTCGCTCGACGACTGACCCGCGGACTGTCTGGGGCACGCACGGACGCAGGGGGGACGGGGGGGGGTGCGCGTGAGGGGGCTCACGCAGAGGGGGGGAAGGGAGGCGGCGGGCACGCAGACGGGCGCAGACGCGGGCGGCCGCCGCCACCCCCCGCCCGGGGTCTGGCACGGTCGCCCCGCGCGTTTTGTCTGTCGTCCACGGGGCGGCGGCGCCGCGGGCGCGGCGGCCGGCCGCCAGCCGGGGTCGGCGCCCCCTCCACCCCCCCCGCGTCGGCGCGCGGCAACGCCGCCGCGGCGCGCGGCGGGCGGGGCGTCCCCCCGTGGCGGCGCGGCGGCGCGCGCCGCGGCGGCCGGGCGCGCCGCGGCCCGCCGCGGCTGCGGCCGCGGCCGCCACGCGCCGCGGCGTCGGCCGCCCCGTGGCGGCGGCCGCCGTTGCCGCGGGGCGTCCCGCCCGCCGCGCGCGACGGCGGCGGCGGCGGGCGCCGCCCGCTCGAGGCGGGCGTGGCGGGCGGGTGATTGACTGGGGTATCACGCCCGACGCACCGGTGAGGGGGAGACCGAGGGGGTGCACAGCTGGCAGAGAAGAAACGGCGATCCACCTGTACTGTACCCCACGCCCGCCGCCATGGGTCCCCGCTCGTCTACAATTGCACGCGGCCGACGCGCTTTTCCCTCTCCAGGCGCTCGAGCAGCTCCCCGTCGCGGTCCGCCTCGATGGAGTGGTCGTACGGGAGGAACCCGTGCGGGCGTCGTGTCTGACGCCGCCGCGGCAACGCCCACGGGGGCCAGTTGGCGGCCAGGTTGCGGAAGGGCGATCCCTGTCGGAGGAGGCCGACGCAGCCGGCACGGGCGGCGCCAGAGTGCGCATCGCGTGGGCCTGCGCGCCAGCGCCCTTGGCGTACAGCGTCACGCCTGCGGGTTTGCGCAGACGGTCGCGCGGGCCGTGTTCGTGGCCCCCTCGAGCGACCCGCGGAGCCAGCCGCTCCGATATGGAGGGCGTGCTCGTGTTGGCATCCCAGCCACACTCCAGGTGCACCGTCTTGGTGCGGACGCCCAGCTCGTGGCGGTTGGCCGGCTGTCCCGCCCGCGCGCGGCGGGTCTCGACGGCCTGGCGATCCGACCGGGTGGTCACCGCGCGCACGGCGTGTCCGCCGTCTCGGCGGTGGGCGTGTCGCGCACGCGGCGGGCACTGGGGCCGCCGACGGCGGTGGCGGCGGTGGCGTCGGCGGCGGCGACGGCGGCATCGGCGGCCGCCTGGCGACCGAGCTCAAACCGGGACCGCGGCGGCGGCGGCAGTGGACCCCTCCCGTCGCACGGTAGGTCGGCGAGAGAAGCTCCCGATTTCGTGCATGCTCTTGTGTCATATGTGCACTCGAAGTGCGCTCTTGCACTAGACCCCCCCCCTCTCCAGTCGCATCGTTTTATTTTGCCTATGCACCTGTGAGAATAGATGCTATGCATCACACACGTCTTCCCTCCGAGCACAGTGATCATCACACGGCCTCCCGCCGTCGACCCCTCAATCTCCCACCGCCACGCCGGCGGCGGTGATCTCCACGTGACACACCTTCCACTACCATTCACACCAAGATTCCCCGACGTCTCGAGGCTTGACGCCACTGCGCCGCCAGCCGCCGCGGCGGCCCGCACGTTTGTCTGCCCTCGCGCCCACGCTCTCGGCACTCTGTGAGCCGCTCCCTCCCACCTTTCCGGCTTGACGTCTGCGCGACAGAACACTCACCGAGGGCGAGTGCTTCATCTTGCCTGCCTCCTCTGCGGGGCACGCTGGTTGCCCTCTCTTGTTGTGGGCGCGAGCACTTGCTCGCGTCCAAGGTTTGGCCGGCTTGCCGTGACGATCTTTGGAGACATACGCAACCGGCCAAGCCGATGCATAGACAAGTATCTATTGGCACACCCGCGTCTGGAGGCAGGAGTAAAGCCAGATCCGTGGCGGCCGGTGCGGCCGCCGCGGCTGACACCACGCCACCGACGGGCGAGACGGGCGGGGCGGCCGCCACGGCCGGCGGCACGGGCGGAGCGGTCGCCACGGCGACCGCGGGCGGCCGCGCTCAGCCGAGCGCCGCCGCTGCCGCGGCGGCGACACGCACGGCCCGTCGGTGGTCCCGCTGCGGTCGAGGCAAACGCGGCCACGGGGGCGGGGGGGGGGCGGGGGGGGCGGCCGGCCAGAGCGTGCGCATGGCGCGGGGCAAACGACCGTCTTGCCGGGCGCGGGGGTGAGGGGGGGGGGGGGGGAAGAAACAGACGAATAGAAAGGGAGGGGAAGAAACAGACGAATAGGGGGGAGGGGGGGGTAGGACGGGCGTGGCCGCGTGGGTCGCAGCGGGCTGGAAGCACGCGGCGCAGCGGGGACGGCCGGCCCGGCACTAGTTTTTTTTTGGCCTAACCGGGAGCTACGCGGAATGGCAATCTGAGCCGCTGCCTCCACGTCGGCAGCACATCTCGAGGCGGCGGGCCCCGTCGATGCCTTGTCACCAAACAAGAGCGGCCGCCGGCCGCCCACCGCGGGGTGCGAGTCACTGCCGGCACCCCTCCGACCCCCCCGCTCCCCACCCCCACCGCCACCTCCACCCATACTCCCACTGTCACGTCCCCCCTCTGTCCCGTCCCACATCCCGCCGCCATCCCCCCCCCCCCCCCCCCCCCCGCGCCCCGCGAGGCCGCGGCCATGCGCGCCGCCTTAACCCCCCCCCCCGTCGCGTCGTCGGCGCCCGGCGACGCGCCCCGCCGGCCGGCCGCCACTCGCGGCGGTGGCGGCCGGCCAGCCGGGGCCCGCGTGTGCGTCGGAGGAGGGGGGGTGGGGGAAGCTTTCGGATGACGAGTGGTGCGTTGGGGGGGGTTGCGACGACGCGGGCGGCTGGAGCCCCGGCGGCGCCGCCGCGCCCACCGTCGGGGACCTGCTGCGGCTGCTCCCCCCCCCCCCCCCTGACGCGGCGGCCTACCCCATAGAAATCAGCAAGCGGCTGCTGCCGACGCCCGCACCGCCGGCTGCACAAACACGTACAAAAAGGAGACGTAGATGGACAGCAGCGTCTGGACGACGAGGAAAGACGCGGTCACCGCCGGCCGGGTGAGCCCAAGCAGTAGCGACGCGCCGCCAATGACGAGGCCCGCCAGCGGTGATGGTCTTGGACCGCCGGGCGTCGGGGGGGGGGGGGGGGGGGGGGGGGGGGGGGTTGGTGCCTTCGGAGAGCACGGCAGGCCGACGCCAGCGTCACGCCCGTCGAAGCACGTCTTGCAGCCTACTACCACAGGAAAAAAGCGCAGCCTCCACGTGATGAAAACGAGGGGGGCGGGGTAGGGGGGGGGGGGCGCGGGGTCGGGGGGGGGGGGGGGGGGGGGGGGGGGCGGGGGGGGGGGGGGGGGGTGGGGTGCGGGGGGGGGTGGTGGACACTCTCGCCGGCCATCGGTGTCGTTCACTCGTACTCCCATCGAAGTGAGGCACAAACGAAAATATGATCAATCTACCTAGAGGCCGATCCCTCCTACATACTACCACGAGATGAGCTCCTCACCCCAGCCAGAACGCCCCTGGGGGTTAGTCCTTACCGTCGGCCCCTCGCTCTCTCGACTCACCCTATCGTAATACCAATAATCAGTAGAAAACTCCCGCCCCCCCTCCAAACGGTGCTCCCACAGCCATCTAGCCAAATGATTGGCCCGAGACTCAAACGCCGGAGGGACGTACGTCGTCCCAACCACAAAGGCGTCTGGGTTAAACCTAATCAAGCGCAACGCCGGCTTAGCGTAGTTCTCAAATGAGGCTCGCATCACCACCTCCCTGGAGATCTCAGACTCACGTGGATACAGACGGTGAGCTGATTCGTCCACCTCCAAAATAAACCAACCCCCCCGAACAGCCAACACAAAATCCGCACGCAAAGCCCCCCCACGCTCCTGGAACGACCATTGGGCTCGGTAAGTCCCAACTTCGGGGTGGCCGGTCCACGAAGTCATGGGCCGCCACCCCGCCGACTCCAAAAACGATTTTACCTTGACCTCGAAGCCATTCTTGAAAACCAACCCGTGGGCTTCGCGCTCGTGCGTCATCCGCGCGGATCGGCCCTTGTAGCGCCGGGGGCACTGAGTACAGCGCTCAGCCCCCGTCCGGATGGCCTCTTGGTGAGCCGCGACCGCCCCGGCGTCGGGCGCGGTGCGGGCGACCGTGGCGGGCGCGCCACAGAGGGCCACCGCCGCCGCCACGGCTGCAGCCAACGACGCCTCCTCGTCGATGGCGTGCGACCCCTCCGTAGCGCGGCCGCCGGCGTCCGCATCAGTCGTCCGCCGGGAGCGCATGGCCGCCATATTCCGACGAACCTGCTCACGGCGCCGAGCCAGCTTCTCCTCCGGCGTCAGGTTCAGCTTCTTGCCCATAATGGCGTCGGCGTGTGGCGGGGTATAGGGCGGGGGGTGGGGGGCGGAGCAGGTCAAGGGTGGGTCCAGAGGTAAAAGGGGAGGTACTGGGGTGGTGGGGAGGCCGTGGTGGGAGCTGTGGACGGTTGCCGACTCAGTGGTGGGGGTCTGGGGGGGCGGCAAGCGCCTTTTTTATACGAAAAAAATTTTTCCTTGCCTTCCTCGGCGCCGTTTGTCCGCCTACCGGGCCAATACATGAATATTTGTACCTCTTTTCATCTTCTATGCGTGGCTTCATCAGTTTCGAGTACCCAATGACTTCTGTCATCACCATTCCATGGTTCTGCCTCATTGTTCCAAAGAACAGATCGAACAGATGTAGTTGGTTGTTCAAAATTGACACGGTATGGTAATTTCAGGGTTGAAAATTTGACATGATTGGAGGTTTTCAGGAGGAGCTCGTCGACAGCCGCCGCCGTCGCGGCGGCCGCAAAAAGCCCCTTGATGACCCCCCCCCACGAGCCCCCCGTTGGTGGCACCGCCACCCCCATCCTCCCCGTCCCCCCCCCCCCCACCCCCCCCATCAACGCGGTCGTCTTGCCCGACCCGCTCGCCCCCACCGCCAGCACCGTCGCGTCGGCCCCCCCCGCAACAGCCGCCACCGCCGGCGCACCCGCCGCCGCGTACAGCGCCGCCGTGCCGCCCGTAATGACCGCGTCGACGGCGTGGCGGCGGCCCGCCGCGGCGGCCGCCGCCGCCGCCGCCGCGACGCGGCCGCCGAGACCGGTGGCGGTGGGCCTGAGGGGGGGGGGGGCGGCGGCAGCCACACCACCGGCGCGCCGCCGTTGGGGGGGGGCGCTCAATGCGCAGCGGTGGGTCGGCGGGGTGCGGGTGGGGGTGCACCCGCACGACGGCGGTGACCGCCATGGGGGGGGGGGGGGGGGCATCGTGCGCCGCCCCGTCGCGGCGGTTGCCCGTAACGGTCCCGGGGGGTGAGGTGGGGGGGGGGGGGGGGGAGAGGGGGGAGGAAGAGGAGAGAGCGAGGGAGGGAGGGAGGAGGGGGGAGGACGAGGAGAGAGTGGGGGGGAGGGGGGAGGGAGGGTGGGGGGGAGGAGGGGGAGGGACGAGGGGAGAGTGGGGGGGAGGGGAGAGGGAGGGAGGCGGGGAGGACGGCCAAGTGGAGATGCGGGGGGTGTGGGGCGAGGGGCGGCAGGGCAAGACGGGCGCCGCGGCCAAAGGATCAACCGCGGCACACGGCGTGGCACGGCCACGGGGGGTGGCGAGAGGGCGGCCGCGCCGGGAGGGGCGGGGGGGAAGCGTGGGAGGGGGACGGACGCCGCCGACGCGGCGGATCCGTCGCCGCCCCGCGCTGGCCACACCCCCGACCCACGTGGGGCGCCCGCCGCCGCCGCCGCGCGGCCGCCGCCGCGCGGCCGCCCGGAGGTGCGCGAGGTCACCCGCCGCCGCCGCCGCGGCCGCCCGCCGCCGACTCGGCGCGCCGGTGGCGGCAACCGCCGCCGCCGCGGCCGCCGCCGCCGCCGCCGCCGCAGCCGCGAGCAGCGGCGGTGGCGGCGGGACTGGCTCTACCCCCGCGGCCGCCGCGGCGGCGGTGGCAGCAGCAGCAGCAGCAGCAGCGGGGTGCGCGGCGGCCGCGGGGGGGGCCGCCGCCTCTCCCCCTCTCCCCCCCCCGCCCCCCTCCACAGCGCCAGCCTGCGTGCACGTGTGGATACCCCCCCCCCCCCCCGCCGGCCGCGCCGCCGCCGCCGGTGCCGTCGTCGCCGAGGACGTCGCCGGTGCCGTCGCCGGCGCCGTCGCCTTCACCGTCGCCGTCACCGTCGCCGTCACCGTCGCCGTCGCCGGTGCCGTCGCCGTCGCTGCCAGCAGCACCAGCACCACCATTGCCACCACCACCAGCACCACCGCCCAGGCCGGTACCGCCCACGCCAAAGCCGCCACCCCCTTCACCAACGCCCCCCCCCCCCCCCCCCCCCCCCCCCCCCCCCCCCCTTCCCCCCGTCGCGCGGCGGCAGCGCACGCGGAGGCGGCGGACACCGGCCGCGCCGCCGTCGCGTCCGTCAGCCGCACGTTGGCGGCTAGCCGCAGCACGCGCAGCGGCGTGGCCGCCCGCGCCGCCGTGTCGAGCAGCCGCCCAACGTCCGCGTCGGCCACGTTGGCACCCGTCAGGTCCACCACCCCACACGGGCCGCCGCCGGGGGGGGGCCGCCGCCGCGCTGCCGCCGCCGTCGCCGCCACCGCCGCCGCCGCCGCCGCCGCCGCCGCCGCCACCGCCGCCGCCGCCGCTGCGGGCAGCCTCTTCCTGCGAGGCGGCCTCCTCCGACCCGCCCGGCTCTGCGCACGCGGCGCCCCCCCCCCCCCCCCCATGCCAGCGGCGGGCGCGTCCGCGACCGAACACGCTGCCGCGATGGCCGGCAGCCCCGCCCCCCCCCCCCCCCCCGGCGGCACGTCACCGCGTACGCGGCGGCGAGCCCCAGCCGGCGCACCCCCCCCACCTCAGCAGCGTAGACCCCCCCCGCGGACGTGTCAGGCGGCGGCGGTGGCCCGACGCGCACCACCGCCGGCGGCGCGACCGCCACCGCCGCCCTGTGCACGTCGGCGAGCGCGGCGGTGACGCGGGCGGTGAGCCACGCGGTGGTGCCGGGGGTGGCCGCGTCCGCCGCGGCGGCCGCGCCGGCGGGGGGGACCCGGCGGGGATGAGGATGACCACCCACTCGTCCGCCCGGTCGGGCCGCCGCACCACGACGCGGGCGGTGGTGGCGGCGGCGGCCGCCGCCGCCGCCGCCGCCGCGGCAGACGCGGGCCACGGGTGACAGGCGGCGCCGACGGCGCCGCCGCCGCTCCTCCCCCCCATACCTCCCCCCCCCCACCACCACCACCTCCCCTCCCCCACCACCACCACCACCACCACCACCACCGCCGCCGCCCCTACCGCCCAGCAGCGTCAGCGGCGTCAGCGGCGTCAGCGCGAGCGACGGCGGCGGGTAGAGCAACGCAGCGTCAGCAGCCGCCGCGGCGGCAGCGTCGGCGTCCGACCCGCCTGAGCTACCCCACCCCCCCCCCCCCCCCCCCCCTCCCAACCACCCACGCCCAGTCATCTTCGCTCCCCCCCCCGCCCCCGCCGGTATCGGCGTGCCAGCCGCGGCCAGGCGCCCCCCCCCCCCCCACCCCCCCACCACCCCCACCAGACGCCCCCGGCAATGACCGCTGGCGGCGGCGGCGGGCGCGCTCCCCCCCCCCCCCCCGCAGCCGCGGGCGGCGGGCCGCCCCCCCCGCGGCGGCGGGCCAGCGGGCGCCATCGTCGACGAGGAAGCCGTCGAGCGGGTCGGCCGCGGCACCCCCCCGCCGCCACCGCTGCCGCTTGGCCGACCGCTCGCCCGCCGCCGCGGGGGGGGGGGGAGACGCGCCGCGGCCACCTGCCGACGGCCGCCGTGGCCGCCCGCCGGAGCGGCCGCGGCGGCCGCTCGCCGCGTGCCGCCGCGGCGGCGACGACGTGTCCGTCGAGGACGACCCGCCGCCGCCACCACCGCCACCACCGCCGCCACCGCCACCGCCGCCACCGCCGCCGCCGTCAACGTCCGAGTCAGCCGCGTCCCCCCCCCCCCTCCCCCCACCCAAAAAAAAACAGCCGCGCCTCTGCCGGCACCCCATCCGGCCGCACCCCCCCCCCCCACACGAGCGCGTCGACGACCCACACCCCCCCGCACCCCCCCGGCGGCACCGCCACCTCCAACACCGTCAGCGGACGGCCAAACGCGGCGGCACCATCCCAGGAGGGCAGCAGCGGCCGCCCGGGGGGGTGCCGTGGCCACCGCCGCCGCGATCCCCCACCTCCCGGTCTGTGGCCCCCGCTGCGGGCCCGTCGCCGTGTTTGCTGCCACCGGCCGCCGTCTGGTCGTCGACGGCCGCCACCACTTCCTCCGCCGACGCCGCCGCCGCCGCCGCCGCCGCCGCCGCTTCCGCTTCACGTGCCTTGTTGGCCGCCGCCCGCGCCTCGTGGGCCTCCTTGTCTGCGACCGCCTGGGCGGCCTGCGCCTCGAGGAGGCGCGCCACCGACGCCTCGTCCCATGCCTTGGACGTCTTGGCCAGCGGCCGTCCCGCCCTCACCGACACGACCGCCGCGTCATAGTCCCACTCAAACGCGTAGTAGTGGAGGAAGCCGAGGAAGAGCTGGCCAATGCTGTCTGTGTTGCGGGCGCCGCCCCCGCCGGAGGCGGCGCCGCCGGGCAGCACCGTCGGGTCGGTGTCAAAGTACGTGTTCCACCCGTCGACCATCCGCGAGCGGCTTCCGTCCTCGTGCACGACGACGGGCACGTCGGCGGTGCCAGCGGCGCCAGGGTCGGCGGCCGGCGCGGGGGCGGCGGCGGCGCCACCCCCCCCCGCTCTCGAGCGGATCCGCCAGCGCGACCTCCCGTGCGCGCGCTTGGAGGCACGGCACGACTGGCACGGGGCGGGTCTGGAGGAAGAAGAGCAGCAGCAGCACGTAAGCGTACGAGCTGAGCGTCCCCCGGTAAGGCTGGTTGATCACCCGCCCCCGTGCCCACGCCTTGACCAACCGCGCCAGCGGCGGCACCCGCCCGTCGAGCGCCGCGTACGTGGCGAGGAGTTCCGTGTTGTATCACACCAGCGGCGAGCTGTTGACGCGTGTGGAGGCGCTCCTCCACCGCCCCCATCTGCGCGCGGCGGAGGGTGTAGGCGAGCCGCCGAATGATGCCCGCACGGCTGAGGAGGGAGCCCGACTGGGGGTGCCGCGCCGCCGCGGCAGGCACGCTGATGCACAAGTCCACGTCCGAGCCGCGGAGGCCCAGCCCCGAGCCCGACGACCCAAACATCCACACGGTCGCGAGCCGAAAGTCCGCGCGGCAGATGCGCCCAATGGCGGCGAGGAGCGCGGCCTTGGCCTCCCCGTCCGCCGCCGCGGGCCGCACCGCCGCGTCCATCGCGGCGACCGCCTCGTCCAGCAGCTGCAGCAACGCCACCGACACGGTCGTCGTCACCGCCGCCGTCGGCAGTGGCTCGGTCGTGCGGGGGGTCACCCGCTTGAGCCGCCCGGCGCCGGCGCCGGCGCCACCGCCCCCAGCCGTGCCGGCCGCGGCACCGCCCGCGCGGCCCGGCACCCGCCACTCGCGGCGGCCCGGCGGGGCGCCGCCCCCGCCGCCGCCAGGCGCGGCAGCCGCGGTTGCCTGCCGACCAACGCCAGCCACTGGCGCCGCCACCGCGACCGCGCCGCCGCCGCCCCCGCCGCCATTGGCCACCCGCGCCGGCACTGGCCCGTTGGCAGCGGTCACAGCGGGCACGCCCGCAAGCGGGGTACTCGTGACGGGCGTGCCTGCAGGCGGGGCGACCGCGGCGGGCGCGGCAAGCAGCGGAGGCGGAGGCGCAGCCGGCGTGGCCGTGAGCGACAAGGCCGCCACTCCCTGGATTGGTGGTGGCGTCGGCAGACTGGCGACGGGCGCTGACCGGGCCTCATGACTGCCGCCACCGCCGCCCCCGCCACCGCCGCCCCCGCCCCCGCCGCTCCCGCCGCTCCCGCCGTGGCCATCTCCATCACGGTGACCGCCTAAACCGTGCGGTGCCGATGGCGGCGCCCCCAATGGCGGCGGCGGCTCGGCCGCAAAAACACCCGCACCAGGACCGCCCCCGCCCACGGCCGCATCCAGCGGCAGCGTCGAAGGCACTGCCGCCGCCGCGACCGGGAGGTCCCCCCCGCCCCCCCCTCCTCCACTGGCAGCTCCGCCAGGTGGCGGTGCCGGCCGGCCGCCCGGCGGGGGCGCCCCCCCCCCGGCGGCGGCGGCGCCGCCCTCGGCGGCCGCCCAGCGGGCCGCCTCGGCCACCCGCCACTGCTGCAGCATCATCAGGTGCTGCAGGTGCTGCTGCCGGGCGGCCACAAACGACGCGTGGAGGGCGGCATACGCGGGGGAGCCAGGCGGCGGAGCACCCGGCAGGCCGCCCATCCCCGGCGGAACGCCAGGGAGGCCCATCCCGGGGGGAACCCCGGGAGGGGGCATCCCAGGGGGGCCCCCAGGGGGGACGACCATCCCCGGCGGGGCGGACGCCGGGGGGGGGTGCCCGTGCTCCCTATACCCCAACGCTCCGCCGCCGCCGCCGCCGCCGCCGCCGCCGCCGCCGCCGCTGCCGCCGGGCGGGCCTGGCGAGCCACCCCGGTAGGGAGGTGGCGGCGGCCCCCGCCCGTGGGGCGGATGCACGCCCGCCGCCCCTGGCGATGGGCCCACGCCCGCCGGACCTGGCGGGCCAGCCGGCCCCGCCGCGTGCGGGTGCCGCGGCAGGTGCGGATGTGGGTGCGGGTGGGGCGGAGCGCCCGCGTGGGGTCGTGGCCCGCCGAGCGCGTGCGGCCCGCCGAGCGGGTGGGGTCCCCCTGCATGGGTGTGCCGGTGCGGGTGCGCCGCCGGGTGCCCGGACGGGTGTGGTTGCACCACCGTGTGCTGCTGCGCCGGGTGGCCGTGGCCGTGCCGTGCGGGTGCGGGTAGACGCCGCGGTCACGGCCGCCCGCATCGGCGCCCCTGCCACCCCGCGCGCCTCCCCATGGATGGGGAGGCGGATAGGCGCTAGCGGAGGGTACGCCCCGGGCAGCGGCGGCCGTGGCCCACCGGGACCTGCGTCGAGGGGCATCGACGGCGGTGGGGGCACGCCGCTACCACCACCACGACGACGGCGGCGCCGCCTCCACTGGCACCACCGACGCTGCCGCCGCCGCCACGGTCACCGCCATCGCCGCCACCACCGCCGCCGCCGCCGTCGCCACCACCACCACCACCACCATTACCGCTGCCGCCACCACCGCTGCTGCCATTTCCACGGCCGCCGGCGTGCCCCTCTCGGGGTTCGGTCGGGGGAAACGGCCACGCACCGAGGCCACCCGGGTCGGCACCGCGGCCCCCGGCGACCCCCACGAGGACACCTCAACAAGCCCACCACGCCGCTCGGTAGCGCCGCCCGCGCCGCTGCGACGCCCCCACCCTCGCCAGTGGGGGGAGGGGGCGGCACGCGCCACCGCCGCCACCGCCGCCGCCGCCGCCGCCGCCACCACCGCCGCCGCTGCCGCCGCCGCCGCCGCCAGCGGCCACGGGTAGCGGCGCGGGGGCGTAGCGGCCACCGAGCGGCCCACCGCCGCCGTCGCCGCCGGCGCCTCCCCCATCCCCTATCGCCGCAAACAGCTGCTGCACGGCGGGGATGCGCGCCGACGGGCCGCCGCGCGTGCCGGCCGCGCCGCTCGCGGCAGGGGCGGTGACCCACGCGGCGGCCGGCGCGTGCCGCGTGGCAGGGGCGGACGTCAGTCCATCGTCCCACCGCCGCCCGCCGCCGCCGTCGCCGCCGTCGCCGCCGCCGCCACCGCCGTCGTCACCACCCCCGCCACCGTCGCCGCCGCCGCCGCCGCCGCGGCGGCCGCCGCCGCCGCCACCGTCGCCGCCGCCACCGACGTCACTGCCGTCGGCCACGCCCGCACGCCACCACGCCCCTGCCCGCCACCGCCGCGGCGGCGCGATCCGCGACCGCCTCCCGCGCGGCCGCGACGGCCGCCTCGAGCGCCGCCGCCCGCTCCACAGACAAGGCGCCGCCGTCGGCGGCTGGTGGCACCCCCCGCCGCCGCCACCAACATCGATGGGCCAGGGGGTTGGGGGGGGGGGTTGGGGAGGGGGTGGGGGGGGGGGGGGGGGGTGGGGAGGGAGGCGACGGAAGCAGGGCGGGAGGGGGGGGGTTGGGGGGGCGGGGGGGGGGGCCGGTGAGGTGGTCGTTGGCTGCAGAGGTGTGTGCTCAACCAGAGCACAGGCGGCCGCCTAATAAAGGCAACCGCCGGCCTCAACCACTGCCTGCCGACGCGCGGCCAGCCCGCAGCCACGGGGGTCGGCGGGACCGCCCTTGTTTGGTGCGGCGTTGCCGCGGTGGCACCCAGCCCTTCCGGGTGCCACCACGGCTGGGCGGGGGGGAAGGGGGGGCCGGAGCGGGGGGAGGGGGGGGGGGGGGGGGGGGGGCAGGGCGGTAGAGAGCGCGCTGCCGTGGGTGGCACCCAGCCCTTCCGGGTGCCACCCACGGCTGGGCGGGGGGAAGGGGGGGCCGGAGCGGGGGGAGGGGGGTGGGAGGGGGGGGGGCAGGGCGGTAGAGAGCGCGCTGCCGTGGGTGGCACCCAG